>OU612094.1:112917261-114117261 GCA_914767995.1 Thecocarcelia acutangulata
TATGTTAGCCACATATACAGGCCAATTGAATATTTAAGTCACAAAATGTGCGCTAATTGAAAACACTTGCAAAATTTTGTGCAACATTTACCAAACAAACTGAAGTATGCCAATAAAATAAATTTTCAAAACATGGAAATGTCTGAAAAAAGAGTAACAAAATGTTGAAAAAGGAAATAATAAAAGAAAATAGGAAACGTGCTGAGTAGAATGAGAGCTCATATAATAAATCTTGAGAGAAAGATTTCACTGACATGTTGCTAAAGTACTTAACGTTTAGCAACATGTTGCAAGCACAATAAAATAATTGATTAATGGAGAATATTTTAGAAAATTTGTCTGTGGATGTATTTAAGTGCGTCATAAGATTTTTAAGGGTGGAAGTGATAAATTCATACCAAAAATAGATTTGTTTATTTTTCGCATTAATTTTTTATAAAGCAATTAAGGCAGGAGCACTTTGTTTAACCAAACAGTTCAGTCATGATTATAAAAGTGTCTGTTACCATAATCAATTATATTTCCGTATTTTGGAGAGCATAAATACAAATTTTCAAAAGGCCATGAAAGCTTCCTACTTGTTAAACTGGCTGTTTGTTATACTCTTACTACAAAGGATCAGCACATGAATGTCGTAAACCAAAAACCGGCTACGCACAAACGTAATATTTAGTAAACTGGTTGTTATTATTCCAAGGTATAAGTTATTGTCAAGTCAGACGGAATATGCGGTTTTAAAAAAATTATATGGAACTACAAAATTGTACAAAACTGTTTTTCTTTCAATTCTACTTACTATGGAGATAAGTTATTAGGCTGTGTAGTGAGCCAATCGAATCACGCTTAGCGGACCAAGTTCTTAATTGTGGGAGCAAAAGCACGAATATCTTCTACTACTACTACCAAAAATGACATGAATATTACGAAATTTAGACTTTACACATCTCTCACACATACACAAGTATGTATATGTTTAATAATGTGGTACGAGTACATGCAGAAACCATTGCCAAATGTAGCTAGCGAAGTGATAGGTGTGTTCTGTCTATGCATCGTGCCTATTCACCAGTAGTTGTAACAATTGTTACCCACTATACGATAGCTAATACGCTATCACTATGTAATGCATAACGCACGTATTTTTCTGCTGCGCATTTAATGTTTGTCACTGAGAGCAATTATGTTAATGCAAAGCTCCCGTTGTTAAAACAACAAAAACTTTAGGATCATAACAATATTTTTGCTAAAACAAACTTTAGTAGCATTTGTGATTTAAAGAAAGGTAGAAGCGAAACTAAAAAAACTAACAATGAACAAGTGTGTACTACATTCGACTGGACCAAATCTAAAATACCCTTCACGATAGTCACGTAAATATATAGTATATATATATATATATCAGAAATTTTAACTGAATATGCTCGTATATATGTATATGGACCGATATCGGGGAAGACTTTTTTTGCCTTGTAATCGCCATGCCAAAAAGGTAATCTTTCAAGGAAATTTTCATGGACAACCTATTTAGGCTATCTCGGGTATATATGGACCGATATCGAAATTTTTCATTTTGTGTATTTTAGCAACATTTTTTATAACCAGAACTGTTTTTAAGCAAAAAATGTTTAATAAAAAATTTTTATGTAATTTGATTGTTTACAAAACTTAATTGTTTTCATATGGATAGCGAAGGGACATAATAATAGGAGTGATAGAATTCACCAGCGAAGAAGGGTGGCGAATGTGGCAGTTTTCTGGGACTAGTTCTTTCGATGGCTACTAGTGACTAGCAGAAGGATTGCACCACAGGTCTGGTACTCTATGCAGAAACTTGTAGCTAACTCTTTAGGCGGCTAAAGGTAATACAGAGACAGGTCTGTCGCCACCTCCAATGACAAGCCCGTGTTAAATTCGCCACTCAAATACATGTGTGGTAGATTGCAGCTGGGCTAGCGGTAGTGCAAAATTAGCTAGCGAATCTACATGTTCAGAGCTAGTCCCTTATACCACTGGGATCTAACAATGTTTTTCGTTCATTGTTAAATTCTTAAAGCGCACTTTTTCACCGAAGATACTTTTGCTCAAGCAAGACGCAAAACTAGGGGCAAATAGACATATTTTTAAAACCCCATTTCAGTGAATTAAAATATTGCAAGTTTTCATATGACGCTTTGTTAAATCACCTGCTGAGGTTTATTCACTTATACTATAGTATCAAATTTTTTTTTAGACATTTATACTACAAATTTTTCACACTTTCATCAAGCCACGATTTTTCTGTCCTAGAAATAACGGTAAAAAAGACCAGCATACGAAGCACGTAGAAGGTCCATATCAAAAATATTTGATATAGAATCTAATAAGATTAATCTCATAAGAAGCTTGTTTCTGAAAAATCACAACATGTTTTAAAAGCTCAAAGCCGTCCTATGTGATAGAGACTTTCGTAGATACAACGATTTTTTTGCTTTAATGTTACGATTTTGCCGTTGTTTTTGAACCAACGTAAAGCTTCATTCGTGTTATGAATATTGTTTCATTACAAAAGTAAAAATCGCCAATAGAAAGAAATTTGTTCGTTTAGTAAAAAAATAATCAGTGAAAGGTATCGACTTGCGACCATAAGACTATTGGTCGAGCACTCTACTAAAGCAGTTATCGAGTGATGAAAGCTTTATATTTACAACATGCAACGAAATATATGCATTATTTTAACTATATTGTTTCGTATCTGTTATGTTATTAGTCTTTCATTAATACAATTAAACATTATCATTTTATTTAACATACTGCTTAAGCCCAGTACAGACTATTATACTTTATATTAATACTTGTCAAAAATTCAAATAATACGTGCAAGTCTGATAGTCTGAATGTAATCCGTCCGTCATACATACGAAAAATAATACGATAAAAATTTGACATCCCATACGACTTTGTTGTTTTTTGAAACTTTTCAAAACGATAATACTTTACATTGGATCAGGGTTGTGTTTTTTAGCAAACCAGCTAATTAAAAATTGAGTAGTCGGCTATTTCGTAGCCGATGGGGTGCCGTCACTGATAGTATTTTTTGTCGTTATAAAAAAGCTCGAAATTTGGAATTTAGGTGTCATTTATAAATGTATTTTGCTCATGCTATATTTAGAACATAAAATATGTTTGTGCTATTAAATTTAGATGCGTTATACATAATTATTATTTTAACTGTTGAAGAATTTCATGCGCCGGCACGTCTATCGCCTACGACGAATAGCGCACCTGCCGCCGTGAAAAGTTTTATGATGGCACATCTATGTTGCTTTATATCAAGTGTGATGGTGTGAATGCAAAGTCTAATTTACGTTAGACTTTTTGACAGTCGCAAGAAATGTGTATCTCACAAAATCTAATAAAAGTATTTATACTTGTATAATAGTCTGATTGGGCCTTTAGTGGGTATAAGGAAATTCTTATATGTTCATTCAAAGTCCATTAATGAAGTTGTAAGGAATGGTATAGATGTGTAACGCAAAATTTGTATCCTATTAATGAAACTTTCATAGCTGAAATTAAACTTTTCATGATCTTAACGAAAGAATGGTGAACGAAACGGTTTTGTTCCCATAAAGTAGCGTTTTTCTTTCAGAGAAGTCTTTAGAATGTCATTATGATAATTGTTTTTCAGCGCTTTTCATTTTCTTGCAAATATACTTAGGAATATTCATATATTTTAAATGTATAAAATATGCTTGAATATACAAAAAAATGCCAGTAAAAAATTCACGTCTTTAGCAAATAATGAAACATATTTAATAGAATGATGAATATTTAGCAAATGCTTCTCCCGTTAATATGTGTTTATTAATTCAGTTATTAATATAAAATGTTTTGTAAAATCATTTCAGGAATTTGGTATCATACAAGAGGATTAAAATCAGGCACATTGTAAAAAACAGAAAAAAGTTGCAACAAGCGAACAGCACCATCATTTAATTCAAGTTCTTACAAACAAAAGCTTCCAACAAGACTCAGCGTCTCGTTGTCTTAAAAACTAAAGCAATAAAAAGGGAAAATTCTGTCTACCACGTTAAGTCTGCTGATACTTAAGAGCTGCAATTTTATTTATTTTGTGACTTTTCAATGTTGGAAAACACACAATAAAGCAAAGTAATATTTAAGTTAACGTGTTTTTTGCTCAGTTACGGGGATTTGTGAATCGTGTGTATCAGGCATGTTAAACTCAGTACAGATATAAAATAAAAAGGAAAATTTAACTTTTAGAACAATGGTAACGTACCAATTAACTCAAGCTAATATATGTTCAAAAAACAAAGGGTGTCTCAAATTAATGCAAGATTTGAACTAAATAGACACAGGAATGAGTTTGTATGTTTCTTTCTGTTTTGAATCGGCTGTTTTTTCTGTTCAAATGAAACTACAGGCCTAACCATAATGTGCATAGACTGGCTTAAGCTCAGGCCAAAATTAAATGAACAGTATGTAAAATGCATATGTGAATCAAACCCGACTTTTAGCAGGCCATAATATACTTATATGAATTTTTAAGCCTATTACACCCCCTGCGTAATTCTTGTGTGTTTTCTGAGTAGATTATATAAAAAATTACTTTTTAATAATAACAACAAAATATTTGTACGTAATAATTTCTAAACAAAAAGTAAGAGTTTTGTTTAAATAAAAATTTTACAGAAAGCTATTAAATTAAAAACACATATGTTTGCTTTTGTGCCTTAAAATTTTTTTCTTATTTAAATAAATTTTATAAACATACACACAAAACTTGTGAAAACAAGTGATTCTCTACGGAAAGTGTGTTCAGATTCGTACTTTGCTTAAGCAACCGGCATTAGAAGAAATTTAACGAAAAGTTTCATTAAGAACATTACACTAGGGTGGATTGGTATTGAAACTACCTTGTGCTAGATGACAGCACACACACGTTTTTTTTCAATTGCGATCTGTCAAACGTCAGCTGTTAAAATTTTATCCAATTTCATCAATTAGTTTATTTGTTGTAGTCGTTTGAAGTAAGCAACTTTCTTGTTTCTTGAAAATGGAAAAAAGTGAGTTTCGTGCAGTGATTAAACACTATTATTTGAAAGTGCAAATGGCGAAAGCTCGATAAACATTAAGGTGAGTCTGCTCTGCCAGATTGCAAGCTAAAATATTATATTGCAGAATTTAAACGCGGCCGAACAAGCACTGCACCAAAACCATCAATAGCAAGGCCAAAAGAAGAAAATATCAAGAGAATCCTCGATATCGTTATGAATGATCGCCGAGTCAAGTTACGTCAGATAGTTTGTAACGAAGCATGTGGCTTCGTACATAAAGTTCTTTATATGTATACAACTAGCGGCAACTAACTACCTCGGTTAATGTGCATAGGGCATACAAAGGTACAAACTAAATAAAAATGGAATAGAGATAAATAAATATAATACAACAACACCCATGAAGAATGGTTGTTGTAACACAGCATACATTTTTTTCTTACATAATTACCATCATTAATGGGCATAAGGTATACACACGCACAAACTGAAAAAAAAAATAATACAACAACACACACAGAAGATGATGGCTTTGTTGTTAAATGAATTAAAATCATATTTCTTTATGCCGATTAAAGTTAACTGTAGTTAATAATAATTCTCACACAGTTCTTGCACTGAGGAGTATAAGATGGCAAAGAAAGAAGGAAGTGAGGGGTGATCACCCAGGTGCAGATATTGAAGGATATCTATGCCGCGAATATTCGGAAGCGTTTTTCCCCTTCAGGGCATAAATTATACCCAGCGGTCTTTGGACTAGACTGTTCAACAGCAGCTTCGGCTGATTTTTTTATATACCCAGCAGCTTCGGCTGACTGTTCCCACCAGCAGCCTTCGGGCTAGACTGTTCCCACAGCGGCTTCGGCTGTCTGTATATACCCAGCAGCTTCGGCTGACTGTTCCCCCAGCGGCCTTCGGGCTAGACTGTTCCCACAGCGGCTTCGGCTGGCTGTTTACCCAGCAGCTTCAGCTGACTGTTCCTCCAGCGGCCTTCGGGCTAGACTGTTCCCACAGCGGCTTCGGCTGGCTGTTTACCCAGCAGCTTCGGCTGACTGTTTCCCCAGCGGCCTTAGGGCTAGACTGTTCCCACAGCGGCCTTCGGGCTAGACTGTTCCCACAGCGGCTTCGGCTGTCTGTTTACCCAGCAGCTTCGGCTGACTGTTCCCCCAGCGGCCTTCGGGCTAGACTGTTCCCATAGCGGCTTCGGCTGACTAATGATAATAAGAGACATAAAAAAAGAAATCCATTCTTATGAGTGTAGTGATCGGAGTTGATTCGGGTTCAATCGGTCATCTGGATATAGCGCTCGTGGCCATTACAACGGAGTCTAGCTGTCTTCCGATTGACGATTATCACTTTAATGGGTGGTAGCTTTCTTCGCTGGATCATAAATTGGTGGTGGCGCTTAAACCTTTTTGGGGTATGAATAACTACTCCAGCAAATAACTTCTCCTCTGGAACTCCTTTATGTTTTGTTCGTCTATCTGGCTTAGCCCCTGACGACACCTGTGGCTTAATGGCTTCAGCTTCTTGATCGGGTGGGTTGGCTGTGTTTGTTGGACGATGTTGTAGTTGTGCGGTGCTGATTGCGAATGCTTTCGGCGTTGCTGACTCTTTGGTAGCTGTTGATATCGACTTGGTTTCTTCAAAGTTTATTTTACAGTGGTATACTAACGGTGGTGGCGGATTCCCTTCAATCGGTGCAGTCAGCTGGATATTTCCCATAATTTTTGGGCGTGCTTCGGCCGGCGGCTTGTATGGTGTTGGTGGTGCTACGTCCTTAGGTTTGATGTAAGTTTTTGGTGCGCGTGGGTTAGTGCGTTTTCTTTCCATGACTACAATATAATTAAACGTAAATAGTCAGAGCGTTTTCTTTTATAATAAGCTAACGGGAGTTTGGTGGTGTATTCTAATATTATGTATGTAATTCTTTTATATATAATAATAAAACGCATGTATAGCAAGTTTTAGCCTGGAATATTATGGACCAACATTCAACAGAACCAAAACATAGATCACAAACACACCAAAAATCCAACTATAATCGGAACCAGAAAAAGAAACCTCCGCCAAAAATAAGCAGAAGGCAAAACGACATTTACATCACAACAAAATCCAACTTTAAGGCGCAGCTAAAGTACTGTGAAGATCTGTTAAATTCTGGTATCAAGGAAATATATTTACATTGCTTAGGTAACGCAATTATACGAGGTCTCAATTTGGCTTTAACCTTAGTGAGCAATTCAAACTATACTCTTCTCTCTTATGCCATTAACACTTCCACAGTCAACTTAATTGATGAATATCATCCCCTGTGTGATGAAGACGATATAACAATTCAGCGAAGGAATAATTCTGCTGTTCACATTAAAATTGCCCGAAATACTGTATATGACGTTGATGTTGCCTTCTCGAATTAACTAAATATCAACTTGTATTCTACTTTCAACTCTATAAAAATGTTTAAGCTATCGGAACTTGCACGCTGGTTAGGACTAACCGAATTTGAAATAATGATAAATTTATGTGGTCTTCTTGTGTTTACAATTACACTTGCACTCCGTATATCCGGAACTATTATTAAGAGTACGGTGGACTGGTTTACAATATTCAGTCCTCTGTTTTGCATCGACATATGTAATGCATATTTTTGTATAATTGTTGGTATACGAATGTACTTGAACTCGGATAATAAACGCAAAGCGTTCCATCGTTTTATGTGGAGCACCTATTTTCGTTTCCTTGTGGCAATTTTTAAATATTTACTTTGTCTTAAATTGAGTGGCGAAACTAATTTGGAATATAGTGAAGTATATTCACAGATTTTCGTCCTCCTTCAGCTAGTAGCGGTACGAGCCTGCCAGCTGCCGAATTCAGTATGACAACTTAATGGTTTATAATTCAACTACAAACAAATGAGAGGAATGTAAAAAAGCAAGGCGTATAACATAAACGAAAGTTTATATTCGGTATTTATCATTAATTTATAAAAATAAAAATATTTTAATCAATAAACAAAAAATAAAATAAATCCGACCCAAGAGGAACTCTCATCAGCAGCCGTTGTTGTACCGAACCCGAGGTGTGTCAATACGAAGGTATACATCCAACAAGGCCACAAGCAGTCAACACCGCATATTAAACCTGCACGAAAGACAGACGAAATAGAAGCCAAACCGCAAGCATCCTGAGCCTAAACCTATCATTGTTATTATTGTAAATACTGAATAAATAGAATTTGGATTATTGTAAGCCTCAAAGAGGAAAATCCTGTCTTGTTAATTACTTAAGGTTTGTTGATCCGTAAGTAGACCCTGGACGTCGCTTTGCTACCCAGCCGACGACAAAACCACGTTACAAGTTGAAATGGTGATATGTTTACCGTGTGTTCAACATTTTCATTGAACTTTTGCATATGAAAATGATATCGGCAAGATGGCGTTTGCTGAGTCCTAATTTTATTCGAACATTTTAAATGCTGCAATAGAGTTTGTTTTAGTCTTTCGTGTTGTTATTGTTAAAGTTTAACCTCCACGAACACTACTCGTTCTTTTCTCCTCATCATAACCTATTTTCCTAGTTCCAGTACAACGCGCTACATATGTAGGGGTCATCCCCTGAGTATCGAACAAGAACAAGTTCGGCAGACCACTTCAGCGGTGTTTGGAAATGGTAAAGAGTAATCCTGTTGATTTTTGGTGCCGATTAATAACTGTTAATGAAAAGTCGGTCGACCGCCACACACTTGAAACCAAAAATTGATCGAAACAAGGCAAGGTTATAGCTACTGTATTTTGAAAAAGGTTCCACAATCACAGGAAAGTTTTATCGTGCATTATTGGCTCAAATGAATGATGCAATCAAGAAAAAACGACCATATTTAATCAAGAAAAAACGACCATATCTTTCTTCACGACAACACACCGGTTCTCACAGTATTAGATGCGATGCTAAAATTGTGTGAAACACACTTCGAATTGGTTGATCATCCACCTTATAGGCCAGATTTAGCTCTTGGTGACTTTTTCCTGTTTCCAAACTTGGAAAAATTGTTCGCAGGAAATATATTAATCTCAAACGAAGAAGTGATTACCGAAACTTACACGTATTTTCAGGTTCCAAAAATCGTATTATTATGCATTACTTTGTTCTGGTATGGAAAAGTTAATTTTTTATACATATTGTTACGTTTTTGCCTCTAAAAACGGCTTTGCGGATTCTTCAATTGTAAATCAAATAATGACACCATTATACATCTTTATGAGTTTCTACAAACGGCATGAATTTTCTAGTCGTTCATAATGTACAAATGTATTTCTTTCGCATATACACACAACAACAAACAATAATAAAACGAATACCAGGAATACTAGAAAAACAACAACATCATTGTAATTGATTTACTTGGAATTTTACGTTCTTTAAATCATGTATGTTTGTTTCTTTGTGTATTTGTATGTATGTATTTGTATTATGTATGTTTTTAGTAATATATTGTGGCTGTGTTCTGTAACTTTGGCGAGAAGTTCTCGCGTCGAAAACTTGTGAAACAAATTATTTCATCGTTTCTCGAAAAGTGAGAAAAAACTGCGTCTGTAACTCATGTCGAAAACTACCCAAAGCGATTACGTCGTTACGTTAGAAATGTCTGAAAATATAAAACGATGCCGACATGCAATTTTAAAAATGAAAGCGCCAGCCACAATTAGTACCGCCGCCGACCAAAAATTACTAAAGCTAAGAAATTTTGTTCGACGGCGTCATATTATAACCGCCGGCTGTTCTAGAAAATGTATGGTATGGCTCTAACGTTTACATTTTATTTACAAATACATACATATATACTTATGCACAAAATTTTGTAACATTAAAAAACAATTGCAATTTGTGAATTCTGAAAAAAAAAACATTATAAAAGTGTCACAATATACTTTGTTGGGTCGGAAATTAAAATTGTAGAAATTACAAACTTATATAAGTATTCCCTTAAAACTTGTTGTGTGAAGGGTATAAAAATTAAATAAAAAGTTAAAATAAAAAAACGATCATTCTAAACTGTGTAAATATATATGTGAAACTTAATTTAACTACAAAATACTTATTTTTCAGCATTATTATTCATTTAATGATGGTTATTGTTATTTGAAATACTATCTCAGCCTTTTTATTGGCGAGAAATAATGACAGTTGAAAGTGGGAAATTTTTTCGCAAAAGTTTTGCGGACACAGTTTTTCTGTAAAATGGCGAGTAGTTTCCTTACGTGACAGCTATTACTCACCAAGAAAAGTTATTGATACAGTTTAGTGAGAAAAGCGGATGTTTGTTTCAACTTTCTTTCATTTCACACGTTGCAGTCGAAAAGTTTCTCGTGGGGAGAGTTACAGAACACAGCCACTGGTTAGGTGAATGTGTGTTGTACATTTTTAACAAGGAGATCAATATCTGCACACTGGTTTAGATGTTACAAAATATTCTTAACAATATTTATATAAATTTGTTGTTACAAGCTAAAATAATAATAAAACAATAAACAAAAGAGTATTATTTAGTGGAAAAAAGTATATTTTGTACAAAAAGTGTATATTTTATTTATTTAACCATACAATTGTAAAGTGAATTAATAGGCAGCTGCAGCGTGGTTAACAATGAAATACCCAAAAAAACCTGTAAGCAAATATAGTTACTTGAGGCAAAGAGTTAATCATTAGTAGTACTGGTAAGATGCAAATCTCTCGAAGGAATAACAAGAACAAGCCTGACAGCTGTTATACGACTGAAAAAAAAGTTTGATAAATTCCGCGGATTATCAGAAAAAAAGGGGACTGTTTGATTTTGGAATTTGTTTCTTGTTTTGTTTTTTTTCAAATAAGAGAACTTTTATGAAAATGTTTCACTCTCATTAGCTCCAATGTTATACTTTTGATTATGCTTTACTTTGAAAAGCAGCTAAATCTTTGACAGATATATATAATATACAATTGAACGACAGAACGGCAACTTAAAATAAAAACTAACGGGACGTTTATTCCTTCGATTTGTTTATATTTATTGAGTAATAAAATACATATGAGTTGTTTATAGCATAACAGACCGTACA
The DNA here is from genome assembly GCA_914767995.1 of Thecocarcelia acutangulata. Taxonomy (NCBI): domain Eukaryota; kingdom Metazoa; phylum Arthropoda; class Insecta; order Diptera; family Tachinidae; genus Thecocarcelia; species Thecocarcelia acutangulata. The sequence continues at coordinate 112,928,417 of OU612094.1, forward strand.
AATAGCCTCCAGATCTTTGTATCACTCGGTTGCCGAAACTTTTCGTGATCATTTGGTATAAGTGTTCCTCAATTTCCTTGATTCAGCGTTAAATCTCATCCTTTAATGCACGGATCTGTGATTATAATTAGCTTCATAAAAAGAAATCTAATGATGTTAAATCATACGGGCAAATACTGATCACTGAAACAAAAGAGTACACTACCTGGAAATGCCTCATGAAGTAACTGAATTGTTTCACGAGTTATATATAAGTTAACACCATTTTGTTGAAAAAGCATATCGGCCACATCAATATAATTCAATTTTGGCATAAAAAAACTGTGTTATCTCGAGGCAATAGCTCCGAGTTGAGGGTGCTGATTTGTCACTGACAGTCTTCTTACGTACTGCTTCGGTATTACCTTTAAAGCGACCTATTAATGACAAGATCGTGTTTGTTCTTTCTCCTGGAACTTTTCAATTACTCTGTTTATAGAAGCCGAATTTCAAAACTTTGTTTCTACCATATTTTTGACGAAATTTTCGTATTATGGTCCCAAGCTTCCATTATTGTTGAAATATTCTTCAATAATGAAGACACGTTTTTATATTATGTAATTCTCCATTTTTACTTACTTTAAACTGTCCAACTAGTTTCTCAGGGCTGTCAACACTTTACTGCACAGATGGCAACAACTTCATACATTGCGTTAATTTTGGAACACTCTTTACAATATGATCTCCACTTTTAAATTTTGTATAGTGAACTAAACATTTTTATTTTGCTAAAGCTTTTTTAAGTATACATACTACCCAGCGGCCAAAGTTTCGCTTACAGAAGCGATGATCCGATGCACACTTGTAAGTCAGTAATGCACACCATCTCATATACGAACCTAGTATACTTTTTCATATACATTGCCGCATTTGTAGAGTGAACGCTTACCACCTGCACACAAAGTAAGCGAGGTAGTGAGGTGTTCATCCAACAAAAGCTCATTACTTCCTAACATATATTGTAAGTCATCAGTAGACAGTTCGAATACAATCTCGCATACTTTGTAAGTCGGAAGTAGACAGCTCGGATACAATCTCGCATACATTGTAAGCCAGCAGTAGGCAGCTCGTACGTACTGCGCATTTCAGTTTTTTGGGAATATTTCATTAAATAAATTTGTTGTATTTTTTGTTCACTGCATTCTTTTTTTTCACTAAATGTTTTATCTTTCTTGTACATTTTTTATAAGGTTTTCTTACCTTTAGCACTGATTTTGTCAATTAAATTTTTGTAACGTGCTCTGACAAAGACGGCGAACGTTTGAGTTACATGAAATAAATAAAATACGTTCATATAAAGGTGATACAAAAGATGAACGTAATTCATTTTTGGGAACTCCATATACTACTGCCATACACTTTGTAAGTTACCATTCATTGATTACAAAGTGTGGCACACATCATCGAAGAGAAGTAATGTGGTAGGCAATGTTCGCCGCTGGGTATTGGTTAAAAAATGAATGCGTAATGCTTTTTTGAATTATAGTACCGTTTGTGTTTAATACTGTTCACTGTAAATAATCTTTCATTGGAGTGATCCTTTCTATTCTATTCCCATATGTTATTATTATATGTAAATGCAATATCTGAACGAGTGCCAAAACCTTAAAACCCGGTATTTTATTACTAGAACATGTCAGTTATCTCTTGTATCATCACAACAATTTTTTGGATAGAAAAAAGTATGAACCAAAAAAAATAATACCTGTAGTAACTACCACTTATCATCCCTGATGTGCACATACATACATATATGAGTGCTTACAATTATAGTACTTGACAACAGAATGACATTACTAGGGATGCCAAAGGAAACTCTTTTTGCCCAGAATTTTAGAGACGCAAATTCAAGAATCTTTGCATTTTTCGCAATTAAAACACAACTTTTAAAGTAAAAAATTTTTACTTTTTATATTTGAAATAAAAACTAAACCCAGTTTATTGAATTAAACTTATATCTATTTATTTATATACGGGAGTGTGTGCCTGTCTGCTAAAATATTCGAAGCATATTTGCACGAAAATCAAAAAAATTGATTTTCACGCAAACATGTTGATGTTTGTCAAACCGACTGTGTTGTTTAGCGCTGAATTTTGTCACTTCAGTGCAAATTTAGCTGAATGAAGTAAAAGAAGTATACAAAATAGATCAAAAAAAAGTTGTCTTGTTAGAAATTAAAAATAAAAAATTAAAAGCAAGATATACATACATATATCATCAGGGTCTCAAGAAATAGAGGCTATAACATCCTTGTAGGGAAGAAACAGATATATGAAATGACAATAAAAACAATTTATATTTTGCGGACTTCATATGGCAAGCAAAAATGCTGCAACACTGTCGCCATCTACTGTTATTGAAGACAAACAAATTGATTAATTTGCTTGCCGAACGGTTTGCGTAGTTGTTTTATTGATTATGAGGAGGATGAAAGACCGTTTGACTTGAATCTATTAATACCACTACGCAGCAAACTATATCACAGCATTTGATCAGTGCCCAGTGTATATAACTTTGATAGTAATCAGACTAAGAAAAATTGGTCCAACACCCCCTTCATTGCAACTATCTACATATGTATGTATGTGATGTACAAAAAATTTGGAACCAATATTTAAAAAAATATTTCAGGTGTCATTTTGTGAAAGTTAAACTTCGTTGGATATTTAAAAATAAATCCCACAAAGCCTCAAAAATCTTAATTTTGAGAAAAAATCTTCAAATCTTATTTCAGTTGAGAAATCTTCAAAATTAAGCTAAAATCTTTTCTCTGGCAACGCTGGGTTTACATATTTTGAAATTCCTGATGATCTTACATAAAAAGGAAGTTCTAAGTGATTAATTTGTTTAGGTTTTTGCATATGATCATTTGGATTACTAACACAAAATTTATTTTGCAATATTTAAAACTTTTAGATATGTTTTTTGTATGGGAAGTGATACGCTAACTTATCTAAGACTGCGTATTTTCATTAACACAATTGTACTTACACAAAATTACTATCCATAGCAGCGTTGCCAGAATGAAGATTTTAACTTAATTTTTGTTGATTTTTAATGGTAAATAAAATAAAATAAGATATTTTTCTCAAAATTAAGATTTTTATATTTAGTATTCTAATGAATAGTGAGTTAATAATTGCCACATATCTAATGAATTTCCACCTCTTTAACTACATGTATCTTGAATTAATTTATATCGCTTAAGCATCATATAATTCTAAGACAAAATTTTTTTTGCTGATATTACAAATATTTTTATTTAAGTTAATTACAACTTAGTTCTAGTTAAAAATGAAAAATTATATCGGTCAGAAAGGCTCGGCAGATTCTTAATATTTTTTTTTATTTTTTATTATCAATCATGGCTTTAAATAAACTGTTGCTAATGGTTGAGATATGCTCGATAATGTTGGTCTTGAATTGTTGTGGGACTATTACTGTCCACCAGTGGTGCCCACAAGTTCTATATGGAAGAGTAAACACCAATACATTTAAGGATTTTTATTTAATATTTTTTGTTGTAAAAGGAAAAACATTTACAAAAACAAAATTCGCACTGATAATTGTTGTCGTCAACGTTTACCAGCAAAACATGCGAAAGTGTTGCTGCTTTGCTCTTGTGTGTTGTGCAGTGAAAAACGACAAAAAAATATACAAGACGAAGTTGTTTGTGTATTTTTCATTGCTAGTGCTGAGCGAAGTGTTTGTGTATTAAAGAGCACAGCTCTATAGCATTTACAAAAACAATTGAGTATCAAGCGCATGGGGCCGGGCACACTTGCTCTACACTTTAGATTTCAAAAAACCCCTCAATTCATCGTGTTGAAACCAGCACATAATCTCTACATCAAAATCATAAATTTTCTGCTATAAGAAGTATTGGATCATCTGGATGTTGCGTTATTCTTTGACTGATAGTACATTAGTTTTGGACTCTTTTTACGTATATGTGGTGAAGATAGTTATAGCATATAAAGGGTGTCTCAATAAGATTTCACTTTTCAATTAATTAATGAAACACGTAATTTTTGCAAGAACTATGATGTTTTTTTTATTTTCATTATCCAGTTGATGCCACAAGAACTTCTTTACCATGTTCTTATAATTTCATTCACAATCACTGCAATTTCAAACTCATCTTCGACAAAGTGAAGTCCAATCACAGCATCTAATCAAAATACACACAGGACACATGCTTCTTTACATCTTTCAGCATGACTTTTTCAATTTTTGTTACATGTTTCCACAACACATTTGACAACTGCCAACTTTCAAAGGTTTCAGTTGCACCAAAATATAATGACATTATATTTCATTCTTACTGAGACACCCTATATTTCTAACTTTGGAGAAAAATTCAATTAAGTTCAATTTTAATTTAAAATTCCTGTATCGTTACAGTAACCAACTCTTTATAATAACTAACTGTTTGGTGTCACAAAAGTCGAAAGCTGCTTCTTTTAAGTTTTTTTTTCTAAAATTAGGACTTTTCTTTTCCTGAAAAGAGAATATGTTTCTACAAAAATTTCTGGCAATTTTGACGCTGTTCTAAATGAAATTTTTCCCACAGCAATTTAAGACACAAAATAACTACAAAGACTATGAGTTTTTTACGACACGTGACAAAATGCGGTTAAAGTTTCTGCTCAAGTGAACAAAACAATAAACTTTCAATCAGATTTGTACATATACATAAGAGTACATATGTATAAAAAAATGGATTATATACATTACTGTTAGTCTGTTGAATAAAACAAAATTTGATCATTTTTGATAGCATTTAAAAAAGAGCGCTAAAAAAGTTTATGCAATTTAAGTTTAGAACACCGACCTTCAAATTGAGGGGAAAAATGCTAGAGATAATTTAAACATCGAATACTATATGTTTTATAAAGCAAATAGTTTTTTATGCACTTAAATGTTTTTAACAACCAAACTTAATTAAATCCCCCCAACAACTTTTTACTCCCGCTTATATTCAATTTAGTCAACAATCACTTAAAAACTTTTAAGAAATTAAAATATTCCAAATGAAATAGCACAAAAAAGGCAGCCATTCACTTAGAACTTAATTAAAAATATTTTATTTAACAATGACAAAAAAAAACACCATGAAAAATCGACAACAATTAATTAATTACTGACGAAAAAGAATAAAGCTGCTTCGTTTCTTGCTATTAAATAAAATAAACTGAAATCTCTCACAAATAAAAACAGCGAAATTGATTTAAACGTTGTTTGAAGCCCCAATGACTAAGAGTTGCAAAAACAAAAATAAATAAAAATTCTACTATATAAAAAAAGGTAACAAGTATCTGCAAAAAAAAAAAAATAATAATTATAAAGCGAGTTGATACCAACAGAAACTAGAATAAAACAAAGCGCAACTATTTTGTGCCAACTGCTAGTACTGCGAATTGTGGTGCATCATCATCATCGTCAACAGTAATAAAATCGAGTTTATTTTTCTTTCATCATCTACTATGTTTTCGTCATTATCATCCTCAATTAGTAACACTTACATTAACGTAACGCCACTTTTTCTCATCTTCTGAATGGAGGAAAATAACAATGTATAGAAACCAGAGTTGCCATTTGATCACCAAAGGGAAGCAGTTGTACTTGCGAGAAGGTGTTATCTTTTTTGTATGCCAAGCACATGTTTGACCGTTCAGATAACTGCTGCACATTCTGTGTGCGGTATTTATGTGGATCTAATTTATCCTATACCTTTTTTTTAGCATTTTTTGTTTATTGAATCTTCAAAATGAACAAACAATAAGTATTCAAATCTTAATATTAAATTTAAAGTTAAAAAAAAGTGTGATTTAAAATTAAAAAAAAACTGATTTTTACTTAAGGCCGGCCAATGCTAGACGAAAAGTTTTATTATGCGGGAGCTACTTTGGTAAAATCAGATGGTGGCAACGGTATCCCTTCTTCTAAGACGAGTGTAGCCGCCAAAATTGAGTATATTGCGCGCAAGAGGGTTTGGATGAAGTTCCAGTTTACTGACATACCTTGTCGCGTACTTAGAAAATTCCTCTTTTACCAGCGGAACACTCAGATCGTTATGAATTCGTGAATTTTTTACGTACCATGGAGCTGCAGTAATCGTTCGAAGAATTTTGATTTGCCGCCTTTGAGTTTTTTCAATGTTTGACACTGTGGCGGTGCCCCATAACTGAATTTCGTAGCACCATATAGGCTTTAGTATTGCGTTGTATAACAAAAGTTTGCAATCTAATTTCAATGTAGAATTTCTGCCCATAAGCCAATTTAGCTGCGCTGCTTTTAGTTTTAACTGAGTGACCTTTGTTTAAATGTGAGACTTCTACGTTAGCCTACGGTCCAGGTGAATACCAAGGTACTTGACTTCATTGTGCTGCGGAATAGGTGAGTTATTAATTTGGATAGGCGCACATGTTTGCTTACACAGTGTGAATGTGACATGAGTACATTTCTGTTCATTAACTTTGATTTTCCAAAGTTTTAGCCATGTCTCTAATATTGAAGTATGTTCCTGTAAATTTCGTGAAGCTAAGTGGTGGTTTTCATGAACACTCAAAAACGCTGTGTCATCTGTAAAGGTAGAAGTGTGGATTCCGGATATCGTTGGCATGTCAGAGGTGTAAATGGGGAACTCCTGCCTCGATTGGCCTTCTCTGATAAGAAACTTCCTATACTTAACGAAAATATCAATGCCCGTACAAAACGATTTTATGGCACTTGAGAATATGTGTGATGATGAAGTTCCCACCAGTGCTACCAGAAACTTCCGTCGTCAAATCAATAATACAAAAAGATAGAAATAAAAATTTTAAGTAAGTAAATACGTAGGTATATGTATGTAATTGTATATGTATATATTGTATATGTGTATGTTTAGTGATAGCTACTTTTTTGAACTTTTCTCATCTAAGATTGAAAGAGTAAAATAGTCAATATTTCCTAGGTTCTCCAGCTCACTTGGGTTCTGATTGTTACCTTTGTGATTGTTTGTAAAATAGAGAGGTGGTAGGATAGAGAGAAGCTCCGGGGCTATTGTGGTATAGGGATATAGTTAGGAGGGAAGAATGGGGAACCTGTTATGTGTGGAATTATATGCTATTGTAATAGCCATCTGCAACCAAGTTCAGCCATAATAGACTATTGAAGCTTACCTAAATACCTTAGGCGATGATACTCCAATGCCGGTCATGTGCCGAGGAGATGAAGGATCATCTCCTTCTCGTCTACTTATTTGTAGCTTCTGCAGAAGGCGTTGTAGGATAAACCTCGTTTTCTGGCATGGTTCCCAAATGGGCAATGTCCAGTAATGACTGGTACTGTAATAATCGAGTGAAATTTATGTAATTATAAGAGCTCTTTTGTTCTCTTAAAGTTGATATGTAGCCACAGTTTCCTTGATATAAGGCATGTGGACTCTGTAAACCATTTTTCATAGACATGTTCCAGCGTGCGGAACTGTATTCTCTTCTAGCCTGCTGATAAGGATTGTCCGCAGAAGAGATCGATTCTTTACGGTTGCCTGTTTTTCCCTAAGTCGTCGCCGATGTTGTTGCCATTATTGGAATCGTGTCCACGTACCCGTTTTAGGATTAGATTAAAAATTCACGCGGTCTTGTTTAAAGATGCCCCGCATTCCTGTTGGTTGGAATTAGTGTATATTTCAATGAGGAAGCCTTGCTGTACGTTATTACCAGGATATCCCTACCGATTGTCTTGTTAAACGTCGGCCATCTGACCGTTTTATTTATAGCCGATATTTTAGTTTGAAAAACACTACATCCGTCTGGTAGTCTGAAAGGTGCATCAGTGTTAAATTCTTCTATGTAGACGCCTCCCCCAACCTTTTCTCCCCTTCTGGATCCATCCGTGTGAACATAGAAGGATCCAGTTTCTAAGAGAGAGGTAGCCAAATCTACTTCAGGAGAATGATTTTGGGATGCAGTAATCAATTAAATCTGGGGCTAGGTCATTTTCGGTCTTAAGTATATCAGCGTTTACCATGGTTAATGTGGGTCCATGCTCCTGTCGCGATCAACTTTATTACGGTTTTTAGTACCTGCCTGGCTTCCAAGTCTAGCTCATAAGTGCCTAAAGTGCTTTAGTTGGTGTTTTTATGGCCCCTGTGATAAGTATGGCCATGGATCGACTAATTTTCTCAATTTTCAGTCTGTTTGTTGCAGATTTCAGTGCTTTCCACCACACCGATACTCTATAGAAAGTGATCGGCTTTATAACCATTTCACAGAGCCAGATAACTCCTTTTGGTTGTATGCCCCATGTTTAGCCTATTGCTTTTTTACATAGATAGATGGCTGTTGTAGCCTTGATTACTCTAGCCTGTCTATACTCTTTCCATGATAAGTGTAGGGTCATCCACTTTTGGCAACACTCGGATTTTTCTCTTTACACTGCACAAAAGCCTGTAGTTTCTGCGAAGTCAACTTCTTCAAAGTAATAATTTGTAATAAAAAAACTGTATAAATTTTTATCAAATTGATTAACACTTACATACATACAATCATGTATGTATGTAAATTTATGTTTTAAATTACTTCTTGTTGAATATTTTGAAAATTTTGATTTCTTTAATAATAGCACATGTAAAAAAAGCTTTATTTTTAATATACTTCAGTGCGAAAGCAAACCAGCCGTATGTGGTTTTACCATTTGCGTGGACAACACTTTCGACATTGTGAAAAAAAAATTTTCATGAGAATTTTTACGATCTCTTTCGCACTATCGTTCGAGTGTCCTGTCGCAAAGAAATCAGATAGAAAAGCGGAATTAGTCTTCTTTCGCTTAGAATGCGAATGGACATTTTTGTTCACATATATACGATGTTTAAAAAACAAAACGGTAATTACAAACAATTTTATTTAAAAATGTATTATTTTCGTGTATTTTGTGCAAATAAAAAAAAAATATTATAAAAATGCTAAAAATTTAAGGGCAAAAGCCTATTTTTATCCCCTCTACATAAATGTGAAGCTTGTGATTCCGTTCGTAATTTCTACACTTTTCATTTGCGGCCCTATAAAGTATATACTTATGTATATTGTGAGCCAGAATTAATAGAAAAGTAGATTAAGCGAGAAGGGTATTTACTTGGAAGAAGGGTATCTTACTCGTTTTCCCAAAATTTTCATAGAAAATGGCATTTTCCATTAATTTTGATTCAGAAATGAAAACTATAGAAATTACAAACGGAATCAAAAACTTATATATATGTAGGTACTCTTTATTTTTGTGAAGGCTATAAAAAATTGTTTGTTTTGCTTCAAATTTCACATGCGATTACAGCATGGCGATTACAAGGCAAAAAATTTTTTTTTCTCGATATCGATTCATATACTTATATATGTATATATCCGAGATATAGCCTAGACCGATTTTTTAATGAAAGTGTCGCGTAAGCGAACTTAGAACTTTTTTGTTTTTGCTTAAATTCAGTTTTGGTAATAAAAGGAGGTAACAGAACACAGAAAATACAAATTTCTGATATCGGTCCATATATACCCGTGATATAGCCAAAACCGATTTTCATGAATAGGTTGCCTAAGCGAACTTAAACGACTTTTTTTGCTTAACAGCTGTTCTGGTAATAAAAGTAGGTTATTAAAATACAGGAAAGCTTAAAAGCTCTTCTGATTATAAAAGCAGGTTATTTAAACCTATAAACTGAAAATTTCCAATATCGGTTCATATATACCGGAGATATTGCTTAAACCGATTTTTTTCATGAAAATGTATCGTAAACGAACTTAAACAGTTTTTTTTTTTTTTTTGCTTAACAGTTCTGGTCATATAAGGAGGTTACTAAATAGAAAAAAATTTAATTTCCGATATCAGTCCATATCTTCCAGGGATATATATAGTCTAAACTGAGTTTTCCATGAAGAAATATACTTTTTTAGCTTAAAATAAGTTCTAATTATAAAAGGAGGTAACTAAAATACAGAAAATCAAAATTTCCGATGTCGGTCGCTATATTCCCAAGATATAGCGTAAATAAATAATAATAATAATAATAATAATAATAATAATAATAATAATAATAATAATAATAATAATAATAATAATAATAATAATAATAATAATAATAATAATAATAATAATAATAATAATAATAATAATAATAATAATAATAATAATAATAATAATAATAATAATAATAATAATAATAATAATAATAATAATAATAATAATAAACCGATTTTTCCATGAAAAAAAAAATTTTTTTTCAACTATTTTGGTTATAGAAGAAGAAGGTTACTTAAATAGAGAAAATGAAAAATTCCGATATCGGTAAATTTATATCCGAGATATAGCCTAAACCGATTTTTTCATGAAAATTTCCTTTTTGGCATGGTGATGGCAAAAATATTTTCGGTTCATATAGAACCAATATCGGGGTAAAACATTTTTTATCCGAGCATATTTAATTTTTAATATGTACTACACTTTAACATGACTATCGTGAAGATTATTTTAAGTTCGGCCCAGCCGAATGTCTATACTCTTACTTCCTTTTTTTTTTTTTTTTTTTTGTTTTCCACACAATTCTTTGAGATATAAAAGAACAACAAGAAACCATACATATTTTTTTTTGTCTGCATAAATTGAGTGTGGTAGTAAGTATAAAGCAAAAGAACTGAGTAGTAACTTGTTTACACAATTTTCGCAATATTTTCTGTTGCACTCTAGCACATGTTTAAAATATACACACATAATTTACCACATGTAATTTTTAAGAGGTAAAGTTCAACTCGGCGTTATTAGTACAAGTATCCAGTTCCGCTTTTTTTTTGTGCGAGAAAATAAAACAAATATATTACTCTCATTAGTTCTTTGCTTTTTTGACGTTCCATGTATGTAATAAATTAGCAATACAAATCTATATGACAAACACTGATAATATCACAAATAAGCCAAAAACAAATCAATAGCTAAAGGATTAGATACTTCAGCACATTATTAAAATTAAATCCCAGTTTAGTCATTAAAAATATAGACCCTCGGGTACAGCTATGACACCGAAGCCTTGATGAGCATTTAACCAGTATTTTGTTTCACACATACATATGTAAATATCATAGATCCTTGTATCATAGGTATTGAGATAATTCCCTGAAAACTTTTTGTCTTTTTTATATTAACATGGTGCATTTTGATTTTTGCACACTTTACATGTAATTTAATATATTTTTTTTTGGAAACTAACGGTCGTATTCATAAAATATATTGTATGTTTATTAAACAGTTATTTGACAAATTTCCCATAGAAGTTTGTCAAATAACAGTTTAATAAACATACAATATTTTTATGAATAAGGCCGTAATACTTTTACTTAAATACCAAAATTTACTGATTTCCAATTTTTTAAATTTACGCGGGTTTTTATATCAAAAGGTTGTTTAATATCAAAAGGTTCTTAATTTATGCCGTTTAAATTTCTCAAGTAATCTAAGACTCTGATTTTAAATTTATGCGTTTTCTTTCTCGAGATTGCAAGGACCACAAATGCCGAAAAAGCACTGTGTATTCGCTGAATAATATATTTTATTATGTTTGTTTACTAATCTCCAATTTCAAATATTCTTCCCACTGTGGCACTTAGCACTCATTGGATATAAATATTGTATAGTCAGTATTTATGAAAACATAGTCAGAATATAACGAAATAAATCAAAATCATTAACAAAATACATCATCAACATTTAAACTCAAGAAAAAATAAAAATCCCAAACCCGGCAAGAACGAAAACAAAGCGAAGAAATCATTTCAACAAACAAATGCAATTCATTATTAGAACAACGTCATCATTAAATATAACAACAAAAACAACAACAACAGCAGCAGCAGCAATAACTAAAAGAAAGAAATACATACGTATAAAATCCTAAACACAACAATCATATTAAAAACGAAATTTAAGTTGGCTGTGGATCCTCTCTGCTCCCCATACAATTATTACGAACACAAAATAAACAACAGTCAGCCAGTCAGGCAGTCAGTCACTCATGCCAAGACACACTTAAAAACGAAAAATGAACTGAATAAAAAAATTAAATAACAACAGAAATTATAAAAACAACAAGCCAGCAAAAAACTAACGAAAGAACGAACGAACGACCTCCAGCGCCATAATAACTCACAAAGTACTTAAGTTCATTACGAGTCTGTTTGTTATGTTTGTTGCTTGTTCAGGGCACTGCGTGAAATTAACTCATTTTCCTAAAAATAAAATTACAACAAGTACAACAAACTGAAATGAGTTCATTCAATGTTGTATGTACATATGTACATGAATATATACATATGTTCAAATATAATATATTGTACAAATGAAACATCTACATACATATATTAAGTGGTGGTTGAATTTTCTTTTTTGTTTTATTTCAAATTTTACAGAGTTTTATTGCTTTAAAACAAATTAATGAAATTAATTTGTTTAAAATGCCTTCTTGTTGATTGCTACTTTATCTCTTTCTCTTCCAACTCGACTTGCAAAGTCAGCAACATTTACGAGTTAACAAATTAAATTATTCGTTCTTTTTTTGCGAGCAAAGCTTTCATTTTCTTTCTTTTGAAATGCTTTGGCTCGTAAAATAACAATTACCGGGCAATGACAAAACGAATAAACTAAAGTGAGTAGTAAGTTTCTTCTGACAGAGATACAAACATGTTGATACTAACATATGTATGTATTTCTGTTTGCTTATGGGATTGCTCAGACATGTGTTCGTTAATGGCCGGAGATACAATTTTTTATTGCAAAGCCAGTTTGGCAACAAAATCAATTGATTTAAATCACAGTGATGAAATTTGCAAAAAAAAAATTGCAACATGCTTATCAACATGCTGAGGATTTATTTTAGTTTACTTGAATATACATACGTCCTTATTAATATGCATTATATGTTTATTAAACTCTTAGTTGACATAAACATAAAATTTTTTTATGAATACAACCTATAGTATATATATAAACAATATAACCCTAAATTAATATAACCATACAGAACTAAAAGAAATTATTTATCTAACAGCTTAAACTGCAATTACAAAGGAGATTTATAGCCAGTTTCACAATTTCGACAGAAAATCTAAGCGAACGTTTCGAACGCTTTCGAACGCACGATTTCGAGTGAATTTGGGTTTCACTGTGTCACAAGCTGCTTATCGTTTGCTTGCAGTTACGAGATCCAATTTAAATTTGTTACGTAGTACGTGTGTTAAACGCTAGAAAAGTACTCTCGTAAGTAAAATTTTGACATTTCTGAGGTGAATAAAATTTTGCTAGCTCTAGGGGCTAATAACAATATGATAGAAATATTTGAAATGTAGGAATTTGATTGAAATAAATTATAATTGAAAATTTTATAATTAAAAGTATAAAGATCAAATACTTCTAAACTGTTAATTTTTTATTATTCGTTTTGTTAAAATTTTTTCTGCTTTGTCAAAATTTTATGTTGTAAAATATAATATTTTTCACACAGCAATAACATGAAGTTTCTTTACCACAGACACATTATTTTTCACCATAGTACTTTGCTACCATTTCGCACACGTCCGTAAACATAAATATCGATATTGCCAGATTAAAAATATGATTGGCGATTTTTTCAAAAACATCCAAAATATCTACTAAATTATTTTAAAACAATTGCAACCATTTTTAAAAATGGTTAACTGTATATGCGAAATAAGAAATATTTTCCAAACAAGAAATAACCCAAAATATAAAAAGTCAAAATAAAATAAAAAAATCTACATAATTCAAGAATAAACAAAAATCGATTTTATTAGTTGCATGTGCAATTAAACAAATACAGGGTGGCTGATAAATTCTGCTACATTAAGAAACTCAAATAACTTTTTGTAAAGTTTATATAATTTATTTGTTTGTAACTCATTTAAAAAATAATACATTTTTATAAAAGTAATTCATGAAGTTTTTGAAACAATTGAATTCAAATAACCTCCACCCTCAGTCATACACGTGCGATATTTTATCCAACAGTTATTCAATACTGCTTGGAGTGTTGGAGCGGGAATTGTCTCAATTACTGTTCGAATGGGTTACTTTATATCATCCAAATTTGTTGGTTTTCTTTTGTAAACTTCTTGTTTGAAGTAAGGCCTCGAAAAAAACAAATCAGGTGCATTAAGGTCACGACACCTGGGAGGCCAACGGAATGTGGAGTTTCTTGAAATGAGTTTATTGGGAAATGTTTGCCTCAATTCTGGCATAACAGGCGTGGCTATGCGACAAGTTACTCCATCTTGTTGAAACCAAGATGGAGGGGATTTTCTTTTAGCGTATTTTTGGAAAGATAAACTCTTTCAACATCTTTAAGTAATGGTCTCCATCGTCAATAACAGTAAGACATTTTTCTTCGAAAAAGTAAGCTGCGACAATGAACCTCGAAGAAACTGCACACCACACTATGATGCGAAGTGGATGTAATTACATCTGATTATCTGTGGGTTAGAACTACTCCATATTCGACAATTTTGTTTGTTAACATTACCGTTTAAATGAAAATGTGCCTCGTCAGACATAAAAATGCCGTTCATCCTCTAACACCATTTGAATGATCTTCTCACAAAATTCCAAGAGAATCGGGAAGCCTTTAAGGTTCAGTTTGTTTGTAAATTGCATGTTATATGGAAACGTGTTTAAATCTTGGTGCAAAATTGTCTGCAGTGACTGTTTGTTGACACCCATTTGAGCAGATAAGCTCCTGGTTGAAACTATAGGATTGGATAGCGTGGCAGCAGCTGCAGCAACGATAGTTTCCTCCGTCCGAACTGAGGGATCTCGATGATAAGGCCATCTTGGGATTCTGCCACGCTCGGCAAAATTCTTCACGAACCTCATTATAGTCCGTCTGCTGGGAGGAGTACCACCAAACGTGCGCCTATATTCTCTTTGGACGAAAATAACAGACTCTGAATCCTGAAAGAGTTGCGCTATTCAAATTATTGTTTCATTGTCCCAATTTTCTATTCTAGTTAAACTTAAAGATTAATCTATAAAATACAATGAAATGGAACAGATTAGTTACACAGAAAATAAGTTATTACGTTCTTTTTTTTTTGTTTCTGAACACAACTTTTTTTTATGTCATGTGATACCTCGGCGAAAACTCTAAAGCTGTCATAATAAATGGCAACGTTTTATAATGTATGTGCATACGGTTTTCCATGAGATACACTGCTTTTATACATGAAAAGCTTACTTTGTAACGTCTAGAGTTTGCTAGTACCAAGGGAAATGAAAGCGGCTCTCTTTTCCCTTGCAACCGCCAAACTCAATACTTTGCAAAGTAAACTTTCAGCGTGTGAAAGTGGTGTTAGCTATTTGTAAATAAAAACATTATTTACGGTTTATTGGGAAATTTTTTGTTTATAATAATATTTTTATTCGTAAATAACCTGCACTTCTAAAAAAAATAAACCGGTATGTAGAGCGCTCAAAAAATTTTCTAAACAACACGTTAACCTTTTTGAATAATTTTGTTTTATTATATGGTTGAACGTGACAGAAAATGTTTAATTATAAAATACCGCGTTTAGTCTTAACTAAAAATTTTTATAATTTTTTCCTAATAGGAAGGCGGATTGATGTTGATGCTACTTCAGTAGAAAAAAAACATTTTTTTTCAAAAACCATTTATTTCTCAGCATAGTCTCCTTCTAGCTCAATACATTACTCAATACACCGACATTTTTTACTACCACATTCACATTTTTCACACTCGCAGGTCTACTCACAGCTAAATTTGCTTGCGAGTGATTTTTTGGCACTTCCATGCAATCAAACGTCAAACAAACAAACAGTGTTACCGAATAAATAATTTTAAGCAAGTCAACTGGATCATTACAAAATTATAACTTAAGTTTTAGCTAGTTTGTGTGTTATATTTTATGTTAATTTATTAAAATTAATCCTATAAATGTAAATTTTCAAATTATAAAACGTTAATATCAATAATATAATGATAATAAAGATTAATGTCAACTATTTCCTAAAAATATTCTCATGCGAAGAACACAGCAACTCCAATTTATAAAGAGAAGATAAATTAAATTAGAAATACAATATGAGAAGGAAACAAATTGTTAGAACTTCACATGCTGACAACAAATTTAAAATGAACTCTCACATGTGTAAACAAAAAAGAAAATTGCAAGAGGTTCGACGATATTTCAACTTTTTTATACCATCTGAAAAATATGATTTTGGGAACACTTCAAAATACAAATTAGTTTCGGTAATCACGTCTTTTTTTGAGATGAATCAGTTTTCTGCAAACCATTTTTTCAAGTTTGGAAACAGGAAAAGTTACTAGAAGCTAAATCTATAACTTTAAGGTGAATGATCAACCATTTCGCAGTGTATTTTACGTAATTTTCGTATCGTATGTAATGATGTGTGAACCTGTATGTTGTCTTGAAGAAAGAGCACTGTTTCCTTCTTCAAATTTGGTCGTTATTTCTTGATTGCATCCATAAATTGATTCAATAATGTACGATAATATTTTCCTGTGATTGTGGATCCTTTTTAAAGATAATTGATGCGCAAGATTTCATATGCATCCCAAAATTCTGTGGCCATAACCTTGTCAGCCAACTTTATTGTCTTCGCATAATAGTGGTTTATCACTGCACGAAATTCGCAAGAAACACGAAAGTTGCTTACTTCAAACGACTATTTGGGTGAAATTTTAACAGCTGACAAATCGCAATTAAAAAACAACTATATTGTGTTTGTACTGCTACCTTGCGCTAGGTAGTTTCAAAATCAATCCGCCCTCGTATACGGTTAATGGCATAATATTGAATCATCTTGGAATTTCCCAGCCTACAGTTTGCTCTTTTCGAAGGCGAATTACATATAAGTGTTTCAAGAATCTTAAGAATTGGTATTAGATATATAGAAAGAAACAACAAGGGATATCTATCGGCATAAAGTATTTTTTTATCTGAAAAGATCCAACTAACTACACTGCTCAAACAAAATTTCTAAAGAATTCTATAATTTTATGTTGCATAAATCCCCACCGCTCCATATCAACATTTCAATAACAACATGTTGCACTAAAAAACTTAAACTGTTTATAAGCAACAAAATGATTTAACAAGGATGCATGAACATATCTACTCGTATCTACACATACAATAAAACGATTACAACAATAAAAGCAATAAATGAAATTTACGAAAGCTAAATTAAAAAGCAAAAACAACAAACAAATTTCAATTACTATTTAATAGATGACGATGATGATGACTACAAGCAATAACGAACAGTCAGTCAATGATACAAAAAAAAAAAATGGACGACCGAGCAGGCATTATGTATTCGCAAATGTGGGTGAGTTTAAATGTGCGTTTCGTTGTTGAATGTATTCGTTTATCTGTGAAATTTAATAAAATGAATGGTTGTTATTCTGGCATGCACTCACGGGCAAACATCTTTGCAACAATTAAAGCAATGACGGTAATAATGATGTGAATGTTGTTTTGTTGAAGATAAGCATGAAGCTGAAGCTGAGGATTTAAATATTTAATAATGCATTAAACTAGAGATTGAGAGAAAAACACAAGGCACAACTGGAGGATGAGAGCCAAAGAGTTACACTGTCTCACCTGCAACAAAAACGATTAAAAGATTTTAATTGTTACAATCTGCGAGAGAGAAACAAAAAGTATTGTAATTTATAATACATACGTATTATCATTTCACGTTTTATATGTTTCTGAGTTATTTATGGGGGCGCGCGCAACACAATACAAATGCATTAAAAATAATTTATACATACACTCGAACACACCAACATTAATTCTTAAATACTACAAACACACAACAACTCCCATGATGATGAACTACTGGGGAGGGCTTTTTTGAATTATTATATATTAACAGAAAACAAGTAGTGTGAAATAAGCAACTTACAGTGGTTCAACGAAAAGTAAAAATTTGAGATATATTAATTTAAAACAAACCTGTTGACATTCACAGTGGTACATGTTAAAAAGGTCAATTTATATTAAAAAGTTTAAGTAAATTGAGTAGTGATAATATTTATTAGTATAAACGCTTATTACGCAGAGTAAATATGTTAATAACACTGTCCTCTAAAAAAAACGTCTTTTGGCGTATAAGAATTAGATGCGCTTAGTTCAAACCTGCGTCCAATTCTTCTCCATCACGTAATATATTGTTTTATGAACTGGCTAATTTTATCGCCTAATTTAGGGGTTACATTATCAGCCCAATTATGAATATTCTCACGGAATTTATTTCTAACGAAATTTATTCCTCTCGTAATTTATTTTTTATATAAAGTACTTATTTCAAAAATTATATTTAATTTTTGTTTACAATTGGAGGAAAGAGAAAAGTGAAAAAACTCCCACAGAATTTTAATTTGTAATTGGGATGTATATAATACACCATAAATCTGAATTTAATAATTAAAATAGCAAAATATTCAATATTTAATTGTTGATTATTATTTTTAATTACTATTTATTTCATATTTTACTGGTCCAAAGTTATTCCGAAATTAATGGCAAATAATTTTTTTTGCGGTAAAATCGTTAAATTTTTTCATTTTTGAAATGCCAACAAAGAAACAAAAACGTAAATATTTTATGTATCCATACATATACACCAGCTTGGTTTTAAAATTACTGTGTACTCAAATAAAAAACCGCCACTTTTCAGATTTCATACTAAACTAAAATAATAGCAAAAGCTCACCAGTATTACAGCGAAATATCAAATCGCTGTCTTTGGCGAAATAGCTTTAAAAATCCTATTTGTTTTTATCTGAAACCAATACTCAGGGGATGACCCCTACATATGCAGAACATTGTACTAGAACTAAGAAAATAGATTATGAGAAGGAAAAAGAGGCAGTAGGATTAGTGTATGTAAATGTATCAAAAAGCAACAATGATCATTATAGAAATAACATCTTATTTTTCTTTTTTAATAATTGAGGCTTTTTCAGAGTATGTAAAAGTTAATTTCTTATGAGCTTACCTAATTTTGTCCGAACCTCAGATGGTATAAAGCCCGCTCGTTTTGTCTTCTTAAATAATAATTTTAATAATAATTTTAGTATATATCTTAAGGAGAAAAGTGCTTAATAGTTGAATGAGAAAAATACAAGTATGTTAAAAAGCGTTGATATGAGAAATATTCACTACTACTCGTAAAATGAAAAAACCTTGTGCTATCTAACTAGCTGATATTTAGCAGCTAGTTAGTTAGCAAAAGGATTTTGATAATACATAGGGCCATCATTGTTCATCTTCATATTACTTTCATTTACTACAGCGTAAGTAAGCACATACAAGTCAACATCAAGTTTTTTCATACAATCTTTGTTTTCTTAATTTTCTGAGAACACTTCATAACATTTAAAACTATATTATATATAATAATATAATTGCGAAACCTTTTTTCGCAATTTTTAATTTTTATTTCATTATGATACACTCCCAGCTTTCATTGCAGCAGAAAGCATTTTTGCGAAGAAATTATTATTAATATATTTGATATTTAATTTTGATCTTGTTTAAGTAAATATTTATTACAACATTTGTTTTGTTAATTGACAAACAACATGTTGCAGAACATGTGTTGGTTGCAGAATTAGTTTATTTTGGTTTTAATGTTATTTTTTGTTTGTTATAATTGTTATTAATATTATTTCCCTTTTTGAATTTTTTAATAACCCAAGTTTTCAATTTGATAATATTGTTAAGAATTTTTCTTTGTGTATGAGTTAATAATTTTTTTTGGTGTATGGATTTTTTGTATATAGGAATTTTTTGACAATAATTTTTCAAACTGAAAATTTTTTAATAACATATTAATTTTCCTGACGATGATAACAAATTGTTATCGAAATATTGAAATAATACTGTTGAATTTTTCATAAAAAATTAAAACGATCTGTAGCTGCAAAAATAAGAAATATTTATTATTAATATATTTTACCTAATACTTATAGGAAGAATCCTGAGCGATAACGTATGTGTATTATAGATACCAGATTTTTATTTACTGTTGAAATTCCGATCCCAACAATATAAAATAGCATTTATCCCGCCAGAAAAAAAAGTCCAACAGTTTTTTACACTAACTGGCCTTTTACTATAAACTTCCTTTCAATAGTTTTAACGCGTTTATTCTGTGTTCAAGAGCAAAATCTAGTGCTATGGGTTCGAGAAAGAGATAATTTATCATGACAAACTAAGAGTTATTATTATATAGTTTCAAACTTTATTTCTACATGTGCACCTCGTAGCTAGAATATATTGTACTTAATGTGATAAAAACGTATTCCATTCCTCTTGAAATAGAGTTTCTTTAGTTTTTCTGAATACATCAGTTTATTACTTCGGTCCAACAATTGCTTCTTGTTTAGAAGGTCACAAGAATTGCTAATTGAAGATTAACCTCCACGATTTTAATTAATTTATTATGATTCTCATGATATGCCACCATGCTGTATTTTAGTATGACTAATGAATTATCGTTACAAATATATTTTTAAATCGTGTGAATTACTTGTTGAGGTATGTTGAGGTTGATATTGATGATTCATTTATTTCTAGATAAAATTTTTATATCGAAATTTTATTTATTATTGCTTAACTTAAATTTGTTCTTTGGAGATTCTCGTTGCCACTACTTAGCAGCCATGGAGCAATTAAATTTTTATGTTTTAATAAGTTCGTTTGAACAGTGTCGGTTTCAGTGTACTTAAAACGCAATCTTGTCTGCTTGAACGTTGTTGAAGAATCGGAATCTGTTGATGTTCTGATAAAGAAAATTTAGCGCGATGTTCGCTGCACTGAGCACATTTTTCATGTCTCAAAAGAAACGTTCAAGTGCCTCGGTTTTCTAAAATAGTGCAAGACATACATCACTCCATTCGATTTCCTTACTTTGTACATCAGCCATATTCGACCGAATATCGAATAAAACTTTATTAATGTTTCAGCCGATCCGTTAGCTTATTTTGGGATTACTCGACCATTAAGGAAAAAGGTAAGAGAGTCTTCAATAAATGAAATTATGTATATGAAAATGTATAAAATGCTTATGGTTATGTATTGAATGTTTAATTTTAAGTATTGTATTTCCAGAGAAACTCTACTTCATTGGTGCGTCTGTCGTCCTATCGTTAACACTCTCAAAAGCTTGTCAGTGCAAATTCAAGAAAGATCTAAGGCAGCGATGAAGGGAATGTTTTGAACAAAAGCTTAGGATAAAAACTTTTTATTGTTACTGCTAGGAAATCGAATTTATATATTATAACCTCATTTACTTAAACTGCCTAAAAGGTAAATTATAAATAACATATTGGTAAGATAATGTTTGGCTTTCTAGCTACTATTGTTAAAATAAACACGATGAGTAATGGTAAATACTCGAAAACACGCATACTCTATACCAGTGGTGCCCACAATTTCTATATGTAAGAGCAAACACCCATCCATTTAAGGAAAAACTATTTTTGTTTAATATTTTTTTTTTGTAAAAAGCAGAACATTTACAAAAACAAAATTCACACTGATAATCGCTGTCGTCAATGTTTACCAGCAAAACATGCGAAAGTGTTGTTGGTTTGCTTTTGTGTGCGTGCGGTAAAGAACGTAAAAAAATATAAAAGACGAAGTTGTTTGTGTATTTTTCATTGCTTATGCTGAGCGCAGTATTTGTATATTAAGGAGCACAGCCCTATAGCTAAGCGCATTTACAAAAACAATTGAGCGCATAGGGCTGGGCACACTTGCTCTATACCATATGTTTTATAACCTAAAATAATATGAATTGTTTAACTAGAATAATGATACAAAGCCATCAGACAAAAGGTTAAGACTAGCAGGAAACAAATGAATATATGTAAAGAAAATTATGTTTTAATAAAAATAGTCCTCAATAAGGTTTATTCAAAACTTTTAATTAAAGTGATGCAGCTAGTATCTTTGCTGTTTGAATTCAGAATCTTTTTCCAAAAGCGTAAATTACAAATACAAGTTTTGCAAACAGAACGCATATGTATATACTTAAACAAATTTTTCTTTGCCTGTTTTTTAATTTAAATAGTTCATTTTACATCTTCGCCCACTGTTCAATAGCAATAAACAACAAATGATTTAAAAACGATTATCATGATTATAAACATGAAAATAATGACGTTTGTCATTCATAATAATGAGCACTGACGTTGGCGCACACATAAACGTTTAAAATTTTGTAAACGGCAATTGGGGAGACAAAATAATCGTAAGGAGCAGCAACAGCAGTAGTGGTGAATGGTGGCACAAGTACGAGTAATAAAGCAGAATAAAGTGTTCTTTGCTTGCATTTTGTTGCTGTTGTTGTTATTTGCTTTTGCTTTCGTATGTGTGCACGTTGTGAATTAAGTTGGGCAAAATGTATCTAGATACATAATTGCCACATTCAGTCGTCGTTAAATAGTTGTACGGCGCAGTTCAAGCAGCTCTTTTAAGTTCACAAATCATAAAAATTAATAATAAAATTTTATTTGTTCCAACAACATCAGACAACGTTGGGTGTTCGTGGTAATGTGTATAAGTGTGAGTGTTTTTCTGTGAAATCTTACCACATTGAGCTCTTGTTCTTCTTTGACAACAGCAACAATAATAAAAAAAAAGCACAATAACATCATCATAATCGCCATCTCAATTTGATACATGTGATAGAGATGTATATTTGCATGTGGTTGTGCCAGTTGTATGCGTGCGAGAGTGTATGCGTTTAAGTATCTGTGTAGTATATTGAATGAATTGTTGGCCGTTTTGTTTTGAATGTTTGTTTGTTGTATGCGGAGTGGAGTTCAGTTTTAGTTAAACGTTCCATCGTTTATTGTCGTGCCATTTAGTTCACTTAAAAACAATCTAGTGGATACACGTTTTTTTATTACTCTCGTCTGCCATACAATTTAAACGGTCGGTCGTTTATATGTTTGTTTATCACGTTTTTTTGCGTTGTTTTGGCGATTTTTTCGGATTTTGTTTTTCGTTTTTATTTTTTTTTCAAACAAATGATTTGTGAGTGTTTTTTATATGTTTGCATTGCAAAGTGTATTTAGTGACTTGTGGTAGATGTTGTTGCAGCAACAGCAGCAGTGGCAACAACAATGTTTATGACCAACTCTCAATAAAATGATCATAATGAGGATGATACACACAACGTGCAAGTGTATGTATGTACACATATGTATGTGTATATGCATGCATGTGCGTGTGCATGTTGTTAATTTTGTATTCTTAATGTTGGCGTTTTCCTTAATTTGTTTTTTTTTGCACTTAAGAATAAAAAGAGATTAAACAATTGTATTTGTTGTTGCTTTCAATAATTCAAACGAAAGTGTAACGTGTTATAAAACGTTTAAATACGCATAATTTAAATTGAATACCTACAAATAACGATTTGAATGAAATCTGCCGACGGCAATTAATTTATGTATATAATTAAGCGAAAATAGAAAAAGACTGATAAAAAACAAAAGGAATTAAAAATATTTAATTCAAAGTCTCTACATATTTTAAAATATAAAACAAGAAATTGTGTTTAATGATATTAATATTAAAACATATTGAAATTTTTTTGTAAAAGCGAAGAACCTACAACTTGGTTTTATAAAGTCATAAAAAAAAGATATAAAAATGTATAAATACATGATATTATATAAATTTGTTTAAAAGTTTTAAATATGAATAAGAAACTTGTGAAACTAATAAAAATCTTTAGAAAACATGAGAAAAATATGTTTAAAATACTGGTGCACAATTAAATTTGAAAGGAAATTATAAATTAACTTTTAAGTGTCAACCTCTGTTGTTTGTTTCAAGTTTATTGATCTAAAAATTAAAAAAAACACGCCGCAGAAAGGATAAAAACAAAAAGAATTTATAGCAGAAACCAACTGGCTGTTATAACATAATTTGTTATTTTTAAATAAAATGATTAAAAATTAACTATAAAAAAAGTGGATTAATTAGCATAATGTTGAGCTTCAAGCCATTTAAGATGTATCTCTATTTAATCTTTCTGGCTTTTTAATTAAGCAAAAAAAAAAAGTTATATAAAACAACAAACTAATAAAGTATAAACAACTCTAAAACCACACCTTGGATATTTTATGGCCAAAAAATACACGTAAAGCAAGTAAGATTTCAAATATAAACGTTTTTAATTCTACCTGAAATAATTAAAAAATAATAAATTTCACACACTCCATTTTTCATTATTTCTGTGGGCACATAAAGCTGGTGCTGATAAAAAAATTTTCCGTAGGTTTGAGTAATAAACTGGATGATGCCGTTTCCAAATTTGTAACTTAAATACTTAGAGATGGAATATTTTCATGAAATAAAACACAAGAAATAAGCATTGCATCACTGTGTATGAAGACCCATTTCACATTCGTACGATCGTGTTTTTTAAAAACACGATTGCCAATTTAGCGCCTTTCGCTAGTTTTAGCGCTTTCCAGTACCCAAAAAAACCGACAGGGGAGTTTTTTAAATGCGTTAAAATAGCGTTTTTATACTTTTAGCATAATCGTATCTTCAGAAGTCTGTAGTGAATTTTAATAATTTAGAAGGTGATATTGACTCTGTATTGAATTAATATTATCATTTAAATTTTTGTAAAACTTTGCCGAGAAAACAATATCAAAAGTTCGGAAAAACAATTAATTACAAAAAAAAAAAAATTTTTTTAGATTATACTAACAAGATTAAGAAGAGCATTGTACATACATATGTATGTACGTCCATAGTTCATCATTAAGCCCCTCTTAATTGCAAATAGCTGGAGAG
This sequence comes from Thecocarcelia acutangulata, assembly GCA_914767995.1. NCBI lineage: Eukaryota > Metazoa > Arthropoda > Insecta > Diptera > Tachinidae > Thecocarcelia > Thecocarcelia acutangulata. The sequence continues at coordinate 112,953,365 of OU612094.1, forward strand.
GATTTTCGGGTTATGGATCCGGTTCGAAGGACCAAAATGTGCGGAGCACACGGGGGTTAGTGGGTTAATAATAGGATAGTGGCATAAAATGGACTTACCGATATCCAAAAAAAGGGGGGACGTTTCTACGAGGATGAGAAAGTTGAGACTATTGCGGCGTTCGGTGATGTGAAGTCGATGATGGTGACGGTAGATGGTGTGGTCGTCAGATGCCGATGAACGGTGCTGATCATGAGTGTGATGGATGGTGGTCTTGCGATTTCTTCCTTTGCTTCCAGGCGTCGAGATGACTTCTTATTTCTCTATGATTGGATGTTGTGACAATGATTTGTTGAGGAAACGTGTTGTAGTCAATATTTGTTGGTCCGGCTGCTCACAAAATAAAAACACTTCTTCGGAAATTTCCGGATATGGGATAAAAAATTGCAACAAATTCGGTATAATTTGTGGTTATAAGTAAAATTTTATATTTTTCCTTCATTTCTATTTTTATTAAGTCTCATACAACTTATATATACAAAAAGTATTTTTAGTTTTACATTAGCAAATGTAACCACTTTAAGTCGCACTTATCCAATCACTTAAAAAAAAAAAAAAACTTTTACGCATTCAGCACTTTTCGTTGTTGTCCAGCTCGCTGTTGAAAAGGTAATGAGAAAACAAGCGCATGCCACTCAACAAGCACGAGGCTTGTTGTCAAAGCCAACGAGTTGCTTTTTCACGTTTGTTTGACGGCAAGTGTTGCCAGGTTGGGTTTAACAACAAGTGTTGCCGGGCCTGAACAAGCATTCTTATATTTTGAAACAAAACAAAATTGAAAAAATGTACAACTTTCGTATGCTTACGGGAAAATATAATATAATAAATTCATATAAAATAAGGGTGTAGAATGGAATAGTTATGACCTCGGTATTTTGGGATGTGCGTGGTGTAATATTCATCGACTATCTTGAGAAAGAAAATACCATTAACAGTGAACTATATAGCGTTGTTGGAGGCCGAAATTGCAGACCGCAGGCCTGAATAGTGCACGCCGGTAAAAAATTTCGTATGAATGAAGAGGCTATCGCTGAAACTGAGCCCTATTTTGAGGAAAAATATTAATTGTTCTACAAAAGTGGTATTGAAATACTAGAGCGTCGCTGAAATGTGTGCGTTGCTCCTGATGGAGAATACGTTGATGAATAAAGATAACTTTGAACAAAAAAAAAACTGTTTTCTTTGTTAGGCCCGGGACTTTTCAGCCCATGTGTTAAGGATAACGGAGTCAAGGCAGTTTTGCCAGGGTAGTGATATAAGCACAGCTGTTTTTCATTTCCTTTGCGTAAATTTGTCAAACTTCCGTTCCTTTTCAAGCAAAAGTAAAACAAAATTTTGACAACTTTTCGTAGTTTCTACCAACAAAATACATGTGATGTTCTTAGGTGTTGTATTTATTGTAATTCTGCCACTACCTACTAAAGCTGCCTTGCACCCTATTTTTGTATTTAGTTGCCACTATTTTTAGTTTTCATAACGAAATGATAACTTTGAAAAACTTTATCAGAGACGGATAGTTTAATATTTTATTTCTTTCTGTATTTGGGTACAGATTCAAAAGATGCGAAAAATGTCAGGATTATATATGGTACATAAAGTCATCAAAAGATACGTAAACTGTAGATTCGTATGCTTATGGCATCACTGTTATGTTCACAAAATAACAGCTGCTTACTGTCGCTAAAATTATATTGTAGGAGCATACCGTTAATCTCACGTAGAAAGGTCCTAACCCACATTTTCCCTGAATTGAGCTCTTTTAGGGATTCTACTACGTTTCACAAAAGTACACAGTGTCACAAAGATTTAATTATATAATTCCATACATATCGCTCTTACAAGCAATTGAGCAAAAAAAAATACTTTTAGATGTAACTATTTATACAGTTTCCATTTTCTTCTCTTGTAAAATTGAAATTATGTTTGTTAGAGCCTTTTCAACGATACACAAATGCGAATATCAGATCGTTAAAAGTTATGGAATCGCAGTAGAGGCCATCAGACTCATTTAAAAGCAAGCAGTGGAAACCAACTGGTTCGGGTGGTTGTCTTTAAAACGATTTGTTGATACGTACGAAAATCTGCAGAAATACAACAAATAAAAGATTAAATTTACTCAGCTGTTCTCTGGACTGCAAGCAAAGCGTTTTCTTTCTTATTTATCCTCACTCTGTCGCCGCAGATCTTGCATCCGTAAAGGAGAATGGAGTTAGTTGCTTCCATAAGAAGCCTCCGTGAATTCGGTAACATACTGCCGATATTCGTCATAAAATGAATGAACCTCGACGTTATTACAACTGCTTTTCCGCGGTACATTCTATCTGGGATGAGGGTGTTAGTCTCGAGTCCAGTCTTATTTCTAATAGCACTTTCTTAACGAGTATATACAGCCGTTGACAGAAATGTGGACCTCTAAAAGTATGTGACGCTTAGTCAAAAACACTAGTTCGGTTTTATGGGTGACAAGTTGCAGTCCGTGCGCCTCTAACTACATCCTCGCCCTTATCATAACCTGTCTGAGTTTGCACTCGATATCCTCTGTATGCTTGCCTAGATTTACTGCAGTGATGTCATTTGCATAGCCCACTAAGAACGTGTCCTGCGGCTTTTCAATTCTCAATATTCCATCGTAAGCTTCAACAATGGCAACCATAAATAAGCTTCTTGTTCTTTAAGTAGTTCCTGGTGATTCGCAACAGGTTCACCAAAATTTTCCTCTAATTTCATCTCTGGCCCGCTGCGGCTATTGAAGGCGTTTTTAACGTCCAATGTAGCAAAGAGAACAACTTGACTTATGAACTGATTTTTTACAGCTTCGGTTATCTTTACATCATCTTTAAAGGCTCCTTGACCTCCTACCTTGAGAGTTTAATAGAAAATGTGGTTTCGTTGCAGTTCTGCCTTAACTGATCTAAATAAATGTGCAGCTGTTCCATCTTGCTGGCCCTAAATGCTATTAAAACAGATAAGTCTTGGGCAAAGTTCTTGGCTAAAACATACTGTATGAAATTTTTAGAATTTTTTATTTTTTTGTATCACAATACGTCAGCCACGTGTTTGGAACCAAGAGTTAAAAAATTGTGTCGCATTTTATGAAAGAAATCAAACTTCTTGAACATATGTCATGCATTTATTGGAATACTTATATCTTTCAAGGAGTTTGACTTCTTTCATAAAATGAAACTTGCATTAAGACAATCTTTTTTATAGAGTTTTGTACAACAAGCATTTATTAAACATGAAACATTGTTTATAATTTTGGTAAAAAGGTCTTCAAATGTTGTTTTACTTATAAAATTTTTAAAATTAAGGTTAAATCCTCATGGTAGCAACGCTGTTAACAAATAGGACGTTGCAGCACCTGAATTTTTGTATTCTATTCTCGCAAGTATAGGATATTGAGAGTGATCAGCACTGAGTTAAAAAAATTGCTTAGTTCATTTTCTAAATTTTGTTCGCAGTTACCGCCATTAAGTCTAAGGTCAGGCACAGCGATTTTAATTGCCGAACTTTTAGCAATTTCATTTTGGAATTGCTTTCTTGTCCACACACAAAAACTTTTTTCGGCAATTCTTAAGCTTTCTCTACTTATTATTTCATACAATTTACATTGTATATGCACACACACATACATACATGAAAGAAAAGTAAGGAATTGCCGAGTACCGACACTTCTTCTTCCCTTCTTATTACCCTCACTGAAAGCTTCTATAAAGTCAACCCCAGCCCAACTAAAGTTGCTGTGTGTGACCTGGCACTAAGCTCTTGTCGCAATGTGACTTACTGTGCAACCTAAATTAGTGCGTCAAGCGTAATTTATTTGTCAAAAATCCTCATGTACACACAAAATGTATGAGACCAACCCAAATAGCGCGGCGTCAACGCTTTGCAATTAGAAAATCCAATTTTAACACAACGTTAGAGAGAAAGCTTTACTGTCCCTCAGTAAAGTTCACTTCAAAACAAATGTTACTCAATTTTTAGTAGTCACATTTTAGCTGCTTTCTGACTAATTTAGGGACTTTATCACTTTTTATTATTTCTATTTAGAGATTTTTATTAAACAAGGTTAGTGAACAATTTTGTTCAGGGCACAATTTTAACGCTTTTATTTAAGTTACTTACTACAGCGTAAAATCAAAGCGCTAAATTACTTTGTACTTTACGTCTTAATATAGGTTGCACTGTTATGGATGTAAAGGCGATTGAGCTCTGACTTTTATGTCTCGTAAAAGTAATTCAATTTCGTAAAAAAGATAAAACAGTGTTCTATTTAAGTACTTAACACTCGGTTCCAAAAATTAAAATTTTAAAAAACCAGCTTCAAAAAAAAAACCCCGGTAAAACTCCGTGAAATATTATTTGATCAGCCTAATCCAAGCCCATTTATTTTCATATGGAAACTATACGGCTTTTTCTTTTATGAAATGATCGCGTAATATCAGTCAACAAACCCACTAAAATTTTATTGCACGATGAGAAATATAATTTTTTTTTATAGATTTGACCTTCTGGAAGATCATAATATATTATTTACTTCATAACATGAATATAACATCATAAACATGAATTTCGCAAATTAACGTGGGTAGACAGATCATTTCATTTTAAGCACAGTGTATTAAGGTGATATTCGGCAGAGATAATTTTTCAGTAAAATCGGAATAAACTATTTAGCGGAAACTTTCATAAATATTTCCAAAACGAAGTTGTCCGTTCAAACATTTAAACTCGTAGTTACCAAAAATTAAGCTTCTCTTAAAGAACCGTGACGGCCGGTCAATTTAATTATATTGTTGAAAGAAATATTTAACAAAAGTTCTTTGTCAAGCTCTCAGAAATTCTACGCATTCGCAAAATTGTTATATGTATATAAAATTTTTGCGAATGTATTAGAAAATAGCCTTTGAGTGTCTAAGTTTTGGTTAGCAATTTATTGCAGAGTACAGTACCATTTATTTGTTAAATAAATATTTTTAAAATGAAATAATAAAAAACCTGTTGCTTATTAAGAAGCCGATTTTTAATTGACACATGCACATATTTTTTTATTATTTTTAACGAGTGATTTTTTTGCTATTATCTTTTTGGCAACACTAGTTTTGACAGCTCACGCACGTTTTGTATCTTGTGTCACTGTCAAACATCTTCAGTTTGGTCTATAATTTAATCATGAATCGTTTTACAAACGAACAACGCTTGCAAATTATTGAATTTTATTACCAAAATGCGTGCTCTGTTAAGAAAGTTCATCGCGCGCTTCTTCCATTTTATGGTCAGTTTCGCACCAAATTTACATTGTTGGACATTAAACCACCAACACGCTTACGTAGAGTGCGAACTGAAGAAAATATCGCAGCCGTATCGGCCAGTGTTGGTGATGACCGTGAATTATCGATTCGGCGCCGTTCGCAGCAATTGGGCCTCTGTTACTCCACTACGTGGAAAATTTTGCGGAAGGATTTGGGTGTGAAGCCTTATAAGATACAGCTGGTGCAAGAATTGAAGCCAAACGACCTACCACAACGCCAAATTTTTGGTGAATGGGCTCTTGAAAAATTAGATGAATATCCACTTTTTTATCGAAGAATTGTGTTCAGCGACGAGGCTCATTTCTGGTTGAATGGATACGTGAACAAGCAAAACTGCCGTATTTGGAGTGAAGAGCAGCCAGAAGCATTGCAAGAGCTACCAATGCATCCACAAAAAACAACCGTTTGGTGCGGATTATGGGCTGGCGGCATCATTGGGCCGTATTTCTTCAAAGATGATGCGAATCACAACGTTAATGTGAATGGTGAGCGCTACCGTGCGATGATAACAAACTTTTTTTTGCCCAAAATGGAAGAGCTTGACTTGCATGACATGTGGTTTCAACAAGACAGTGCCACATGCCACACAGCACGCGAAACAATGGACCAATTGAGAGGCGAGTTCGGTGAACAGTTTATTTCACGCTTGGGACCAGTCAATTGGCCGCCCAGATCGTGCGATTTAACGCCTCTAGACTATTTTTTGTAGGGCTATGTTAAGGCTAATGTCTATAGCGACAAGCCCGCTTCGATTGACGCACTGGAAGCCAACATTGCCAACATTATTCGTGAGATACCGGTCGAAATATTGGAAAGAGTATGCCAAAATTGGACTAAGCGGATGGACCATTTGAGGCGCAGCCGCGGCCAACATTTGCATGAAATAATCTTCAAACATTAAATTATATCGACGCAACTATCGATCCAAATAAATATTTCATGCATTTTTCTGAATTTTATGTGTTTTTTTTTTAAATTTCCGATAGTTCTTATAAAATCACCCATTATATAACTTTTATTATTCGAAATGATCAACTTTTGAATAAAAAAGAAGTTATGAATTTTTTTTATTCTCATAAAATTGCTGTTGACTGTTTCATTTCCTCTTTAAAAATTTTGATCATCAGGAGACTCAAACGTAGATATTTTAGGAACACGAAGATATTTTAGGAACACTGCTTACGGTCTCTCAAAGTAGAATTTGCAGATATCTAGAAAACTTCCACTATTGTTTTTCTTAAACACAGTATTGTCAACAAAGATCCAAACTGAGGACTCTTTTTAAGTAAATTACATATGCATAATGTTATATTTGGTTCTGAGTTCGTACCCACCACCTTCAGCCAAGATTACATTCTCATATATGTGTAATATTCATGTTTGCATCGATTGCCAACTGTTGCTTTTCGTATATACGTATATTATGTACAGTGTACTTAAATTTCCGCTTATCTACAATACGTAAACTTTCGAAATTTACCTCATAATGGATCACACACGACAAAGTTGCAATTATTTTGCTTTCTTTTGATTAAAAAATAAATATTTGCAAAATAAATTAAAATATGCTGAAATATAAATCAAAGGAAAAAAGCGCATAAAAATCAGTAGTCAAAACGATCACTTAATTAATTAAACAAGCAATAAAATACTATTTGCTACCGACGGACATTTCATTTGATTCATAAGTTTATTAATTTTATTTGTTTAAAACAATTAATGTTATCTCTAAAAAAACTACGAAAGCAGACTTAAAAACAATATAATTTTTTGTTTTAAATGGGTGCATTAAAAAGTTTGAAATTTTGAGTTTTGTTTTTTATATTTTATGTATAAACATATTAATATATTAAATGTGTGCTATATAGTGTTGTGCAAAACAGAGCAAACAAGTATAAATTTTTACTTTTAATATGAAAGCTTTAATTAAAAATTTTAAGTATCTGTAATTAAATCAAATATTTTAAGAATAAAAAGTTATAACAAAATTTTTGTTCAACTGTAATTTCCCAAGAATTTACCCTGAGCCGTACAAAAGAAAGCACCAATGATACGAAAATTAAAATATTATTAACGTAGGTTAGGTTAGATTTAACAGGTAGCCTGTTATTGAAAAGCCGGCGACTTTGGCCCAATTTAGACACGTTGTGTTTCCTGGAAGTGATATGTATCTCAGCAGATCTACATATCACTGGTTTAGAACCAACCCGAGGATTGGATAAAGGAGTCCAATTCATTTACTTCATATACCGATACCTGCGCCTAATCGTGCAGCATCGGTCTGCCTAGATACGAAGCCCTTACGTAGGAAAGAACTGGACACCGACAAAGGAAGTGCTCGACACTCTCTACTTCCTTCTCGTCCCTGCAACCTCTGCAAAAGGCATTAAATGAAAGATTTAACCTGCTGTGACCGTCAGAACTGTCGGGGCAGGCCCCTAATGATAATAGTTCTCCTGTTAAATCTGGGCCATGTCAGCCTGGATATTCAACAGGTGACATCACTCTTGGGTGGTCTCAAAAAATTGACGCTATACTTGTTTCTTACAGCTCCTAAGCGGGATTGCAACGATCTCATCTATATTCCTTTGTTGTAGCCGGGCTTTGTCAGCTCGTCCGCTACAACATTACCCGGCACTCCATTGTGCCCTCGTATCCAGAAAAGCTCCAGGTTCGAATGTCTCTCTATCTCGTTTAGAGATATCCACGAACCCACCTGAACGTCATATAGACCCTATCTAGTGCATACAGTGCAGCCTTACTATCAGTAAAAATTCGGATAAACTTCCAGTATATCGGTAGTACCTTAACCAGTCCACATAATGACCACGATTTCGGCCTGCACTACGCTACACTGATTTTACCGCCTGCAACTCATCGTCCTTTCATACCGGATAAAGATACCCCCATTAACTCCCGAATCCGACTTGGATCTATCTGTAAAGATTTCAAGCACGTCCCTTGACGATCTGAGCCAGTCCTCTCCGAGACCATTTTCCGGAAGGTTCACTATTCTTCCTGTAACTAACTAATATTTATATAAATCAAAAAATATGTACGAGTACAGCTTGTTTTTTATACATAGGCGCTAACGTATTCGCCAGTAGACTTGAAAACCTTTGAAAAATATTTTTAAACATTTAATTTATTTAGATGAAATTTATTTAATAAAATAATGAGAATTAAAAAACAATGTTTAGAACAATATTTCTCAAACACAAAAAACAGAATTTTTTCTTACGTTTTTACATATGCTGATAATCTTCCGGATTCCCTTACTTTCCTTATTATCCAAGGTGCACCGCTTGCAGGAAATATTTTGTAAGGAGCAGGTCTGACTTTCTTTTTAATACCGCCCTGTTATGTAGTGAACTGCAGATAATGGCAAATTTAATATTTCAGCAGTTTTTCCGATTTCAAAACGATGAATACAAGCTGCTGCTGCTCTAAAAATGTCCGACGGCCCATATTAAAAATCCTGCCTAATATTGCTACGAGTTTATATTACTTCTAACCCATTGTGCAACCATTGATCTACTTGTTACAAATATGCACATACATCTACACAAACAACATACAGCTAAAAACTTATTACACAAACAGACATATATGATTTAAAGAACGCAAAATTCCAAGTAAATCAACCACTAATGATTCTATTATTGTTATTTTTCAAGTATATTTATATTATATTTGTACATTTGATTGTAGAATAATCAATAACTAGAAACTTCATGAAGATTGTAGAAGATAATGAAGAAAAGAATCCGCAAAAGTGGATACTGTCAGAAGTGAAATTGTAAAATGAAATTTGACGGGCTTAAGATGGACCAACTTACGAGTAAAAAGGAGTTGGGCAAGCTAGATTTTACTACAGTTGGCAATAAGAGAGAGTTGCAGAGATGGCTTATCGAGGAGTTGAAGCAGCTGGGTGCTATAATGCTTTTATATCCCGATTAAAATCTTCAAAGGATCTTTTGTATATCATCGTACATTTATCCCAAACCAACACTTTACCGGTCTTTAATATCTTGGTGACCCTACAGACCGGTGTTTGATTTATAAATCATTGTGCCTTTCGACTTTTATATAAACAAAGTTATTGCTTCGTTTACAAAAGCTTTTAATGAATGTAATTTGTTGCTACACTCTTTCCAATATAAGAAGGAATTTGAAGTTATTTCATCCAATACTTAGTTTTTTTTTTTTTTATTGATGCACCATTTCAAAAGAAGACAAAATTTTTACCTGTTTATAAGTTATGGAATTATTTGGATGCACATTTTGTTCAAAAATATTTAATTGGACCCGAGCGGTACCTTTTAAACTGTAACATAATTTTGGAAATCGGTTCTTAAATAGCGGAGATTTGGTCTGCGCGATGTGCAAATTTATTTTTTTTTTGCTCATTGACAAAATCTCTCAAGAGAAGAAAGAATATTGAAAACCGGTTCATAACTGGTTCCAAGACCAAAATTTTGCCTACTTGGCGTTCAAACTTAACACATGAGATAATATTGAAAAATAAATAGTCCATAAAGGGCGGAGTAACTTAAAAATTTATTTTTGTCTTGCTTTCATTTTCAGGTCGTACATACTCAAATAGGCATACTCTTTTAAAAAAAGAAAGCCGGACATTTACCCGTTTATCCCCACATTTGAAATGCTGGATACCGAATTTTATTTAAATCTGTTCAGGCTTTTAGGTATGATAAAGTAAAAAGGCAGGCAGTTAGGGTTACTTTCACATTTGTAATATTAATGAGGATTAAACACATTCTAAATGCTTTAACACATTTTTTTACTAAGCTATAGTAAACTAATTCAAAAGTTTGAAAACTTGAATTGAATTACAATAAATAATATATTCAAGATTTGAAAAAATTAGCGAAAACTAGAAATTTAAAGTTGATTAATAAATTAGCACTCAATAAAACATTCATGTCGAAATCTTATTATGAATATCTTTTAAGTATAAACATAAAAATAGAAACCTAATTATAGATTTCATATCACGCTAAATGTATTGAAGCAATTTTTAGCATTTCTTTTGCTGCTGTTATCGCACAATTTGTTATAATAACTAGAACAAAAATATATAAAAAAAAAAACCTTATGAACGCCAAAGAGAAGGCGCGAAAAATTCTATACAGTAATATTATTTGTTTTAAACTGTTATTTTCTTACAATTATTATGGCAGACATCAAACAAACGGCACAGAGTACTTTATTAAGTACTAACATGATTTTATACACTCAAAAATATGACTTGTTGCTGTGAAAAACTTAATGTTTTTTTACACTAAATTCTAAATAAAAAAAAAAAACATATATATTTTTGTCTTCTTTATTAGCATGGAAACGTTAAAGTATCACTATTATATTCGGCAAAAATAATATATAATAATAAATAGTTCACAGTATACATATCGTTATTGTAACATAGTCACATCTCAAAAAATGAGCTTTTTGAGTTAACAATGCAGAATTGTTGCATGTACTATCATTTACAAAGTGCCAAAAATTTATTCAAATTCTTTTAAACTTTCTAATAGTACGTTTCCATATACGTGATTTGGGCCAAATAATTTTATTTGCCCAAATTAAGTAATTTGTGACATGATTTCCCATACATTTTTCATATGATAAAATTATCTCAAATGACTTAATTTGTTTCAAATTAAGTCGAAATTTGTCTGAGCAGCACTGCGCTACTGATATTATTACAAATACAACCTTAGGGCATCCATTATTAGTGAGTTACAGTTCGAAAAATTGACATTTAAATAAGAATCACAATTGCTGATTTTATTTCTTGATGAAGTAGAAAAAACATTTGCTGTCAATGTTATTTGCCATTTTTATAGGGGTTTTTTTATACTGCAATACTAAATATCTTTTTCTAATTGTATGAAAACCCTTTTACTTCCTCGTATACAAAAAACAAGATTATGATATAAAGTATTTATATTTCAATTACTATTAAGCCCTTAACCCAGTACCAATAAAGTATATAAAAAAGACGTAACTATTTTATTTGCTTGCGAATTAGATTCTCCAAAGTAATAACATCTACAGCAAATTTACGAATTCCATTTGAGAGCTTGTGTGTAGTCACAGCGTCTTCTAAAGGTGGATTCACCAAGGGTAATTTTTTTCCAGTTTAAGAATTTCTGTTTGATTTTTATTTAATTGGGGCGTAACGACATCGGCATCATTATCTAGTTCTTTAAGTAGGAAAATATAAGCATCTTACATCTTCTTTAATATTTCCAAAGTACGCGCTCATAACCACAGTCTGATAGTCAAATTTCTTATAATATTTGTAACAATCTTGGACCTTCCTTATGTTCATATTGTTTTTTATCTTTATTGCCAGCATGTCCATCAATAATGCGGCCGACAAATGGGGAAATCAGTGTTACATTTACTTCAGCACAAGCAAAGTCTTTACATTTTGCTTGGTTTCTGGAATTTTTGCTTCCCATGTTGAAGCAAATTTTATAAGAATGCGTTTCTTTCTTATCCTCATGTCTTCGTATAAGAAAATCAACTTCAAGGCTTCCTTCACGCTTTTCTCGGTACACACGTCCTGGCACAATGTTCAATATCTTGCAGTCAAAAAGAACACATGAATTATTATTTTATTGGTGTTTATTCCCATTTTATTTCCGAATGCCACAACGTTTTGCACAAAGTTTATTCAATTTTTGTTTTTCCTATTATAAAATATAATTAAACAATACAAACGTCAAACTGATTTCGAAAATTCGAAGAGGAAATTACTAACAACATAATGGAAACACTTCGAAATTATTTCCTCAAATCAACTTGATTTGCTTATAATGGAAACGTACTATAAGACTTGTATGGAAACTAAAAATTTGAATGTGTTTTTCTCAAAACAAGCTTTTTTTAGTTATGACTATGTTACAATAAAGGAGCGATATGCATAAAATTTCGTATTGTACAATGGAATACAATGGATCACGACCTGTTTGAAAGTGGCGATGAAGAGTTCAAATAAGAGTTAAAAAATATTTGCTGTTTTTTTATTTTCTTGCTTGGCAATTTAAATTGGAATTATTTAAGAAAAATCCTTATTTTGATAATATTGGTTAGGTTAACTTAAAGCAAAGATCTGCTTTTAGGCACTTTTTTTTTATCTATTTTCATATCAGACAACGGTTCTGCTGTAAAGTTATTTGCTTTTAAAATGTAGCCTTTTTTAAGTAGGTTAGGTTTGACAGGCTGCCAGCTATTGTAAAGCTAGCCCACTTGGGTTCAGTCTGGTCCCGTTGTGTTGCCTGGATGTGATACGTATCTCAGTAGATCTACATATCACTGGTTTAGAACCAACCCGAGGATCGGATAGAGGAATCCAATCCACTTAAATCGCATTCCGATACCTCCGTCAAATCATGCAGCATCGGTCTGCCTAGGTACAATGCCCTTATATCAGAAAGAGCTGGACACTGACAGAAGAAGCTCAACGCTCTCGTCTTCCTAATCGTCTCTGCAACTTTTGCAGAAGGCATTAAATGGAAGACTTAATGTCCTCACCTGCGTCCGTATGTGCCAATGTCCCGTCAGAACCACCACAGCAGAACGCAACCTCCGTCGGGGCAATTCCCTAAGGGTGATAGTCCTCCTGTTATCATATCTGGACCATGTCAGCCTTGATATTCGACAGGTATCTTCACTAGACCATCTGTCTTGAGCGGTATCATTATAAATATTGAACCCCAATCAGCTGAATATATGTATTATAATTACAGTAAACACTCGTAAATTAGAACCCTTTTCTGCTTGTAGGGCGATTCTGTAACTTATAACGATAGTCGAATCGTAAAAATAATTATAACAATATTTTATCGAATGTAGCATGTTTTTAACGATATTCGCCTTCGATGAAAATCAGCTGTTAATTTTACTGCCGGCTGTCGATATCTTAAAGACAAAAATTTTATTGTTGTTTATTCAATCGTTAAAGTGTATGTTTTTATTTAATTATGATTCCATGAAATAAAGTGCTAATAATTTACATACATACATTAAAGTATTTATTAAATACATAAACTAATACATAAAATATTTGTTAAATATTCTGTACATTTTCAAAAACAAAAATTTCAGAGTAATTTTTTAACTGGTAAAGTATGTTATATGTTAAAATGACTTTTGAACCATTTTCGGACCTGCAAGGAATGAAACAAGTTTGAACGCTTCAAGGGACAATCAGTGTGTTCTTCGGGAGTTGGACAATTCCTTTGAGTTGACAGCTAAGGAATCTAAAAAGTTATATGGATTATCACCAGCCTTAGTTGTGGTAATTTTGTACATACAGAAATAAGTACATATAAACGAATAAATGAAACATATAAACAATTATTTTATTTTACTTACCTTACTACAAATTAAATAATATTTATTATCACTTTAAAACTAAAATCACAACATATAAAAATCAATATGTATACATATTATTACGGGAAAAGTTATTGTTTTTTCTTTTCTTTCTTGAAGTTTTCGCTTTTCTTTTCCAGATATGCCACATAATGTTTATATGTATGAACAGAAAAATATAGCTGTTTACCATCGTTAGAATTAAGTTACGGAATTGCTCAATTGTTAGTGCAAGCGATAAAATTTGGTGACAAAAGTTGCGATTATCGAATCGTTAAAAGTTAGAGAATCGCACTACTGGTGTGGTTCTGATTTACAACAGCGTCTAAACTTTTTTTTACTTTTAATTTTGTTTTATAAAAACAGCTTTCAAGTGCATTCCATGTTAGAAAATGCACAAAAAACACTGTTGTATAGATCTTTTTTCAATCTTATTTGTACAAAACGAGCACAAAACATATGATATTATTTTATTAAAGTTCAAAAAAGTTTAAGAACAGAAATACAGGGTGGAAATGATCAATGAAAAATAAATTGCCATATGTTTATAATACAATTTATTTATTACCAGAGTAAATGAAGTAGGGGTTTAATTTTTGAAAATTACATCACTTAAATACGATCCTTGATCAGTCTGGCACGGATACAATCGAGACCGATAATTTTCCATGACCGCTCTACAAGTATCGGTGGAAATGTTTTGCATTTTCTAGCGTATATTTCACTTCAGTTCGTTAATGGTCATTGAGTTAATACAGAAAACTTTGTTTTTTAGATATCTCCATAAGGAAAAATCCTTTGGAGACAAACAGGTTTACGGGGTGGCCAGTTATAGCTTAAGAATCATTTGACGTATGATCGCGGCATATTTAAAGCTGCAGACCGCTTACGAGTAGATAGATTGAGTTGTTCTCGAACAGACTCTTTTACTCGCTGTACGTTTTCCGGTTCCCTCGATCTTTTAGGACTTCCGGATTGCTTTTTTTATAATGTTCATTCATTCATTTCGATCTTCTGCACCCATTTTTTAATAGTTTCAATTGTCGAAGAATGATTCCTATTGCGAATTTTGAAATGATAGCAAAATTAGCGTTTAGCTTCGGTTGCAGAATCGCTGTTGCGATAGTATACGCGTACGCAAAATGCGTCTTGTACTCCAATAAGGGACACCATGACACTAATTCCCTAAAGGATGGTCGTCTGTTTCGTAGCTCCCCGCTCGCGCTGCCATCTATTCAAATATTGATGTCAGTAGTTTGTCTTCCATCCTGTGCACACGTGTTTTTTTCGGGGGCTAACAACCAACTGTTGCCTTGCAACAAACACCTGTAAAGAACCAGTGAGGATGGTTGGACGGTTGAGTTGGTTCAACGGCTGATGCTCTTAGTGGGCTTCGGCCTAACAACTTCTTAAGCCTTGTCTTTTATTGATTGCTGGGAAGTTGCATGCAGGAGGGACTAGAAACTCCGAGCTCTTAAGCATGGGATTACCTATATGGCTAAAAACAAACCAATAATTACGGGGGCACTGGTGAATCGTGAATATTTCACTCCGTGGAATTGGTCCATCATCAGATAAGACCGTAAAGGCAGGTGCTGATGTAAATCTTTTTCACTGCTGTTTTCATTGCTAACATGAAATTTCTCCGACATTATCGACATTTTTTTTCGAGCGTAATATAAGTATTTAAATAAACAGAAGTTGACTTGTTTGCAATTAGCGGCATGAAATGCATTAAAAAGACATTCATGCACAATGGAAAAGAATAATAAATGTATATGCCAGTACTACCGCCAGCCAACATCAGCAAAACAACAAAAAAAAACAGCAGAAAATCATCAACATTATTATCGTCACATAAACGATTGAGTACTTGAATTGCACATGAAATAAACAAAACAACAAGAGCACAATGTCTGGTTATGACACAGAAAAACTTGTATATGTGTGTGTGTGTCTGTGTTTAAGTGGGTATTTGTTGGAAGGAATGAAATACAATGACCCAGAGGGACGTGTTTCATACCATTCAATATGCGAATTTTAAAACAATAAAAATTAAGCCAACAACATTTAAGCGGCAAACTTTTAGAACTATATTACATTGGAACACACACGCACGCACATTTACTCGGATGAGTACCCAACAAACACCATATCAAACAGTTGATATAAAATGACTTTATCGTTTGATTTCAAACATAGTTTTCAAACCTTTTCCAATGGTTTGATTTTAACATTTGAATATAAATTAAAAATCATTTGAATATAAACATTTGATACTCAATGTTTTATCAATTTGATTTTGAATCATAAATTAATCATAAAACAAATGTGTCAGCAATTACTGAAAAAATATCAACATTTTAAATTTATTTACAAAAAAAAATTAGGAACTTCCGAAAAATTAATAAATGTGATTTGTTTGTGACAATATTTAATTAAATGTCAACAAAAATTAGTTCTGAAATAAAACATGAAAAAGTGAAATAAAAAGAAATAATGAGATCGTCTGATTTTACCGCAATTTAGAGCCAAAACGAACCAACTATTCCGTCCTTTCAAGAATTTCAAGACTAAGGAAAATAATAATAATAAAAGAAATAATAATTAAATTTAATAACCGCAAATATATCAAAAGAAAAATGAATTAGCAAAGCAAAAACTAGTTTTTATTTGTATTCCACTTCACAATCCACATTTGAAAATTACATTTGAACCCAAGTTGAGAATAAATGAATTTCTCAATTTGAAAATAGTTTCCTTTTTTTTTTTGTTGAGAATACTATGTTTTTCAATTTGAATTCAAATCAGTACCAAACGTTTGTCGTTTGAGAAAACGTTTGATTTCAAATCATTCTCAATTTGAAATCAAACTTTAGTGTTTGTTGGGAATGTGCACTCGTAGTATGCAAAGTAAAAACTAGTTTTTATTTGTATTCCACTTCACAATCCACACTTGAAAATTACATTTGAACCCAAGTTGATAATAAATTAATTTCTCAATTTGAAAATAATTTCCTCTTTTTGTTGAAAATACTATGTTTTTCAATTTGAATTCAAATCAGTACCAAACGTTTGTCGTTTGAGAAAACGTTTGATTTCAAATCATTCTCAATTTGAAATCAAGCCTTAAGGCCCATTTAGCCGACTGTAGAAAATGTAAATGTAACGTAAATGTAAATGTAACGTAAATGTAAATGTAGTACCACTTAAGGCCCAATCAGACTATTATACAAGTATAAATACTTTCATTCGATTTTGTGAGATAAAAGTCTAAACACATTTCTTGCGACTGTCAAAAAGTCTAACGTAAATTAGATTTTGCATTCACACCATCACACTTGATATAAACCAACATAGATGTGCCATCATAAAACTTTTCACGGCGGCAGGTGCGCTATTCGTCGTAGGCGATAGACGTGCCGGCGCGTGAAATTCTTCAACAGTTAAAATAATAATTATGTATAACACATCCAAATTCAATAGCACAAACATATTTTATGTTCGAAATATAGCATGAGCAAAATACATTTATAAATGACAGCTAAATTCCAAATTTCAAGCTTTTTTATAACCACAAAAAATACTATCAGTGACGGCACCCCATCGGCTACAAAATAGCCGACTACTCAATTTTCAATTGGCTGGTTTGCTAAAAAAAACACAACCCTGATCCAATGTAAAGTATTATCGTTTTGAAAAGTTTCAAAAAACAACAAAGTCGTATGGGATGTCAAATTTTTATCGTATTATTTTTCGTATGTATGACGGATTACATTCAGACTATCAGACTTGCACGTATTATTTGAGTTTTTGACAAGTATTAATACAAAGTATAATAGTCTGAACTGGGCTTTATAGAACACGTAAAACCGTATCATGTGTTTTTGATACATACAAAAAAACAAAAGTGAATGTGAAGAAAAAGTGTTCACTTATTAATGATTTACTGAAAAAGTGTTCTGTTTTTCATTTTTATATTATTGTATGTTAAAGAAAATAAATAATTTTTCATCACCCATATCTTTATATCAAATAATTTACAAAAATAAAATAAAAGCAATACAGCTGTTCATAGCAGTGATGAGAGCTCATAGTATTCAGTACATATGCAAAAGGTACGAAAATTGTTTAAATGGTACCTACAATTTCTAATATTTCTTTTTCTGTCTATTGTCGACATTTATATATATATATATATATATATATATATATATATATATATATATATATATATATATATATATATATATATATATATATATATATATAGTGTATATTAAAAATTTTAACTCAATATGCTCGGATATATATAAACCGACATCGGGAAAAAAATATTTTTGCTTTGTAATCACCATTCCAAAAAGGAAATCTTTCATGGAAATTATAATGCAAAAATTGATTTAGACTATATCTCGGTTATATATGAACCGATAACGGAATTTTTCATTTTCTGTATTTTACGAGTAATTACCTCATTTTATAATCAGAACTGGTTTAAAGCAAAAGAAATTTTTCACTAAAACATCGGTTTAGACTATATCTCGGGTATATATGGACCGATATCGGAAATTCTAATTTTCTCTATTTGGTAACCTCCTTATATTATCTTTTAAGCAAAAAAAAAAAACATTTATGGAAAAATCGGTTTAGGCTATATCTTGGGTATACGAGTATATGGACCGATATCGGAATTTCTCTTTTTCTATATTTTAGTAACCTCCTTTTATTACTATAATAAGTGTGTGAAGTTTGAAGCAAAACAAACAATTTTTTTTTTAATTTTCATACAAAATTGCAAAAAATAATGACCTTTTTCGGAATTTTTAACATATCTCAGTTATATGTGTACTGATATTACTGAATTTCAATAGCAATCCCATGACTCGATGGGGCAATAGAATGGTGAAAGAAAAACGTTTCAAGTCCAATGGTTTCCTCAGAAACGGTCAAGACCGACGGACGGACAGACGAACATCGCTTAATCGACTTTTCCATTAATTCTGATTCAGAATATATATACTTTATACGGTCGCAAATAAAAATTGTAGAAATTACAAACGGAATCACAAACTTATATATACCCTTTACATTTTTGTGTATAACAGTACTAAAATACTAGTTATATATGATTATTAGCTTATTATACTTAAAAAATATAAAAAAATTTGTATTATTACATTTTCATTTCATCACAGACCTAAATTCCTATTGTATGGCTTTCTTACATTTATATCAGCATAACTCTATATTATAAACCAATTTTTAAAATTCATTTTATCGTTGGAAGATTGTACTTAATAAATATATTTTTGGAAATCGGGCGAATAAATGTTGTGGTTACATATAATGTGACAGTTGCAAAAATTGTGCGTTGTGTATAAATTATGCTGCCATGTATATCCATTTTGCGTATTTTACAGAAAAATCTTAACTTTATTAAAACATATTAAGTGTGTATACAAATATAACTACTTAAATAGTTCAATTATCAAATAAACAAAAAGTACGAAAACAGGGTTTTTGTGCCATCCTGCCATTCACAATAATATATACCATCACTGACTACATTTGTCACGTAAAAACGTAATGAAATTCTATTTTCTACAGGTTGAGACGTTACGGTTACATTTTATTACAGTCAGATAAGCATTTACATTGTTTCTCGTATAACAAAAACGATCAGCTGTTCCGACTACATTTACATTTCTACATTTACGGTCGGCTAAATGGGCCTTTAGTGTTTGTTGGGTATGTGCACTCGTAGTATGTGCATATGTATTAACAAACACATGTCTAAATTAAGTGTATCATCATTATCATAATCATCGTCAATGTAGTTCGCGATGTCATGCCACCAGTATTTCAAACAATTATTTCTGTTTGTTTATATCATTTTGTTTTTCTAATATTAGTTGCCTTTTTATTTTTTCGATATTATTATGTGTTTATTGCCTTTAATGACAAAAACAACAATGAAAAAGTGAAAAATAGCAACCAACATGAATGGTGTTTTATTTCATTGGCTACAAATGAGTCTAAAAAAATATGTGTACGATTAAATGTGCGGCGATAAGAAAAACTTAACTGCACCTAAAATTTAGATTTACTTTTATTTATCGGTGTGATTGCACATACCTATTTATTTTTCATGACTTTTCTTTTTTAATGTGGGAGAGGGTGGGTGAGTTATATTTATAATAACATTATGTTGGCATAAATAGGAATTTTATTTAAATGAAAATATTTTTACTACACAAGTATACATTATTCTCTGACACTTAAAAACATTTTAAGCGAAAACAAAATGTGAACATATTCGAAACCATTTGGATTGTTAAATCCGTTTTTTTCAGTATTAGGAAATTGATGGGTAGAAAACTATGTACATATGTATGTCTGTATTGAGGTTGTAGAAGTAACATGCGTATAATTAGGTGCTTAGGCTAAAAGTAACATATTTAAAATGATAAAGCGACATGACCATAGTTTTAGATAATACTAGCTTGTACTACCTCTCCCACATCCTTAAGCAGTAGATTTTATAATATAGTGTAAAGGACTTTTTCTAATATTTAATTTAAATATTTCTATGGAGTTATTTTGCATAGCCAATTTGATTTTTTCTTTTCTAAAGGTGATTGTTTAATATCTCAAAGCCAGAAATAATATGCCTGCGTGTTTGGGTATTCGATTATTGGATTTTTTCTGAAACCGGTTTTCACATAGTTGTTTTTTTTTCATTCATTTATTTATTGAATCTTCACAAAGTGAACTAACAATAAGTATTCAAATCTTACTAAATATATAAAATTAATTAAGTCCAGCCAACGCTAGACAAAAATGTTTTATTTTGCCTATTTAACGATCTGATGGTGGCAAGGGTATCCCTCCTTCTCAACCGAGAGTGGCCTTCAAAATTAAGTGTATTGGGTGAAGTTCCAATTTACTGATATACCTTGTCGCGTACTTTTAAAATTCGTCTTTTACAGTTGTGAAAAAGATTTACATCAGCACCTGCCTTGCGGCCTTATCTGATGATGGACCAGTTCCACGGAGTGAATTATTCACGATTCACCAGCGCCCCCGTGTGGCTTATCAGGCTCACACAGGTATATGATTGCGGTCATATGAGCAACTTCTTGTTGAGGAGTTCGGGCCTACTAATCCCTCCTGTATGCAATTTCCCAGCAATCAATGGAGCACAAGCCTTAATGAGTTGGTAGGCCGAAGCCCACTAAGAGCATCAGCCCTTAAACCAACTCACCCGGCAACCATCACCACTGGTTCCTTGCAGTGCAGGTATCTGTTGTGTAGGCAACAGATCCTCGGGAGATTGTTAGTCCCCAAAAAAAGCTACACACCAAACAATTATCAAGGATACTAACACTCCCTTCCTGCGTTTTAATTTTTAACCACAGCCAGAACGTTTCAGCCAAGGTAGGCACCTCAACCATGATCAGCCCGGGTGGAACTGCAAGCAGATGCTTATCCCCATTCTGTCAATTTAAACCCTTGGTAAAGGTTTCGGAAGCCAACACAACATAACTCATGCGGCTTCCTAGAGTTTTGTTTGCCGCACCAAATGAGGGACCCATTCCCTTCTTTTCCCGAAAAACAGAGCGCCCAAGTTAGGAATACGCCAAGGTAAAACCTGTTCCCCGGGAGAATTCGTCTTTTACAAAAGGAACACAGAGATCCTTATGAATTCGTGAGTTTTTTACGTACCATGGATCAGCAGTAATCGTTCGAAGAATTTGATTTTATCGCCTTTGAATTTTTTCAGTGTTAGATGTTGAGGCGGTGCCCCATAATTGAATTCCATAGCACCATACAAAATATTTTATATAGTGGATATTTAAAAAAGACTGGTTTTCGGTTAAAAAGACACCGGTCAACCGGAATATTTTTATTAAAATATTGTAAATAAAAACTAACTTGTTAGTAAAATAATTCGCAAAAGGAACAAAAAATAGAACTTAAAACTTTTTAATAAAGAGTATAGAATTTTAAGTTGGTAGCACTTGTTCAACATGTGGTCATTTTGTCAACCGATAAGTAATTAATGTGTTGTTTGATTCAGCATTTAAGTATGAATACAACGCTTCCAAATTATACAAATGAGCCCAAAACAAAATTGCCGGTAATCGCGATTTTCATAAGCGAATTCCTTTTTGCGATATATAAACAAAACTGAAGATGTTTTCTCATCGTTAAATCCAGAAAATTTGACTGGAAGGCCTGTACTTCTTTAAAAACAATGTTAGTCTGAACTATACAGTTAGTTGATGGTTACCACTATAGAATCGGGTTTACTGACTATTTCCTATATTAATTGAATAACCATGGTAAGCAGGAGCTGTGGTTTCAACAATACAGCGCAACATGTTACATAGCTCGTGCCACAATTGACTTATTTGGTAACTGCATAGTTTCACGTTTCGGATAAATGAAATTTCTGCCTATGCCGATTTCAATTCGTTTCTTTATTTGTATGTAATATTTGCGTTTATGATATTACAATAATTTTCTTAAAGTGATTAAGAAATTTTATCTCTTGCTACTTAAATACTAAACAACAATTATTATGTATTCACGTGGGTCTAGATGTGGGTGGCACAGATTTAAAGTACGTAAAATTCCAAGTAAATCTGTCGCATTGTAATTTTTATCAATAGAGGACCTACTGTGAAGCATTTATGTAAAACATTTTTACATTCTTTTTTGCAACTGCATTTGTGTCTGTACTGAAGCTTTTGTTTGCAGTTTATTTTGTCAAATATATCATATATAACTATAACTTACTTCATGCTAAAGGTGTGAATGAGAAACGCAGCAAAAACTGCTTGTGCATGAAACAAAGTACAGTTTAGGATTCTCCTTTCCTGTAAAAACCCGGCTTGCATAACACTAACAAAACTGGTAAAGCCCAATCGAATAATAACTGTTCGATCACCCTAATGTGTATGTAAACAATCCGACAAACTTTTCTTTAACAATTGATTTTATTATTCACTTTAAAGCAATAAAATTTAAATGAAACAATGAATGTAGCTGTTTTTAGTAGGGGGATGGTGCCTATGAAATGTCAACAAATAGACAGCTGGAAAATAAATAACTAGACAAATTTTTTAAATCAACCAACAAAAAACAAACTGGTGGATTTTCGCTACTTATCGTGTGTATTTAAATGTGTTCAACGGCAATTTGGTGGACAAATATTGAACGGTATTTTTGTTAACATTTGAGATAATACAAAAAAGGAAAGATATCGACAAGATGTTATATGATAGTCGAAGTAAACAAAAGAAATCACATGTACAAAAGAAGTCAGAGTACAACGACGGGTTTTAACTATTCATTAATGGCATTTTCGTATTTTTCCATTCCAAAATTATAATTAAGCCTACGAGGTTCAACCAGGTGCCGAATTGCCGTAGAAACTGGTGTCACGGCACACGATATCGAATATATTGTGTGCTAATGATATAATTGCAACAAACAATTTTCTTGCATTTTTTTTATTTTTAGTATGGTATTAAATCTATGGCATTATTTTTTTAAAATTACGATCCGATACACCTCGTACGACATAATCTGCTTTATTTTTAATCCCGTCGGTATGTTAGTTAATACGATATCCTTTGCACCGATTAGACCCATGAGGCCGTGTTTTGTAAGTTTGTTGTGAAACAAATTATTCTATCGTTTCTCAAAAAGTGAGAAAAAATGTATCTATAACTCATTTCAAAAACAACCAAAGAAGACTACGGCGTGATATTTTAAATGACAGAAAGATAATTCGATGCCGATATGTAATTACAGATAGTTGTACGTTTGCTACAATTATCATAGACGGCGAATTAAATACACTAAAATTGAAAATTAAAAATAAGAACTTATTAAAAATTGATAAAAATGCATAAAAACCAAAAAAAAAAAAAATAATAATAATATAAAATTTAAAACAAGTTGGAGCATTTCCCATTATTTCTTACTTTTCGCGCCATTCTTCTTTGTCAGTTCAATGTGAGTAGTCCAAGTCTTTCTGTAAATTTGCGAGTAATTTTATTACATAAAAGCTGTTACACACCATAAAAGTTACAACTACAGGTTAGTGAGAAAAACAGCTGTTTACTTCAATTTGTGATATTTTTGTTTCTTTGGTAGTTACAGAACATACTTTTTTCATATAAATATGTATAAATAATGTATAATAATATCGCTCCTTTATTGCAACATAGTCATAACGCAAGAAAGCTTGTTTCGAGAAAAACACATTTCAAATTTTTAATTTCCATTTAAGTCTTAGAAAATATTTGTAGAAAATATCTCCTAAAGGAAACAGTTTTTAATGTAAATAATGTAATGTAATTTAAATAAAATTTTGGCACAATATAAAAGGTAGTACTGTTAACAATTTTGCATTGTTAACTCGAAAAGCACATTTTTTGAGATATGATAAAAAGGAGCGATATGTATAAATAACTTCTCGACTGTGAGCGACACAGCTAACGAAGCAATGGCTCTTTTGCGCGACAAATTCAATGGCCGTGTTATTTCAAGTGGTGGTGATGTCAATTGGCCACCAATATCATGTGATTTGACGCTGTTGAACTTCTTTCTTTGGGGTTATTTGAAAGAAAAGGTGTATATCGATAAGCCATCAACAATTTAAAAGCTAATTCAATTATGCCTCAGCGTCATTGAAAATTTGGACTATCGGATGGAAGTATGCCGCTGAGATCGCGGTGGCCATTTGGCCGCTATGTTGTTCCATACTGAGCATTTATGTTGTTCCGACTGAAAAGCTAATTCTCTCTGTAATGCGTCCGTGGTACGATTGCCCGGACAATCGAACTCAATTGGATGAGCCCTGGGCAATGTACCCGTGTTACATAGAAATGTGCGGGTTTCCGGAACTAGATATCTTATCTCATCAAAGCAAAATCCATTGTAGTAACGATAGAACAGAGTAAGGCACCCTACACTAGGTCGATGCTAAAGTGAGTTAATAGTGTCGGATATCCTACTGTCACCGATAATCTTCTTCGCTCTCTCCTGTACACAGTCGAGAAACCCCAAAATAGGCTTTGAAGTGCAAGCCCAAACATAAGAATTGTATTTTATTCACGGCCGGATATAGGTGATATAAATAGTAAGGACATCGGATGGGGTGAAGTACATCTTACACCGTTTCAAAAAACCGAGGCACTTAAATACTTCTTTAGAGATAAGAAAAATATATTCATTCCAGCGAACATCACACTGCATTTTCATTTTTCATTCATTTTTTTTCATTTCAACGACATCCGATTCTTCAATATTTATTCCATTCATAATTACAGATGAAGTAGCATCAGGGGTCGTGTGTTAATAATCAACACTTTGTCTTACAAACGTTAAAGGCGATCCTGTTTTTACGACCCCATTCGAAGATTAATAAAGTATCACTATTCAGTGAGTCAGTCATATTTTGCTTCTTGACAATCTCGGATAGGCTGGGCCTATAACTGAGTGAGTATGAATGACAAATGTAATCTGCGGATAGAGTTGGAAGTTTGATATAGAAGGTCATTGAGGAAAATAAGAAATCGATTAGGAGAAAGAACGGAACCTTTTGATACCCCTGAATTAATCTTGAACTCGTTTGATGAGATCCTAACTATAACAATTCGTATAGTGTGGTCTCTGAGAAAGCTCGATATAAACCAAGACAAATCATTACTGACACCAAAAGCAGTAAGTTTTTCCACACTCTGTCAAATGCTTTGGAAATATCAAGAGCCACCACCTTACTTTCACCGATATAATGGAATGAGTGTCACCATTTCTCAGAGAGATATGCCAAAACGTGGTAGTTAACCATACTTTCCATTACTTTGGAAAGTGCAGAGCAAATTGCAATTGGGCGGTAGTTTTTAGGGTTATTTGCCTGACCTTTTTTGGGAATTCGCGTTACTTTAGCAACCTTCCAGCACGATAGGAAATTACCAACATGGTAAAGAATGCTGACGGGGCATGCTGATTTACTCAACTTTTTATTTTTCAGTCTATTTATATTTGCGGTTGCGAAAGTTACTTTAAAATAACAACTTTGTTTGATTTAGTTTCCAGTTGCCATCTGTAATTCATACTTAGCAACTGCTAACGCAAATACAGTTCGGTTGCTATCCACAATCGAGCCACTAGAAAAAATAAGAAATAATATTTGGATGCTAAAAAAGTACCACACCATGTCAAACGATTTCTTGTAGAGATATGCCAAAAGATCACCAGTTGAGCGACCCTTCCGAAACACATATTGACGATCACAAAGTAATTTATGCGACTTTAAATTTTAATTCAGATAAATTTTGTAATTAACAAAAGTTCTTAGCTATTCAAAAATGCACTAAAAGCATCGTGACAAATCGTTGAAGACCACTACAAATAACCGCTTTGTAAAAACAAGTATACACTCAGCTGAAAAAGTACGCTTATGCACCAAAATACGATCACTGATGTATAGCCATGTAAACTTACCTTTATCGCTATACATTAGCCCATATAAAACGAATTTAGGAGAATTTGATATTTATTAAAATTTTGTTGTCCAAAAATAAAAATCAGGTCAAGCATTGTTACTTCCTAATGCTTAAATCATACAATCCGCAATAAGTGCTGTTGTAGATCTCAGTGCGGAAAGCTTTAAATACTGTATTAATTATGCTGCGATAACACTTCAATTAATTATTTTCGGTAAACATTGTTGTGCTCTTGTTCATGTACACACTCGGTATACGAGTATATTTATTGTTTCTTGTTTTGTTAAAGAATTAAAAATGCCGCCGGCTCTATAGTTTTTGCTCATGCATTCAGAGTTTTTGTTCAGACATGCCTGAATATTTAATTTAAAATTTTTATTTCTTAACGTGTTATTCGCGTTTAGCTGCTTTTACAAATATTTCTTCTTCTTAACGTGTTTGGCTTTTTTTGTTGTTTTTTGTACATTATATTTTTGCTCTTAATTATATTTTCATAGCAGTTGTTATGATCATCAAAAGAGTGTGTTATTCAGAATAAATGTGTGTGTATGTAATTGTGCATATGTAAGTTTCTTCTGTTTGAAGTCCCATTAACAATATGAAAAACAATTTACTGACATTTATGAACTTTAAATACTTAATTGCTTTTTAAAGCGATAAAGCGTGAGAAATTTGTTAATTTGTTTGTTGTATAAGAAAAATATAAATTGTTAAATCTGTTTATTTTTAGGAACGAAAGTAGAGCAAAAATGTGTTTCATGTCTGCACTATGGAGGGCGAAATAAAATCAATTTAAGTCAAAAAATGAAGTAAATTGAGGTGTTGGGAAGTGTTTGGAAGTGCTTGCTTTACGGCTGAATTTTTATTTTTTAGTGAGATCTTTAAATATCTAAAGATAAAAAACGTATGCCAAATTATATATGTATGTTATTCAATTGAGTTTTATTCACTATTACTACGTTTATACATAAAAATTATTTGCAAATAACTAACTCACTGTTTATCCGCCAATTTGTATATGGAAAAGGTTACAAAGGACTAGTATATTTGATAAAAGAAAGTATAAAATAGCACATAGGATTTATAAAACAGTGGGTGGATTATTTAGTAAAACAAGAGATAGAATGAATAAATTAGATAAGTCAAATTTAGTATACAAAATATCTTGTGGCGGTAATGATAGGGAACGGTGTGATAAGGTTTATGTAGGAACAACAAAGAATAAGTTGAAGACTAGATTAGCAGGACATAAGTCTGATCAGAAATATAGAAATATTAATTCGTTACAGAAGACGGCTTTGTCGATACATTGTCGTGATTTAAATCACAATCCGGATTTTAATAAGGTTTCCATATTAAATACAGAAACTAGTTATAGAAAACGGTATATGTTGGAGATGTTGCAGATAATTGATGTACCAATAGCTAATAGCAATAATTTTAGAAAAGATACAGAAAGTTTAGCTCAGAACTATAGGCATTTAATTAATAAGAATAGGGTAATAAATTAGCTAATTAAAATATCGATAATTATGTATAAAACATTATGTTAATAATCTTTTTATGTACTTTAACTTTTTGTTACAATGTATGTTGAATGATTTTATGTATGTTAAAATTGTTTTCAATATGTTTTCAAATATTTTTGATTTTGTAAACAAAACTAAAAAAAATTTTTCCTGAAGAAGTCTTCCGAAGGCGAAATATCGATTATAATTAAAACATTTTTATATAAAAAACAAAACTGACCTCAAGCTTGAAAAACATTTCAATTTAATTTATATGGAAAAGCTTTATTTTTTTAGTATGGCACATGTTCAAAATATAAATAATTGGTAGCATTGTTAATTTAAAAAGCATTTTGATTATGGAAATTATAACAGAAAAATCAAAAAATTAAATGTTTTTTGTAAGTCAATTAAAGCAAAGATTAGTAAAATGAAAAACGTACGTAGTTATTATTATATTTCACATCGACGAAATCTTTGAAATTGTGAAATTAAGTGGCAACTTTTTATGTCTTATTTGCAAATAAATTTTTAATCAGTAATTATTTTCGTGAGCTAGCTAATCGCAAATGAAAATTTTATTTACTGTTTATATGGCAATTTTTGTTATTTACAATATTTTTATTCGTAAATAACCTGCTCGTATAAACGTAGTATATATTAGCTTGTAATATTGATACCAATCAAAAAATTCTATACAACTTGTTTTCTATGTTGTCGACATTTCATATGAGCAACGCTAATCATAAAAAAAGCTATTTACAATTTTTGGGTTGGGATCCACTAGGGATGAAATGATACTACTAGGGTATCGATACTTATACTCGATACGGTATCGATCGCAAAGTATTGATACCCACTCGGTATCGAAGGAAAAGCTTTGATACAGAATTGTATCGGTCGATTTCTTCATACCGTAGCGGCAAAAATCGAGTCAAACACCAAAATCTTTGTTATAGACTTCATCTTCTGATCCACTAGCTGAAATTGAAGTGTCTTAATTAGGATCACGGAAGCGAAGATTTCTAAAAATCTGGAATTCTGTGATGACAACTTTTCTGGTGCATTCACCAAATAGTTTGCCTTGTAAATGTGTGACAGATTTATTGGCGGAAGAAAAACTTTGAAGCTTCAATGTAAAACAATTTATTATTGGTATAATCTTCGATAAAGTAACATAGTTCCGTCCTGAAAGTTCTTTAGTGACAAATTCGAATGGCTTTAGTATCTGGACTAGTTGTTTTAGCATATCAAGGTCGTGACCGCAATCTTATCGTCTTTTTTATATCTTGGTGGTCCCATTTGGATGCATGGATTTATTTTATAAAAATTTATAGTAAAAATGGCGTCCAACTCAGTTTCTTTTTTTTTTTTTTTTTGCTTGTCAATCTTCAATCACACACGAGAACAATTGTTCTGACAGCTTGTTGGCGAACGGCATGAAGAGAGTGTTATTTTATCGGCATCATTTTTTTAAACAGCTTTATACCCGCACAAGCAGCTCAAAACCAGTAGAAACATAGGCCAAGTAATACAAAAACACCAATACACACAAAATGCTGTGTCTCGTGTGTGATGAAAAGAATAAACATTTTTCGGACTAAAAATTGTTTTCGTGTGTTCTAGCTTAATAAAAACAGAATATTGCTAACCGATACCGAGTATTTTTGACCGATACATACTTGGTACTCGGTAGTAAAGCATCGATACCAAAAGTACTTGGTATCGAAAGAAAAGTATTGATTATTTACTTCTATTTACTCGGATCGTTTCATCTATAGTATCAACATTAGTAGCTAAAATAGTGAATTTTTGTTCTATGCAATCAACGGTTGTTCATTTGTTTGAAAGGTGTAAAAAGGTGGAGACTTGTATAAAGGAAAAAAGCTTGTTTTTTGTGTTTTGTCAGATATTGTTAAAACATTTTTCTTTTTGATTTCGCAATAATTTATTTAGAATGTTGGGATATAAATTTTTATGTTTGACAATATCTTTCAAAAATCTCTATGAAATGTCTGGGAAACATAGAAAACAAATTATTTATAATTTTTTATGTATGTTATCTTAGAAACAATTTCTTTTAATTATTTTTACTTCATTTGATTTAAAATGTAGATAAACATCTATTATTACATTTATACGTAACCTATTGGCGAGTATAAGCTATTTGCAAATATCTATTTCACTGTTTATGCATCAAATTGGCTGAGCAAAAGTTTTATTTTCTTAATATAGCAAATGTCAACAATGCCAATAATTGGCAATACTGTTAGTGAAAAGAGCGTTTTGATTATCGAAATAATAATGGAAAAATTGCATGTTTTTGTAATTCAATTAATGCAAATAAGAAAGGCTATAAAACTTTTTGAGTATTGCTTTTGCAGGAAATTGTTACTTTTTTTCATGTGCTCTTTTTCAGACAAATGTTTTCAATATTGTTGTGGTATCCAACATACAATGAAGTTTTGACGTTGATTTGATACACATCCCAAGTTCGAATCAGCTGGTTTCACGTATACGTTGTAGTAGTAAATTAGCATAAATTTGTTAAGGGCAACGAAAGGTCAGACTTGGAGTTTTTTTCCCCATTTACGAGGGCGGATTGATATTGGAGGAATAGGATAGGAAAACAACATTTTTTTAACCATTTATTTCTTAACAGAGTCTCATTTTAGTAAGACGATATTCCAACTTTTTTATACCATCTGAATAATACGAGTTTGGGACCCATCAAAATGGGGGGCGGGAGGATGCCATCGGTAATATGGATACTGTTACTGGCAAATGCTCTAGGGTCATGATAAGCGATCACGTATTGAACGGGGTTTGATAAATATGTGGTTTCAACAAGATGGTGCAACTGCACACGCACCAGGAGCTACAAAGGATATTGTGAAAAAAGTTTTTCCTAGTCGCGTTATCTCCCGCTGCGGTGGTTTGGCATGGTCAGCAAGACCAACTGATTTAACCATTTCAAACTCTTTTCTTTGAAGCTACTTAAAGTCTCGACTTTATAGCAACAACCCGCAGCCCATCGTAGCGTTTAAGGAGAGTATTCGACAGGAGTACGAACAATTATCACCAGCAAATGTTTGGAAAATGCGATAAAACGGGCACAAGTGTGCATCACGGATAATTAGTTTTGCACCACTTTGCATTCATTTAAGGCAATAGAATCTCCTAAATGGACGCAAAATTATTATCATTTTCCCCTAGGAAAATTAAAAATTGATTCATCCTAATACTGTTGTATGCACATCCTCTACTAATTTCGTGTGATATTTTCGTTAATAAGTTAAATGCGCTATAATTTATTACATTTTTAATGATTTCAATTCTTGTTTTATAATTTCAGAAGCGGCTGTTACTGCAGATATTGAGTGCCAATTAAGATATGTTAAATAACAGAATTAAATTTGTTTAAATGAAGTGAAAATAATTATAAATAAAACTTCAAAAGTATATTATAATATAATTGAATTATTTCAACAACAATAGCAGGAAGCTAAATTAAAACTAAATGGCCCAACCTAAAATGAAATACATAATTCAATAGATACAGCAGCAGCATACAACAATATCTAGCAGAACAGATATAAAAGTTTGCCCTCCCACCGGGCTGTGACATACTAAACAATTTAATTAACTAAAGTGGATTAATTTGCACCTTGTTAGACTAATTAAGGATTATAAACAACAGCAACAAAAGTACATTAAACAGCACAACAACACAATTTAAACAAAATAATTACTCGAATTGGTATGTGTATATATGTGAATGTGTAAAAGAGGCTATATTTAATACACAGGCAAACACTTGAGAAAAAACATTGAAGAGAGAATGGAAAATTATTTTACAAAAATTATATAGTGAAGGAGAAAATTACAACACAGTTTTAATCATAATAAACTGCAGCAACAACAAAAATATTATAAAATAAAAACAGGCTCATTGCTATCAGCAACTTCATCATCAGCAACATTATTATCAACTGTTATCAACATCATTACAAATACGAGTACATGAGTTCTAAAAGTTATTGTTTACGGTTTGTTGTAATGTTTTTAAGCCAGCATTAAATTACAACAAATTCTTAGTCTCTCTTCTTCTTTTTTGTGTTTTTTGCTCTCGCATACTGTGTTTCTCTCAGGTTTATATTTACAAGGATACAAAACGTTTTTTTTTGCTTATTTTGTTTTTGTTGTTGTGGTTTTACTACATGGAAGGAAGGAAGAGAAATTTGTTATAATTTTTATTTACTTTATTTTTTTACATATTTATAAAATGAAACAGCCAACAACACGTGACCTTTCACTTAAAAAAATGTAAAGATATGAGTATGAATTAAAAACAAAATGAGAAATAAAAGAAATATACAGAAATGGTTTTAATTTATAAAAACGCAACAACAGCACCAGCAGTAATAGCAAAAGTTTAAAAATAGAAACGAAACAACATACAAGTTGTTCAAGTGTTATTAAAAACTAAATTAAAATAAATACTAAAAGCAGAAATAAAAAATTATTCACAAATTAAAATATTAAAGGTAAGTTTAAAAACATAATTCATATTGCATTTTGTTTTAGTGATTTTAAGATGTGAAATATTTTTATTTAACCCCTTAAGAGATTTATTCTTTGAGCATTTAAATAAGCACATAAAAAGCAGTGCAGTTTAAAAAATATATATGTAAACATTGAAACACAAATAAATATATTTCCTAACAGCTCTAGCGAACTTAAAGAATAATACACAGATGGCTTTAGAAAACTAAATATTTCCAGTAGACACATTCGTCTGAATTTTTAGAGTGATCGATTACTCGGTATTTTCCTGGAACCGGTCCCGAACTAGTTAAAATGGCGATAACTCCTCCGTTGACTCTTGTAGAAGAAGAAAGAATATTGAAAATTGGTTTATAAATGGCTGTGTTGGTCTGAAATTTATTTTTCGGACGGGCATTCTATTAATCCAATGCGCAAAAACGTGCATTTTAAGACTTTTTGGCATACCCTTTCAAAAGATGCAGAACGTTCTGGAAATCGTTTCAAATAGTGCAGACGCACATTTTCTCTGTCCGATGTCCAAAAACTTGTTTCTAGTTCGTTTACAAACTATTTTCAGAAAGAATATCGATTCATAAATGCTGAAATAACAAATTTATCTTCGCGGTATCCAAATGTTTTTTTTTTTTTTTTTTTTTTTTTTTTTTAATTTTTTACCCATTAGCCAACTCTTTCACAGGAAAACACCAGATCGTAAATGGTGGTTCTTTTTTTAAAAATTATTTTTCAACCCGTCATTTTGCACTCCTTTTCTCCCTTGTTTTGATTCTCAGACTTTAAAATATCTGCATCATTTAAATTGGTTCAGCGGTTAAAGCATAAAAAGCTAAAAATTATATTTCGGACGGATATTTCGTCAGTACGAAGTCCAATTTTTTTTTAGGTCGTTGACAAGAAGTATTGGAAAGCGGTTTATAAATGGCGAAGTTTCTCAAAAAATTTTTTTTCGGAGAATTGCCTTCCCGATGCCCAAAAGATTTTTTATTGGCAAATTCTTTAGAAACTCTCCCAAAAGAAAAGGTCGTTTCATAAATTGAGGAAATATTTAGAAACAATTTTTTGAACGGTTATTTTGTCCCTACAGAATAAAAACTATCTTATAATGAATTTCGGACTTTAAGGTATCTGCATATCAAATTTCACTAAAATCGACTCAGCGGCTTAGGCTTGAAAAAGTAACAGACGTACAGACAAAATTACTTTCCCATTTATAATTGTAGAAAATCTCTAAGAGAAATTAAAAGTTCCTAGAGAAATGTGCGGGCTTTCGTGTTTCAGAAATATTATTAGAACATTTTTCTTTTTATTAAATTCTCATTAATTTATTTAAAATAATAGAATTTATACATACTCTGGGGCAGTTATTTAAAGCCATTACAAATTCCTGAGTATGTAATGGAAGTCTGTATCTTTTGCAATTTTTAACCGATTGCAGACTTTAAAATAGAAATGGAAGTATAAAAAAATTCATGGCAAAAGTGGTTTCTTAACTCAATAACTTTTTTTGAGCAATTTATAAAAATAAGTAAAAAAATGTGTTTTTTTTTTGTATTCACCTGAATAAGGGCATTTTATTATTTTTAAAGTAAGCGAGATTTTTTTTTTTGTACGGAGCAATTGTTTATTACAATTTATTACATCTTATTCCATTTACGAATCAAAATTGCAAAACAAAAACTTTTAAGTCTATAAGAAAAAACTAAGATCGATGTTTAACGTTCTGAAGGATATTTTTACTGCGCAATAGCTAAAAAAATTGAACGAATCCCAACAGTTGTCGACAATTATATCAAGGTACCCGACTGGTACCTTGACAAAATTTAAAAAGTAAAGTTTCATCGTCTTTATCTACGTATGAGAAAAAAAATCATCGGAATTGCTTCTAATTCTGCCATATCCTTGTCGAAAATAAGAGCTCAAGCTCAAGGAGTACAAGCAAGCAGTTCATTGGGTTAGATTTGACAGGCTGCCAGCTATTGTAAAGCCAGCCCACTTGGGTCCAGTCTGGTCCCGTTGTGTTGCCTAGATGTGATACGTATCTCAGTAGATTTACATATCACTAGTTTAGAACCAACCCGAAGATCGGATAAAGCAGTCTAATCCACTTACATCGCATTCCGATACCTCCGTTAAATCATGAAGCATCGGTCTGCCTAGATACAATGCCCTTATATAAGAATGAGCTGAACACTGACAGAGGAAGTGCTCAACGCTTTCTACGCCACAGCAGAACGCAACCTTCTTCGGGGCAAGCCCCTAAGGATGATAGTCCTCCTGTTATTATATTTGGGCCATGTCAGCCTTGATATTCGACAGGTATTCTCACTAGACCATCTGTCTTGAGTGGTCTGGAAAAGTTGACGCTGTACATGTTTCTTACAGCTCGCAAGCGGGATTCCAACGATTTTATATATATCTCTTTGTTGTAGCTGGACACCGGCCTTTGTCAGTTCGTCCGCTACTAGATTTCCGGGCACTTCACTGTACCCTCGTACGCAGAAAAGCTCCAGGTTCGAATGTCTCGCTATCTCGTTTAGAGATAGAACCAACCTGAATGTCGTATAGACTCCAACTAGTGCATACAACGCACCCTTACTATCAGTACAAATTCGGATATCATCCCCGTATATCCTGTATGTCCTCTCAGAGATCGAGCCTGTATTTAATAAGCAGTAAATTAATATTCTCCGGAAGGTTCACTATTCTTCCTATTATTGAGGCATGACCATATGTCGCCTCCTTCCACGTCTCGCTTGACCACAGCCTGATAGCCGAATTCATGGCTATTTCCTTCACCATGAGATCAGCATAGTGAAAAGCGTTTTCGATGGCGTGGAGCCGGAAGCACCAGTCACCATCAAAGCTGCATTATTTTTTCTTCGATTTTGCAGTAGGTGGTTTTCGCCAACCAGTTCATTAAAACGCAGAGTATTCAAAGGCTGTGAGTATCTTAAATACCGGAAATTACAAAAAAGCCGAATCTTAATGCATCTTGTAAGGAAAAGCGGCTCCAATTCGCAAAAGACTACATGGCATTGGATGTACAGAAAAGAGGTCATGTAAATGACTGTAGAATCGTTGTATTTACGGATGAGAAGTTTAATTTGGATGGACCTGATGGCTATAACTATTATTACCATGATGTTCGCAAAAAAAAGCGATTTTTGAACCGACATCACAGCTGAAAGGAAGCCTTATGGTATAGGGCAGAAGTGCCCAAGCCCTAAACACTTGATGCTCAATTGTTTTTGCGCTTAGCTATATGGTTGTGCTCTTTAATACACACCTACTGCACTCAACACTAGGAATTAAAAACACAAAAAATACACAAACAAGTTAGTCTTATAAATTTCTTTGTCGTTCTTCACTGCACACACACAAGAGCAAAGCAACAACACTTTCGCGTGCTTTGCTGGAAGCTTTTGACGACAGCGATTAACAGTGTAAATTTTGTTTTTGTACATATGTTTTACTTTTTACAACAAAAAATATTAAATAAAAGTAGTTTTTCTTTAAATGTATTGGTGTTTATTCTTCCATATAGAACTTATGGGTATCCCTGGT
Organism: Thecocarcelia acutangulata; assembly: GCA_914767995.1. Classification (NCBI taxonomy): domain Eukaryota; kingdom Metazoa; phylum Arthropoda; class Insecta; order Diptera; family Tachinidae; genus Thecocarcelia; species Thecocarcelia acutangulata. The sequence goes on from OU612094.1 coordinate 112,989,287, forward strand.
ATAGGATGTTATCACGTACTGTGGCACCAGTGAACTTGAATTTCAAACTGTAAAAATTACTGGTGCAAGCTATAAAATGTTACTGGAATCAATCAGCCTTTCCGAAGTTCAATGAATTACATGGTCTCATATCTTTGATATTGCAACAGGGTAATACCCCTATACACAACGCCAGAGTTTATTTCATTTATCGGCAAGAAAATAGCCAAATGGTATAACTTCCACAGAGTGAAAGAAACTCATGATATTATTGATTTGACTTGATAGTGAATCTTGAAGGCATGCTTTATAGAAAATTTTGCCTCGATATATTATTCGAATTAATTTTTATTTGAATTTTTATTTTGGATTACTACCCGAATATTGATCATCAAACTGATTTTTCAAGTAGCATTTAAAAATATATCTATGTATGTATATAAAATCTTAGATATGTCTATTGTTTGCATACTTACATAAATATTAATGTTTGCCTCGTAGAAGACGACCTTGCACCGAACCTAAAATCCATAACTGAGAGATTTCATCAGCCAACGATATTTTTTCTTCTAACAGTTGCAATACGAATTAAAAAATAGCCTACAAACGATAACAAAAAACATTAAATTTTTGCTTCAGTATTTTTTAAAATTTCTGCTTATTTCAAGTATCTGAATATTTATCAAAAGAATTAATAATGTTAATAAGGTCATATGTACAATAAGGAAGAAAATATCAATAAAGTTCACATAAAAGTTGGCAAAAGTTAATCAATAGCTGTTGTTATCTGGATATTCAAGTCTTCGCGATTTAATGTTTTCGAATATCGTTTACAATTTTTAACGGTACCTAAATATATACGAAAGCTACGAAAATTATCCGAATAACTAAATCTGAAATTAAAACCAGTTGTCAGTCCCTGAACAAATAAAAAAAAAAAATTAAAATTCGGTGCGAATACCAGAACCCATTCATTTTGAAGAAATATGATGTTGACCTTTAGATATACTTTGCGTTTGATCTTTTTTTGGGTTTTGGAGTAATCAGAGATTTATTGTTAAATTTTTTTTATTTATTGTGAAAGATTTTGTTGTATTTGAAGCATATTAAACATGTGTTTTATTTCTACAAAAGCAAAAGAAAAAATTAATTTTCTTCGTTCATTTGAGCTGTTATTTGATGAATTTAACTATTACAAAAAGCAAAAAAGTTAAATATTTCAAAATAGTTATTGGTAGTGGAGATATACTTATTAATTCACTGCCGAGTGTCGAAAATTTTTTAGCACAACAGTTTTAGTTACAAAAGTGTTTTTTTTTTTTTTTTTTGAACAATAGGTCTAAAAATCAGTAATATAATTTTGGTTACAAACGTACTTTATAAAGAAAAATACTTTTAAAAATCATTAATACTTGTACTTATCAGTACCAAGTGCTAACGAACTTCAAGTTCTAATTATAGGAATTGAACATAAATTGCAAAAAAATACCTCAACTTATATTTGGGGCAGAACTACAACCAAGGGATGTTATATTAAAAGCAAAATAAAATCCATCCAATCTATAACCGCATTTTGCATTTTGACTATAAAGTTACCACTGACAAGCCGCATAAGCACTTAGGACCCGTTCAGTGTCAGAACTGTATTTAGCCACTTCAAGCCTTCAATGAGAAATAAGTCATCAGTTTCTCATAAGAAAATCTAGCAATCGCAATTCATTCATAGCAAGAATTTTCCTCTGACAAGTCAGTCAACAGTCCATATAAACGTTTTAAGCTTCAACCAAGATTCTTATGCCAATGTGGTTAAGCCTGATATATGTATCAAACTTGAACCAAGAATCCAAAATTCAATAGTCCGATTCATATTTTAGCACTCTTAAGGAAACATTGCAATCTATAAACATTTTACAGACTTCTATGACCAGCATGATGTAGGAAATGTTGAAAATGTAATCCGCTATTTTAGAGTATATTTTAAACAAATTATTTCTTTAAAGATATGTGTATTTTTTATCTTGGATGGAAAGTCAGGAGTGTACTGAAATGAAACTAGGATAATAAGTTATAAGAAGAGAGAAAAAGAGAGTACTGCTTGTTGGCGTTAGGCTTGAACTTTCCAACTTTATGGAGTGCGTGTGCCGGCGTAAAAATTATTTTAAATACTTCCGGAAAGAACAGAAAATCGATGTAATGATGAATGCTGCAACTTACTTGACTTGTCGTCGACAGGCTGCTTTAAACGTAATGATTATATACCATATGATGCTAAAGATACATGTGGAAGATCTTGTGGAGACAATTCAGCAATTCTGATAAAAACTAAAATTAAACATTATATATTGACCGAGAGAGGTCAGGATTATCTTCAATTTAATTTCGTCGATACATTCACTTTTCTGATTTTCATTAAGGAAAATTTTACATATTTACACTATTTCAATTCACTGGTAATTCCAACGCTAAACATGAGCTTTAGCGCTCACGTTTAACCCCGCCAAAAGGTTGTGTGCTTTTCGACACTATTTCCAAAATGGTCTTAAATATGATGTCAAGCCGACAGATCACTACACTGGAATGTTTTGCCTTCAGATTGGCAAAACATTCTAGATGTTATAAATTTTTGCGTTGCAAAAAATTGTTACAGCTGTCGCAAATGTGAACTAGCTAAAGTATAAAATATTTAAGTTATCATTATATTATATGTAATAATGTCTTACGAACCGCTAAAGATAATGATCAGACAAACACTGCAACATCATACTTAAGGTCATATAGCAGACAGAAATCGAGCATGTTGCGTCAGGAAAAGAAAGTAGTGTAAGCTCACAGATCCCTAAGTTAAAACCATACTAAAACTATACATAATCCAACAAAGAAATCTACTTGAAGTTCAAAGAATGGCTTCTTTTCAAACATATATTAAAAGTTTTGATGGTACTCCTCAATCTGATTATACTTGCGAGTGACAAGAGATTTAAAAAAGAGCCGTCAGTGGGTGCAGAAAACCACGATGGATTTTTGAGAAGCTTCGCAGTGATACCTTACTTCAGCAGTTTCTAAAGAGCAACTATTTTTTTTTACCAGTACTCAGAGGCTAACCCAGACATATGCAGTGCATTGTACTGCAACTTGGAAAATAGATTATGAGCAGTAGGGAAGACTGAAGCAAACGTTAACACAACATTTAATTAGTAGTATTGAAACTAAATTAGTTAAAACTGAACAATACACTGTGTATATTCCTTCAACACTGCCCTGACTAATAAAAATTAGCCCCACACCTCTCAAACTGGCCAGGTAATGAATTACATTGAAAAGAAATTAATAATGAACATATAAAGAAAACGGATGATTTGTGGTAAAATTTAAACCGAATGTATGTCTTCGTGATTTGCACGAGATTTCGGCCATCGTTGGTATAAAGTAATCACTCTAACTACGTTTTATATATTAATGTTTGCTTATATTTTTTTTTGCAGTCCAACTAGCAGATGAGAGCCTGTTCGTAAATGTAACACTGCGTTGTTGAAGTTAAATAGAGTGAAGTTAGTAGCAACAGAAAGTGGCTTCATAGCTTTCAAACTAGTGTGTTAAATAAAACTCTATTATATTTGAGAAATGGGTTAATGAGTTATTTAATTAACATAGAAATAAATTCAAAATCATATGAATAAGACCTTGACGAAATTTACCAAATAACCTCTAATTATTCATTTAGGCATTCGTTCATTCAATTCGAAAGATAAAACCATTTGATTGAAATTTAGCGTTTCATTCTTGGTAAATACACACACAAATAAATGTTAAAGGCTATTTGTTCACAAATTCTCATTTTGATTTATCGTTATTGAACAAATCAAAAAGTTAATAAAAAATTAAAATACATTTAAAAGAGCAATTACTAGTGAATTCATATGGCATACAAATAACGAAAGATAATTAAATTTAGGAAAAAATATTTTAAAATAATTTAGTTCTAATATTTCGTTTATAAGCTTAGTTATTTTCAAAACAATATTGTTAAGTAATAAAAGCATTTTAATTGATTGCAATTTAAATGTTTTATTAAAAATTTATTTATTTATTTTAAAACTGATATAACAATTTAATTATTAATTGTGTATTTTTATTATTTGCATATTTTATTTCCAACTCGATTGTTATACGAGGGCTGTTTGATAACTCAACGGCTTTTCAATTTCCCGCTTAGTAACTTTAAATGCAATCTGGATCATCGTTGATGATGTTCAACAGCTCCATGCAACGTTGGTTTTGCTCAAATCGAAGAGCACACCAAAACGCGACTAACCTTTTTATCTGTCAAAAACAAACTGGCAATCCGAAAAAGCTGATATTGCCAGTTTCTATAACAGACATGTGTAACTCGCAGCTCACGAAATTTGAAAATAACGGTTATTTATCAGACCATGTGTGTTATATCGCTTAATAGCAATTTAATTTGGGTTGATTTACGCGTGCGCTCAAACCTTACAACTAAAAGTATTATATAAATATTCTTATATTGTTCTTCATTATAAAAATGAGTTTCTGCGGTTTTGTTCTTCAACGTAAATGGTCACAACGATTTCAAAAGGCGAAACTCGCTATTAGCGATCTAAGATGTAATGTAAGAAAATTCAGGATATACCGATCGGTTGCTTTTTTTTTGTATTTTACGCTTTTAGTTATTATAATATCAAAGTGTTTTTTTAATGGTTTTTTCCGACGTTAAATAAATTTAATTTATCAACGTACACACATACATGTGAATCCATTATATCTTCCGTCATATGCAAGCCGTCTTGCTTGAATCAAACTCCCAACACTAAAAAGTTCAATATCACAAATTGAATTAATGGTGATATTTGCTTCGATTTCCTACTCGATAACATTTCATTCAATATTCCCCATCGTCCATCTCGACAATTTGTATTACTATCAATTAATTACTTCAGATCAAATTACGCGAATGCTGATCTATTTAGGTGGATGTGTAGTCAATTTAATAATGTTTATAAGTTTAGTGATTTTTGCTTAAATGGAAATGTTATTAAAAGTAAAATTATCGTCTTTTTAAATTCTTAATTTTGTATTCTATTTGTATATACTACTGTTGCTATATTATTAAATTATATCTATTCACAAGAGTTGTAAATAAATAAATCATTGAAACTAAACTAATTGCTCAAATTTCTCAAAAAGAACTTTCTTGAACTGTGAATGTACTAGAGCTCTGGAATGCGAAACAGTGTTGACTATATTATGTTAAATCACATTTTATTCATGTATGGTCTTAGTTATTATAAATTATCTGCTAAACAAATGTTATATGTGACATGAGCTGCCACTAGAGCTGCAAAACTATCGATAGTCTTCCCCATCTATATTTTCGATTAAAAAACTATCGTTACTATCGATAGTATCGTCAAGCGCTAATTCTGGCAATAATACCACAATTTAAGTGGTAGTTAGATACTTACATACTTATGTGTGTGTAAGTTAAGATGGTCATCTTTGCCAGTTATTTTCACAACAATTATATGTGTATAGTTTTTATTTAAACAAAAAACAGTTGATGAGATCACATATGTATATTGATAAGCCAAGCAAGTAATATAGTACGAGTATATAACATTTGATGTTTGCGAATACCTCTCCATTTTTACAGAACAGCCAACTTTTTGCTTAAATATATATACTATGATGAGAATAAATAATTTATAAAAACGCTTCTGTTTATATTGTGTTAAACATATTAATCACCTCAGTGTTGCCAGAAGATTTTTTATAAACTCTCTAGCATAAAATAAAAAGTATTTCCTTACATACCTATTTCCCCATTCAATTTCTGTTTTAAATATTGCACAAATAAATGATTTTAATACTTTTTTTTTATGTTATGATTACTTATGAACCTACGAGTATGTGACAAAGTGTATTTTCTGATGCATATTGGAAAACCTAAAAACCCAAAATTCGAGAAAAATGCGAGTTAGGACTTTTCTATATGATATGCAATAATTTAGTGCTTAGTGCTTAGTTATGTATAGGTTTGTATTTATAGAGACATATATTGTATAAAATTTTGTCTATATCCCATCTAAACTCTTTTGTTAAGCATTCTTGATAATTGTGAAAATTCCCATAATATATCTAATCATATAAATTTTTTTCTTAAATAACAAAATAAATCTGTATAAAATGGTAAAATCCCTACGCTTGGCAACACTGCGTTACCTGTGTGCAAAAAAAAACGAAGTTTGTTAAGTTATGGTTGGCATTTAGTTGCCGCCGTTGGATATAAGTAGCTATGTTTTACTAAAACATAGCTACTTATAAAAGCTGCTAAGAACCTGCCGAAATAAGTTGCCAGAAACATTATGCTGGCTACATTTAGCTGGCTTTGTATTTATTTTCTAAAATTGTCGATAGTAAGTATCACTATCGAAGAAAAACTATCGATAGTTAGCTAAAAATAAAACTATCGATACTATCGATTATTTTGCAGCTCTAGCTGCCACGATTATAAGCCCAATGGTGTAACCACTTCAAAAGAGTGGTTGGCGATGTTTTTATATAATATTACATTGGAGAGAGGGCAAAAATGCTTTTTTCGCACATTTTTCCGTTGCATACAGTACAATAGGGTGAATTAATGTTATATGGAAAATCTTGGAAATGAAATTTGGTTCCGCTAGAACCTTTTATTTTGTGGGGGTTGGTAAAAAAATGCATAAGCCAAAAAATAGAAAGATAGTATGTTGGCAAATGGCTTCGCACCAGTGTTGAAAGTAGGGCAAAACGGCACAAAACCCACAAAGAACTTTATTATTGCCTCTGCGTTACTCTTACGGGGAGAATGTGGGACAGATCTTTACTAATATTTCACCCTAAAAATTTTAGGGCCTATCTAGCCCCAAAGACCTCCTAAAGGTGCCCAATATACTACCGACTTCCAATATTTTTGTGGAACCAGCATTGTATAGAACATACCTTTAATTACTATACCATCATAAGCGAAAAATAATCGATAAAGTGGGCATCACTGAGAGAACGTGCACGGAAAAAGTACAAGTGGATCTGTCAGCCAACTAGGTCATAGTTTCTGGTTTTTGGATTGTACTTGCCGTCACTCACATAGATTGCATAGAAAAGGGTAGAAGAGGCTTTTATTCAGATTTGATATTGATTTAAAGCAAACATGACCACATTTGGTGAAAAAAGTGCAGTTCTATCAGTAATATAACCGAGTGCTACACATATGGCCAAATCCATAAACTGAGCTAAATAAGCTACCTCATCTAGTATATTCTCCAAATTTAGCTCCCTGCAGGTATTTTGTTTTTACAAACCTGAAGAAGCTTGTTTAGAGGACTTTGAGGAAACTTATTACTTAAGCTTTGTTCAGGCGGTTGTCAGATCTGACAATATTGTCTGGCAATTGCATGACAAAATTGCTCTCAGAACACAAATTGTCAGTTTACACGGTTGCTAGATAATTGTCAGAAAAATGCCAATTCCATTGTAAGGCAATTATCTGACAATTCCATTATCTGACAATGTTGGCATGAAAAGTATTGTCAGTACATACGGTTGTCAGATTTTTTATGAAGAAAAAATTGCCAGCTCAATTGTCAGAATCAAAACAAAATATTTCAATACAAATTTAATTGTTCTTGCGAGTTTGGAAAATTTAATAATTGAAAAAATAAAATTATTTAGAATAAGGATCAAGATATTGCTACTATTTTAACAGCATGTATTTTAAAAAATAGTGATTATGGGGAAGAAAACATAGAGAAACGTTGCTGTGTTTGGGTAAGAATTGGGTGGTTTGTCGCCATCAAGAGGCATTTCAGATTGCCCACTTCACCTTGCAGTCATTGAAACTCACAGAAATAGCATGTGCGACTTTTTGTAATGCACTATCTTTGTGTAGTTTATATTCTACGCACCTGACAAGCTCAAACGACACTTAACCTCTTGCATTAGTTTCAAAATATTTTCATGAGGTCATGAAGTTTTTACTTTTTTCGATACGTTTTTTTAAAAGTTGAAGCAACTGGAAATTTTCTTGGCGATGGAACAAACAAACTATCAAACACTTTTTCATTTTCAACATCTATGTATTTAACAAACGCAATCATACGAGAAATACATACTTGTATTTGTAAACTAAAATTTTCAGAAAATTAATCTTACTTTTTTGTTTCGCGCTAAAAACTTTTTTTTAATTGTTTTATTTTTGTCTTACAATGGCAGCGTTAAAAAATTCACGCATCTGACAATATGAAATAAGCTAACAACCTCTGACAATAATCTGATAACGGCAAGGAAAACTGTTTACACGATTGTCAGGTATTTGGCAATAATTTTGTCTGACAATGTACTGACAATGTTTCTTCTGACAACATTGTCACAACAAATTGTAAGTTCACACGATTGTTAGAAATATTCTGCAAATTTTTCTGACAATATTGTCAGATCTGACAACCGTTTAAACAAAACTTTAGAGGCATGAAAAAAATTCGGAAGAACTTTGAACTAAATGTTGTAATCTGCCACTTATTTGCAAAAGAAAAGAAAACGTTTGTTCAAAAAGTCACGACCTTATCAAACAGCCCTCGTGAAACTCTATCTCTTTATCTAAATTATGCTTTACAGTAAACAAAAAAATAAAATATATAAATCTTTAATGCCTGAAAAGCCTTCATGCATTTTAAATTTAATAAATAACTATATTAAAGTTTTATTGTATTGTATATAAATTTTTTATAACATTATATTTCTATAGTTTTAAAAACTTGTTTAGTTTTAAAATGGATTTTATTGCAGTTGTTTTCGCCAAGAAAACCTTTTTATTTCCCAAAATTTTTACTTTCTTTTTTTTGATAAAATATCTCACAATTTAACAAGATCCTCTCTGTCTCATTAAAGTATCAACTGGTGTTTTTCCTATTATTCATTTTTATTCAACAAGTTTATCGATAATTGCTGCTGATAACACACAATTGAAGCACTATGAGTAGAAAAAAATTGTGTGTGTAAATATTGTTGTTGCTTTGCGTCGAGTTTAATATATTATAATAGACTGCAAAAAGTAATTTCTATAAATTATGAATAACTTTAAATGACTAAATGAACGCCTTTTAAATAAATTATTTTTAAAGCAATTATTACACAAACACACCAACCAACCTTAAATTTAAATTAATTTATTTGTTTACACAAAATTTTCAAGATAAGCAATCCAACAATTTCCTATAGAATCTCAGTTATGTGGAAAAATACATATTAAATGAATAATTGTGCAAATATTGAATATTTAATGGATACATTTTGCTGAGTGGGTTAAAAGCATAGAAAATAGCGCTGCCATAGAAAATTATTGTTGAAAAGTGTAGAAAAGTTTTAGGAAAATAATGGAAACAATTAAACAAGAATATTTGCGATAATTAAAGTTTAGAATGACTCTTTTATATATTGTATTTGCTAAGTTAATTATTTATTTCATATAAGACCTACAACCAAATAAAAACAAGTAAGAGTGTAGTATATTCGGCTGGGCCGAATCTAAAATACCCTTCACGATAGTCACGAATATGTATAGTATATTAAAAATGTGACCTAAATATGCTCGGTTATATATGAACCGATATGGGAATTTTCTATTTTCTGTATTTTAGTAACCTTCTTTTATAACGAGAATTGCTTTTCAGCAAAAAAAAAAAAAATTTTTTTTAATGGAAAAATCGGTTCAGGCTATATCTCGGGTATATATGGCCCGATATCGAAAATTTTAATTTTCCATATTTATATAACCTTATATCATTACCAGAACTGCTTTTGAGTACAACAAATTGTTTAAGTTCGCTTACGCGATATTTTCATGAAAAACGCGATTTAGGCTATATCTCGGTTATATCTGGACCGATATCAGAAATTTTAATTTTCTCTATTTACGTAACCTTCTTTTATGACAAGAACTGCTTTTCAGCAAAAAAAAAATGTTATTGGAAAAATCGGTTCAGGCTATATCTCGAGTATATATGGACCGATATCGGATATTTTCTTTTTCCATATTTATATAACCTTATTTCATTACCAGAACTGCTTTTGAGCACAAAAAAGTTGTTTAGTCGGCATTTTCATCAAAAAACCTGTTTGGCTATACACCGGGTATATATGAACCGTCGGAAATTTTCATTTTCCATATTTATGTAACCTAATTTCAATACCAGAACTGCTTTTGACCACAAAAAAGTTGTTTAAGTTCGCTTACGCGGCATTTTCATGAAAACCCCGGTCTAGGCTATATCTCGGGTATATATGGACCGATATCGAAAATTTTCATTTTTCATATTCATATGACCCTATTTCCTTACCAGAACTGCTTTTGAGCACCAAAAAGTTGTTTAGGTTCGCTTACGCGACACTTTCATGAAAAACCAGGTTTGGGCTATATCTCGGGTATATATGGACCGATATCGGAAATTTTCATTTTCCATATTTATGTAACCTTATATAATTACCAGAACTGCTTTTGAGCAAAAAAAAGTTATTTAGCTTCACCTATGCGACATTTTCATTAAAAATCCGATTTGGGCTATATCTCGGGTATGTATGGACCGATATCTGAAAAAAAATTTTTTTGTCTTTTAGTCACCATGCTTAATAAGTGTGTGAAGTTTGAAGCAAAACGAACAACTTTTGTTTTCAAAAATTTTCATACAAAACTGCAAAAAAAAATGGCTTTTTTCGGAATTTTGAATATATCTCAGCTATACGTGGACCGATATTACTGAATTTCAATAGCAAACCCATGAATCGATGGGGTAAAAGAATGGTGAAAGAAAAAAGTTTCTAAGTCTAATGGTTTTCTCAGAAACGGTATTTCAACAGCGGACAGACGGACAGACGGACATCGCTTAATCGACTTTTCCATTAATTCTGATTCAGAATATATATACTTTATAGGGTCGCAAAAAAAAACTGTAGAAATTACAAACGGAATCACAAACTTATATATGTATACCCTTTACATTTTTGTGAAGGGTATAAAAAAGATATCAACAAATAATTAACAATTAAGCAGGTCGTGCAAACAATAAAAATAATATATTTTACATAATTAAAATTACGCTTTTCGTAATTTATCATAAACTAGCTGAATGCTTTAGTTCGGAAGGTATTTGCTGATGATTATACAGCAATTGCTTAGAATTATAATACAAACAATTCAGTAAAAAGAAAAGTTTTTTCTAAATTTATCAGCAAAAAATTCTAAATTATATTATTATTAACATAGCTACGAGGGCTGATCAAAAAATAATCGTTATTTGCAATTTTTTCAAAAAGTATTTATTTATTCATCAATCAAACTATCTTGTCACCTTTAAAGTAATCCCCCTCACAAAAAATACACATGTGCCAGCGGTTTTCCCAATTCTCCAAACACTTCTTAAATGCGCTTTTCGGTATCGCCACCAGCTCCTGTTTCGATTTTTCTTTTATCTCCTCAACCGTAGCAAAACGCTCTTCTTTCATCCGTGTCTTCATCGGTGGGCAAAGGAAAAAGTCACCGGGGGCCAAGTCCGGTGGATACGGTGCTTGCGGCATGATAACGGTTTGGTGCAAAATCCATGACTATTTTTTCCACAATTTCTGACGAATTGCTTCGCGCAAACGGCGCATAGCTTCAAGGTAGTATTTCTTATTGACCGTACGACCTTTTGGCGAGAATTCATGATGCACCACGCTATTACAGGTGAAGAAAACAGTAAGCAAAACCCCTAAAAATTGATCGAACTTGACGTGCTTTTTTCAATCTTGGCTCTTCTGGACGCTACCATTTTTTTATATTTTTTATCTGGGAATAGTACTCAGGGGATGGTCGCTACATATGCAGCTCATTGTACTGGAACTAGGAAAATAGGTTAGACGAGGAGAAAAGAGGGAGTAGTGTTCGTGGAGGTTTAACTTTAACAATAACAACACGACAGACTAAAAGAAACTCTATTGCAGCATTTAAAATTTTGGAATTAAATTAATTAAAACTGACCAGTGCCCAGTATATATACCTTCGACACTGCTCAGATTAGCAAAATTTAGTCGAACACCTTCCACACTACAAGGAAATGAAATGCATTGGAAATAAATTAATATTGAACATATAAAGAAACCACGGACAACAGTTGCAGATAAATTGCATATAATTTAAATTTAATTTTTATTGCAAAAAAAAAAAATATATAAAATAGAAGAGCACGTTAAAAAAACGCATATATATGACACGAATTTCAACACATAAAACTTGTATCGCCCGTTTACGCGGACGGCACGAAAACGTGTTCACTGGACTAAGGACAAAACACTACTGACATACATTGTAAGTTATCAGTAGGCAGCTGGAATACAATATCGTATACTTTGTAAGTCGGTAGTAGGCAACTCGGATACAATCTCACATACTTTGTAAGTCGGCAGTAGGCAGATCGAATACAATCTCGCTTACTTTGTAAGTAGGTCAAAGACGTACTGCGCACTTCAGTTTTTTTTTGGGAAAATTCCATTAAAAAAAAAGTTTGTTTTTTGTTCACTGCCTGCTTTTATTTTTTCACTAAATGTTTTATCTTTCTTGTACGTTTTTATGCCTGACAACCTGACTAAAAAGGTTGGCCCATCCCTTACTTCAATTGGGTTCCCCCCTACGAATGGTAATGGAGCTTTACAAAGTATCTGTGATAAGAGAATTTCTTCGACTTATCCTATCCTATCTATCTATCCTTTCATTAAATACTTCATTACCATTGGTATGATTGGGCTTTGGTTTCAATGGCATAGCCATATATCCATGACCAGTTATGGCATTTTTGAGTAAACCTGGATCATCGTTGACGATGTTCAACAGCTCTTGGACGATGTCAATGCGACGTTGTTTTTGCTCAAAATTTAGTAAAAAAAAATCGAAGAGCATACCAAAACACGACTAATCTGCCAGAAACAATGACAATCCGATATGGCTGATATTGTCAATATATATAACAGATACAACAGAACAGTGTACCAATATAACAGAAAAAATGCGAAAATCGAACATACGTAACTCAGGAAATTTTAAAATAACGGTCATTTTTGGATCAGACTAGCTACATACATATATTAGACAGCCACGTGAATGGGATTATGTCAAGTGCTTTACAAGGTAGACTTTTTCACATAAATTTAGTATTCAAATTTACATATACATACATATATCTTATAACATTTATTTCAGAATAATTGTTATAACAGAAATATTTATAGGTAAAATAACTAAATATATATTTAGCTATAATATTTCATGCTGCCTTGTTTACAATTAGGTGTTCATTTGTCACTTGAATTTAACAGTTTTTTTTTTGCTATTTCTATGTATTTGTTAAAAATAAATGTTCACAGCAGCGAAAATCAACAGCCGCAACAACATTAAACGAAAACCAGCAACAACTTAATTAATGTATTGTAAAAACAAACGTGTTTGAATGAATGTAATCTGAACCAGTTTCCATTTTTGTTTTAATCATTAGGTTTATGCCAATTTGTAGCTCTAGTTGTCGTTGCGGTTTTAATAATTTGTACATACCAATTATATATTAAACCCTTGGTGTACAGGTTTCGAAATGGTATAGAAATATTTGTTTGTTTTCATTTAATTAATCGTAAGAGTAATATTGCATTGGAGAGAGGGCAAAAATGCTTTTTTCGCAAATTTTTCCGTTGCATACAGTACAATAGGGTGAATTAATGTTATATGGAAAATCTTGGAAATGAAATTTGGTTCCGCTAGAACCTTTTATTTTGTGGGGGTTGGTAAAAAAATGCATAAGCCAAAAATAGGAAGATAGTATGTTGGCAAATGGCTTCGCACCAGTGTTGAAAGTAGGGCAAAACGGCACAAAACCCACAAAGAACTTTGTTACTGCCTCTGCGTTACTCTTACGGGGAGAATGTGAGACAGATCTTTACTAATATTTCACCCTCTAAATTTCTTGTGAACATATCCACCCGTTAATTGCTCTTCTTAAGAGGACCCCACACAAAAATTTTAGGGCCTATCTAGCCCCAGAGACCTCCTAAAGGTGCCCAATATACTACCGACTTCCAATATTTTTGTGGAACCAGCATTGTGTAGAACATACCTTTAATTACTATACTACTATTACTATAATGTTTTCATTACACGAACGATATTGCCTTCTATTATTTTTAACAGCGCATAATTACTATACTACTATTACTATACTATATTACTATACTACTATTACTACACTACTACTATTTTTTGAATTACTACTACTATTTTTTGAATTAATGCGTTTTCATTATACGAACGATATTGCCTTCTATTTTTAACAGCGTGTAGTTAATGCAATATTCCAATCGTTGTCAAATTTTTCTCAGATTTCCTGCTCGGCAATCAGAAAGTCCATTGACAGTCCAAATCGCAAAAAGAATTTTGGTTGTTTCGAGTATTACGTACATTTTTAGTTCATCATTTCGCAGTGCTTTCTTTATTTGCGTTGAGCGCACAATCGTTTTACTCTTTTCACTCCGAAAATAAATGGCAAACGATCTTGATTTTCTAAGTATCGCACTCATTTTCCTTCGTTCAAGCCGTCTCTTCCTCAGTCTCTACGGTATTTATATAATTTTCATCCTTAAATCCATGAACTGCTTTCACTATTTGATGGTATTTTTTTTTTTTATCAAATAATGCGAGAGCAGCAGCTTCACGGCTGAGGTACCAAATATGTCCAGGTAGTTTATTTTGCAGTTTTTGCCGTAAGCGTTATCAATCTAGGCATAATCAGAAATCACTTTCAAAAAATTAAAAGCACTGTTTGGAGCTTCTTCTCTATTCAGGTTGAGATATATTTTTGTCCGGCATATAGCTGATGAAAGAGGAGTAAAATTAATAGAAGGATACAACATGTTATAGCGTAGAGAGGAAGAGAAAGTATTTTGGCTTGAAGTTGTCGCTGACAATAGAAAGCAATATCGTTCGTATTAAGAAAACGCTTTAATTTTATTACATAATATTTAATACTAGTCAATCCAAAGAAAAACCAATTTTTGTGAAAACTAAGTTTTTGTATGTACGAATGTACTTTATTGACTGAAGATTAGAACTAGATGTGTATGTTCTACAAAAATTATGGGTTCACAAAAATATTGGAAGTCGGCCATACACTTGGCATCTTTTGGCGCCTTCTGGGGCAAGTTAGGGTGGTTGAACATAGAATGTTAGAGACTAATATTTTGTATGCGTGCCCCCATATGGAGCGTAGTTAGCGGGTGGGTATGTTCACAAGAAATGTAAAGAGCGAAATATTAATGGGCATCTGTCTTCCATTTTAACCCTGAAGAATGACTCACAGGCAGTTATGAAGCTTTTTGTGGACTTTCTGCGGTTTCGCCCTACCTTTGACCCTGAAGCGAAGCCATTTATCTTCATCCTAGCGTCATAGTTTTTTGGCTCATGAATTTTTTATCCAATTCCATAAATTAAGAGGCTCTAACGAAACCAAATTTAAAAATCCTGCACCAATTCACTCCTAATATACACTAGACTCTCACAAATTAAAACCACTTTATTTCCCGAGCTATTCTAATTTTCAAACTTTTCTAATTTCTGTAAATTAATTTCTATCCTTAAAATGATATTGTAGCAAAATAGTTCAATGGATTATTTTAACATGAAATAGTTATTAATGTTTGTTTAGTGATTAGTTATTTTTGATTTTATATTCCTGATTGCGGACTTACTTATATTGAAATTGTACGATAATGATTTTAAAGAATTTTTCCAAAGCTTTTTTTTTTTTACCATTTTAGTAAGAATTTATCACAATCTTTCGTCTTCTAACTTTCCTTCTCTATTTATTTACCATAAATACGACTGCTCATAGTTGTGTTTATGACAGAAATTCTCACAGTTTACTTTACAAAACTAACTTTCAAAACTTAGCTCCTCTAATTCTAACTTCAGAGCGTTCAATATATCATAAGGTCCAATTTCGAAATAGTTCTAATATAAGATAGTGCTAACCTTTGATATTCTCCATCGAGAATATCAAAGTCGTACTCAAAACTTTATAAGTGTACTTAAAATATACTGAAAACGGGACTTTTAAAACGAAGCTTTAAAATAGGCATAAAATTTCTAAATCATGTGGATAATTCTTTAACCGAGTACAACAACTAAAGCAAAAGTCCGAATTTTTGTGAGAAAGGAATAAAAGATAGAAGGATAACAAAAAATGTTAACTGAGAAAACTGCGGTTTTTTCTTTTATGAACTCGCATTAATTTATTTAAGCTTAGTGTTTGAAAATATTTGAACATATTTTTCACAGGTTTCCAGACCTACTAATGATTATGGTAGCTCCTATGAAATGTCCTCATATAGACAGCCAGGAAATGCAAAAAATAAGCTGTTTACATTTTTATTTATTTATTTATCTATTTCATAAGTTTCTTAAGCCGTGGGGGCTAATAAATATTCAATATGGTACTTAGCGTATAAATACGTAATTCGTTGCTTAACTTTTATGAATTTAATTTATAATTCATTCTGAAAAGAAAGAAAGAAGAGAACAAACATATATTTCTGTTAATAAACCCCCCATTGCACAACCTTTGAAAATACTGAAGCACTACTCGTATTGCATAACAACTGTAGACATGTGAAACAACGATTAATATTCGCATAAGGAATTAGGAGTACTGAGTACCATAGCCCAGTAGATCTCACAGTAAATGATCTTTTCATTATTAACGTTGAAAATCGGGGAGGAACTAACATATATGTCCTAGATGAGCATTCAAATTGGAACCTATGTCTTAAATATAGCGGACAATTAGTTTTGATAGGCTTGTAGGGTAATTACAGCAATCTCAAAATTAAAAAAAAAAAAAAAATTTTTTTGAGTGGTGTAAATATTAGTAGCTAAGAGAGTATGTAATTATAGACTCAATTGTTCTTTGAGAATAATATGTTAAGCTCTTGTTCAGCTTATTTCAAGTACTAATTCCAGAATAAATCCTCTTTAAAATTCGTGAGTCAATCGTATTTTAAGATTGGTTCGATCTCAATTTTTCTCAAATCAATCTTATTTATGGCTAATTTCGAGTACGTATTCGTGGTTAATTATGTCTAAAATTAAGTACTTAGTGCTTGAATAATCCGCACGTGAAACAAGCACTCCTTACTTGATTTAGGAAAATCCGTACTTACCATACTTTTGACACCCTTTAGTCCTGATTTAAGTGCGGACGTATTGAATTTTCTTTTCTGTGTACTATATACACTTTTGTATGTTTATGCTAATAGAACTTAATTTCAAAAACAGAAAAAAAGTTTTTATGCGATTTAAATATTTGTAGAGAAATTTGTCAAATAAGAGTTTAATAAACATAAAATTTTTTTTATCAATTAGGCCGTTAATATACAGGGTGGCTGATCAATTTTGCTACATTAAAAAACTCAAATAACTTTTTGTAAAGTTTATGTAATTTATTTTTTAGAAATTCGTTTGAAACATAATACGTTTTTATTAAAGTAATTCATTAAGATTTGAAAACAATTGAACTCAAATGGCCTCCACCCTCGTTGAAACATGTACGACATCTTATCAAAAAGTTATTCATTACTGCCTAGAGTTTTACAGCGGGAACTATCTGAACTACTGTTCCAATGGATTGCTTTAAATCATCCAAATTTGGATTATTTTCTTTGTAAACTTCTTGTTTGCAATAACCCCGCAAAAAAAATTAGTTACAGTAAGGTCAGGAGACCTGGGAGGCCAACGGAATATGGAGTTTCTTGAAATCAGTATATTGGGAAAATTTTGCCTCAATTCTGTCATAATAGGCGTGGCCATGTGACAAGTTGTCCCATTTTGTTGAAACCAAACAGTGGTGAAAGGGATTCTTTTTCGGCGCAATTCTGGAAAGAAAAACTCTTTCAACATCTTTAAGTAAGGGTCTCCATGCAAAGTGGATGTAATTGCATCTGATGGAGTATCTGTGGGCTAGAATTACTTCATAATCGATAATTTTGTTTCTTAACATTGCCATTTAAATCAAAATATGCCTCGTCAGACATAAAAATACAGTTCAAGACGTTTTCATCCTCTGACACCATTTGAATGATCTTCTCACAATTCCAAGCGAATCGGGAAGACTTTGCGGTTCAATTTGTTTTATATGGAGATAAGGTTAAATCTTGGTGCAAAATTGTTTGCAGTGACTGTTTGCTGACACCAATTTGAGCAGATAGACTCCTAGTCGAAACTATAGGATTGGATTATATGGTAGCAGCTACAACAGCGATAGTTTCCTGCGCCCAAATTGAGGGATCTCGATGACAAGGCCTTCTTACGAATGTGCCACGCTTGGGAAAATCCTTAACGAGCCTCATTATACTCCATCTGCTAGGAGAAGTGCCGCCAAACGTGCGCCTATATTCTCTTTGGACGGAAACAACGGACTCTAAAGCGTGAAAACGTTGCACTATCCAAATTCTTGTTTCCCAATTCTTCATTTTAGTTAAACCTAAAGATCAATCTGTAAAATACAACAAAAATGTAACATGTTAGTTACACAGAAAATAAGTTATTAGGTTTTGCTTTTTTTTTTGTAGCAGCTTTCACCAGCCACCCTGTATTACAAAATATTAAAGACTTTTTTGATAAAAAATATTTTTTTATCTGTAAAGTTTAACAAGATAATTTTTCATTCAAAAATCGTTGAATAAACTTTTACTAAATTTTAATTTCTTTCTGCTTTAATTATATCTATACAAAATTTGTCGAATAAGAGTTTAATAATCGTGAAATATTTTTTTTTATAAATTAGACCATTTATATTGTAATAACGCCATATTAATTTGCATTTAATAAACCCGTAACTGCTGCGATCAATTTCTTATATCAACAATAAACGAAAATCTCTTAAATCGCTAGGTAAATAGTTTGTTCGAAAAATAAATTTCTAGTGTATATTTCTTTTTGAAATTTATTACAATTCAAATCATAATAAGCAATCGCAACAGCAATATAAAATAAAAAAGTATAAATCATGGTTACAATATTATTTAACATGACCTATATTTGGTTATGAAATTTTAAGGCTTCAAGTCCTTTATTAAACTTAATTTTTCTAATTAATGTTTTAGTTATGAGTCATTGATTTATAGATAGATTTATTATGGACTTGACCTCGTATTACTGCTTTTTACTTTTAGTGCAAACAAATTGCTACAATGTATGACATTTTTATTAATAATATAAATTAAAGCAACCTAAAATATTAATTTGAAAAACACTTGTTATTTAATTATAAAAAATATGAAAAGAAATGGTTTGAATTAGAAAAAATTATACAGACAGATGCATGCGAATAAAAACCGGATTAGTAAAAAAAACCTGCATTAGTTTTACTCTATTTCCTGTGATTAGCAATACTTCAAGAGATAATTGCAATGTCAATTACAAAACTCAAGTAAACAACAAATTGTGAACGAAAAACTTGAAAGAGAAGGATACCCCAACATCATTAAGTCAAAGCGGTTGAAGAATTGGAATGTCAATTGCATACGTATGAAAACCAACACAAAACATTAAGACAAGAGTCACGAAAAAAAGTTGCTGCTCAATTCAGGTTGATAAAATCTTAATAATGAAATGCCTCAAATCTTATCAGGCAGCGTTGTCAGCTCAGTTTTTGGTGCTTTTTAAAATTTTTTTTTGCGTATGATCTTTTATTCGGTACGCTGTGCGCTTTTTTTATTTTTCGGTGCGCTTTTTGAATCTTGGTGGCACCAAGTAATGTAAGATGTAAGAAAAAAATTTATTCAAGTGTCTAAAGTTTTTAAATTTCATTTTGTAGAGCACAACCATAACACGGAGTAATAATCTGAAAACGTACCATATCAATGCACAAAGGAAGACCATCTTGATGTGTTATACATATTCACCAAAAAAAATCATTTTATAATTTTTATAATTTGCTGCCTTTAGAGAGTGTCTTGCTATTAAACGATCAAACCAAGTTTGTCAAATATTACAACAAAAGCTAACACTAAATAGCGAAGTCATATTTTTGAAGGCGCTACTGCTTAGTAATTAATAAATTACCAAATTGTTAACAAAAATGATACAATTTTTCCAAAACGTTTGCATTTATTTTTGATTGTGATAAACTTCATATTTGATTTGCTACAATTCTGAAAAATTTTCATATATTTCAATAAACTATTTTAAAGACGCCCACTGATTTTCAGTGTTCGCTTATTATAACACAAATAAAATATTCATTGTATTCGATATAATTGCTATTAAACGAGTTTTATGATCTAGTAATCGTAAAATTTTCGACACATTACATCCTCTGCAGTAACGATTGTATGCTCTAGCAAAATAATTTGAACGACAGTACGAGTAAACAGCTGTGCTGTTGTGTATCTGATAATAGGCAATAAAACTCACAGCTGATTTCAGGCGACTGCGAGTATAATTAAATACGAGTTTGATAAAATATCGTTATAGTTATTGCAAAAATCCCATTGTCTTAATAAAAGTCCCCCGGGATTACAGGTTTTGCCTTGGTGTATTACTAACTTGGGCACTTTGTTTTTCGGGTAAAGAGGAGAAGGGTCCCCGTTTGCTGCAGCCAAAAAAAACTTTAGAAGGCCACCTGACTTATGTTGTGTTGGCTTTCGAAACCCTTACCAAGGGTTTAAATTATCAGAACGGGGATCAGCATGGCCCCCGGGTGGTTCTGCTTGCAGTTCAAACCGGGCTGATCATGGTTGAGGTGCCTACCTTGGGTGAAACCTAAAACGCAGGAAGGGGGTTTAGTATCCTTGATAATTTGGCATGGGTTTTTTCGGGGACTAACAACCTCCCGAGGATCTATTGCCTTTACAACATATACCTGAGCTGTGAGGAACCAATGATGAGGGTTGACGGGTGAGTTGGTTTAAGGGCTGATGCTGCTAGTGGGCTTCGGCCTACCAACTCATTAAGCCTTGTCTTCCATTGATTGCTGGGAAATTGCATACAGAAGGGATTAGGATTCCCGAACTCCTCAACAAGAAGTTGCTCATATGGCTGCCAACAAATGCTAAAAATTGCTACCTGTGTGAGCCTAGTAAGCCACATGGGGGCGTTAGTGAATCGTGAATAATTTACTCCGTGGAATTAGTCCATCATCAAATAAGGCTGTAAAGGCAGGTGCTGATGTAAATCTTTTGCACTACTTCATCCGATCTCCTTACTATTTATACCCGCTATAACCAACCGAAAATGGAATACAACTCTCATGTTTAGCTTATCGCTGAGAGTAGAGTATCCAGCTCTAATGACTCATTGGATCATCGCCGCAGACAATAAATGTTGCTCTTAAGATCTTATGCCCAAAACTCATTAATTTTTACACAATACCCGGTCATCGACAAGGTCGATTGCCTGGATAATCGCACAACATATTACATATAGAATTCGTTTTTCAACCGTACGGTTGCGCTGTGGAACCAGTTACTTACAAAAGTGCTTCCTGTCTGTTATAACGTTGGAAAGTTCAAATCAAATGTTTATAAACACTACTTCCCTTTTCCCCCTTCTAATAACCTATTTTTCTAGTTCCAGTAAAATGCTCTGCCCTGGTAAAAAAGGGGAAAAACTCAAACTCTGTTATTATGAAAATTTACGACATTTACAAGTTGAGCTAAAGGCAGAATTAGTTTGTACGTTCTTTTCCGTTCTGAATCAGCTGTTTCGTTTGTGTTTAATATAAACTATATGTACATGGTTAGTTTTCACTTTTACGTTCTGTTCTGTTACGGACTAATGTGTTGAAAATAGAATTCAACGTTAAGTGACGGCCAGATATGTGTATGTTTTACTTTTTTCAGGTATGGAAACATTAATTTTTTATTCAAATGTATATAATTTATTTTTGTCAAAAGCTAAAAAAAATTTGATTCAATTAAAGATTTTTAAAAGTTAATACATTTTTATCAATTAAACAACTATGAATTATCAAAAGAATATTATTTTAGCAAGGAAAAAATTATATTTTGTATAAGAAGTGTGATAAACTCTGCAGATTGTGAGACAGAAGTGTGCTATTTGATCACCATTTCTGAATTATTAATGTGTTTCTTTTTTTTGTTTTTTTCATACAAAATAGTATTTATGTATAGTATTTTATATTTCATTCCAATGTTTTTTTATTTTTATTTATGCCCTACTGTAAAAAACAGCTGAATATTTTCACGGAAAAAGTAATTGTAAAATATTTGATACAGAAATGAACGTCACAGAACGGCAACAGAAAGTAAAAACTAATGAGGCCTTAAGTCACTCCTTTTAGACTACGTAGTACGTTCAGACCTCAGAAATTACAACTGGACATGCAGCCTATGAGACACGAATAAGCTGTCCGTGAAGTGTAGGGTTTTCTAGCCAGATTTCTAGCCCATTATAATGTAATGGCAGCTAATATTTTAAATCGAATGTCCCGCACGCTATTTGAAAGACATCTAGCATTGTAGACCACAGTATATAATAGGTGTAGAGCTTTGCTTCCGCCGTTTTGCAATAGATGGCTGTAGCGGCAAGTGGTAGTCGAAATAAATAGATCATCGATTTTATACAATAAGCTTAAGCGTTTGCAAACATAACGCTATCGAATTATTAATCGATTTGTGCCTGCATCATAAAGTTATTCTCCATTGAATCTGTCAGTTTGCGAACCAATTTCTCTTCACTTGCGCGAGCTTTTAATTTTCTGCTTTAATATAAAGAAATCTACAGCTGAAACTAATCGAATGCTATCAAATATCTACGGTGAGGTCGCTATTTGTGATAGATCGTACCGAGAGTAGTTGTAACGCTTCATAAATGGTGATGATCAGCATGGTGGTGGAAGAGAGAAGGTTTTCGAAAATGCAGAGTGATCAAGACTCGTGTCAAACTCAACAAGAATACCTTGAATTATAAATGTATAATAAATCAAAAATATATAATAAATTACAAATGTATAACCAGTTTTTTACAATATAGCTTTGAATTTTGGAAAAAAAAAACGGTGGAAGCAAAGTTGTAATCCTAAAATCAATTTAATAAGCGCTTATGCATTCCTGATTTTAGATTTTTAGAAAGCCTGCGTAGCTCAATCTGTGCCCTACTATAATTTCAGTCAATTAATATGTGCTCAAATAGATGTAATACAAGTAGACAGTAACGTATTTGTGATTATTATATCCACATTTGTAATAGACGCACTTCCCTTTACTTACAAAAATAAAAAATAAGTGGTTCGATCCGTTTTAATTCACAGAGCAGAAAAAAGCTGTTAAACTACTTTTTTCCATTAATCAAATTAAAAGAGAAAAAAAAAACACCAAACTAAAACAGAGATACGAACGAATACTTGATTTGCAATTTCAATTAAAATTTATATTTCTTATAAGAGTCATTTAGTTAAGCGTTAATTTGTAAGTAGCAGTACCACTTAAAAACTGCTTCTAATAAAATAAATGATTAATTACATATTAAGTGCAATTCGTTTTTCAAAAATGTTTCTTATGCATCACTTTTCATTACTTCAATTCAAAACTGGTACTTTACGCAAAACTAAAAAACAAAATATGCAAATAAAAAACTTAAGCCGTCAAGAGCATGTTAGTTAAAGCGTCTGTTTAGCTGAATGAACTGAATCGGCTTGTTGGCGATTGTAAATCAGTTTAGGAGTAAATGCGATGATGTGAACAATTTTTAAAGGATACAATAAAATTGCGAGTTAAAGTTTTTTAAAAAGCGTTAAATTATAACAACTTCAAATGTCCCGTTGCTAATGAAACAAGCAAAAATTATACCAGTTCAAAAGTTGAACAAACAATATCGACCACTTTCCATATTGCCGTATTTCTCAAAAGTTTTCGAAAGATTAGTTCATGCAAAAGTTTTCGGAAGATTAGTTCATGCAAAAATGACCAAATACTTGTATGGTAAATCTATATTAGCTGATAATCAGTCTAGTTTTAGGTCTAAGCATGGTTGTACAATTGCAAAAATCGATGTACGATCTAGGTGTACGAGTAAGCATAGTTGTACAACTACGATAATCGATGTACGAAATATCTGATAAAAAAAATAGCAGTTATTTCGTGAGTTACGTATGTTCGATTCTCGCATTTTGTTTCTGTTATATTGGTACCCATGTCTGTTATATATGTTGCCAATTTCAGCCATTTGGGATTGCAAGTTTGTTTTTGACAGATAAAAAGGTTACTCATGTTTTGGTGTGCTATTCGATTTTTTACTATTCAAAAAAATGGATCAAAGAAACTGTATTAAGTGTTGTGTAAAAAATTCAATTAAATGTGCAAGGACATTTGACTGTGGCGTTTGGCGAGTCTACTATGAGCAGAACGTAAGTTCAATTATGGTATAACTGGTTTAAGGAAGGCCGATACTAGTGCTGGTCACACGAACACGTCAACAACCGATAAAAACATTAGAGCAGTGATGAAAATGATTTTGGATAATCGTCGAATCACTTTTTACCAGGTGCTCTCTAAAGTGTTGGATGCTTTAGAAAAAGGTCCTTACGCAGAATTGATAAATTTGCCGCGAAAAGAAGAAACCAGAGCTAATTGTCAGGAGTTCTACCCGGCGTCATCGGATATATTGATGGAACACACATCAGTATTGTAACTCCAAATAAAGACAACCACCTTTATTACAACAGAAAAGGAAATTACAGTTTGAATACCACTGTCCTAAGTTTACATTACACATTCATAAATATAATAGCTTGTAATTATACATATATACATTTTCCGATTTTTTAGATATGCGATAGTAATGTGAAAATTAAGTTCGTTGATGCCACTTCCCGGATCAAGCCACGATTCCTTCATATGGAACAAACTCGTACAGAAACCTTTACAAGACCATGTGTAATGATGGGTCTGTAATTTTGCATCCTATTAAGAAACATGTCATTGTGCATTTTTTATTGCTTTAGACCTAAAAATGGTGTTTAGTTAATTTATATATCCATTAAAAGAAAATAAAATTAACGAATTGCCACAAAAAATGGAAGAAAGGTCTTCAAAAAATTCATTCACCATAAGGCGAAATTTAGAAAGGCAGCATTTTTTGTGCATGTCATTCAACGCTGAATTACATATCAGAAAATATGAACAGATTTTATGGGAAAAAATATTTATGAGCGCACATTTTGGGAAATGGGAAAAAATGGTAAGGAAAATTATTCATGATAGAGGTAATTAATTTTATTTCTTCATTTTCTCTATACACGAGTACACTTTTCTTTCTTTATTTACTTCAGTTTTGTAAACATGCTTTGGACAGCCTCCGGGATTTTTATACCAAGAAAATATTACTTTGTTTTGTATTGTGGTACAACAACTCCTAATTGTCTGTTATGGTGCCCAGTTTTTCTTTTTAAGAGAATAGTGACAAAGCAAAGTCGTTACCATGCTGAATTCTCTCAGTTCTTGTCACTGCCTTTAAGACACATTAATAAAATTTTCATTTTCGAGTAAATTTCAACTTGTTACTAACTCTGTCGCGACTACTCATTGATGAAAATGTCGTAATGACAATATCGATCAAAAACGCCACTGAGCTTATTACGAAAGCGGATTGATATTGCAGCTACCGAAGTAGGAAAAACATTTATTTTCAACAACCATTTATTTCTCAACATAGTCCTCTTTTAGCTCAATACACTTAGTAAGACAATATTCCAACTTTTTTATACCATCTGAATAATACGATTTTATGAACCCCTCAAAATCACTTCAATTGAGATGAATGTTTTTCCTCCGAGCCATTTTTTCGGAAACAGGAAAAAGTCATTAGGAGCTAAATCTGTACTATAAGGTGGATGACCAACCAATTCGAAGTGTATTTCACGTAATTTTAGCATCGTATCTGATGCTGTGTGAACCGGTGATCCAAAAAGGCATGATAATACTTTCCTGTGATTGTGGATCCTTTTTCAAGATAATCGATGAGAAGTATTCCGTGTGCATCCCAAAATACAGTGGCCATAACCTTGCCAGCCGATTTCACTGTCTTCGCCACCCATTGCCTCGACTGATTTTTTGTTGCAGGTGTGTAGTGGTTTACCCACATTTCATCAACAATTATTAATCGACGCCAAAGCATAAAGGATTATGATTTATCATTTCCAAACCCGACTGTGAAGCAGTCTGTTGAACACGTTTTTCTTTCGACACTGAGAAAACGCGGCACTCATCTTGCCGATAGCTTTTTTGAAACGGTGTAAGATGTACTTCACTCCATCCGACCTCCTTACTATTTATACCATCTACATCCGACCGAAAATGGAATACATATCTCATGTTTGGGCCGGTGCCTACAAGCCTATTTTAGAATTACTCAACCGTGTGCGGCAGAGGGCGAAGAAGCTTATCGGTGACAGTACTATAGCCAACTCTATTGACTCACTGGAGCATCAACGCAGTGTATGATGCGTTACTCTGTTCTATCATTACTACAATGGATTTTGCTCTGAAGATCTTGTTCCCGAAACTCGCACATTTTTATAAAGCACGCGTTCATCATCCAGAGCTCATTCATTTGTGGTCGATTAACCGGGGAGTCGTGCTACGCATTACGGAGAAAACTAATTTTTCAGCCGTATGCTTCATCTGTGGAATAAGTTGTTTCCTGTCTGTTATAACATTGGAAAATTCAAGTCAAATGTTCACAAACACTACTCCCTCTTTCCTCCTCCTCACTACCTATTTTCCTAGTTGTGGTACAATGCACTGCATATGTAAGGGTAATCCCCTGAGTACTGGTCCAAGATAAAAAAATATGCAAATATTCATGCAAAATGTTAAATGTTCATATGATATGTTTACCATTTCAACAATCTCACGTAACTTGACTTGGTGGTCACTCATAACGATATTGAGGATTTTCTTGATATTTTCTTGAGTAAACACTTTTGGCCAGAGGAAGGCCAAAGTTAATGGTATTGTTGCCGTGCTTGTTTGGCGTCGTTTAAGTTCAGCAATCCTATATTTTACCATCTAATCTGAGGGAAGAGACTAACCGGAATGTTTATCGAGCTCTACTTTTCGCCGTTTTCTATTGCATATACTAGAGCTTTATCACTGCAAGACTTTCACTTTTTTCCATTTGTCAAAAAAGGCAAAATTTGCTTACTTCCAACGACTACAAAAAATAAACACATCGATGAATTTGGGGGAAATTTTAACAGCTGACGTTTGACAGATCGCAATATAAAAAAAAAGATTGTGTTCGTTTGCTTCAATATTAATTCGCCTTCGTAGATATATATCGCTCCTTTATTGCAATACAATCATATCTCAAAAAATGAGCTTTTCGAGTTAACAATGCAGAATTGTTAACAGTACTACCATTTACTGGGTGGCCCAGAAAGACCGAAGTGGTGTGAATTCCTTATAACTTTTTTATTATAATTTTTTTTTTCTTTTCAGTATTTTGTAAAGAAGACTTGGATAATTTATAATGGAGCAATACACAATTGAACAACGTGCCCAAATTGTTGAAATTTACTTTTCAAATCAACGGTCCAAATTTTATTCATAACTTAATAATGAGTGACGAAGCCCATTTTCAATTAAATGGGTTCGTTAACAAGCAAAACTGTAGGATATGGGCTACGGAAAACCCGAGAGTACTTCATCAACGACAATTGCACCCAGTTAAGTGTACCGTTTGGTGCGGTGTTTCTTCAGAAAGGATCATTGGCCCATTTTTTTGAAAATGAACAAGGTGTCGCCATTTCCGTCAATGGTGATCGATATCGGGCCATGTTGCAAAATTTTGTAAGGCCAGCCGTGGAAAACCATCCGCAAATATGGTTCCAACAGGATGGAGCCACAGCGCACACTGCAAGGGTCACAATGACTCTTTTACGCGACATCTTTGGTGAAAGAATAATTTCTCGTAACAGCAATTTTAATTGGCCTCCGCGTTCCCCGGATTTAACCGCTCCAGACTGTTTTCTTTGGGGCTATTTAAAAGGAAAAGTTTATGTTAATAAGCCTAGGACTATTGAGGAGTTAAAAACCAATATTCGAGAAGAAATTAACAACATACCACCGGAAGTTTTGCGAAAGGTCATGGAAAATGTGTTGGAAAGAGCACATTTGTGCGAAGCAGAATATGGCCACCACTTGCGGGATATCATTTTTAATAACTAATCCAAAAATATTCCCCATAAATTTAATGTATTTAAAAAAAAAAAAATTAAAAAAATATCTCTTAAATAAAAAGTTATAAGCAATTCACACCACTTCGGTCTTTCTGGGCCACCCTGTATATTGTGGCAAAATTTTATTTAAATTACCTTTAAAAAATTTTCTAAGACTTGTATGGAAGCTAAAAATTTGAAATGTGTTTTTCTCGATACAAGCTTTTTTGCATTATGACTATGTTGCAATAAAGGAGCGATATGCGCATATACTTATAATTTTGGAAAGAAATTTGATTAAGTTGAATTTTTGTTGTTGTGTTTTTATATTATTAGAATAATCTACTCTTTGTAATAATTAGCTATTTGGTGAAATTAAGACTCTTTTTCTGAATCGTGCGGATATTCCCAAGACGAAATTTTAATGAAAGTCAAGCTACCTCTGGAAAGCAATCGCACGGTAGTAAACTTCAAGATGGTAAGGCCAGTAGGCCATAGTGGTGCTGCGGCATAGAACGTTTTCACTATTTTCCTAACTTAGTCACAATTTACACTTTTCTTACACTGCTCTCATTATTGATTCTTCTCAGGATCTGGCTGTAATTTAAGTGTCTTTCAAATATTTTTATTAAGTGTTGTGTCTCACTTCTAAATTGTAGTGCTTAAATAAAAAATTTAAGAAAAAACACAAGTGCAACACTGTCAATCTGCAGTGTAAATTCTACACACTTGTCATTCGGATATACATATTATATTTATATATTTGTACTCGTATAATGCATTTTTTGCACTCTATTCCTTCTTCAAAACATTTCCAGATAACAAATGTGAATGGGCGGAGTCATGCTTATTAAAAAAACAACAGCAACAACTATAATAAACAACAATTTAAATACTTTGGACGGCTACTGTTGCGGTTTTCTAAAATAAGTTTTGCTAAATGTCTACCTATTTTTTTTTTTCATTTTTATGCTGATCTGCCTGTTCAACAGGCGTCTAATAAACAAGTTGATTATTAAGTAAGACCGAAGGAAGGACAGACAGGCAATATGCTAAACAACAAATGAAAAATTATTGTGTGCACTAAATAAATAACGCAACATCAAGTACAGTTTAATAGTTTGATTCATATCAAAACGATTATTTACAACAGACTCGTAGCCGAATAAAAGCGGCGGCAAATTTACGCAAATGATTGGAATTTTTATTTGACTTTAAGTGCAGGTACTTAGTTGACTGGTATGAATATGGGTGACTACATGAACAACGTAAACGAAGTGTTATCGTTGAAGTATCAGTACTTGTTGAAAAGAATTATTATAGGTCGAAATTTTATTCCAAAATGTGAGATAAAGATTTTTGATTTTTTCTTTTTTATTGTGGACTCACCCTTAATCATACCGTTAATTCTTGTTAATTTCATTTAAATGTTAATTGCTTAGCAATTTTATGGCTTCAAACACCAGACGGCCGACCAAGTGCCGTCAAATTATTTAGCTTTTTCGTTTTGTGTTATTTTTTGTGTGTCTTATTCTGCCAACTTGCCATTTTAGTAATAAATAGTTTTTTTTTCTTGCTAACAGTTTGGATACTTAATTTGATTTTTGTTAGTATTTTCAAACCATTGAACACATGCGTACATATATGTACATACATATTTCAATTATAATTATTGTATTTCAAATCATTTGATTTTTTTCAACATTAATTTAAATGTAAAAATTACTCTCTTGTAATGTGATTAGAAACACAAATTCCAAGTCGAGCCCTTTTCTGTAGTTCTGTTGAAAAATCTATTTGCAAATTTTCATAGATTTTTAGTTCGGTTTGTTTCCTCAAACAAATTTGAACCGCCCTAATATGCCTTTAGACAAACTTACGCTGAAAGAGTTTAAAATGTGTTCTCATCAACATGTTGATTTCATTATAAATTTGTTTTTCTTCTAAATGAATGACAAGTAATTTCGTGGAATTTCTAAATTGATTAAAGTCGTTTCATTTTTGTTTGCTGTTATTATTGTGCTGTTCGTAAGTTGTTGCAAAATAAAATTTAAATAACAACTGACTACAAAGGAATACAGTGAAATACAACTGGGGTCAGTAACAATTATTATGGGAATCATTTAATTCCATTAGAAAGACGTATTTGAGCTGTATGTTTCTATTAACAAAAACAAAAATCTAGCAAAAATGCAGAATCTTAAATGTATGAAGGCATGAGAAAAATTTTAAGTTTAGAGAAGAGCCAAGCCACAAGACCACAAAATCTACTAGATTGAACTATTTTAATCTTCTGGCTAAAGTATTTTGTCCCGCTTTGCTTTTAGACAAATTATAGTGAACGTTGTGATGAAATCTGACCCATTAACAGTGCGAGCAAGTTTTTGCGTTAAATCAAAGCATATGAATCATATGAATTATATTCTCATAAGAAGATGTTTATCAAAGTTATTCCAATTTTCTTAGCGAACAACAAAACAAACATTTAATGAGCATTATTCAGACATATTTGATATTTTTTAGTATTAATATTAAAGTATAAAATTATTATATTGTCGACATAATATTCGCATATAGGTATGTACAGTTGCGGCATTCAGTGGTTGATGCGTTTTATAAAAAAAAAATGTTGAAAAATTAAAAGTTTTAGTTTTTATTTATTAATTTATTTTTATGTTTTTAATTCATGCAAAATAGCTGAGAAGTATTATCACTAGATGCATGTCCAAATAAGTTTAGTTAGTGTCGGCTGTTCGCGCGTCAGTGTTAGAAATCCAATACAAATAGGGAAATAAGCTTTACTTACAGCTAAGCATAACTTTTTTCTAATATAGATATTTTTTATTAGAGTGCAAGAATAAGTTACGAGTTTTTTGCATGTGCACTTTTGCAAGACATTTGCACTAATCACTGAACTGTGTTGGCGTAGATAATATTTCTTGCAATCTTTAGTTTTAAATTGATAGTGAAATAATTCATTCCTTTATAGTAAGCAACTCCGTATGTCCCTGACCTAAACAGCTTATGCAAAGTCTAGCTCGAAATTTGCATTGAAGATCCGCTATAATCTGTTTGGGTATGTGTTACTCGATCTTTCTAATATCTGGATAGAAACCTCACCCAACATCTTAAAATAGCAACATAAAGTTATTACATTACGGTTTCTAGCACGATTTGTCAGTCACAAATGCAACTATACTCGTATACATGCACTCCGGTTGACTTATTTTAGGCGCACTAAAAATTCCACATTCAGAAACCTGGAATTTTTAACCGATATCAAAATTTTAAAATAGATGTGGAAGCTATATATATAGAAAAACCCATGACAAAAGTAAACTAAAGATTTTTTTTGAGCAAATTATAAATATAAGTGCT
The DNA here is from genome assembly GCA_914767995.1 of Thecocarcelia acutangulata. NCBI lineage: Eukaryota > Metazoa > Arthropoda > Insecta > Diptera > Tachinidae > Thecocarcelia > Thecocarcelia acutangulata. Next base: position 113,020,942 of record OU612094.1, read on the forward strand.
CCATTTTCGGTTCACTTGAATAAAGGCATTTTATTATTTTTAAAGTAAGCGATGATTTTTTGGACGGAGCGATTGCTTATTACAATTTATTACATCTTAATCAATTTACGAGTCGAAATGGCAAGACAAAAATTTTAAATCTATCGGAAAAACTAAATTCGATGGTTACCGTTCTGCACGATATTCTAACCGCGCAATAGCTAATATTTTTTTTTTCTTTGATCTTGGACCTGTACTCAGGGGATGACCCCTACATATGCAGTGCATTGTACCAGAACTAGGAAAATAGGTTGTGAGGAGGAGGAAAGAGGGAGTAGTGTTTGTGAACATTTGACTTGAACCTTCCAACGTTATAATAGACAGGAAACACGTCTGCAGGCAACTTATTCCACAGACGAAGCGTACGGCTGAATAACGATTGCTCTCTGTAATGCGTAGTACGATTCCCCGGGCAATTGACCACAAATGGATGAGCTCTCGACGATGAACGCGTGTTACGTAAAAATGTGCGAGTTTCGGGACCAAGATCCCTAATGTCGTCAGAGCAAACTCCATTGTAGTAAGGATAACACAGAGTAACGCGACACTAGTTATACATACTTTCCATTGCTTTGGAAAACGCAGAGTAAACTGCAATTGGGCGGTAATTTTCAGGGTTATTTGGTTCACCCCTTTTCGGGATTGCTTTTACATTAGCAACCTTCCAGCACGATGGTACCCTGAAATGGGTAACTTTCAGGGTTATTTGGTTCACACTTTTCGGGGATTGCTGTTACATTAGCAACCTTCCAGCACGATGGGAACTCACCAACATGGTAAAGCAAGCTGAAGAGGCGTGCTAATGAACGAGCAAGTATAGAAGAGCACTGCTTCAAGACCAGTGGTGGAATGCCATCCGGTTCAGAAGTCTTATTTATGTCGATATCGGCCTAAAAACCCTTTTAACTGCTTGAGCCCGGAAAAATATTTTTGGCATCGGGAAGTAGTTAACTGCTTTCCGGCAAGTAAGAACTGCTTGCTAAAATTGCGGCCAACAGGTCAACCGAGTTGGTGAATGCTTGGTCATTCTTTAAAAGAGTTGGAATTGATGAACTAGCACTGTTCTTATGAAAGACCAAAAGATCTCACTGCCCAGGGGAGCTGTTAGCACTTTAGCACGAAGACGGTACTACTTTTCGCAGCTAAAAAAATTGGAAAAAGCACCGCAGTTCTTGACAATTACATGAAGGACCCCGAGGGGTATGGAGAAAATTTTAAAGAAAAAGTTTCATCATCTTTATCTACGTATGAGAAAAGAAAAATTATTAACACAACGGCAGCAAATTGGACCCAAGTTGGTTGTCAGCTTGTGGTTTATGTTTATTCTTACCTATGCACTTGATTAAGTATGTGTGCATGTGCAAAAATAAGCTTATTTCAAAATAAGATTTTATCAGCGTTTAGTTCAGAAAAAGCTTTAATTTTTTAGAAAAGTTATTTAAAATCTGCAAATGCTCTTGCGGATTTATGTAATTTCAATCAAATTTATTACACTAATATTTCAGATTTTCGTTCCCTTTATCAAAATAAAAATCCAAATGAGTCATTTAAAATTAGGGGGGATTTTGGGGTAAAACTTGGAAACTATTAATAATTTTTAAAAATATTTAAGTCGGCTGAAAATAAAAATATACAAAAACATCACTGTATGTGAAAGATAAACGAAAAAAGAAATAATTGAAATGTTTAACGACCATGTTAAAGCGTTTTCAATCAATAAAATCAACTAGAGCAGTTAATTTTGTCAAGATTTAAAGGAAGATAAAGAAAAGCAAGACAGTCTAAAAAATTAACCAAACCAACAAAACTGTTCAACCATTTAAAAACACATTTGAGGGATTAAAAACGTGTCATATCACGTATAATATTCCAATATTTTATGACGACATAAAAATCTCTTTGTGCTTCAAACAAAAATATGATAAATTAGTAGAACTTTTTAAACTGCGTTTTTTCGATTGTCATAACTGAACCGCAAATAGCTCAGCGGACTCAAATTTCAAATAGCCCTCCAAATTGTGGCAGCGTGCTTACACACACGCTTTGTTTTTACAGTATTATTTTAAGGCTTATGACTTTATGATCCACTCTGAACATCAAAAGTAAAATTGTATAGTAAACCAATCAAGCCAATGGTGGTTGAAATTGAACGAGAAATTACTTATTTGTATATAAGTGGTTAAATAATTCGCTCTGGCACTTTTGCTAAGAAAAATGTTTAATCTTTTTTAGCAGGCATTTTCATAAAAATTAACATAAATTTTAAATACGTTCTAATTCAAAAATTTCACTCTGAATGTATTAAAATTTCTCTGGCTTGAATTAGTTAATTAATTTCTTCGTAAAACTTTCAAGTAATTATAAAAAATTGGCAGTTACAATATTTTAGAATTGAGCCGCCAAGAGTAGCAGCAAATAATAATTTTAAAAACATATTTAAACAACTGTTTAAAAGTGTGTAAAGAATAGTGTAGGAAAATTTAATTCGTTTTGAAATAAAACAAGTGCTTGTAGAAGCCACAGTAGTCAGCTACATAAAAAACGCAACACTCACTACAAGTGGCAAAAACATGTATTTTTCATTAGTCAAATTAAATGGTTGTTCTTTTCATTACAAAGTTCTGTTGCAAAAAATAATACAAACAAAAAACAAATAATAATAATAAATTAAATATGTGAACTGATGTAAAACTGCGAACGCCAGATTGCAAAACTTGAGTTACGTTTTCTTCTGATTACTTCAAAAGAATAAAAAAATCCAGTAGCGAGAAAAACACAAACATATTATTTAAGAAAGCTGTAACAACAAGTGTCGCAAAATTAACGCAAATTTTGTATTTGTCGCCATTTGTGCAGTTGAAGGCCACTCTAAATAATCAATTCGATAGCTGGCAGTTCAGGGTTAGTAAAAATGGAGCGTTACACGATAGAACAACTGTCCTCATTATTGAATGTGTTTTCCCTATTTAACGCGTCTTCGCTATTGTTCCCCGGTGAGAAGGTTATATCTTGGTGCTGTTCTCTGGGACAAAACAAACAAAACATTTGCAGTCTTGCGTTATGCGTATCAAATACAGAGTGGTGACACATTTCCGAACAGCCCCTATGCTAACTCTACGAAATGCTACAATTTTAACAAGGCTACATAAAAGTATCGGTGGCTTTAAGCAAAGTACTAACAATCGATTCCCATTAATTTATAATGTGTCAAGTAGTTTGTTTTTCTAAGAATAACTTATGTATATATTTGTATGTATGTACACACACAGACACATGCATGTTTTTTCGCTTCATGAATATGAATAAAAGATTGGCTATTAATTTAAAACATGTAAAATATCGAGCATTATAAACTTTTTTTGTGGAACGGCTTCAAAAAAGACAAAAAAAAGCAATCGCATAAAGACTTATTTAAGAAGTAGGAAAAAAACTGACAGTAAATCAATCAAAATTGATTTGAAATAATGGTCAAAGAAATACATCTACAAAAAAAAGCATTTTTTCAGCAACAACCTCAACACACTTGCAATCATTTAGCAAAAAATGTAAGTGTTGCTTTTTATTTTATTAACGAAAATAATGAATTATTTATAAAATGACATGACAGAGTTTGAAGTAATTGAAGCAATTTAAAATTTATTGATTTAAAAAAAAATATTTCATAATTATTGTATCCTAAAGCAGAAAGAAATTGTTAAAAAATAAAGTTGTGATATTTTCGTGTTTCTTTACAGGTCAGTAAACGTTTTGAATTTGATTTATAGATGTAACGAAGCCGACAACAACTAACAAATATTTTAAATGCGGGGTAAGTTTAAAGGAGAATAGTTAATATATAAATGTTGTATTTGTCAAACTTTTCGACATTAAAGTCGGAGTAAATGTATAAATGCAAATAAAAATTCATTGCATGTCCTCGCATATGCCCAATTTGAGCAGACTTTACAATATTTCTGAAAATAACTTTAAATTTTGTGTTCAATCATACCCAATTATTATTGTACAATAATAAATTTGCCCCAGTCATATATATACTTTGCTGTCACATAATTGCCTTTTGTACAAAAGATTGATCGCCGCAAAACTACAGACGACGATTTTGTAACAATAATTGCCACGTCCCACTAACACGACTACGATAACACCAAGAATAATCCGATTTGCAAGTTTATAGTTTAGTTCTTAAAAAAAAATAAATTGCCTTCTATGTATGTATGTTTAAGGCCTTTCTTTCTGGAAAATGCCTAGTTCACTTTTAGGCGTTCTAAAGAAAGCGCATTTTATTGGCGTTTAGATGTGTTTTACATACATCAAATTTCGTGAGTTATGTATGTTAGATTTTTTTTTTTTATATTGGTACACATGTCTATTATATACTTATGTTTGCAATATCAGCCATTTTAGATTGATAGTATTTTGATAGTTTTTGACAGATAAAAAGGTTAGTCGTGTTTTGGTGTGGTCTTCGATTTTTTACTATTCGAAAAAATTTATCAAAGAAACTGTAGTCAGCTTTGTGTAAAAAATGCGCAAAGACATTTGAAATGTTGACTATGGCGTTTGGCGAGTCCATTAATAGCAGAGCACAAGTTAAATAGTAGTGGATGGCTAGTACATCAGCAAGTAATGCCACATTAAGCAGTTTCCCACGTTTCCTTTCCCTCTCCATCACTCCCACTCAATCTTCTACTATACCATCCCACTTTCAGCCAATCACAAAGGGAACGATCTTTCAGGACCCAAGTGAGCTGGAAAATCCAGGTACTTTTTGGAGAATCCAGCGGCCTACCTACATAACCTAACACACAAGCAATATTTGAAGCATTGGTTACAGCAGAATGTTTAAAAATATTTTTCAACGGGCAATTAGGACAGCACCGATGAAATGTCGACGTATAGACTGTTAGGAAAAGAAACAACAAAATGCGTTTAATTTTCGATTGGTATACATATTTATAGTTAATAAAGTAAACAATAACGAACTCAGCTTTTTGGGCTTAAAGTACATTACACTAAATAATCTATTAATTTTATATTATTACTGATAAAGGTCACAGAATTCGATTCCGTTTGGAAATGGAATTGAATCCGTTTTTTGGTTATTCAAAAAAAGAAAATCTAAGAATATTTTTGGAATGAAATCATTTCTACAAGACATTACTAGTTTCAGTCTTGAAAATAGAAATGATTTGAAGACGTGAAAAAAAGAATTTAATCTGTGATATGGATATATATGTATCTATTTTCACATAAATGGAAAAATCATTTTTCGTCAACTTCGTTTTCAAAATCAAACATTTTTATAACATTTTTATACAGGGTGGCTGATCAATTTTGCTACATTAAGAAACTCATATAACTTTTCGTAAAGGTTATATAATTTATTTTTTCGAAATTCATTTCAAAAATAATACGTTTTTATTAAAGTAACTCATGAAGTTTTAAAAATAATTGCCATGTGACAAATTACTCCATCTTGTTGAAAACAAACAGTATTGACAAGGATTCTCTTTTGGCGCAATTCTGGAAAGAAAAACTCTTTCAACATCTTTAAGTAACGGTCTCCATTGACCGTAACAGTAAGACCGTTTTCTTCGAAAAAGTAAGGCCCGACAATAAACCTTGAAGAGACTGCGCACCACACTGTGATGCGAAGTGGAAGTAATTCCATCTGATGGAGTATCTGTGGGTAAGAATTACTTCATAATCGATAATTTTGTTTGTTAATATTGCCGTTTAAATCAAAATTTGCCTCGTCAGACATAAAAATGCAGTTCAAAACGCTTTTATCCTCTGACACCATTTGAATGATCTTCTCACAATTCCAAGCGAATTGGGAAGTCTTTGGGGTTCAGTTTGTTTGTTAATCGAATTTTATATAAAGATAAGATTAAATCTTGGTGCAAAATTGTCTGCAGTGACTGTCTGCTGACACCTATTTGCGAAGATAAGCTCCTTGTCGAAACTCTAGGATTGGATTATATGGCAACAGCTACAGCAGCGATAGTTTCCTACGTCCGAATTGAGGGATCTCGATGATAAGGCCTTCTTGCGATTGTGCCACGCTCTGCAAAATTCTTTACGAGCCTCATTATACTCCTAGGAGAAGTGTCGCTAAACTTGCGCCTATATTCTCTTTGGACGGAAACAACGGACTCTAAAGCGTGAACGCTTTAGCTTTGTAAAGATCAATCTATAAAACACAATTAAAATGGAACAGATTAGTTACACATTAAATACGTTATTACGTTTTTGTTTTGATAACAGCTTTTATCAGCCACCCAGTTGTAAACACTATAAGATTGTTTCATAGAATATTTTTTGAAAGAGTCTTTCTAAATGCTGCTAATTTTTTTTTAAATTTATTCTTTATCAGAACTTTTGAAACTGTTTTCACAGCAGACTTTTATACACATAACTATCTCAGAAAATAACATAAATTCAATACTAAAATACTAAATACTAAAATTTAGTATAAACTTTTTAAGATTGCCAAAAAGTAATCGTATAAAAAGTTGTATACTTTTTTTCTGAGGCCAAAAAACGCAGTTTTGTTGGTATTAAAAAGCGCTAAGTCTAGCCTGAAAAGCGCCGTACTTATGAATCCAACTCTACTACATATAGTAACGCTATGGAAATTTATGGAACTGATGAAGATTATATTGAAAAACATGTGTTGTTTCAGACAAGAGTTTTATTGGCTTTTTACTATAGTTTTTATGTACGGCGCTTAAGACTTTTTTAAAATCGAATAGCAGATCCCCTTTAACCAAGCAAAGAAAAGCAGTTAAAATATGGTTTTCGTTTTCAACTGTATCAAAAATTTTCATTAAGCAATTACTGGAATCACATTAAAAACACTTTTAGGGGTTCTTTTTTTACTTTCAAAATTTTAGTTTTGTTGTTTTTTAATGGCACTTGTTTTCTGTAAAGAACTTTACAAAAAAAAGTAAGAGAATTCGACACGCGAAGAAATTTTTTAAACATTATTGGCTATTTGGTTAGTCCCGCTTCATTGGTATTTACAAAAATATTTTTCTTTCACATTTTCTTTTTGCAAATTTGCATGATGCGCTTTTTTAATATTGACACATACACGAACAAAATAAAGCCTAATTTTATATGCAGCACAAAGTAATTTGAATTTTTTACCCTTTTCTCACTTCAAATTTAGGGAACCATCTCAGAAGTGAAATGATTACCATTTTGCGTGCAGATTTTTTTACTTTCAACAAAAGTTTTTGTATTCCTTTTGCTTATAAAAAGTGAATTTCTTATGAAGAATTGAACGTTGTTCTCATTTCTGCATTTTTAAAGTGCACGATTTATTTTTATTTATAAATATTTACTTTTTTATTTAAGGTTAATTGATGTTTTATGTTTATGACGATAAATGTGGGCATGCATCAACCAATCAGTGCAGGTGCTGCTGCTGGTATTCACAAATAAAATTAACATAAAATTGATGTGTACTCGTTTGTGTAGGCATTATGAGAGTTTATATCCATTTGCTACTTTTGCAAAAACGAAGTGTATTCAAACTCAAAAAAATTTTTTTTCTGTTTTTAAACCAAGAAATCATTAATTAAGCTCCAAAAATTAGAATATGTAGGTTTGGGTCCATGATTTATGGATTCTGATCGAAGAAGAGCATAGTGAATTTTTAATTTTGGTGTAAAAATAATCAAAATAATATATAATTGACCACTCAGATTATGAAAGCTTGCATGGCTGATTATGTACATACATATGCACAAATATGAATTTTAATGGAATATACCCTCACACAATCACATGCAGTTGTGAAATTGATTTTCATCAGCACACTAAGAGCCTAATCTGATGATGGATCAACTCCACGGGGTGAATTATTCACGATTCACCAGCGCTTCCGTGTGACTTGCTAGGCTCACACAGGTCGCAACTTTTCGCTATAAGTTTGTAGCTCTATATACAACCGCCTTGTTTAAGAGTTCGGGCCTTTTAATCGATCCTTCAGTCAATGGCTCAATGAGTTGGTAGTCCAACTCACCAGTCTAACCATCATGTGTAAGCAATTACAATTAAAGTAAATATTTTTCGACTCATTATTTTTTTTATTCAATTGAAAGAGATGATGGAGTTAACATTTATTTATATGCTTTAGCACTGATTTTTATAAAAAAAAAACAATGCCAAACATTAGTTTACATGTTTATGGTGTGAACTGGTAACCGTTTTTAATGAGAACTAGGTTAACCCGGGGTGCTTTGCTACCCCATAATTATGAAATGAAATCAAAAGCGCTTATATAGTTTAGAACAATATTTTATTAGCTATATATGATTTTGCTAACTATTATAGCTCTGGGATATATAATATTTTTAGTCTGTCTATATGGAGCATAAACAAATAAGTCTTTAGTTTTTCCAACATGAGAGTATGCAACGCAAAGCTGTACATGGAAGCAACATGAACTCGACAAATTCAAGCCAAAAACTTGCAGGAATTGACCTTGATCTTCAATAATTGTCATTGCACCCTAACCAAACAGACAATTGCAAGGTTTCGAATTCAAACGGCAAATCGGTTTGAATCATTGGATTTCGTAGCAATAGCACATTTTTACCTTTATTTTTGTGCAAGTCGAGTGCCATTGCAAATATGTAGTGGCTCTTTGATACGCAGTAGAATAATTGGTACCTCCAATTTTGAGTTGCAACACATATGGTGGAAGTCCTAGAACACCAAGTGAGTTTAAAAACTCTAAAGGATAATTGACAGCATCCTCATCGTTCATCACGGCATCGATAGATTTGTATGTAACTCTAGATTCGCTGATTTTGTTTAGATTTGAGTTGTTTACTGAATTGACATCAGCGTTTTTAGCAGGAAAAAAAGTCACATTTGTGGATCAATCCATACTTAGATGGAAGTGTGATTTTAGAATCAGGTATTTCTGCTCAAGTAATTTCATCTATTTATCGGACGTAGTTTGTCAACCAACAATATCCGAATGCAGGCATGAGGCAGTGGTCGTTTCTGCCATTCAATATAGTATATCCAGCAACAAGTTCTCGAAATCAACGTAACTTAACAATAAACCCATTAGCGATTCTAACCATATGCAAAAAGAATTTTGAAAATTGGTTCACATATGTATGACGAAGTTGCTTGATATTCAATTATTTGAGCTGGCAATTTGCTTGCCCTCCCTCTCTTTAGCAAAAAAGGTAAATTAGTAGAATTTTTCTGTATCAAAAAAAAAAAAAAAAATAAAAAATAAAATAAAATAAAAATTAAAAGTTGGTCTATATATACCAAAGTTATTTGATAATGAATTTTTGAGGTGGGCAAATTGTGACTACCTCCTCCACCTTTAATTTTGAAAAGAATAGTTCTGTGGATATTCTGTATATGAAATTTTTAAAATTGGTCTACAAATTACGAAGCTAGAATCTCAGAGTGGAAAAAGATATTTTTATATTTTGTTGATGATTACACGAGATACACGTAAAATTAAGTTTTTTCAAAAGAAAAGAAACTGTGAAGGATAGTTTTTGCTACACCAGAAACACATAATTCGAAAATTAATCGAAGAACCAGAATTAGGGGAAGCTAAGCCGAGCTACACACCAATGGAACCAGAATTTATTAAAACTCATATCTTGATATACCATCTGTCATAACTTTTTCCCATATTCTAATCTATGCAGACGATGTACAAATTTTTTTGACATGTGGGCTCTGAAACCAAAACTGCCTCCAACTGGATTTGGACAATTTCCTTAATTGGTCTAAGAATAATCCTTTAAAATTAAATTTTAGCAAGTGCAAGCATATGCACTTCTCAAGAAAATCTAATCCTCATGGACATTTTAGGCTTGGTGGCCATTATTAGACACAGTTGAAGAATTTCTGGATCTGGGTGTTTTATTTGATAGAAAACTTACATTCAACCAACACTCTAGCTTTAGCTCAAGTAAAGCAAGGGGGTGCTTGGCTTTGTAAAACGCTGGTCTAGAGAATTTGCTGATATATATATATATATGTATATATATATATATATATATATATATATATATATATATATATATATATATATATATATATATATATATATATATATATATATATATATATATATATATATATATATATATATATATATATATATATATATATATATATATATATATATATATATATATATATATATATATATATATATATATATATATATTCCTTGGCTTCCCGAATACGAACAAAAGAAATGAATTTAAAAAATCGTTTCGCTACTACCTCATTATTGCTACAGAAACAAAGAACTCATTAATATAATAAAAATACACATATTTGAGTTAAACAATAATGTACCATTTTTTTCTGACATGGTTGAACCCTATTAATTTTAACTTAAGCGGTACCAGAAAGCTTGTTGCAGCACTTTATCTTATATCTCCCTTGCTTTTAAGGTTTTCGAGTTAGAGACCGATGGTTGAAAAACGTTCAACAGCGTTGTCAACTCGGTGCTTTAAAAAAATTTTTTTTTTTTGTGAAAAAATCTTTAGTGGGTACGCGGTGTGCTTTTTGACATTTTCGGTGGCAATAAATGATATTCAATACAACTTTTTCTTTTAGTGTGAAACAAATTTTATTCAAGTGGCAAAAGCTTTTACATTTCATTTAGTAGAGCATAATGCGAACACTGAGTAATAATGTGGAAAACGTACTATATCATATGCACAAAGTAAGACAATCTTGCTGTTATATATTAACACATTCTCGAAAGAAAGAGACACATTTCGATTTATAATATTTGCTGCTTTTACAGAGTGTTTTGCTGTTAAACGCTCAAGCCAAGTTTGTCAAATATTACGATAAAAGCAGACTCTGAATAGTAAAGTTCGTATTCATGAAAAATAATTGGAAATTTTTTATATGTTACATTTCTGGCAAAATTTCTTATATTTCAATAAATTCGTTTAAAACCACTCACTCTAGACAACTGATTTTCACTGTTCGCTTACGAAAACACAAATGAAATTTACACTGTATTTGATAGAATTGCTATTAATTGATTGCTTATAGTGCTATTCTGTAACTTTCAATGATTCGCTAATCGTAAATTTTTTCAACTTACTTCATCCCTTGCAGTAACGATTGTATGATCCTGCAATATAATTTTGATGACGGTAAGCAGCTGTTTTATTCAGTAAAACTAACAGCTGATTTCAGTCCACATCGAATATAATTAAATAACGTTGCTGAATAATAAATTTGATAAAATATCATTATAATTATTGTAAAGATACCATTGCCTTCATAAAAGTAACAGAATTGCACTACAGGTCAATTTTGACAACACGTATTGAACGAATTTGATGGCATGACATCAGCTGGTACTATCAGACCCAGTGTGATCGTCTAATAGTCGCTTAAAAGATTGTTTCGTTATCGTATTTTTAATATAAAAATATACGCTTATTATTCCTTAATTTCGAACCTCTTTTTTTCTTCTTAATATTATATAATTTTTTGAGCTTAAATTCTCTTTTGGTTTTTTATAATACAAAATGATAAGAAAAATTGTAAATTTGCTGCGTTTTTGTTGAAATAACGCGCTTTTTCCCCATTTTGGTGCGTTTTAAAATTTCAAAGTTGACAACACTGACGCTCAAATCCATTGCATATGTAGGGGTCATCCCCTGAGTACTAGTCCAAGTTAAAAAAAAAGAAAAAAATAGTGATATTGACAGTTTTCACAACTTGTGTTTCATTGCCATCACAACAAAAATTACCAAAAACGTAATTACAGAAAAACAAAGACAAATTTAATGGGTTTGACATTTAATTTCCTCCAGATACTTTCTGGATTAATAGTACAGGGTGGCGCGGAACTATCTTTATGGTCGGAATGAAGTGTCATAATTGTAACGCTGTTCGTAGTCTATCGGCTTCAATCCTTGAACAAGCTGAACCTTATTCGGGAACATGTGCAATGTGGCCAAAATCCTGTGAACGAACCCGTGCGATAGCCTCAATTGCACTGAACGCCTACTTGTTGTTGTTTCTGGACAATCCTGTATGCTATACGCAACACCTTAGAAATTTTCTTCATTGTGAACTGAAAGTGGTCATCAGGTACATGGAAGGTATCTTACTGTACCATGTTGTCGAAAATTTGCAACCAGGCGGTTTATTGTAGCTGCTAAGGTCCAGTACTCACTTTAAAAAATCGACCATCAGCACGTTGAGTCAAAACCTTTGATTTTCAAAATAAAATTCAACAAATTTTTATCGCTATTCTGTTGTGTAGTATTCCTTGCAGTATTCTCTTCTTCACAAAGTTCTGAAATAAAAATAAAATATCTGGATAAGCTAAATAAGTTATTGAGCATTCAAACCATAAAGGTAGTTCTGCGCCAACCTGTATAATTTGAGAAATATTTATTGAAAGGATTATATTCACGTATAAGCCCTGTAATGAGCGTTATCTGCTGACTCACTCGGTTTTTCTCGAAGCGTATCCAAATCTTGTTACCAACAAACTCCATCATATCACTTTTTCAACGCATCTTAAAAAAAAAAGCTACTATGTATCTACTTTTACAGTTTCAGATGCAGAGGTAGCATTGATGAAAGCAAAAACATAAATAAAGAAAGAATTTAAAAAAATTTTTGTTAGATTTGAATTATATAAATCAAAATTTTTTTTGGCACTTTTTATACCGAAATGTCTTAAACGAACGTTCATATTTAAAAACTTTGTAAACAAACACACACATGCACATGTTTTCCACTAAACAACTTTTCATTCTTACAGCTGTGTGTCTGTTTTCATATTTTTATAAAGAGAAAATTTAAGATTTTTTTAATATATACTCGTATACATATACGATAAAAATTTAAGAAAAGCAAAAGAAAACTCAACTTCCAGGAAAAGAATTCTACATACATAAATAAGTCTCTTTCACAAGACACGTAATACGAACAGTTAGTTGCGAATACCTTGAGTTTGAACGGCTTATGTACTGCAAGGACTTTGTGCAGATGTGTGTGTAGTGGGGAAGAAAAGTTAAGTGAATTTATTTTGCGTGTTATTTAGTTCAAATTTAGAGCAAGGATATGTGTGTACGTGTATACAAAACTAAGTACATACATAACTATATATGAATGTAGTCGTATATCTTAAACGTTATACAATTAAATCACATTATTTTTATAAACTGTTGTTACGTTATTTTTAAGAAACTACTCTATTTTTTTCTTTCGTTTAGCTTTTATTTCTCTGGAAATTTCTAAGAAAAATGTTTATTGTTGTTTTAAAGTACTGAATAAAAAGCAATAATGTTGCTAAAAGTTTTATTTCTAAATTTTGTATTTTCATAATTTTAAAGCTGCGCTGCGTTGCCTGGTAATGGGTACATTTTAATTAATATTTCTAAGTGTTTGAAGTGCAACAAAAACAACAAATTTATAGATGAACACAAAAAGGATAAAAAATATAGTGAAAGAAATAAACGTGTTAAATTGAAGAAAATGAATAATTAGAATTATAGTGTACTTAAGTGTGTGTGGTATGTGTGTTTGTGTGCGTAAATAAGTATATAGGTAGTCTTGTTATTAATTTAAGTTTAGATAACGAGTACACATATGCGATGCGATAGAAGAGAAAATTTAAATGTAATTTATTCAACTAAACAAGAAACAAAAGTTATCTAATTCTTGTATTTTTTTATGCTGAAAACCAAAATTTCGAAGCACTGGGGCCTAATCACCGCATACGATATCGAATTAACTATCGTATCGAATAACATTACGATACATCTAGATTATGGCAAACAATGCATATCGGATCGTAATTTAAATAAAATATAATAGATTGAAGACCATACGTTTATTAAAAGTACGAATACAAAAAACAAATCCTTTAACTTTTTTATATTATTGCAATACAATTTATTCGATATCGTATGCTATGATACCAAAATGAAAAATTTCGATAATTTTGCTCGATATCGTATGCGGTGATTTGGCCCCTGAAATCACTTTCTTTATTATAACTTAAACATATACTCGTAGAAGGCAACTTTACATAATCGCCCCCTAATAATTTTTTGTGTTTATCTTTTCATCGTATCACTGCGAAAAGTTAAAAAATATTGGTAAAGACGTAGATATTTCCTTTTGTGATTTTTTAATATCGTAAAGATATTAGAACAGGGACAAGAAAAGTAAAGGGTGTTTTTTTAAGCCCGATAGAACTTGAAATTGTAAAAAATAACACAAAAAATTAAATTGTAATCAAAATTTTTTTTTATTCGAAAGATCAATACGTGACATTAACATTTGAAAATGATTTCGGGCATATGGGCACCGCGGCTGTTCTTGACGAAGCGCATTCTGGACGTCCAATTTTGGGCCACTTTTTCGAGCACTGCTGGCCGTATGTCACGAACAACACGAACAATGCTGGCCTCCAAGGCGTCAATTGTTGCTGGTTTATCAGCATAAACCAGTGACTTCACGTAGCCCCACAGGAAATAATCGAGAGGTGTCAAATCGCACGACCTTGGAAGCCAATTGACAGGTCCATTTCTCGAAATCAACTTATCGCCAAATTTTGATTTCAGTAAGTCGATGGTTGCGTTCGCCGTATGGCACGTAGCGCCATCCTGTTGAAACCACATCTCCTCCGGATCAATGTCATCCATATTTTCAAACAAAAAATCATTGATCATGGTGCGGTAACGATCTCCATTGACCGTAACGCGAGCTCCGGCCTCATTTTTGAAGAAATAAGGTCCGATGATGCCACCAGCATGAAAACCGCACCAAACAGTGCATTTTTCTGGATGTAATGGAGTCTGTAGGGTCTCTTGTGGATTGGTCTCACTCCATATGCGGCAATTTTGCTTATTAACAAACCCGTTAAGCCAAAAATGCGCCTCATCGCTGAACACAATTTTGCGATAAAACAACGGGTCTGATTTTCAAAGTAAATTTGGATAATTTCGTAGCGTTGTTCAAGCGTGAGTCTTTTCATGATGATTTGTCAGAGTATACTGAAACAAATAAAAAAAATGTTTCATCAAAATTTAATTTTTTGTGTTACTTTTTACAATTTAAAGTTCTATCTAGCTTAAAAAAACACCCTTTATTTAATTACTTTCTCCTACTTACATAGAGCGTTGCCTTCGAAAATT
The DNA here is from genome assembly GCA_914767995.1 of Thecocarcelia acutangulata. Classification (NCBI taxonomy): domain Eukaryota; kingdom Metazoa; phylum Arthropoda; class Insecta; order Diptera; family Tachinidae; genus Thecocarcelia; species Thecocarcelia acutangulata. The sequence continues at coordinate 113,036,169 of OU612094.1, forward strand.
TTCCAAAAGTGCCACAAAAAGGGTATTTTGGGAAAAAAATGTGTCACAAAAAGGCTATTTGCAAGAAAAAAAAGGGTCAAGTTTTTTTAAAACAATAAAAACTAATCATAGGTTCTTTAAAATTTAGTGTAGAAGTATTCGAATGAAAATATAATATAAAGATTACAATAAAAAAATTACAATCAGCTTGCTTTCTATGTTTCCCAGCTGTCTATATGTCCACATCTCATAGGAGCTGCCCTAATCATCAGTAGGCTTTGGAAATGTTTGAATTTTTGTTCTCTGCTTTTCGATACTTTCAAAAAACAAATCGTAGCAACCAACGGTTGTTAATTTGTTGGAAAGGTGTACAGAAATGTTAGAGACGTGTATAGATGAAAAAGATTGTTGTTTGTGTTTTGAAGGTATTATTACAACATTTTTCTTCTTAAATTCTCAACAATTTATTTAGATTTTTGTTATATCCCAAAAATTGTTGAATATTTGATAATTTATTTCAAAAATTTCCAAAGTCTACTGATGATTAGGGTAGCACCTATGAAACGTCGATATATACACAGCTGGGAAACATAGAAAACAAGCTGTTTATAATTTTGTAATTGGTATCAATGTTAGAAGCTGATATAGTGAATAAAACTCAATTGTTTGCAAAGATTACATTTAGAAAAATTATTTAAATATAATTAATAACACTAATGTAAGTGATATTAATTTTACTTCGTTTTAAATTTAAATTTAGGTTATGCGAGCTAAATTTTTTCAGTTTTAAGCAACTCCTCTCATATAAATACGATAAAAAAGTAGCAGCTTCACTTAAATTCCAAATAATATAGATAGTCCATAGAATTGAAAGAAAAGAAAATTCTTAAAGAAAAATATTACTTTTGTCAACGACGCAATAAACTTAATAATTGCATTTTATATAATGTTATAATGAGCTGTTGCTTAGTACAAAATTAGCGACAAGTCTACAACCAGTAGCTCATATGCAAGCACACAAAAAAACGAGTATGGTAAATGAAATAAACTCAAATACAACTTAAATGAAGAAGATTGGGCATTTAAGTTTGACTCAAATTTGTAGTGAAAAATAGAGTTTCGTATTTAAATGGAACTTAAAGCTAAATGACATTTATATAAGAACTCAAAAACTGCACGTTAAAAACTTTCTTAATCACAGTTGTACTTCTTCAAACTTATTAAATATTATATTTGCAATCGGGGTATGAATTATTGAAATATTTTGTTTTCAGATGGTATAAATACATATGTATAAAAGTACATACATATATTTAAAAATAAAGATTGCATCATCAAATATATGTTAATATACATATGTTTACGTTTTTGCCTCTAAATATGCGTTTGCGGAAATTTCATTTGCAAATGAAATAATGACTCACACACTTGTTCGTTATACAGCACTTAAATAATTCACAACTTTATTTACACTTGATACCACTGTGTACCAAAACACTAGACATACTACTTTCTGACTTGTGACTGTTTTGCACAAAGCTTAACAATAAACTAACTCGTTGTCGCTGACGTGCCTGCTATTTATACTTCATTATCGTATTCTACAAGCATCACGATCTTTCCAGTCATTCATAATTCAAGACTCAAATGTACAAATATAATTCTTACGCATATACACATTCACACACATGCTTTCGAACAATAAGCTAGTGACAACGAAAAACAAAAATAAAACAAAATACCAAAAATGCAAAAATAACAACGACATCATTTGTAGTGTACAGGGATACCCTTGCCACCATCAGAACGTTAAATAGGTGATTTTACCGATATTGACCGTAGAAAATAAAACATTTTTGTCTAGCATTGGCTGGACTTAATTAATTTTTTGAATACTTATTATTAGTTCACTTTGTGAAGATTCAATAAATAAATGAATGGAAAAAAACAAATTTTATAGTTGATTTACTTGGAATTTGACGTACTTTAAATCATGTATATATGTTTGTTTGTGTATTATGTTTTTAGTTTATCTTGTTTGTGTGAACGTGTTGCACATTTATAACAAGTAGATCAACAGCTGCACACTGGGTTAGATATGATAAAAATTCTTAACAAAAAAAAAAAAAACAGTTTAAAATAAAACCTTACTCAAATATGAATGACAACTTGGTATTTATGCATACATACAGGAGCTGTTCAATCGTTCTCAACAAAAAGAGTCTAAAAGGGTATTTAAAAAAGTGTCATAAAAAGTCTAATAGCCACAAAAAAGAGTAAAATTAGCACTTTGGTATCAAAAAAGCAACGTTGCTTACATATACTTTAGAGCATTGATTACCACTTGTTCAGAAATATGAGGTAATATTCGATTATTGAACAATATTGTTTGGCAAAATTTACTTATTCAACGGTTTTTTTTTCTTTTTTTTAACAATTCAATTATTTATTGTATCTTCTAGAAGAACTAACAATAAGTATGCAAATCCTAAAACTAAAAATTAATTAATTAAAAAAAAAGAAAAAATTTATTAATATTGAAAATTTTTTTTTACTTCGTAAATTTACAAAAATTGATATATATTTGTTTTAATTAGAGATTGCTACTATATAATAGAAACATATAGTTGTCGTAGCAAGTGTGATAGACTTTTAACTCTAAAATATCCTTACGTAAATAACACAAATCAATCATGAATTCGAAGATGATTTTTCTTATGCATCTTCATATGACATCAATATTATGTAAATAACCATTAGTAATGTGAAAACTGTGATAAGTCATCAGAGAAGTTTGCCATATATTGAGTATCATTAATGCTACAGCTGTGATGACAGCAATTCAATGATACATTTTATTAATAATTATAACACATCTAATTTGTCTAAATTGATTGTATAAAAGTGATAAATAGCATTACTATAATATTCGCTATTTATTGTTGAAAAGGAATTTTGTTGTTAAAATTATAATTTTTAAATTTAAATTAATTTTTAAAAGGTAGAAAAAAATGCATCATATTGATGTAAATTTGTAATCACAGCAATTATTGCTTAAAAAAAGGCAAATACGTATAACTATGAAGTGAATATATATATTAATGAACGATAATATTACACATCATATTGATGACACTAAGTCATCATATACGACGTTACTTAAATAACAAATAAAATGAGAGCGTAGAGGGCAAAATCAAAGAAAAACTACGAGACAACGAAAGAGAATGGTTTCTCCTACACAACATACAGACAATATAAATATAATGCGGCACATAGCCATTATATTGATGTCATACTTTTAAAATTATTAAATATAATTGGAGCTTAAGTTTAGTTGATGATAGCGTGCCACGGTGCTGATGATACTTTGTCATAAAATGTACTTCACTTAGTAATTTTTCTGACGTTAATGATTGATCACAACAATGAGATTTTTACATCAAATTGAATCCACATTATAGTTGGCCTGACATTAGTGTTGCCATTCTATCGATAATATTTTGTCATTACATTGACTTCATTTAGTGATTTCTTCGATACTAAATTGACATTGCATTGATCACATGCTCACATTAAACATATTGTTGGGATATAAAGTTGAATGTTTGAGAATATCTTTCAAAAACTTCCAAAGTCTACTGATGATTAGGGTAGTTCCTATGAAATGTCGACATATAGATAGCTGGGAAACATAGAAAACAAGCTATTTATAATTTTTATTTGTATTATATTTTAAATCTCTTATTCAACTTATTTCAAGTACGGACTCGCAATTAAATCCTCTGTTAAATTGTTGGATCAGTCGCATTTTAGGATTGGTTCGATCTCAGTTTTTTCAAATCAGTCTCATTTTCAGCTTACTTCGAGGATGGATTCGTGATTTAGTATGTGTAAAATTAAGTATTTATTTAGTAAGTCTATAAGTACTTACTGCTTGAATAATACGTACTTGAATTAAACATTCCGAACTTGGTTTAAGAAATATCATATTTTTGACACCGCTTGGTATTAATATAAGTGCTGCGTATAAGTACATTACGACTGAATTAAAAATTAGGCACTGATTTCGTTTTTATGCGCTTATATTTGGTAACGTATGCATATACATACATACGAGTATGCGCTTACCACATACATCACGGCACTCTGTTATATGTTAATTCGTTATGTTGATTGTGGTGCTCAATTAAGGAAGCTTTCCTTTAATTGAGTCAATGGATCAATTAACATATTATAGGGTAACTGATTTCTCGTGTAATAGCTCTAAAAACCGTGCAGTTTCGGCAATTCACTTAAGAGAAAATCACTGTATCATAGTCTTTAAACCATGGGTGCCGAAAAGTTCTTTATAGAAGAGCAAACACCAATACATTTAAGAAAAAAAAACAGCCGTTACTTAATATTTTTTGTTGTAAAAAGCAAAACATATTTACAAAAACAAAATTTACACTGATAATCGCTGTCCTCAATGATTGCCAGCAAAGTATGCGAAAGTGTTGTTGCTTCACTCTTGTGTGTTTAGTACACACTATGCACAGTGAAGAACGACAAAAAAATATTTAAGACAAAGATGTTTAAAAATTTTTCATTGCTAGTGCAGTATGCGTGTATTAAAGAGCACAGTCCTACAGCTAAGCGGTTTTACAAAAACAATTGAGCATCAAGCGCATAGGGCTGGGCACTTCTGCTTTAAACTTTGATTTAGTTAGCTTTCGCTCCTAAAATAGTCGGAACGTGGAAAAAATGTTGTTCTAAAACCAGTGAAAAAAAGTGAAATATATGTATTACTAATTTATTTTAAAATCTCAAACAAAGGAAGCCGGATACTATCATATATTAATTTTATTGGCTTTTTTTGCTGCCAATTGTTTTAATTAATTATAATTGTAAAAATTTATATTAAAAGTTTTAAAAACATTTTGAAACATTATTTTTTGAAGTGTAAGAAAACTATTAACTTAATAGATAACATTAACCACGTTTAATTTTCTGTTGTTACTTTGAAGTTCTTGTTCCCATTCACTGAGCCAACACAAAAAAAACGCATTTTTCAAACTAGGAAATAACAATTCCATCGACTTTCTCTTTCACTCCGTGATAATTTTCTTTAATGCTGTGAATATGAAGCGAAATAAACGCTAAAGCAAATTAATCCTTTTTTATTTTGCAACTATAATGTTAACACTGTAGTGCGTACCAACGTCTACAACAGTATAAGATACGCACACAAACTTAAACGTGATAGAACATAAACTGAGAAGCAGGATTAATACGGTGAGGACGTATCCCAGCAGTTCTGAGATGCGAAGAAAATTGTGACGCTTTTAACAACTTAACGTGTTGTTCATAGAACACAGACCGGTCAAGAAAATTTGAATAAAAGTTACAAAATTTTTTGACTGATTTCCATATAACATTTTTTACACGAGTGCTCGTCTGAGTTCCATGAACAGCACATTAATATCAATTATTACACAGAAATTTCTGCTTAATTGAGTTTCTAAAAACGCGCGGCTTTTAGAGCTATTAAGTGCGGAATCATTTAACCCCTACTCTGTTATTCCGTTGACTAAATAGAACTAGTTAAAGTCGAAAATATTGTTCAAGAAATTTAAAACGTTTGAAAAAGAGCATTTTTGGGTGCGGAAATATATAACTAAATAAATATCATTTAAACTACAATAACATAAGCTGTAGAACTCGTAAAGAAGTTTAACTTTTTTTTAATCCTTGATTATCTTATCTATTCAATTTTCTATTTTAAAACTTAATAAGAATTTTTAACATTAATCGGCTTGAGAGAGGAGCCTGTTTTTAACCTTTTACGTTTGAGTTATAAAATATTTTTTCATATATTTTCTTCTATTATAATGAATACTGTAATTAAGGAAGCTAAAATATTGACACTCCGGATTAACCTGCAAAACGAGTTACTCATCACTTGATATTATGAGCTTAAAATTCAAATGTTTAAGCCAAATCACCAGAACTGCTGGATTGTAACCAGACCCAAAACATTTAATAAAAAATACACATACATACGAGTAAATGCTTTTGTACGTAACTCTTCGCCAGTAGTGTTACGGCACCAACTGAAGTAGCAACATCATAAAATAGAATGATAACTTAAGTATGTATAAGAGTTGGATACTAATTAATTGCTCGACTTTTTATTACTCGAGATTTACACAAAAGTAGTGTTGTTTTTGGAAATGTTTATACACCCTACACTTGATAGTACATGGGTGCTTGTAATTTTTGTGACAGGTAAGTTTTTATGAACTCTATGGCAGTTTGAATTTGTTACGAGATATCATACCTAACAATCTTTGTGATTTGTTTACAATTTTTTATGAAATAAGCCGCTCAAATTACTATTTGATCTTATACAAAAGAAGAGTTGTCTACAATAAACAAATTAATAATAAACTGAAATGTAGGTAAATCTAATCACGATAATAGTAGAGAGTGGCAATAGAGGGTAAGTCGCATACGTTTAACAAACAATTAACATATAATCAGTCGTGAATTTAGAAAACAACTATTTAGGATTACATTGGTTAGATTACGTTACATAAAGAGTGTTTTTATAGAGGTATAGAACTTTGAAATGGAGTAAAATAAAGATGAAGTTTTTAAATTGACATGAAATTTACCTTATTCGAAAGATAATCTTCTAACAGTGTAATTTAAATATGACAGCCACGACTAGTTAGGACGTAGTATATACCGGAGTTCCAATTTTTGATGACATTTTCCAATATTTGTAACTGTATATTAGCAGCAGTGCGGCGAATATTGTACTCCAAGTGTTCAACCGTTTCGGGCTTATCAGCGTAGACTTCACATATCCCCGCAAGAACAGAAACATCCTGGTGTATACCAAACCAGGGCACTCTGATTTCTGGGACATTGAGAGGTAGGAGCTTTTCGTTTGTTGTAGCAAGTAAAATTCTAGGAAGCTGCATGACTTATGTAGTGTTGGACTTCCAAAACCCTCACTAAGGGCTAATTGGCAGAACGGAGATCACTAAAGACCCTAGGAGGATCATGGTTGAGTTGGCTATCTTGTCTGCAATGTTCTGGCTGTGCTTTAAATCTAATATCTCAGGAAGGGGAATTACTGTCCCTGAGAACTATGGTGCCAGATCTGTCTTGCAACAGATGTCTGTCATGTAAGGAACCAGGGTTGATGGTGGGACGGGTGAGTTGGCTAAAGGCTAATTCTATTAATTCGCTTCGGCCTACCAACTCATTTAGCCTTGTCATCCATTGACTGCTGAGAAATTGCATACAGGCAGCATTAGATGGCCCAAACTCTTCAGCAAGAGGTTTGTCTATATGACTACAAACTTATGGCTAAAGGCAGCAACCTGTATAGCCCATTCAAGCCATACGAAGGCAACCCGTGGAGTGGGTCCATCATCATCAATGTTGACAATGCCCGCAGAAACGTAAAATTATACGGTTATCAAACCTTTCATTCAATAAATCAGCACTAGGTGTATGACATGTTGCACCGTTTTGTTGAAACCAACAAATGATCATAAAAATCAGTGATTATGGCTATAGAGCGCTCACCACTGGCTGTAACGTTCTGAGCAGCCTAGTTTGTAAAGTACCACGTACCAGTTATTCTACTAGCTCATAAAGCACACCAAAAAATCTGGGTTTGTGCACATAATGATGTTTCAACATACACTTGATTCCAAATACGGTAGTTTTGTCTATTAAAGTCTCCACTCAAACAAAAGTGAGATAATCAAAACTCGGTAATGAATCAACGCCAATCTGGTTTTTAAGGGTTGTTGAGGCGTCTGTTTATTCATGTCGAAATACCAACCCGAACTAAACATAAGTTTTGCCTACTTAAAGTGTTGCACCTCTACAACAACAAAATAACGCAATATTGCTTTTCATAGAATGGAAATAATTTGGGTTATTAAATCATAAGTTTTTAATCTTAATTTAAGAACATGAAGCAAAATGTACATTTCTTGTACATGTCTTGCGTTATTATGAATTGTTGTTTTGTCAACCTTTGGAAACTAAAATGATAGAAACTACTTATATAAAATATTTCATTTGTTTTGATGTAAACAAGAAATTACCAAGAATTTCAATTAAATAATAAAAAAAAAACACAAGATAATAACAAAAATAAGAAAATCAGTTATTTATTAATTAATTACTCAATTACTTCACAAAAATTGGCAATCTACTGCAAGCAAAATTTCAAGAAAGTGCACATATTGACATTTCTTCTTTGAAAGGAATAAGTTAGGCTGGCGATTTTCTAAATTGTTTTGAATTGCAATTGAAAATAAAATTGAACGCATTTAAAATAAAATTTAGAATTTCAGTTTTAAATTGAGAACATGCTAAATGAAGTTGGAAATTTTATACTAAAATTTTATACTATAATCGAAAAACTAAATGAAATCGAGAATTTCAATTTTAGTTTGGTTTCAAGAAATTCAATTTGAAATTGAAAAAATTCCATATGCCATTAAGAATTTCAGTTTTAAATTGAAAAAACTCCAAATGAAATTGGGAAAGTTTTGTTTTCATTTAAGAACTATCAGCCTAATTGCGAATGCAAATTCTATAGGAGTTTCTCCAGTTTTACCTTTCCTGCAATTATGGAAAAAAATAGAGTTTGATGTTTTTTTTTCTGCTCTTCGTTCACTGAAAATATTAGCCAAGTCGTACAGTTCAATTCCGTTCGGAAGTGGAACTAAATCTGGTGTTTAGTTCTTCAAAAACGAAAAACAAAGAAGTCTTTCGGAATGAGATCATTTTTAAAAGAAAGTATTTATTATATTCTTGATGTTAAAAGTGATTTCATTCAAAACAACGTTTTGGTTTTTCGTTTTCTAAAGAACCAAAAAACGGATTCAATTCCGTTTCAGAACGGAATTGAACTCTGTGATATAGCTGTATATATCTCCAATTCTTTAATTTGAATTGAAAAAAAAAAAAAAAAATCAGCAAGAATATTCATAATTGTGCTATATGTAATTTTATACAATTGGTCTGAAATCGAACATACTTTGTAGGCGACTTTAGTAGGTAGCTTTGCCACATACCTACTCCATATCGCTTAAACAAATAAAAAATTACGTAGTCTTAAACTTAGTGAGGTATTAAATATTACCTAATTGTTATATATTTGGTTTTTTTAAAAAAAATTTAACGGTATTTTATTTTCAATATTTCGATAACAATTTGTTATCATAATCAGGAAAATTAAAATGTTATAAAAAATTATTTGAAAAAATGTTGTCAAATTTTTTTTTATAAAAATCAATCAAGATCTTTAGCTGGAAAATTTAGAAGAAAACTATTTTGTTCTTATTTATCCAGGCTCTTGGTCTCGATTAATAATTAAATAAAACTCTTTTTTTAAGAATTATTATTTATTTTGTTTTCAATATTTCGGATACATTTGGTATCCTTCTTCAGCAAGTAAAAACGAATTGTTACAAATTATATTAATATAGAAAAAAATAAAATAAATATTATTTGGCCTGCAGAAAATATCCGAAGGTGAGCGAAATATTATCAGATAAAAGAAATTAAAAAAAACCAAGACAGACCTTAATTAAGCTCAAAAAATTATATAATATTAACATAATAAATTATTTAAAACAAATTGAATATAAAAAGAATAATTATCTAATAGTTGCACTTGAAAAAACTTAATTGACATTATAGGCTGTCCAATTCTACAGATGGTGGATTGTTTATTAAAGTTGATCGTTTTTGTTTTTATACTTTGTTATGATATGTCTGTAAGTGTTCGCGCAGTTTTCTATGTCGGCTTTCTACGAGTAATTCATTTTCGTCTGCTCCAGAGTATTAATTATATGTAGCATTTCAATCGAGAATGAGAAAACTAGAGATTACGCCATGCGCATGATTTCTCGATAGATGACGTAGTTTAGCCTACTTAAGAATATATATATAAAAATCATCTAGTGCTGTGTTTACACGGTTGCCAATTTACCGCCTTTCGCGCCAGTTATAGTGCTTTTCAGTACTCTAAAAGTCACACTTTTCGGCTTTTTTATACTTTGTTATGATATGTTTGTAAGTGTTCGCGCAGTTTTCTATGTCGGCTTTCTATGAGTAATTCATTTTCGTCTGCTCCGGAGTATTAATTATATGTAGCATTTCAATCAAGAATGATGAAACTAGAGATTACGCCATGCGCATGATTTCTCGATAGATGACGTAGTTTAGCCTACTCAAGAGTATATGTATATATAAAAATCATCTAGTGCTGTGTTTACACGGTTGCCAATTTAATACCTTTCGCGCCAGTTATAGTGCTTTTCAGTACTCTAAAAGCGGCACTTTTCGCGGGTTTTTAGCATATCTGCAAAAGTCCGTAATGAATTTTAATAATTTAGAAAGTGATATTGACTCCGTATTGAAAGAATATTATTATTTGGTCTATTTATGTAAAACTCTACCGAGAAATCAATATTAGAAGTTCTGAAAGAAATGTTTTTGTTGCCGTACATCTTCATATTTTTTAGAGAGTTTATTGATTATTAATGAAAAATTTTTCGACCTTTAAAATTGTTAAATTAAAATGTTAGGAATTTTTCGAGCTTGAGGTCAAATTTTTAATTTTTATTTTAAAATTTCCGATATTTCGCTACGCCGCTGGGTAGCATCATCAGGGTTAAGTTAAAAATTTGACCTCAGGCTCGAAAAATTCCTGAAATTTTTTTATTTACTATTTCTATTTATTTATTATTTTTTCTTTTAATATTCTTAGTTTCATCTTGAATCTTTTCAAATTAAATTTCTTAATTTTATTATGAAGTTTTCCAAACTAAAATTGATATTCTCAATTTCAATTTGAAATTTTCGAGTTTACTTAGAACTTTCTCATTTTTGTATGGAATTAAACAATATGCTTTTGAAAAAACAACGGCAAGTTGAACTTGTCCCACTACATTTAGATATGCACCGTACTTTTATTCTTCCAGTCTTCTTCCGCAAATATTTAGTTTTAATATTCTTATGAGTGATCCTTCATATCGTTTAAGAAACTCATATACTTAATGATATCTAATTTTGATTATTGATTGCCCCGAAGGTATTATGTAAAGTAGAAGTATAAAATCTTATAGATTTGTGTAATATTATGAACTGTAATCAATACTGATTAGATTGTATTTTAAAATTTGTACTCGTACGAGTATGTATGTTGTATGTGACAGATAAACGGTAGATGAGCTAAAAAAGGACAACATATAAGTTATAAGAAAATTGAGCAATTCTGCGGAGAACTCATGTACTATTTGCCTGCAGCAAAATATGTCAAATGCAAATTAGAACTCACAATTTTCTTTTACAATTTGTAGGTATACGTACTTATGTACATGTATATGCATTTTACATATATACTCTTAAGTCAGATGAATTTTTTTAGAAAAACATTTTTATTTTCATTATAATAAATAATATGAGTCAAATGACCTGTAGCACTAAAAGTTAATATTATATTAGAAATTCTTCGTTGTGCTAGTTATTTTCGCTTTTCGCAAATACGAATCTATTCCAACAAATTAAGCGCCATTTGGAGTTGCTTTTGCCCACCTTTTCTATGTATACCATCCAGATTGTATTTGTCGTTAATTCCTTTTGTTTTGTTACTCTCATTTAACAAATTAAATTGTATTTTATTTCATTTATTTAATTCCCTTCTGTTTGCAAGCTAAGGCGCAAGTACGGACTATCAGAAGTGTAGTGGTAATTTTGCGAACGGCAAAAGAGACAATTGAAAATGCACAGTGGGAAAAAAATCAGCAAATCATAAAATCTTTCGAAAACAAAAAAATATGATTCTCAAAAATGCAATAAAAATAAATGAATTACTGATTCGTTTCTTAATACTTGAGCTACATTTTCAAAATTAACTGAACTTTTTCAAATTTACGTAATATTGATTTATATCAAGCTCTTTTTTTTCCACAGCTGGTTTTTAAAGGAAACAAAAGGCTATTTGTAATGTATCTTTTCACTTGACGTGATATTAGGTGTAGTCCACAAGATCTAGTTCTAGTTCGGACTAATAAGAGTAAAAATTTTACCCTATTCATTTCTAGTCCGTGCGTATCCAAAGAAAAAGTTCGGGCTAATTTGTACAGGAAATGAAAAAAATACTCTCTCTCCGATCAAAAATTGTTGCGTGAAACGCTTTTGGACTAGGTCGGACTATTTCGTTATTGACGTGGAACACGTGGAGCGAAATTACAGGGAAATAAAAATTTTGTTTATTTTTTAAAATATGACCTAAACAAAAAAATCAAAATATATCTCAGTAAAATTTGCAAAAAAAAAACATTGTTTTTTGATTAAAACATTTTTTCCACTGTTCCAATTTGTGGGGTACTTAATAAATTACAGATAATAACAGACACACGCACAGACGGACACAAATAAATAACCATTAACGTTCATAAAGTTCACAGAGAATTGTATAGAAAATTACTTTCATTACATTTAAAAAGTCATTAAAAATGTTCTGATTGTTGTTGTTGTTGTTGCTGTCTTGTTTTCTTTAGTTTCATTTTATTTTCGGATACATTAAATAAGAACCCATTACTGGCACTTTTTTGCCTTGTTTTTTTTTTTTTTTAATTTTATTGGTTGGACCGCAGCTAACAACTAAGAGGAGGAAAAAATCCCTTGATGGAGAAAAAACTTAAAGCTTTGAATTGACGAGAAGATTTAGTCGTGGTGGTTTAAGAAATTAAAAGACTGGTTGTGCAGAGAACAGACTAAATTTTGTGCGGCAATAAAAATAATTAGCGATAATGACCAATATGATGATAATGATGTTTTGATGGTTTTTAACATTTAATTAAGGGAATTATATTTTGTTTCTTTGTTTTGTGAATTTTATCAATTCTTTTAAAGGTATACAGGGTACGGAAATTAACAACATTAAACATTTCATAACATTCTGTTTCGCTCTTTGCCTGTGAGAAAAACAATGGGAACGATTGGGCCATTTTATTTTGTAGTGTTTTGAATGCAAACACAAAAGCTGTACACTTATTTACAACCATTCCTAAACAAGAGCGGCAAGCGTTTTTTAGCCCGTATGTTTTTTATGGAACATACCGAAACAACGCGGTGGCAACGCTTTGCTATTGGAAAATCCGATTTAGACAATGCGTTTCACAATGAAGTAAGTTGTAAAAGAAGACAATTGTAAACAAAACGAAAAAGTGAAATAAATAAGCAAATAAAAAATTTTGTATTGGCTATTAGAAAACGGAGGTAACACATTATTTTCAATATGATGTAGTCATCTTCCAAACGTTAATTGTTTTATTTTAATTTTACAAAACAAAATCACACACAACAATGCCGTCTGTCCAGTTGTTAAAATAATCAGGGTTGTTTTATTTATTTGTTCGATAACTCTGTTTTTATCGTTTTGACATAACGTTACCGCTTTTGTTTAGGGATGACGTTTCAGCGTTAAAGCTCAGATGAAAAAAATGTTCCGCTTGCCGCTCTTCTTTAGGGATGGCAGTTAAACGTGCACAGCGAGGAATAACTGATATTTAAAAAAAACGCTTCTAAAGCGGTTGCTGATTGATTTACAGTAGTGAAAAAGATTTACATCAGCACCTGCCCTTACGGCCGTATCTGTTGAGGAACCAATTTCACGGGGTGAATTATTCACGATTCACCAGCGCCCTCGTGTGGCTAACTAGGCTTACACAGGTAGCAATTTTTACCATGTTTGTAGCCATATGAACAACTCCTTGTTGAGGAGTTTGGGCCTTATAACACCTCCTGTATGCAATTTACCAGCAATCAATGAAAAACAAGGTTTAATGAGTTGGTAGGCCGAAGCCCACTAAGAGCATCAGTCCTTAAACCTATTCACCCATCACCACCGTTTCTTTACAGTACAGGTATCTGTAAAGGCGACATACCCTCGGGAGGTTATTAGTCCCTGAAAAAAGCCACACACCAAACAATTATCAGGGATACTAATTCCCACAACCTTGCTGAGCCCGGGTTGAACTGCAAGCAGAACCGCCCGGGGGCATGCTGACCCCCGTTCTTCCAATTTATACCTCTGGTAAGGGTTTCGGAAGCCAACACAACGTAAGCCATGCGGCTTCCTAGAATGCAATTTGCTACAACAAATGAAAGAACCCCTTCACTCTTTTACCTGAAAAACTGAATGCCAGGGCAAAACCTGTTCCCATGGGGGGCTAAAGTGGTAGCAGAACTAAAACGTTAGTTCAATTTTCGGCACTCTATACATAATATACAGGTATCATACGCAACTATAGCCCATGAAAAATTGCGAGTTACGCACTATGCGTTACAAGCCCTTTTTTCATATATCTTCACAGCTTTTGTTTATATCTTCACTTAGTTGTGCACTTGTATTTTTTTTTTTTTTTGTAGTTCTGGCTAGCACTATTACGGAACCGCGCAACATCTTGAACTATATGCTTATCCAGTGTGTTTTCTTATACAAGTTTAAATCACAATACATATAACAAAGAAATATATTTTTAGAAACGGGTTTCATTAGATAGAAAATTGTATAGATATTAATGTTTAAAAATGATTTCGGTCATATGTTTTATTCGGCCGCCACAGTTGTCAAGTGCAACGCGCAATATGGAATACTAATTTTCACAAAGTATACGCAGAATTCACGGCCTTATTTCACCAATATCTTTTCGAATGTTGATTTTCAAGGTCCAGTTGTTTCTCGTTTATCGACTTACATAAGTCACTATGTATAAAACTAAAGAAAATAATCGAATGGCAAATTCATTGGACCATTACGCGAAATTACTATTATTGACTTGAAAGCGAAAATTCTACTTATTTGCGGATATTAAACAAAAAACATGGGATTTATCGGTGAATTAGCGTACAGAACCCTTATTTTGAAAAAAGCTTTTACCAATTTGCAAGCGTTGCTTTGAACCCCCAAAGTTAATTGTTTGTTAATACCTTTGGAAATTTTGTTATTCAGTTTCTGAGACTTAATTATTTCGTTAGTAAAAAATTTAAAAATTTTTACAATCTTCTACTTTTATATCACTTATATTTTCATGGAATAAAATTTTTTGTCGCAAATCCAAATGATAGGTTTGTCAAAGCTCTCAAAAAAGGTGTTTCACTTAGCACCTCTTAGTTTGACCCAAATCTCTTTTGAAAGAGAATATTGTCGCAGAGGGATAAGCCCACAGAATGTGATGCCTAAATTATGGTGACGTCACATGTATGCATCCGTGCCGTATTTTGATGTAACAGCACTTTTTTCACCAAATGTGGTGGCTTTTGTTTTAAATCAATATTGAATCTGTCTAAGAGTTCAACAGGTATCGTATCGCAGACCCATTTTGGTTTTACGTTAACGAGGTGAAACCAATGTTTTGATTACTGTTTAATTACCTGATGAATCGATAGGTTATATTAACAAATTATAGGTTTAACAATAAATCGGGCGAGGGACTAAAAGTTGGAAATAACCTAAGGCGATTTAGTTAGCAATTGAGTGAGCACTAGAGAACTTCACTCAACTTCAAATCAAAATACTTATATTTTTAATTTTGGCAACTTACATATTACTTTATTTTCAAAATATAAGTTAAATGGTTACGTGAATACTTACCGGTTTTTTGACAACCTTCTTTGGCGAGCTTCTTGGAAATTTATCGATACGAATGTGGTCTATTAAGTTTAAAAACTTCACTTTTAGGTTCAGAAAATATTCGCTCTTTCGTCAAAAAATCGTTAAGTTGTGTCACAAAATCGTTACCTAACCAAAAAAATCACAATAGTTATTCAATTCAGACTTGGGATTATTACATTCAAAATAGATTAACTTTAATTTCTTTCTCAATATGAATATATAGTACAACTTTAGATAATTCGATTTTAACAATTTGAAAAAATAACAATAAAAAATTCACTTGTTACGGTAATAAAAAAAATATAATAATAGTAAGCTCGAAATACTTTAAACAATTACCTTGGTCTCTGAAGTATTGTGACAGAACCCAGTTTCGTCTCCAGTTACCTAACAGCGTAAAAAGTCGCCTGGACTATGTCGCCAAACTCCCAGTAGAGATGCTACAACGACTTCATAAACTTTGATTCTCCGACCGTTAAATATTATTCCATAAATTTAATGGACGATTTCTGGCGTAATGACATTTTTCGACATGACCACAACGCAACTCAGTGAACCACTCTTCTTAGCCGTGAAAGTGATGGTGCAGAGTTCTCTTAGTATTTATGGAATCTTTCCTTGGCTTCACTAATGATTTTTATTTACAAAAAAAAAAAAAAAAAATTAATCTACACGCGAAATTCACGTTTTCCATTTTTGCTTAAGCTCACCAGGTTGTCTGCTTTTAATGGCTGTCAAACACAAACAAATTAAGCAGCTTGTTTAAGTTTTGAAATAAGTTTATTAAGAATGATGCACTGATAGAAAAACTTTCGTAGATATAATAGTTTTTTGCCTTAATGATACGACTTTATCGTTGTTTTTGGGCGATTGCAAAGCTTCATACATTATTATTTTAACCACATTGTTTCGTAGCTGTCACAGAAGTTTTATATTTTCATGCAAAAGCTTTTCGTAACACGAATGAAACATTTTTCGTAAGATTAATAAAGTTGTAAAGAATAATTAAGTGGTGACACGCAAAAGCTGTCATAACCGAAATGAAACGTATCCTGGTATTAACGAAATAATGGTCAGCGAAACGGTTTCATTCCAATAACGAAGCGGTTTTCTTTCAGTGTGATTGACGGCAGCAGTGTTGTAAACGGTGGTTGAATTTTAAGGGCCGATGTAGATAGTGCATAAAACACAAATTATTAAGGAATTGTTGTGATAATATTGGTACAGTTCAATTACGAGTATGTATGGAACACACCTCTGGTCCGATGGCCCAAATTTTCGATGACGCTGAGTCATAATTGAGGACCTATGCGTTTAATGTGCTGAATGAGCTCCACTTATCGTCCACATCCATATCTTCCAATTCGGGCCATAAAAAATCCGTTATCATCTCATAATAGCGAAGACCATTCACAGTAACTGCCTGGTCACACTCATTTTGGAAAACATACGGCCCGATGATTCTGCCAGCCCATAAACCGCACCAAACAGTCACTCTTTGTGGGCGCATTGGACAATCACTTTTGGATTATCATTCGACCAAATGCGGTAATTCTGTTTACTGAGAAATCCACTGAGGTGAAAATGTGCCTCATCACTGAAGATAAGTTTCTGCGAAAATTGATCGTCCATTGCTGCCATTTCTCGTCACCATTCTGACCAATGACGACGCTTGGAGTGGTCAAGAGGCTTTAGTTTAATTGAACCTTGTAAGTGTGTAAATGCAAGTCTTCATGCATAATGTTCATCCACGACGAGCGTGAGAGACGCAATTGTTGGACACGACGACGATTTGAGGTGGATGGATCTTCAGCCACACTATCGCGAACAGCAGCAATATTTTCTACAGAACGAGCTACACGAGCATGCACTGGTGTTTTCACATCTCCTACTGACGCCTTGGCGTATTGCAAACCAGGGCATTCTGTTTTTGGGGTAAAGAGGAGATGGAGTCCCTCGTTTGTTGTAGCAAATAAAAGTTTAGAAAGCTGCATGACTTATGTTGCGTTGGTTGTTGCCCCCGGGCGGTTCTGCTTGCAGTTCAACCCGGGCTGAGCAAGGTTGAGGGAATTAGTATCCCTGATAATTGTTTGGTGTGTGGCTTTTTTCAGGGACTAAAAACCTCCCGAGGGTATGTTGCCTTTACAGATACCTGTACTATAAGGAAATGGGTGAATTGGTTTGGGGGCTGATGCTCTAAGTGAGCATTAACTCTTGTCTTACGTTGTTTGCCGGGAAATTGCATACAGGAGCGATTAGTAGGCCCGAACTCCTCAATAAGAAGTTGCTCATTTGGCAAAAATTGAAAGTTTGAAAATGAGAAATGTTAAATGGAATGGAGAGAAGCTTAACCTTTAGGTGTGGCTTACATTCAACATCGGCCCTTAAAATTTAACCACCCGATATTTAAAGTTACTCCGGAGTAATGAAACAGTATTTGTATTAAATATTATATTATCTAGTCAGTAATCAGAAATTACTACGACTTTATATGAGTGCTTTTATGAAACACATTTGTGCATATCTTCTTACATATAAATTTATTACACTACTATTTATTACATTTTCCAATTCCAATAAAATAAGAAAAAATCTCAAGTCTCCACGAAATTACAAAAGTTTAATAAAAATTTAACAGATTACTTCAAACTGATACAGACAAAATACAGCACGCTTATGCAACGTTTAACACATATTAATTAATGATTAATTGCCAAATAAATTGACTTGTGTCACATAATTACAATAAAACAAAAAGATTTTTATACAAAATCGTAAAAGAACAAATTTTGATCACTTCAAACGAACAAACAGACAACGCCAACAAGAAAAAATATTTAAATAATGAGAAGAGAAAAGGAATGAAAACATTTAGCAATAAAATGAAATAAAAAATTGCAGTTCTGACGACATTGTCAACTTTAATTACGATGAAGTTACATATACTTATGTATGTATATATAAAGTTGTTCATTGTGGCAGCAATTTTAACGATGATGGTGATTTTGATGATGCTGCTTGACGAGGGTGACAATTATGTCTGACTTGCAATTGTTCGGGGTGATAATGATGCTTAAAGGCTATTTTAAGAACATTTACATTCAAATATGTATGTGCACAAATAAATTGCTGAATAAGACCAACAGCCAACTGAGTTATAAAAAAAAATGTTGAGAAAGTTAAAAAGTTAGCTCAAAATGCGTCTTTCAGGTTAAATAGTCGGTTTATGTTTTAAATAAATACTTCAGCGCAAAATCGTCAACCTTTAGGGCGGGAGTTTTAATTATATTTCGAAAATAATAAACTTTAGTTCCCATCGCCTTGTGATAATTAGTAGTAATGACAGCTAATATGTAATAAAATTATGTGAAGGCTACGACATTAAATTGAAATAGCATAATTTGACAACACAACATTACTTCTGATACCTTCTTAGAACTAAACAAGTAAGAGTATCGTATATTCGGCTGGGCCGAATCTACAATACCCTTCTTGATAGTCACGTAAATATATTGTATACATGTATGTCGACAATTCATTTATGCTAGCCTAATCATTAGTAGACTTGAAAACCATAGCAAAATATGTATGTTCAAACTTTATATGTCATAATTTTTCAGAAAACAATCAGAATTAAAAATAAAACTGTTCTATTTATACTTTTAAGCACAAAAAGCAGTATTCTCTTTTATACTCGTATACGAATCGTATAAAAGGGAAACATTTGCTTGTTTTTAAGAGGAATCACTGGTCCGACTTTCGAACTTCTGTCAGCAAAATGTAGAATGGAATCTCGTAACAAAAATAGGCTGTATACGAATTCATTAAACTGTTTAGGGTAGGATCAAGGGACGGCAAATTCACACAATTTTTATTATTGTTTTAAAAGAAATCTATTAAATTAAGTAGTATTTCGTTGAGTTTAAGGTCCTTTTTAGCTTATTTATTTCAATATCTCTGCCAATATTTCGCTTTCCTTCGGATAGCTTCTTCAGGGCAATAATATTTGTTATTCAATAACAAATATTATTGCCCTGAAGAAGCTATCCGAAGGAAAGCGAAATATTGGCAGAGATATTGAAATAAATAAGCTAAAAAGGACCTTAAACTCAACGAAATACTACTTAATTAAGAAATAGAGGTCGAATAAAAACCAAATACGAAATCTATTAAAACAATACTTTTAGGGATTAAAACAATAAAAATTAATATCAGACTAACGTTGGTTTTGGTCGCTGTGCGGCAAATGGCACCATTTTCTTGGAATCGCATATCGTTCAGGTTCATGGTCGCAAGAAGCCAGTTATTATCTTACGATAGCAATTACCGTAACTGGTGTATTCACGGTATTTGCTTGGCCGACTTAATTTTTGAAAGGGCAACGACCAGGCTTAATGTTGTTGGCTTTTGAACGATCATTCGTGGATACTCACTAGTTCAATTACGGCAATTCTGCTTGTTAATGAACAGATTTTGCCTTGGCGCGTTTCTAACCAGGGCAATCTGTTTTCCGGGTAAAGAGGGGAAGGAGTCTCTCGTTTGTTGCAGCAAATAAAACTTTAGGAAACCGCATGACTTATGTTGTGTTGACTTCCGAAACCCTTACCAAGGGTATAAATTGTCAGAATGGGGATCAGCATGGCACCCGGGTGGTTCTCCTTGCAGTTCAACCCGCGCTGATCATGGTTGAGGTGCCTACCTTGGCTGAAACGTTCTGGCTGTGGTTGAAACCTAAAACACAGGAAGGGGGTATTAGTATCCTTGATAATTGTTTGGTGTGTGGCTATTTTCGAGGACTAACATTTGCCTATACAACAGATACCTGTACTGTGAGGAACCAGTGGTGATGGTTGCGGGTGAGTTGGTTTAAGGGCTGATGCTGCTAGTGGGCTTCGACCTACCAACTCATTAAGTCTTGTCTTCCATTGATTGCTGGAAAATTGCATACAGCAAGGCCCGAACTCCTCAACAAGAAATTGCTCATATTGCTGCAAATATATGGCAAAAATTACTACCTGTGCAAGCCTAGTCAGCCGCACTGGTGTGCTGGTGAATCGTGAATAATTCACTCCTTGGAACTGTTAATGCATCAACATTTTGTCGATTATGCTGACTAAAAAAATCACAAATCGTAAAACTCATTTTATTACAACATCTTAAATACTGTTTTCGTGTTGTTATTGATAGGTTCAAGGCAAACGTCCACAAACACTATTCCCTCTTTCTTCCTCCTTATAATCGATTTTCCTAGTCTCAGTACAATGCACTGCATATGTAGCGGTCATCCCCTGAGTACTAGCTCAAGATAAAAAAAGTTTGAATAATTTTAACACGCAGCTCAATTTTGCATCCCTCGATGGTTGTATTTGTCAAGCACTAAAAACAAAAAAATGGCAAATTAAGTTGGTCAAAAAACTTACTGTTAAGGTATGATTCACAATTAAAATCGTGCATTATAGTTGGCCCACCCTTCAGTTTGATGGACCAGTTTTTAATAACATTTTAGGCAATTAGGGACTGTTTCATAAATTAATACTGATTATATCTCTAAGACAAAAAGAGCGGTTTTGAAGAACTGGAAAACCCTCACACTCTACAACAAGTTTGTTGCCAACATTTTTTTTTTTTTTTTATTTAAAAGATGTACTATAAAGCTTCTTGAACGAGATAATATGCCACAATATTAAATAATGTAAAGGAAATAAACATAAGTGGCACGTACAAAAACAGCTTACCATGCCACAGCAAGAAAAAGAAGAAGAAACGTATTTAATATGCATAGAAACATTTATTAGACCATCCTCCGACTGACTGACTCTGCCTGCTTCCCTCTTCAGTTGATGGCTGGTTGTTTGGTTGGCTTGAGTTGGCTGGTGCTCGCTCATTAATGATGAGTGTTTTTGAGATGATTTCCGTTTATATTCATAAAAATTCATGATAATTAAATACAGTTGAAAGACATTTATACAGTTGATAATAATAAAATAAAAATAATCACATCCTTCTTTTGCTGCTGCTGCTGCTGCCGCCGCTGTTAACTGAATATCTTGTTGACGGCTTGGCTGGCAACTTTTTTTCTTTCCATCTCCTTTCCCTTTCTCATCCAACTCGCAATGAAGCTGTTTTAAATACATGCATACATTTTTATGGTACGAGGAGTAGTAGCAAACAAAAAAAAAAGTTATCTGAATTAAGAGTTAAATCAATAAACTGTAAAGCAAAAATAATAAAAATCATTTAACTGTAAAATATTTTCGTTTAAAGGAAATTAATCGTTTCTTATGTAATTGCAGACGCTGTTGTTGTTGTACTGTCTCTGCATGACAAAAAAGAAACGCAGTTAATTGTTTATTGATATGACTAGCCCCGTTTTGAGTTTTATGTAAAGTGGTATTAACAGAGCAAAACGAAAACCAAACAGAATTAGCGTTTTTCCTTCGAAATACGAGTAAATGAGAGAAACTTTCAAAAACACGTACAAGACGCAACTAAAAAGCAATTTGTAAATAGCAACTGTAAGCTTTGCATCCCCTTCATTTTACGGCCTTTGCTGAACCTTAAAGAGCAGCTCATACAATTTATTTTGTGTAAAAATGAACTACAAATTATCGTTTGAACCTTCACACCAAATATTTTGAGTTCTTGTGGCAAAATGTATATTGCTGCATAAAACATACAGACATATCGCTCCTTTATTACAACATAGTCATATCTCAAAAAATTAGCTTTTCAAGTTAACAATGCAGAATTGTTAACAGTACTACCATTTATATTGTGCCAAAAATTTATTCAAATTGCTTTTAAACTGTTTCCTTTAGGAGATATTTTCTCAAAAAATTTGCTAAGACTTGTATGCAAACTAAAAATTTTAAATGCGTTTTTCTCGAAACGAGCTTTTTTACGATATGACTATGTTGCAATAAAGGAGTGATATGTATGTATGTAATTTAATTTAACAAATATAGTTTAAAAAACTAAAAACACTTTTGGATATCAAATAAAAGTAAGAAATTAAATATTCCTATTATTTGATCCTGTTTATATTTTCTCTTCTAATGTTAACATTTTAATTTTCCTGAGGATGATAAAAAACTGTTATCGAAATATCGAAAATAAAATACCGTTAAACCGTTTTTATAAAAAACAAAAATAAATCAAGATCTTTAGCTGAAAGATTTAGAAGAGAAAATAAAAGTAAGATATAATTTTAAGAATGAAGAAGTAAAAAATTGGAATGACTCAAAAGATGACTAGTTTTTTTTAATCTATTCGTTGAATCATAAATGTATAACAAGTTTTTTACAATACATATGCAGTGCATTGTACCAGAACTAGGAAAATAGGTTATGAGGAGGGGGAAAGCGGGAGTAGTGTTTGTGAACATTTGACTTGAATCTTCCAACGTTATAACAGACAGGAAACACTTCTGCAGGCAACTTGTTCCACAGACGAACCGTGCGGCTGAAAAACGAATTCTCTCTGTAATGCGTAGTACGATTCCCCGGGCAATCAACCACAAATGGATGAGCTCTAGACGATGAACGCGTGCTACGTAAAAATGTGCGAGTTTCGGGAACAAGATCCCTAATCTCGTCAGAGCAAAATCCATTGTAGTAACGATAGAACAGAGTAACGCACCCCACACTACGTCGATGCTCAAGTGAATCAATAGAGTTGGATACCCTACTGTCACTGATGAGCTTCTTCGCCCTCTCCTGCACACGGTCGAGTAACCCCAAAATAGACTTTGAGGCACCGGCCCAAACATGAGAGTTGTATTCCATTTTCGGTCGGATGTAGGTGGTATAAATAGTAAGGAGATCGGATGGAGTGAAGTACGTCTTACACCGTTTCAAAAAACCGAGACACTTGAATGCTTCTTTAGATACATGAAAAATGTGTTCAGTCCAGCGGACATCACACTGTATCTTCATTCCAAGAACATCAAGAGCATCCAATTCCTCAATATTTGTACCATCCATGAGTACAGATGAAGCAGCATTTGCGGTCGTTTGTTTGTGCGTTAATAAGCAACATTGGGTCTTACGAGCGTTAAAGGTGACCCTGTTTTTACGACCCCATTCGGAGATTAATAGAAGATCACTATTCAGTGAATCGTTCATATTTAGCCTCTTGGCAGTGATCTCTGATAGGCTGGGCCTATGACCAAAAGAGTACGAGTGACAAATGCTGCTGTCATCTGCGAAAGAGTGGATAGGGTTGGAAGTTTGATAGAGAAGGTCGTTGAGGAAAATAAGAAATAGAGTAGGAGAAAGAACGGAGCCTTGCGGTACCCCTGAATTAATCTTGAACTCGTTTGATGAGACCCCATCTATAACAACTCGTATAGCGCGGTCTCTGAGAAAGCTCGATATAAACCGAGAGAAATCGTTACCGACACCAAAAGCAGTAAGTTTTGCCAGCAGTGCAGCATGCCACACTCTGTCAAACGCTTTGGAAATATCTAGAGCCACCACCTTGCTTTCACCGAAATGATGGATTGAGTGGCACCATTTTTCCGAAAGATATGCCATAAGATCGCCAGTAGAGCGACCCTTACGAAATCCATATTGGCGATCACAAAGTAATTTGTGCGACTCTAGATATCCCATAAGATGGTAATTAACCATACTTTCCATTACTTTGGAAAGCGCAGAGCAGATTGCAATTGGGCGGTAATTTTCGGGGTTATTTACCTCACCCTTTTTGGGTATTGGTGTTACATTAGCAACCTTCCAGCACGATGGAAACTCACCACCATGGTAAATTTTGCTGAAGAGGTGTGCTAATGGACGCGCAAGCGTAGAAGAACACTGCTTCAAGACCAGTGCTGGAATGCCATCCGGTCCAGGAGTCTTGTTTATGTCGAGGTCTGCTAAAACCCTTTTAACTGCTCGCGCCCGGAAGAATATACTTGGCATAGTTACAGATACTCTTTCGAGCTCGGGAAGTGGTTGACTGCTTTCCGGCAAGCAGGAATTGCTTGCAAAAATTTCAGCCAATAGGTTAGCTTTGTCAACCGGGTCGGTGAATGCTTGGTCATTCTTTAAGAGAGTTGGGACTGATGAACTAGCACTGTTCTTTACTCTCTTAACGAAAGACCAAAAGGTCTTGCTGCCCCGAGGAGCTGCAAGGACCTTGGCACGAAGGCGCTGTTCGTGAAGAAACTTTTCACGCCTAAGTACCTTGGCACACGAAGATCTTGCCTTTTTGCGTAGCAAGTCAGTGTCTGGGGTTTTGTTTAAACGCCAGTTACTGAATGCTTCCTCTCTGGATCTGACTGCATTTTTGCAAGTCTGATTAAACCACGATTTTGCTTTTGGTTTAATCGAAATCTGCTTGGAGGGGATGCATGTTTTCATCCCTAGCAATATCATGTTCTCGACCATTTTTGCTGAAGCATTTATGTCATTGTCTAGAAAGCAGAGTTTCCAATTAAAATGCTTATAAAATTGGTTGAGCTCAGCCCAACGCGCCTTTTCGTAAATAAATATTGACCGTTTCGTAGCTGATTTCGAAACGTTACGAAGTTCAGAGATCAAAAAGGAGGCAGAAATGGTGCAATGATCCGAATTGCCGAGAGGTGCACTAACTTTGACTTCATACTTTTCAGGGTGTGAAGTCAGGAATAGGTCAAGTGTGTTTGAATGGTGCCCTTCAACACATGGAATATGCGTTGGCACATTCACTAATTGCGCTAGGTGGTTGTGCGCAGCGAATAACTCAACATATTGGCCTTCTGGAGTTGTATGACTCGAATGGCGAAGCCAGGATGAGTTGTGAACATTGAAATCACCAGCAACAACGATTTCACTGCTCGGACAACTTTCCAGGATCTTTGATATGGAGTCGGAGAGGGCATCGAAACCGGCAAGGGTAGAATCCCTCCCCACATTTGGACTTCTGTAGAGAAACCCGAAATGCAAAAAGTGTGACCTGATTTTGAATTTAACCCAAAGACAGGTAAATTCTGCATCAAGCATGCCTAATGGTTGCTGGCATTGGAACACAACTTCATTGCGAACATAAATTACAAGGCCCCGATGGAAATGAAAGAGGGATAGGAGTTGATACCCAGGTATATGAAAATCCTGTGGATCAGCATTCTCAGATACCTGGGTCTCACACAGGGCGAGAACATCCGGCCGATGGAGACAAGTGTGAGCATAGACAGAGAAAAAATTCGATCTCAGCCCACGTATGTTGCAGAAGTCTATTTTAAAGTTGCCTGTCATCCCGGTGGAAGATCAACAAACAAATGTTATTTTTGCAGTGCAGGTGAAAACCGAAATTAATCGTTGCTGAGTTGATCATATAGTATCCAGTGTATATACCTTCGATACTATAATGATCTACAACGATTAATCAGGCACCCCTAGCATTGCAAAGTAATTTCAACTGAGGGACGCGGTAAGGAATTGATAACAATGCCTGAAAAAGGGCCATAAAAGCCCTAATCTGGCCATGTAATTTAACGTGTATTTATTTATTATTATTGTTATTTTTGTTTTTATTTTATTTATATTAATTTAGCTTCATTTTGTTTTATTTTATTGCTTTGTTTTATTGTGTTATTTTTTATTTTTTTTTTTTTATTTTAGAAATGGTTATTGAATGGTTTGTTGGGTGGCATTATTGTAGTTAAACTTTTGTAAAATTGATTATTGCTGTTGGTTTTTCTGATTAGTATAGTGTTGTTGTTTTTGATTTCTTGTTGATATTTTGTTTTTTCTTTTTCTTATTTAACTGTACGTTATTGAGATTTTAATTTTTTTGTTTTTCTTTTATGAATGCACTTTAAATTTTAATTATATTTTGTTAAACATTGTTCACAAAAAAAAAAAAAAAAAAAAAAAAAAAAAAAAAAAAAAAAAACACCGCATAGAAAATAAAACATAACTTATAAAAAAAAGAATAACCCGACAACAACTAAAACATGTGCACTTGACAACATATAAATATAAAAATATAAAAATAAACGCGGACGATAGTTAGAAAAACATGTGCACGAAATGAAAGACAAACTACTACTCTCATTGTTATAGATAGGGTCCCATCAAACGGATTCAAGATTAATTTAGGGGTACCGCAAGCTTCGTTCTTTCTCCTATTTTCCTCAACAACCTTCTATATCAAACTTCCAAACTCTCGCGGATGACAGCAGCATTTACCACTCGTACTCTTTTAGTTATAAACCCAGCCTATACGAGATCGTTGCCAAGAGGCAAATTATGAATGACTCACTGAATAGTGATCTTCTATTAATCTCCGAAGGGGGTCGTAAAAACGCACGTAAGACTCAATGATGTTTATTAACAAACAAAAAAACGACCGCAAATGCTGCTTCATCAGTACTCATGGCTTCGGGAATCATCAAAATTCAGGAATCGCCAAAATGCACCACCTTTCTCGGAAGCAATATAGAAATTTAAATTTTTGTACTAAAGCGATTGACCGTTAACAGTTCAAATACACGTTCGGCAGCAAAAATACGCACCGAATATGAAAACCTGGAAGCTTTTTCGAGCTTTTGAGAAATCCCAAAATCAGCTTCAGAAATCGCCAAAATTCCACCACTTTCTCGGAAACTTCAATTTTCTTACTAAAACGAATGGCCGTTAACAGCTCAGACACATGTTCGGTGGCAGAAACATGCACCGACGATGAAAAACCGGTTAGCGAATTAATTTCGAGTTTTACGAAAAATCACTAAATCGACTTCAGGAATGAAGCCATTCCTGACAGCAATACCAGAACTCCAATTTTCGTTTTAAACTGAATGACCGTTAAAATACGCATCGAATATGAAAAACCAGTTAGCGAAGCGGTTCCAAGTTTTTTTTGGAATTCTCAAAATCGGCATGAAGAATCACAGAAATCCCTTCACGTCTTCGGAACTTCAATTTTCGCACTAAAGCGGCAGCCTTGGATATATAATTTTGTATAATTACACATGTAATAAACTCTCATATGCTACGGATTTCGACAGTAGCAAATATATAAACAACCAAACATACAAGTGAAGTTAATATTAGCGTGCTTAAAACATTCTAAAAAGTCGGTAATTTTGGAAATTTTAAATTAAAAGTTGTTGGTCTCTTTAAGAAAATTTAAAAAAAAAATGCCTACTCTAAAGTCTTATTGCCAATTCTCTGTAACAGTTGCAATGCTTACAATAACTCATAGTTTCCCAGCCAGTTTAAAAATTATTATAAACTTATCAAAAGCTTAAAATATGAATACTCGTATTATTTGAAAATCCCGTTTCTATTTGCAACAAAAGTAAGCATGAAAATAAATAGGCAACGAATAAGCAAAAAATCATAAATCACGGCCACAAATGAAAAAAATATATTGTCGTCGCCAGACATCTTTTATAAAATCGTTAAATGCGCTTGATGGTGCTACTTTAATCAAAGTCTTTGTTCAAAAATTTAATTTAAGGAAAACAGAAGTATTAGAGAAAAACGGTAGTGTTTAAACTGAAAAGACACAAATTCTTAACAGACGTTTAGGTGTTTCTTCAAAAACATACCAATGATAATGGAGCATGTTTGTTGCTCGAAGTAAGAAGAGGAATAATTGAGTTATAAGAAACCAATATATAGAACAAATTAGAAAAATGTGTAAATGTGCTGATATTTGCGCCAAAATATTGTTTCCACGTTGTGAAGAACCAGAAGTGATGATTAGACGGGTAAGTTGGTGAAGCTTTGATGCTCCTAATGCACTTCGGCCTACTTATTAAACCTTTTCTTCCATTGACTGTTTGGGAAATTGCATACAGGAACGATTAGAAGGTCCTTGCTCTTCAGCTAGATGTTTGCCTCTATAGCTCCAAACGTATATAAAGTTGCGACCTGTATGAGCCTTGCAAGCTACACGGGGGCTATGATGAATCGTGAAAGTCACGTTGGCCCGTGATCAGATAAGGTCATCAATGCTGATGCTGATATAAATCAATTTTCACAATTGCCCATGCTCGAACTTCCCGGGCAGCTCGTTTTCCTTGTTTTATTTTCCTAAACCAAGCACTATGCTTTCTGGAGGTATAGAGGGGTAGAAGTATACCTTTTGTTGTAGAAAAAAATCTCCAAAAAGTTGCAGCATTACTTATGTTGTATTAGGATTTCCAAAATCTTCACCAGGGGTTATTGGTAGAACGACGATCAGTAAAGACCTTGTAAGATTCTTTTCTACAGACCACCTTATCTTGGTTCAAACGTTCTGTTTGTGCTTAGCAGGCAGAGTTATTCCCTGATAATTGTGGTCAGGGTTACCACGCAATTTTTTGGTAAAACTCCTACCAAGTTTTTCTTAAATTTCTTTTGAACTTCCTTTTATCGTCACACAGAAAAATTTTTTTCCGCAATTCTTTCCTAACTTTTATTTCTTACAATTTATATTTCTGAGTGCCGATAATTATTTATACAGTCGACACGCGAAAACGTGAACTAATTTTTACCGAGGGTGTTCATGTTTTTGATTTTGTTCACGTTATAGATTGGATTTTTTTACATGAATATACGTTGAAAATCATTATGCAGAACAGTTTAATAGACTATTCAATAAATTTACTATAATAGTAAATTTACTATTGTAGTTAATTTCCTATTAGTACAATTAGTGTAGAAAGTTTGTTCCAACTTGATATTGAATTAAATCTACATGAAATAAAATAAATACAAAAATACATAAGCGTAAATACGTTTTTCAACATTTTTATTGAAAAAAAAAATTATAATAATAATAATTCAGTCTCTTGCGTATGATGAAAGAACGTAAAAAATATCTCATTCAAAAAACGATTAATTAAGTCATAAAAATATGTGTAGAAAAACTAGGAAAATATTTGTAAACTAAACCAAAAACGAGGTAATGTTTTGTTGACGGTGTTTTTGATTGATTCTCCACTAGGCTCTTCGCAGCCTAGTGGAGATATTATAATACAGCTAATAAAAACTACAGAACTTGTTTGAAATAAAAAGTTTTGAAAATAAAAAGTTCACGTTTTAGAGCCATCAGCACTTGTTCACGTTTTAGAGTAGTCAATGTTAAAATAAAAGTGTTCACGTTTTTGGATGCTCACTTAACTGGATGTTCACGCTTTCGCGAGGCGACTCTAACTTCTTATTCCCCTCTTTGAAACCTTCAATTTTTTTTTAAGCATTTGTTATTTATTGAATCTTCAAAATGAACTAACAATAAGTATTCAAATCTTAATACTAAATTTAAAATAAATAAAGTTAAGAATTGTCGAACTAAAATGGCCTGTCTGATCCTGCACTTAGTGAAATTAATGTTATACATATATACATATAAAAAAAATATTCGTCTGTTATTCCTTTATAGAATTGTAAAATATGATTTTGATCAAGTGATGATCTTTAGCAAATATTTTATATATGAGCCCATAAAGGTTTCTCAGTTGATACGACCAACTTTCGACAGATGACGCCACTGTCACTTCAATAAATTTCATATATTGCTGTGACACAGAGACAGCGAACGAATGATCATCATCGGTTAGTATATACTCGGCGTAGCTAGTTTTTTAATATATTTTTTG
Organism: Thecocarcelia acutangulata; assembly: GCA_914767995.1. NCBI lineage: Eukaryota > Metazoa > Arthropoda > Insecta > Diptera > Tachinidae > Thecocarcelia > Thecocarcelia acutangulata. The sequence goes on from OU612094.1 coordinate 113,066,423, forward strand.
ATCTTAAATAACAAGTGCAATAAGCTTTCAAGCCAGGGTAGGAAAATTTTGTGCTCGCGAATTAAATTTTATTTAATTCGCTCATTTTTAAATTTGTATTCCCGAATTTAAAAATAAAATTCGCGAAAAGAATTTAATTTTTAATTCGCAATTTTTTTCATTGTTTTCGCGAACGAAAAAAATAAATAAAAACTGATTAAATTCGTTTGCGAGCAGAATGAAAAAATTCACGAATTTAAAATAAAATTGTGCTCGCGAATTGAAAAATAAAGTTCGGGAATTTAAAAATAAAATTCGTCAGCACAACTTTACGAACAAGGAGAACAAAGAAATAAAAATTCTTTAAAACATTTAACTGAGCATGATGAGAGTTGTTTTTGTTTTCAAGGTTGACAAAATGATAATTTTAACATATTTTTGATGATTTTTGAACCAAAATGTGATTTGATAAATTTTTCTCATTTGATGATTTTTAATTTATATGAACTATGATTTTTATTTCATCAAAAATTAATATTTGTTGAAAAGCAAACAGACTTATTGCGATGAAGTTTCTTAAATTTTTTATTTCTTCGGGAATAATTCGCGAATTTAATTATTTAACTCTCTCGCGAATTAAACAATTTTCTCCCGAATTTTATTTTTAAATTCGCTTCTTTGCTTTTGAAATTCGCTCACAAATTTTATGGATAAAATTCGCGAACTAAAAAGAATAATTCTTTGAAATATGAAAAATTAAATTCGTTCGTATTAAATTCGTTCGTGAACGGATCTAATTCGAGCATTATTCCTACCCTGTTTCAAGCAGATTCTGGTATAACTTAAATAACTTTTCTTTTGATAATTTTACTTAAGATGTAATCTCACAAAGGTCCACTTTTCCACTTTCCAAGTACTGGGTTAATTTTTAGAGTTACACAAGTTAAAATTTTTGTTTTGTGGCCCTAATGTTTAAATATGATTTCGACTATCATTTTGTCTACGGCAATCTGGAACACGAGTTTTCACTATTGACAGCAACATGTTGACTATCATCGTTCTTAAATACATATGAAGCAATAATTCCACCTGGACATAAAACGCACCGATTAGTAATTGTCTATACATCTTTTTTCGACAAATGTTTAGGGACAGTCCTCACTGGAAAAATCAATTACATACCCAATCAACCAAAAATGGATTTAGTTGGAGAACAAAACTTTGCATATAAAATCATTATTACTTGATGACTAGAACTATTATTTTGATAAAAAAAATTCTGCAATTTGCAAGCATGGCTCTCCATAGCAAAATATCAAACCAAATTAAATGGGTTGTCGACTTAAGCAATGTTGCCAACTCATGGTTGTGAACGCTTGAAAAACAACTTCGCACTTAATGTAGAAAGGTAAACGACAGACGATTGTTTGTCGCTTCTGTTATATGTTTGCCACACGTTCAAATAATGAGTCAAGATATCAAAATTGCAAAATTTATACAAATAGTTGTGTGAGTATTGTTATCTATATCAGAACCATTAAAACGACCTTAGTTGCTACTTTTTTAAAATCAAGCTGTTTGCTTATTTCAGTGGAAGATCATCGAATATCGCAAAATATGCTACAAAGCAAAAACCTGATGCGCTTATACTTTCTTTTTTATTAAGAGATGTGATATAGCGTTCAAAAAATTTCACTTTTTTATGATCTGTCAATTCATGTTAACAATTTATCCTTTTAAATGCTCTGAAAAAAAATCGTATGAATTATGGCAGAACAACGTTTATAGTAAAAATGCCAAAATAAATATGTGCATAACTGAATGAATTTTGCAGTGCTAAAATCTCAAAATGAGAAATTGAGTTCAAGACCAGTTCAAACTGACAAAATAAAAAAGTATAGAGAAAGCACACAAATGGAAAGAACACAATGATCCTAATTCCTTGAAGAAGGCAATAAAGCAAATGAATTAAGAAAAAAATGCTTTACATAACGACAAGAAAAATGTATTTAAAAGAAACTTCGTACGACGAACGGAAAGACATTAAGACATTCACTTACTCAGCCATAAAGATTTTTTTTTATTTTTTATACATTTCCATAAGAATCTTAAACGATTTGACAGTAATTTAAAATGAGGCCAACATAAAGACATTTATTTTCAATTTCTTAAAGAGAGATAAAATGCAAGGAAATGCTTTTTGTTCTTTCACATTTTCAATAAAAATATTAAAAAGAAAATATTATAAAATATATATGTATACATACTATGTACACATACAAGGTGGCACAAAACTAATCATTCAAAAATTTAATTTGAAAAATTATAAAGTTCAACAAAAAAAAAAAAAATTCTATAAATTAATCATTCATTTCGTTTTTCAATAATTTAAAAAAATATATTATTTTGAGTGTTGGAAATCTTTATAAAGACCTCTAAATATTTACGGTTAATTGGAAAATGTGATATCAGCCAAGTGGCACCTACCCGTGTTGATACACATTTGTGCCCGTGTTGTCATATTTTCCATAACTTTCCGCAATATTTCTGGTAATAACTGTTCGCATACCTGTCGAAAATTTTTCTTGTCTGAAGCGATTTAATGTAGCCCCAAAGAAAGAAGTCTGGGATGGTTAAATAGGGCGTTCTTGCTGGCCATGCCAAATCACCAAAATAGAGGATTGCGCGATCAAGAAATGTTTCCTTCAGGATATGCATTGTGGCTTCTGCTGTGTGTGTGGTACAATCGCCTTGTTGACACCACATGTTCATCAAGCCCCGCTAACTCAATTTCGGCAGTAAGAAATCGCTTATCATGACACTGTATCGTTCGCCAGTATCATCAACTGTATTACCGATGGCCTCAAAAAATACTGTACAATCACTCCTCCCGCGTGAACACTACCGCACGCAGTAGCCTTGAGTGGATGTAACAGCTTGTATGCATCACACGCGGATTTTCAGTGCACCAGAGACAACTTTTTTGTTTGTTTATTGACGTAACAGTTTATATGAAAATGCGCGTCGTCGCTCATAATGATTTTCTATCCAAGTCGTCCTTTGCGTTGTTGGGATTGAAGATGGCTCTACATTGTGGAGTATAGAGCTTCATTGTTTCTCTGTTTGTACTCTGCAGCTATACAGTTTCCATATGACAAATATGATTGACGTAAACCACCTTTTGTAAAAGGTATATCTTACGAAGGCGGATTGATACTGAAGCTACCTACATAGGAAATAGATTTTTTTTTTCAAAAACCATTTATTTCTCAACAGGGTCTTCTTTTAGCTCAATACACTAAGTAAGACTAAATTCCAACTTTTTTTATACCATCTGAATAATACGGTTTTGGGAACCCCTCAAAATACGCGTTAGTTTCGGTAATCAGTTCTTCGTTTGAAATGTAACTTTTTCTTGCGAGCCATTTTTTCAAGTTTGGAGAAAGGAGAAAGTGACTACGAGCTAAATCTGGACTATAAGGTGGATTATCAAACCGGTGCATTGTCTTAAAGAACGAGCACTTTTTTTCTTCCCTAAATGCGGTTGTTTTTGTTGATTGCATCAATCAATTGATCCAATAATGCACGAAAATACTTTCCTGTAATTGTGGATCCTTTTACAAGATAATCGATGAGCAACATTCCGTATGCATCCAAATATACAGTGGCAATAAACTTGCCATCCTATATCACTTCTTCGGAGCAGTTCTACCCATTGTTGCGATTGATTTTTGGTTTCAGTTGTGTAGTGGTGGACCCACGTCTGATCGACGCCAAAAATCTACAGAATTAAAACACCGCTGTGAAGTGGTCTGCCGAACTCGTTTATGTTCGACACTGGGCAAATGCGGCACCCATCTTGCCGATAGCTTTTTCATACGAAAATGTTCATGCAAAATGTTGAACACACGTTCGTATGATATGTTTACCTTTTCAACAATCTTACGTAACTTGACTCGACAATCATTCATAACGATATCGAGGATTTTCTTGATATTTTCTAACCACCTCGCCTTCCTGTTGATGGTATTGTTGAAGTGCTTTTTCGGCCGCCCTTAAATTCAGCAATCCAATATTTTACAATGTAATGTGGCGGAACAGACTCACAGTAATGTTTATCGAGCTTTTCTTTTCTCTCTTTCGCCGTTTCTCCTTTCAAATAATAATGGTTAACCACAGCACGAAATTCACTTTTTGCTAACGCAAATATTGCTTACTTCAAACGACGATGAATTTAGGTGAAATTTTAATTGCTGACGTTTGACAGGTCGCAGTTAAAAAAAAAAAATTGTGTTTGTGCCCTCGTACAGTAGGATTTGCGCCACCCTATATGGAAATGTGTGTTTTTTTATTTTTGGCATAATATTTTAGAGAATAGATTTGTATTTTTTGTAGCCTTAACTAAATGGCAAATGAACTTTCCTACCTTTCATGGCAACTGCGATTTGTGTTTTTTCAGCTTTATTGTCATCTTATTTTACTATATAGATATTTCTTTAATATGTGAATGCAAGTATCTCTAGTACACGGAGATAAAGTACACAAATTGTGTCCGTAACTCTAACCATAGCAATTCTACGTCAATCGAATACCCCCTTAATTTTCAATAAGTGTTCTTGGAATAAAAATTGAATAGCTGATACATATGTATATCACTACTAGAAAATTCTACAGTTATTGCAAATAACTTATATTGGATCTAATGTAGCATCAATATATTAAAAACTGACAATGAGAATAGTGGATTTGCAAAAGCTTTACTGTATAAGTTTGCGGTTTTATCGGTGAAGATAACTGAAAAGCACAACACAAATAATATATGTATGTATGATTTTTTTTAAGTATTAATTTTTTTAAATATCTTCAATCAGGCTTGGGCTAATTTTTATTGACGCCTTAAAAAAATAATGGTCTCTTAAAAAATAGACAATAGAAGATTAAGAAACATATCGACACGACAATTAAGGCCTAACCATATGCATCGACTGGCTCAAGCCACTTTAAGCAAGTTTGCGAATGCATGTAATCAAATGTGTATAACTATAATGTAGTTAATGAAACTTTTCGTTAAGTTTCGTCTAATGTCAGTTGCTTAAGCAAAGTACGAAACTGAACGCATCTTCTGTACGGATTCATTTGTTTTCAGAAGTTTGTGTGTGTGTGTGTTTACAAAAATTATTAAAATAAAGAAAAATTGAAACAAACACATTTGTATTTAATTTAATAGAAATGTGTTTTAGCTTTTTTCAATTTTTTATTACACAAATTACTACTATCTAATTTCTTTTTACTTTTTGTTTGGAAATTATTGCATACAAATACTTTGTTGTAATATTTAGTACTTTTTTATATAATCTACTCAGAAAAGACACAAGTATTACGAAGTTGTGCAACAATGGGTTTAAAATCATTAAGTTCATATGTACATTATGGCCAACTAAAAGTCGTTTAAGGTTCACATATGCATTTGACAAGCTTTTCTTTTAATTTTGGCAAAAGCTTAAGGCAATCTACGCACATTAAGGTTAGGCCTTTAAATTTTGTCAAAACTAGACTTAAGCCACAACCGCTACAAACATTAGAAGATAATAGAACAAAAAGAAAAATCTTATTATGTCAGGATCTGTAAAAATGATAAAAGGTAATTAAATTTTCGGTTCCCAATTGGGCTTTATTTGTTTAGTTTGGTTCAGTGTTGCCAAGCGTGGGGATTTTCCCTTTTTGTACAGATTTACTTGTTTATTTCCACATATACAGGAAAAACTACAGATTTTTTGTGATTAGGCTTATTATAGGGAATTTTTAAATTATCACAAATGGTTAACATTATTATTTATTCAATCAATTAGATTTAAATTGTTGGGATATAAAGTTGAATGTTTGAGAATATCTTTAAAAAATTTCCAAAGTCTACTGATGATTAAGGTAGTTCCTATGAAATGTCGACATATAGATAGCTGGGAAACATAGAAAACAAGCTATTTATAATTTTTTATTATTACAAGTATACTATTATAATTTTTTAGACTATAAGGAAAAATCCTTGCCCAAATTCGATATCGATGCAATTTCGTCCAATTTATATACAACGTTAAATATTTCAGCAACAAGTTTTTCCCAATTGCGCCAAAATTATTTAAATCGCTTTAAGAACGATGGGAGGGTTTTTTCTATGGCTATCAACGGACGTATAAAAAGAGAAAAAAACTAAACCGTGAAGTTTTAAATTCCATATACATTCTAAGATCTCATTTGCAAGCTTTTGAATTAAGTGCATAAAATTTAGATGTACACCCCCTAACCTCCTTAAAAAGCTTTGTGCACAAATATCTCCTAACTAAGCATATTAAATAAGTGGATGTCTATATTAGTCTTAGTAGAAAGGCCCTAACTCGCATTCTTCCGAGCTTAGTTTGATAACGATTTTAACAAATTTCACATAAATATACCTCCCGCAAAGATTTAATGGAATAAAAAACGGGCTTCTACATGTAATTATACCATGAAAGTCGCATATTGATGAAACTAGTTTTTGCTGTCTTTTTTTGCATTTCTGTAAAGCAGCATTTATGTTAACGTTGTGATATTCTTACTTATATTCTTACATCACAAAACGCATATACCACTTTGAATTAGAATGTAGACCAAGTCATTTAAAAGAATTTATTTATGTAGCTAAAAACTTTTTTTTAATCATACGAATCGTTTAACTTATATTTTTTACACTAATTTACTTTTTAGTAAAAATTATACCTGTTTGAATTTACAATAAACATAAAAATCGTATTAAAATAATTTATTTGCGCAAAATTTAAATAAAAAATTGAGTGGCGAATTTTTTTTTAATTGTAGGGAAAAATACGATTTTTACGCGTTATGGTAGAGAGCTTACAAAAAATCTCCTGGCAACACAGGTTTGATTTGACACCAAGTTTGATCGCCCAGTGAAAAGGTAAACATATTATATGAACGTGTGTTCCACATTTTTGCTTGAGCTTTTGCATATGAAGAAGTTATCACAAAGAAGGGTGCCGCGTTTGCTCAGTGTCGAACAAAAACGAGTTCGACAGACTATTTCACAGCAGTATTTGGACATGATAATGGTTTTCCATAAGGAAGTGCTCAAATTCTTTTTTGTGTTGGCGTATACCGTTTGCGTTCCAGAAAGCATATTTTGAAACAATTCGTTTGTTTAAAATTACCTGCAAATTAGTGGATTGCATTTTCAGCATTTCCTTCATAATGATTGTTATAGAAACCGTAAATGTGTTTATGGATTGAACAAGAGTCTGCAGGATTTCCTCAAGATTGCCAAAATTTTGATCGAAATTTTGGGGCTTGGGTTCCTGATTTAAGTTTTTGTTTTGGGTCCCTGATTCAAGTTTTTGTTCTTTGTAAAAGGATTTATAAATTATGTTATTCAAACTACATCCTTCATTTGCCATCTTGAAAAAACATCAGAGAGTCTTGTTATTTTGTCTAAATAGACCTTCCTAATAGAGTCATCAATTAACAATGCAAGAGGTTTAAGAATTAAAAGAAACATGTTTTTTGTTCGGTTTCACTTCACCCTAATGCACATATATAATATATTAATAAAGTTGGAAACTTGATACCTTTGAGCTCAAATTGAAATCACAGCCTGGAATTATGACTTTGCACTATTTCACATTTTCATCTCTAGAATAACTTTAAACTACTGTTTATTGATATCAGTTATAAATATACGAGTATGTATGTCTTGTTGCACAAAATAAAAGAAATCGTTATGAAAAATAATAAAAATATAAAAATTTCATTTCATATTGGAAAAATGTATTTAAAATACTTCTTTTATACAAAAATTTATTTGTTTAATTTTATTTTTATATCATCTTTAGCCATAACTACAAACTCAGACACATGCGAACATATCTACATATGTATGTGTATTCTATACACATGAATACATTTTTATACCCAGTTGTCCAGATTGGTGTCGACGTCAATTTTTTCTTGATCTTTAAAACATTTTCTAATTTGTCGCCTCTTTATTGTGTTTTCTTTAATTAACAATATGTTACTTCAGTATTAACGACAACCTGGAAAACATTTTATGCGTTTTTTTTTTGTCATGTAACAAAAAGGTAAGTCTTGAAAAGGATTTTTCTCACATTTTTGGACAACTTCACTAACATTTTAACAGATTTTTTTTATTAGTTTTATTTTTAAGCATTTTTTTATTTATTGAATCTTTAATATGAACTAACCATTCAAATCTTAATACTAAATTTAAAATTAAAAAATGTGCTTTTTACTCAAGTCCGGCCAATGCTAGACAAAAAGTTTTACTATGCGGGAGCTATTTCGGTAAAGTCACCTATTGAGCAATCTGATACTGGCAACGGTATCCCTTCTTCTAAGCCAAGTGTGGCGGCCAAAATTAAGTATATTGCACGCAAGAGCGTTTGGATGAAGCTAAGCTTTCTCGTTGCCCTCAAAAAGCAACAAATCCAACAAAAAACTCTTTTTATTAGTAATGACAAAATAATTGTCAGCATTTTTTTTTTATTTATTTATTTATTTTTATTATTTTTTTTTTTTTTTTGAGATAGTGTGCAATAAAAAGGTTAGCTCACCAGATATTAACAAAATTGAAAGCAAGCAGAAATCAGTAGAAGTAATAAATTTCAATTATTGAGTTTAAAAGATATAATCGATGTACATATAAAGATAATCCCCTTTCCAAGAGGCGTTGTCGTAGTCGCATAAAGACGACGAAAAAAATTTGGCATTATGGCCTTACCCAACGGTGATCTAATCACCGGGTGACTACAGTGCGTCAACCAGACAAACTGTCATGCATGAGTACCAATTCGATCACATGTTGTTTGGACATGATCTCCCCCTTGGTTAGGAGCGGAGCCTTTCTAATACTCCTTCCGATCTATGGGTCACGGCACCCGGTTGCAATGCAACTCTACACCGAGCTCAATTGAACTCTCCCCACGATTTGGGTTTAAACCACAACCATCACGTTACTCCCCGAAGGGCCGCACCATAACCGGGCAGGAACTAGTTCCTGGGGCTCCCGGTTCCCGTGATACCAGATTTAAGTCTCCGGTCAGACTTCGTAGCCCATGGACGACTACCAGTAGAGTCCCAAACGGCTCGGGGACTGGTGACCCCCTGAAACAATACTTACACACCATACGGCACAGCAGGAACACAGCAATGACAGCAACAGCAACATATAACGGGAAAGTCGCTGACGACAACAAAACAGCAGCCAGACAACAATAATCTGTGTCACCCGTAAGAAAAACACACACGGGTACAAAGCACAATAAACAACACAGACATTCAACATTCATCCTCACGGCCACCCCCCTGTGGCCCAGTCCTTTACGACACGAATAAAATAAAAACAACAATTAGACATGACCCCCCTCACGGAGGAACTTACAAACAAAACAATGTTGCCAGCAACTCTGCAACTAAACAGCAACCAGCAAAGCAGCACACATGATGACAACACACCGCAAACAGGAGCACCAGAAACAGCACGAGTGTGCAATAGAATGGTTCGATTTCAATACAAAAAAAAAAAAATTGTTTCAGCAAAAACAGCTAGAAAATGATTATTTTATTGTTTTGCCACGCCCATAAATACCACTCTATTAGTATTTCATTCACTGTGTCACCCGTTTTTAGTCCGATCATAGCATTTCATATACCGGTGTTCATGACTGTGTAAGGGCTACATTTCGATTCAAAAATATGAAGCATTGGGTCTGGAACGAACCAAGTTTTTTAAATCATGTGTACAATTTGACGGGGTAGTCAGTGATGCCAGAAACTTTTGCCAAAAAATCTTCATTTGTCAAAAAAAATTTAATTTTAAGAAAAAAAATCTTAAAATGTTTTGCGTCTGGTTTTTTATATATATATAAAAATAAATAGTTAAATGTTGCAAAGCGATGGTTATTTTAATAATACAAGAAAAAAAAAATTTTACCAAAAATGCAATTAAATTTCTTTCCAAAATTATTCATATGGAGCTTTGTACATACATACATACGTATGTAAATATTGTGCTTGAAAGTAAAAGTTATTCTAATTGCTTAAATATAGCTTTTAAAATATTTGTTAGAATAATGAATCCCAAAAATTTATATTTTGGGGGAAAAAATCATCAAATCTTAATTTGGCTGTGAAATCTTCAAAATTAAGGTAAAATCTTCATTCTGGCAACGCTGGTGGTAGTAGTCTCTACATAGCCGCGAACAACGATATAAAAAATATTATGAACATTCTAAAAATGGAGACTCAGTAAACAAAATACTAAACGGGCAGTAGGCAAAAAAAACAATTTTTGCATTGTTTTTACATTATTTGCTTTTGGAACCACTCTCGTGTACAATCAATAGTTGTTCGATTTTGTCTTGATGTTGTGGCGATGACGACTCTTGTAATATGGGGTAATATCATATAATATTTTGAGCTTCTTCAGGCCAAGAAGCTATCCGAAAGACAGGGAAATATTGCTAGATAATAGAATAAACTTAAAAAAAACCCAAAAGAGACTTTAGGCTCAAAAAATTATGTAATAATATGAAGGAAAAAAAGAGGGTCGAAATTAAGAAATAATAAGCATGGGTTAGTTTGACTTAAGCAGGGACCGATTCTATGTTATCGGCATCAATTATTGAAAAAATTGCCTCAAAATTGGTTGTTGGTGCTTTCATTACCATTGTTACCAGCGACATCTTTGACGACAGTGTTTGTTATTAAATTTGTGATCGATAACAATTTTGATCACATTGCCGTTATAATTGTCATCAAGGACAATACACATTCGTATTTATTGAATTGTCACAATGAGATCTAACAATCAGTATTCAAATATTAATACTAAACCAAAAAAGAAAAAGAAAAAAAAACAAACAAACTAAGCCCAGCCAATGCTAGATGAAAAGTTTTATTATGCGGGAACTATATCGGTAAAATCACATATTTAACGCTCTAATGGTGGCAAAGACATCCCTTCATCTCAAACGGCTGTGACCGCCAAAAATCAAGTATATTGGGTGCAAGAACATTTGGGTGAAATTTGCATACCATGCAGCTGCAGTAATCATTCGAATAATTTGGTTTTGTCGATTTTGAATTTTTTTTAATGTTTGACGCTGAGGCGGTGCCCCATAATTGAATTCCATAGCACCTTATAGGCTTAAGAATTGCGTTGTATAACAAAAGTTTGCAGTCCAACTTCAATGTAGTCAACTGAGTGACTTTTGCTTCAATATGAGACTTCCACGTTGGCCTACGGTCGAGGTGAATGCCAAGATACTTGACTTCATTGTGATGCGGAATAGGAAGGTTGTTAATTTTGATGGGCGAACATGTTTGTTTACACAGTGTGGATGTAACCTAAGTACATATTTATTCATTAACTTTGATTTCCCAAAGTTGTAGCCATTTCACTGATATTGAAATATATTCCCGGAAATTTTGTGAAGGTAATTGATGGTTTTCATGAAGTCTGTAAAACGATGTGTCATTGTTAAAAGTTGAAGTGTGGATTCCAGATCGTGTTGGCATGTCTGAGGCGTAAATAAAATATAAAGTAGGTCCCAGCATGCTACCTTGGATGACTCCTACTTCGATTGTCTCTTATCGAAGTACAGAAACAAATTGCCCTTTTATCCAAAAAGTGGTCTGTAATTGCTTTGGATTTTTGTCGAGTAAATACGATACGATATACCCGCTGTCAATGACACTCGCATTGCATGCCCAACTGGGTAACTTTAAAGCACATCCATATATGTGTCTGCATGTGTGTGTGCATGCATGTTCGTGATAGTATATAACAATGTTTAAACGTACGTGTGCATTTTTATTTTTACCTGCTCTTCATACAATGTTGATCCTTGTCAAATGTCAAATTAAATTCCTGTTAGAATGCTCGTACGTTCAATCTACTACATTGTTGCTAAACAACAAGAAAAGCTTCGGCAATGACTGCACCAAATACAGTAGCAACGGCAACATAAACACCAGAACAGAGAACAACAAGTTCATTTAAAGGATATATAAAAAAATTATAAAGAAATTCTTTTTTAAACAGCAAACAGTTTAAAAAGCAGTTGAGTTTAAAGTGAAGCGCAGCAGTGAGAAGTGAGTGCTAACTAACACTGGCATTGATTTCATTTGGCCTCGTGCCAATTTTCTTGAAATTAAATAAAAATATACAAGAGAATAAGAAAAAGCCGAAATACTGATAGAAATCGAATAAAAAATTTATACCCTTCATTTCAAGCACGGCAACCAAAGAAATTTAAAGGATTAATTAAAATTAATTTAACTGTTTTCTTTTACGAAAAATAGAAGTTTTCTATATAATACAATTTTATTTATTTAACGATTTGCAGTTTTATTGATTCAATAAACGTGTCCTTTTAAAAAGACATTTTTACTTTTAAATAAATACTAAATAGTGGAACAACAACAACAGCTCTGCTAACAAAACAAATAATGTTCATACAACTCAAGCAAACAACTCTCATGAATACTAAAACTCCGGGTAAGTCTGAACGCCATTCATTGAATTTCATTGTGAGTTCTAAATTTAATTCTTCCTCCTTAGAACAAGCATAAAAAACAGCCTTTTTTTTTTTCTTAAAACACCTACATTTGTAATACTTGTATTTAATAGATAAATATGTACTTATACCCACACCTTTCTTAGTCATACGCTCACTTCATCCATCATTCACATGGTTCCAGCACTTCATCATCGTTCCAATAAAGTTTTGAACATGTTCTAACAAACACTCTATAAATAACGTCGTTATGAACGCGTGCTGCTGATACAGTCATTTTAAAAGTATTTCTTCCTCTCTGGTTTATTGTTTTCTTGTTTCTTTTTTCAAGTGGCATTATTTGAAGGAATGCAAACTTTTAAAGAAAACACTTTAAAGATTTAAACTATTCAATTACATTAATTTTCATTTTCCAAGAGAGACTTTATGTGTCTTCTAAGTACTCGAACGGACTAAATATTAATTAAAATTTTAAAATTTCACTTTCCTTTCCATTTGTGAACTTTTATCAAAAACTGGAAGAATTCTTATCGTAGCACACGTAGGAAAAACAAACATTTAACTTTGCATTATGGTGAGCTTACAGCTTTATAAATCAGCTTTTAAGACATGTCACACAGAAACAGTTTTTTTAAGTTCAGTAATCAAATTCGCTGATTCTATTAATAAATTGTTTGTATTCGGATCTATAGAGGTATTCGTGGATTCAAACAAAAATATAGTAAAAATAAGTACTGATCGAAAGCAAAAAAGTTGTTCAACAACAACGAAATATGAATCCAAAGTTATTTCTCTGGTAATAAACTTACTTTTCACTACTTCCACTTTAACATTTTAAGTCATTATTTTAACATGACGATGTCATTGGAGGCGAATAACTATTTCAAAATGTCATTACAAAAAGCCATTAAAAAGCTAATTGCTTATAAGTCCTTGATTTACAAGTTGGTGCCGATAAAATCTATTAAAATGACTGAAGATGTTTTATATAAATGTATACGAGTGCGGTGTAGTGGTGGATAACTTTATATAATACTATCATTTACCCGCGACTTTTTCTGCGGAAAACAGATGATTTCAGTAGCCTATATTGAAGCGAAAACAAAATTAAGAACACTATTTTATTAATAAATCATGACATCTGATTTTATTTTTGCAGCTAAAGATCTTTATTAGTATTGTATAAAAAGATCTTTAACTGCAAAATAAGAATCAATTACATAAGCAAGATCAAATAAAATAAATATTAAATTAAGTTATAATTTAAATTGAAATGTTGGTTTAAGCTTGTGGTCGGTTTAGTTTTTTATATAAAATGTTTTTGTTAATTTATTCTTCGATATTTCGTCTTCCTTCCGAAGACTTCTTTAGGAAATATTTTTTTGGTTTTGTTTATAAGATTAAAAATATTTGAAAACATACTGAAAACAATTTTAACACACATAAAAACATTCAATATACATTGTAACAAAAAATTAAAGTACATAAAAAAATTATTAATATAGTGTTATATACATAATTATAGATATCTTAATGAGCTAATGTATTACTCTATTCTTATAAATTAAATTCTTATAGTTCTGAGCTAAACTATATGTATCTTTTCTATAGGGTGTTTTTTTAAGCTCGATAGAACTTGAAATTGTAAAAAATAACACAAAAAATTAAATTGTAATCAAAATTTTTTTTATTCGAAAGATCAATACGTGACATTAACATTTGAAAATGATTTCGGGCATATGGGCACCGCGGCTGTTCTTGACGAAGCGCATTCTGGACGTCCAATTTTGGGCCACTTTTTCGAGCACTGCTGGCCGTATGTCACGAACAACACGAACAATGCTGGCCTCCAAGGCGTCAATTGTTGCTGGTTTATCAGCATAAACCAGTGACTTCACGTAGCCCCACAGGAAATAATCGAGAGGTGTCAAGTCGCACGACCTTGGAGGCCAATTGACAGGTCCATTTCTCGAAATCAACTTATCGCCAAATTTTGATTTCAGTAAGTCGATGGTTGCGTTCGCCGTATGGCACGTAGCGCCATCCTGTTGAAACCACATCTCCTCCGGATCAATGTCATCCATATTTTCAAACAAAAAATCATTGATCATGGTGCGGTAACGATCTCCATTGACCGTAACGCGAGCTCCGGCCTCATTTTTGAAGAAATAAGGTCCGATGATGCCACCAGCATGAAAACCGCACCAAACAGTGCATTTTTCTGGATGTAATGGAGTCTGTAGGGTCTCTTGTGGATTGGTCTCACTCCATATGCGGCAATTTTGCTTATTAACAAACCCGTTAAGCCAAAAATGCGCCTCATCGCTGAACACAATTTTGCGATAAAACAACGGGTCAGTTGCCAACTGCTCTAGAGCCCAATCGGCGAAAGAACGACGCATACAATGGTCTCGTGGCTTCAATTCCTGCACCAGCTGGATCTTATACGGGTGTAGGCCGAGATCTTTGCGCAAAATTTTCCACGTAGTGGACGGACAGAGCCCCAATTCATGCGACCGACGACGAATCGATAAATTTGGATCTTCTTCCACACTTTCGTTTACAGCGGCGATATTCTCTTCAGTACGCACATTCCTTCGACGTGCTGGTGTTATTGCATCCTCTAGAGAGTATGTGGTACGAAATCTATCCACAGTTCGACGAATGGCTTGTTCAGATGGACGATTATGTACGCCATACAAATGACGAAGTCGTCTATAAGTTGCGCGAATCGACGACTGATTTTCAAAGTAAATTTGGATAATTTCGTAGCGTTGTTATAGCGTGAGTCTATTCATGATGATTTGTCAGAGTATACTGAAACAAATAAAAAAAATGTTTCATCAAAATTTAATTTTTTGTGTTACTTTTTACAATTTAAAATTCTATCTAGCTTAAAAAAACACCCTATATTATCTATTGGTACATCAATTATCTGCAGTATATAACGTTGTTTACAACTATTTTCTGTATTTAATATGGAAACGTTATTAAAATCAACATTTCCATTTAATTTATAAAAAAAGGTCAAATAATTAGGATCAAAATTAAGTCATGACTTCACGTTATGTTATTTCAAATGTGTATTAGTACAACTTATATTTAATAAATCTGGGTGTGCTACGCTTTTTTTTTATATTGCTATTCTTTTCAAAAACGTGAAGGATTTATTGAATCTGGGCTTTTTTGACTGGAATTGCAAATCGTATTTATTTTTCTATTCGCCTATAATTTTTCGTCCCAAAAATATAACTTGCAACCGTGTGATGTTACAGTCTTAGAGTAATAACGGTTCGAGCTGGTAGAATTGAAACGCCAACTTTCAGTCGCAATTTAGTAGCAGGTAGCCCTGTTAGCTCTTACGAATTGAAAAGCTCTACAGGATATGATGTTACTTTAGTATCTATGAAACTGAGTACAGACATTTATTCAACAAGACTGAATGCCCCAAAATTTCATCAATCAATGCTAAAATATTTCTTTCTTATACCTTTATCATTTATATTATTGTCGAAGTCGGGATAAATATGATATTTTAAACTATCTGAGTCTTGGACAATATTACAGAGTTCATATATTTTTTTTTTTTATCTTGCACAAGTGCTCAGGGGATGACCCCTACATATGCAGTGCATTGTACTGGAACTAGGAAAATAGGTTATAATAGGATGAAAGAGGGAGTAGTATGTTTGGGAGCTCAACTTGAACAATAACAACTCTATTACAGCATTAAAAATGTTGGAATTAAATAATTAAAACTGATCAGTGCCCAGTGTATATACCTTCGACACTGCTCAGACTAACAAAATTTAGTTCGACACCTTCCACACTGCAAGGTAATGAAGTACATTCAAAAGAAGTTAATAATGAACTTATAAAGAAAATACGGAAAACGGTGAAAAAAGAAACACGTGTACACGTGTACCTATTACGATGCAATATGGTTTCAAACGAAATAAATTATGAACATATATAGAAAATACGGACAACAGTGAAAAAGATAGAAAAAAAGAAACACGAATACACAGCGTTCTGCCTATTTTTTCATACGAAATTAATAATGAACATATATAGAAAATACGGACAGCAGTCGCAAAAGACGTGCGCACAGAATGGACGCCAGAACACGACCTCATAGTATGTATTCCCTGATTTGTATAAAAGAAGTTCCGAATATGCATCACAGCGTAGTTTAATTCATATTTGTAGTAAGAAGTATCTTTTTCATGCATTTACAGCGAAAACGCTTCCACGAAAGCATCTATTTCCGCTGCTTGAGTATATGTAGCGACAGCCGCTAGTCTGCCGGAAATCATCAGCCAAAGGCCAGTTACCTTCCGTTATCTTGTATAGTCCGATCTAAAGCTTCAACAACTCTTTTGTAAGTCATTCATCCTAAACTTACATTGCTGCAGCATTCGGCCATTTACTATTCTAGGTAATATTACAGACGAGTATTTGGTTACATATGAAAAATTAAATTAAATCATCGCATACGTGAATGACTGCATAGTTACAACGAACAAAATATTTTGTCTGATTTCCAATAGAAAAAGGAATTTGCAAGTTATTTCGTTTTATGTCCAATTCTTTTTGTATGTTCAGCCAATTCATAAACCTTTTCCAAAGGTTTTGGTAATAATTCATCTGACAACAAATATTGTCAGTTCACACGGTTCTCAAATTGTTAATGAAAAAAATTGCCAGACATGTTGTAAGGCAATGCCACTTATGTATATCAACAACGATCTGTTTGGCAGTGTTGTCCATCAATTTTTTTTCTGACAATGATGCCATTGTCAGGTGCATTAATTTTATACATCTGACAATTAAAACTGAGCTTACAATACCAGCCAATTATCTGGCAATGCCGACGAAGAATGTTCTCACGATTCTCCGATGCCTGACAACATTGTCCTCTTACAATTGATTGACAATGGGTTTTCTGACAACGTTGTAAGTCGAAAAGTGGCAGTTCATACGATTGTAATACATTTTCAGACAATTTTACTAGCAATATGGTAAGATCTGACAACCGTAGCTAGAGTTGCTCAAAAATTAATTTTTTTGGACAGACATTTGTCTGTGCGATATCCAATTTTATTTTTATTTCTTTGATATAAAGAATAAAAATGATTAAAAATCTATTCATTATAGTGGAGTGCTCTATTATTTTTTAAATTAATTAATTTATTTTGTTTTTGGACAGAAATTTTTATATGTCCAAAACCTTTTTTATTTTCAAATGGTTGACAGTCTCTTAAAATTAGAAAGAATATTGAAATTTAATTTATAAATAGCAATATTATATCAACCATTAATTTTTTTGGTTTTCAGGTCTTAGGCATATCCTTTCAAAAGAAATAAAAATAAAAAAGAGGTTTGAAAATCGTTTCATATATGGCGGAGTTACTTAAAATTTTTCCCATATGGACATTTTGTTTACCTGATGTCCAAAAACATTTTTTCACTGCGTTTACAAACTCTTTTTTTGGAAGAAATAATATTGAAAATCGGTTCATAAATAGAGTAAATAAAAAATTTATTTTCATCTGTCCATCCGAAATTTTTATAAATTTTCAGCCCATTGTCAAACTCTTTCAAAAGAAATCGTTAGTTCATAAATGGCGGGTTTTGTTTAATTATTTTTGAAACGGTCCTTTTGCACTCCTTTTTGTGGCTGAAATTTCAGAATAGAAACTATCCTTTGTTGATTTTCGGTCTTCAAAATATCTGCTAAATGAATTTCATTTAAATTAGCTTAACGGCTTAGGAGTGCAAAGCTAAAAATATGTTCATACTCAAAAATTAATTTTTAGGTCCAAAAATATTTTTATTTTTAATTCTTTGACATATCGTTGTGAAAAAAGAAAGAGTATTGAAATTCGGTTCATAAATAGCAGAAATGTTTTGCTGGCAAATTCTATAGAAACCCTCTCAAAAGAAAAGATCGAATCACAATTTGCGGAAATATTAAAAAAAACGGTTTTTCTGGGTGGGCTATTCTATAACGACTCTCGAACCTCAAGGTATCTGTATACCGAATTTCATCAAAATCGGTTCTGCAGTTTAGGCGTGAAAAAGTAACAGACAGAGTAACTTTTACATTTATAATATTAGTATGGATACCTCTCCTTTATTGCAACAACACCATAACTCAAAAACCCTTGTTTCGAGAAACACACATTTAAAAGTTTTTTTTTTTTTTTTGGAAAATATCTGGCAAAGTATATTTTTAGCTCGAAAACCTAATTTTTTGCGATATGTCTTTGTTGTCATGAAGGTGCGTTATGTATTACATGAATGGTTTGCGAATGATTAAAATCATATTGTCTAAAATTATACATTTGTAAATATATTTACAGCTCTGGCTATTTTCTTATGTCAATGACAATGATTATATGACGTCTTTGATTGCATTTGTTTCTTTTTTTTTCAAGTTTTATTTTTCCTCCTATTTTTAAACGTGAAAACGTTTTAACAAGCCATAAAAATATGCCTGAGAGTACAACAGAAAGTATGTGAAAAAAGTTAGAATATAACAAAAATATAAATAAATAAAATTACTACAGAATGGAGAATGAAAATTACTTAAACTTTGACAGAACAATAACAACGCCTAACAAGAGTTATAGGAATAAAAAAAGAATACGAAAATATAAGAATGACAAATATTTATATCTTTTAAAAGAAATTTAGGGAAAATTGTTTGCTACACCGTAAAAAATTGTACACGCTAGATACAATATATTGCTTAATATATAATAAGCACAAAATTAAACAGTAATTGAATCGAAGAATTAATTCCGTCTTGAAAATAGGCAGTTAGGCATTTAAAAATTCGAAAAAAAAAGAATTGATTTTAATTTCAATCCAATTTATTTTTTGAACTATTTAGTCAGATGCTATAGGTAAAAGTATTAAAAAGATAAATTTATTTTTAAATTGGGTAGTCAACAGCATTTGATTATCACATTAGTTAGATTCAAGTAAATGTTTTGTTAAGCTCGAATTTTAAAACGACATAATTGTTTAATTCAGAAGCAAATTGTGGTATCAAATTTGTAGCATCGTTATTTGATGTAATTTTGTCAGCCACGGTCTCGGAGTTGGTCGGCATAGATAATCAGGAGGACATGCTTGGGATCTTTACAGATGGATCCAAGTCGGATTCGGGAGTTAGTCCTCCGGTATGAGAAGAGACTCAGTTTTAGGCTGTAAAATGAGCGTAGCGTAACGCAGGCGGAAATCGCGGCTGTAATGAGGGCAGCTACTTGGTTTACATACTACAGTATATACAGGCATGGTATCCGAATTTTTACTGATAGTAAGGCTGCGCTGAGTGCACTATGTCCAGGTTAGTCTATGCATGTCGGAAATCTCTAAACGAAATAGCGATACGTTCGAACCTGGAGTCTTTCTGGGTACGAGGGCACAGTGTAATGCCCGGAAATGTTGCAGCACAAAACAGATGGGCTAGAGCGGTTACCTGTCGTATATGAAGGGTGGCATGATCCAGTTTTTATAATAGAAGGACTATTATCCTCAGGGGCCTGCCCCGAATGAGTTCGTGTTCTATGACTATCCTGCCGGAAGGTTAAGTCTCCCATTTAATGCTTTCTGTATAAGTTGTTGGGACGAGGAGGAAGTAGAGAGTGTAGAGCACTTCCTCTGGCGGTGACCAGCTATTTCTAATATAAGGGTGTTGTACCTAGGCTGCATGGTTTGACAAAAATATCGAAATGTGATGCAGATGGATTGGATTGTTTCATCCGATCCTTAGGTTGATTCTGAACTGCACCAGTTTTATGAGTGTAATATGTAGAGAGAAATATTACACTCAGGCAACACAACTTGTTTAGACGAAATTGGACCCCTGGCTTTTCAATGGCTGGCAACCTAAACCTAATCTAACCCATGATATAAATAATACAAGGTAGTTTCATTCTCTTTTTATTATTTGTAATAAGGATTTTTGAAGTTTATTTTTAGAGAGAAATATAAAAAAGCGTTGCCATACAGTTGAATAAGGGAATTTACTCCTAGAATGGATTTTTCCTGAAATGTGTAGTGCATTGTTCAAATTAGAAAAAGCTGGAAATAATAACCATTCAAACGAATGCTCACTTTATAGAAAATATTATTACATTTAAAAGAAAATACTCTTTAGATATTAAATATAAAATATATAAATAATTATTTCTACTAGAATGGCCGCGGATGCAGCGACAAGACTAATGCACGTAACCTTGAATATTCTTCATTACATACAATAAGAAAAACCTACGTCCAAAAGATGTCATTATTTGTTTAAATATCAAAGTAAGCATGTATAGCGAAAATTTGCATATAGTTTTCCGTCGTTTCCGTGCCTTCAAACTTGTTCTGGACGTGACTTGTGACTTCTCTAACAAATGGCGCGATATAATTATTCAGTGCATTTAAAAGAAAAAATAATAGCTGATTTTAATAACGGCTAATCACTGACCACAATTGCAAAAAAAATTGACATTCACCACAGCGTTATATTAAGAATTATAAGCCGTTTTCGTTGTTCGTTCCCGAAAAATCAGTAAACGAGATGGCCAGGCAACAATACGTTTGATAAAAAAGACCGATTCGTGCCGTCAAGAACCATCGCCACACAATTATTATTAAATGTTACCCCCAGAAGGATTCAAAAGCAGGCTGCAGAAGGCGGACTAGAAGCATACCATACAAAAGTGTAAAAAAGATCTTTATATCACGGAAAAATAGACTGGCCAGCTTGGAATTTGCAAGGGAACACATTAATTTGACCACCACGCAAAGGAATTCCATACTATTCTCCGATGAGTCCAAATTTAATTTAAAAGATTCTCATAGATTAAGACTGGTTAGATGACCAACATCTTAATCCACGTTATACTAAAGGCACATTGAAACGTAGTGTCGGTAGCATTTTAGTCTGGAGATGTTTTTCAGGACATTTTTATATATTTTAGATTTATGTATGTATTTTATTTTAAAATTTTTTATTTATTTATGTTTGAAGTCACAATTTTATTATTGAAAACAAGGGAATGTATAAACTAATACGGTAGCACAATTTTATGGAAAATGTCACAATCCTTATACTTGTCAGATGGTGATTGTTAAGGAAAATTGAGAGAATAAAACTACCTTGTATTTTTTATATCATGATCTAACCTATTTAACTGTATTTCAAAATGTGGAAAATGGTAACAAACACTTCGGTGCGAAATGATAACAAACATTTCACAGTTAACAATTAATTGAAACAGTTTGCAAATCAACTGAATTTAACTAAATGCATATTAATCATTCACAAAAATTTAATTAAATCACCACTTACAGCAAATTTTTTACAATTTTAACAAACAACTAGAACTTTTACTCTGCTATAAAATATTTTTCAAAACATAGAATTCATTGATATAATATAAACATATGTACTTGCATATGTAATATACATATTGTTACTTTTTTGTCTCTAAAAAACGCTTTGCGGATTCTCCAAATTCAAATGAAATAATGACACTCACACTTATTCGTAACAGAGTACTTAAATAGTACACAACTTTATTTACACCTAACACCACTGTGTATTTACATACCGCACTTGCTTATTATTCTGACTTATGACTGTCTTGCACAAAGTTTAAAATTAGATGGACCCGTTGCCGCAGGCCTACTTGCTATTTATACTTCTTTATTATCTTTTACAATCGTCTTAATCTTTCTGGTTATTGTTAATTCTAGACTCAAATGTACAAACTTAAATCTTACGTATATACCAGTATTGTCACTGGTGTAAAATTTATCTATTTATGCTGGTTTTTTCAGATGCTGAAAAGATTTTTTTAAATTCATTTCTATGAAAAAACGTTTTTTGGAAATTTGTGCTGCTAACTTTTTTACGTTTTCTAAATCAACTTGAACCAAAATCGCAAACAAGAAAAATTGTTTTGGTAAAAAAAGTTCTCTTTTCAGAAAATAAAAGATTTTTTAAGAAAAAATATGACAACACTGGCATTCACACAAATGTTTGCGAACAATAAGCAAGTAACAACAACAACAACAAACAATAAGAAACGAAATACGAAGAATGCAAGAATAACAACAACATCATTTGTAGTTGATTTACTTGGAATTTTGCGTACTTTAAATCATGTATATTTGTTTGTTTGTGTATAATGTTTTTAGTTTTATCTTGTTTGTGTGAATGAGCTGTACATTAATAACAAGCAGACCAACGGCTGCACACTGTGTTAGATATGATAAAAATTTGTAGCAATAAGTTATATACAACAAATAAACAATATTGTGTAATTTAACAATTAAGCAGCCTAAAAGACATTAATTCGGGCTTGTGAATTAATCAAATGTTTGTTACTTGATGTTTAATTCAATGATAGTGAACGATGTCACTGGTTTCATTCGCTCTGTAAACATTTAAATGATATGATAAAAGAAGCCGAGTATGATTTTCCACGTAGACTAATTTGCTTAATGTATTTTACATTACTGATCATGTGTAGCGGAAGTGATAATTTTAGCAAAAATATTTTAAATTTAACACGTGTTTTTAATTCCTGTGTGTAATTAAATCAGCTAAAAATAGAAATTTATTTTTTGCTTTATTTTCATTAAACTTAAGAAACCCTGCAACAATTAATAAAAAAAATCAGGCGTACATTAAAAAAAAACCCTAATAAGCGCCCTACAACAGTCTGCTGTACAACGTAGATATAGTTTAATCTTAAAAAAAGCGCTATGGACAATTTTGTGAGGTTATCCGAGTTTTCTTAAAAAGATAAATTTGTAAAAACCACAAAATATAGCTGTTTCTATGTTTCATGTTGATATTTCTTAGCCTCTAATCTAATCATCAGTAGGCTAGAAGCCTTAGGTGATCCATATTATTTTTCCCAATTAGACACTCAAATACTGCCTTTTTACTTGCATTAAATCTTCATATTTTTTTCTAAGTGTATTTATTAAGAAACCAAAGGTTGTTGTTTGCCATTCGTAAAATAGATATACAACAATAAAATCTATGCCAAAAGGCACGTTGCCATTTTAAATCTTAAGACATATCTTTCAAATCCATAATATCTGGTGAACCAAACACAAGTTTTTTCCTAAATATTAAAATGAAAATTGCTTGGTTTCCAGTGGTGAGTGATAAAAATGATGAAATAAAAAACGCTCCCAAATATAAAACACGATAAAATTAGAATACATCCTGTGGCCACAAATCGACCAAATCTTTAATTAAAACAAAATATATGCACATATCGCACACTAAAGTGTAAACAGCTAGAAAAACTCTATATTTCTCATTTGTTGTAAATTAGCTTAATGATTATATCTCTGATGACCACGAAAATTTCATATACGTATATTACTGGAAGCTTCTTCCAAGATAATTATCAGATACATAGCCAAAACAAAAGTTAATAAATTTTATAAAAGAAATCAAATAATTTGATAATAATCAGAGTTCTTAATAATCTTATGTGGTGTATATGGGACACGAATGAGCGATACGTCTAAAAACATTGTATTATATACTCAATGTTTTGAGTGTATGAGTATTAATCTTTCATATCCCATAAACCAACACTGATTTTTGAAAGAGGTCTTCAAATCGTATACTGTTCAAAAATCTTTAAAGTTAGAGTAAAATCACACTGGCATAACTGCGGATATACAGCAATTCTAAACTCTTCAACTATTTTTCAGCTGATTCACTCTCTCTCTCTCTCTCTTTCCACTTTGTTTATTGTAATTGGGCACAGTTACCAATTTAGCGTCTTTGCCGCTAGATTTAAGGCTTTTTAACATCCATAAATTCGTATTCTTTCACCTCAGCGCATTTTTTAAAAAATACGTTAAACTAGCGCGTTTTTATGCACTTACTTTTTTGCAATTTTGGAAAGTTTATAGTAATTTCAAGTGATTAAATTGATGTTATTTTCTGTAATGTGTATATAAAAGTTTGCTGTGAAAACAATTTTTAAAGCTCGCATTCAGAAAGACCCTTTAAAGCAATATTTTATGAAACAGTGATAAAATTACTGTTTGTTAAAAAGATGTTTGATTTTAAAAATGGAATTGGCGAAATATAAAATCGTTTCTCTACTTGAGCTACATACTTTTAAAAATTCATTCTATGAAAAAAAAAATCATCGGTCTTCATCATTAACTTATTATTTTTTCCTAATTGGGATATGGAAATGAATAGATTATTTTTATTTACATTTATCTTTCAAGATGATAAGAAGATCAGCAGTAATTCGCGTATCATCCAGCTAGAAATAAGTATGTTGTGTTCTCGAAAATGCTGCTGTATTACTACTTTTTTTTAATTTTAAAATAACGTACTTTTACTTATATTTACATTCTGTTCATAGAACACAAACGAGCAACTCGCCTAGAAAATTCGTATGAAAGTTACTCAATTTGTTGAGTGATTTCCATATCAAATTTTGTAGACGAGTGCATAGACCACAGACTATATGTCGACATTTCATAGAAGCTACCCTACTCATCAGTAGACTTTAGAAATTTTTGGAAAATATTCTCAAGCATTCATTTTTTATTTTTACACACGATGTTGAAGGTAGTCAAGGCCTTCCACACTCCGCTACACGGTAGCTCTTATTAAAGGTCTGCTTTATAAGTTCTCATGGAAGGCGTACTTTAGTAGGTCGTAATGAAGGCCTTCTTAGCAGGTATACTTGAATGCCTTATTTAGGGTTTTCTTAACAGACCTCATCTAAGAGATTCTTTAGCTGGTCTGAGTCCATAATTAAAATGACGAAAACATGCTGATTTCCACAGCAATCGACTAGCTTTTTTTAGTAAATTATTTGTTAGACTGAGTAAAATATTAAGATCATAACCTGTGTCAAGCTGTATGTCATTTAAATCGACCGCACAATTTTGATCTGTTTGGTTTGCTTCTTTATTAATGCGACTGTTGATTTCCGTTACATTTTTTTCTCTTTTTAATTTTGCTAACCGTCTTAACCTTCTTTTAATAACTTTTTTTGTATTGAAATTTACCGCGCAACTACGTAAGTTAAATCGCGACTACTTATGTAAATCTAATTCTGTTTCTCTTCATTTTCTGTTGTTTATCATCGGAATCTGATCTTATTATTGTAATGACTTTTCCATAAGGATCTGTTTTACACCGTCCTCTAGTAGGGAGTTTTTAGACCTACTATATGGCTTTCATTAGAAGCCAGACAAGAATGAGTATCAGATTTTAAATAATGTTTTAGAAGGCCTTTTTGACAAAGACGTTTCGAAGTATCCCGCAGGGAAGTTACACATTCAACTGAATTTTTGATATGTGTAATAGTAACTAATTAGCTATTTACATACTATATACTGAACTGATTTCAGTAATATATACGCGGTGCATTAAAGCTCAAAAATATCTACTAATCCACAAAAAAAAAATTAAAAAGTTTCGGTTGAAAAATAAAAAGGCAGAGGGATATAAAATTTTGTATTGGTCTACTTATAATTATATAGATGACACATTTCGTAGTGGTTTATTAGGTCTGTGGAATTGCCAAGTTCTGGTTTTTGCAAATGTCAAAATGCTAATATGGCTGATACCACCCAAATGCATACCACAAATATGATTGTTGAATTCATATTCTCTATTTCTGAGTATAAACGCCTTCCAATTCAAGAAATCAATTCCAAATCATTGCTATCTATGGATACACAAAATACAAAATACAGTGTATACAGTATCACACAAATCTAGTGAAGCCAAATTTTATTCCAGTTCCTATATTTATGATCCAGTGTTGCCATCATTACATAATGATAGAAATGTTAAATGCCTGAAAACATGATTTTTGTGTTTCGCTGGTAAAAGACGTATTCTCTAAGTACGGGACAAGGTATATCAGTAAGCTGGAATTTCACCGAAATCCTCTTGCACGCAACATACTTAATTTTGGCGGCCTAACTTGGTTGCGAAGAAGCGATACTTTTGCCACCTTCAGATTGTTCAATAGGTGATTTTACCGATATTGTTCACGCAAAAAAAAACAAATTTTTTTGTCGAGCATTGGCTGGACTTATTTAATTTTTTATGTTTAGTATTAAGATATGAATACTTATTGTTAGTTCATATTTTGAAAATTCCAGAAATAAATGTAAGCATTTTTCAAACAAGTTTTCAGTAGTTTCTTATGTTACGCAAGCCATTCGATTTTGCCTTCTAATTCAAAATACTGATTTATTGGCTCATAGGTAGTCAGTAAGGTACTTGTGTTTAAACCACCCGCTATATCCTTAAAACTAAAAAAAAAATTTATTTCCTAAGTAATAGAAACATTATCTAAGTTTAGCCATTCATTTCATAAATACCAACAGTCATTTAATAAATGCCAAGATATAGAGAACAAAGAACAATTTCATTGCAAAGCCAATACAAATCTTAAGAAAACATTAAATTATGCTGAAGTCAGACAAATATCACCCACTTTTCCATTTTTCTAAAAGGGGATGAACTTTGTTACATAAACACATTGATGAATACAATGTACGATTACAAGAAGGAAATTATTTTTTCTTTATTATGCCATCAAATAAATGGTGAATTCATTTATACAATTTCTTTATTTATTTTTATTATATTTTTTTTTTGTTCTTTGTAATCCGACAAATAAACTTCAATTCTTTAATGAAAGGAACTCAAAGTTAAATTTGAAAATAAAATATGTGTTTCCTTTAAAAGAAATTCTTTAAAAATCTTTCAATTAGTCGTTTTATTTCAAATTGCTTAAATATTCTGTGTTATTAAACAGGCAACATTGTTGCAGCAACATGTTGTACAAGGGATTATGCGCTTTAGCTTTTAAACTCTTACTCTCAGCTATAAATTTTCTGCCAGAGTATTTTTTTTTCATTTTTTTCTATTTACAATGACATTCTTTTCAAATTAAATTGCTGTTGTTGGAATGTTTGTGTAGTTTCTGCTGTAGTAGCCTTCGTTGTTGTTGTCGTTTATGTCATACTACTTATTCCATGTTCTTTATTTACTAACTGGGGTAATAAAAAGCATTAAAGGACCCATTAAGCTTAAGGAAAATAAACAACATGTCAATTATAATTTCCGTTTAAATTTTGTTAGAACACAAACTGAGAGGACTATGAATCATGTTTTTTTCTGAAGAAGAATCAATAATGGGGGAAACTGTTTAAGGAAATTGAATAAAATTTAGCAGATTTATCTTAAATGGTTTTAAATCACGTACCGCAGAGAAAACTTCTACAGCTTAAGACAAAGAAATAAAATTAATTATTTTTAATTGTTTTTAATTTCATTTTAACAAGTAAAGTGTGTTCTGGAAATATGTAGCTCAGATATTGTATATTGTTTTAAACAATAAAACAGCGTTTTACTTTAATTATTTAAACAGAATTTGTTAACTTCATTGCTAAAGCTAGGTACACACGGTTGTCAGATCTTACAACATTGCCAGTAAAATTGTCTGAAAATGTATTACAATCGTGTGAACTGGCAATTTTTAACTTACAACATTGTCAGAAAAACCATTGTCAATCAATTGTAAGACGACAATGTTGTCAGGCCTCTGACAATCGTGAGAACACTCTTCGTCGGCATTGCCAGATAATTGGCTGGTATTGTAAGCTCAGTTTTAATTGTCAAATGTATAAAATTAATGCACCTGACAATGGCATCATTGTCAGAAAAAAATTTTATGGGTAACACTGCCAAACAGATAGCCGTTGATACACATAACTGGCAATGCCTTACAACATGTTTGACAATTTTTTTCATCTAACAATCTGACAACCGTGTGAACTGACAATTTTTGTTGTCAGATGAATTATTTATCAGACCATAGTCTGACAATGAAATTCTAAGATTTTCTTACGATCGTCTGAACACACTTCTGCAGGACAATTTTTCATTGTCACTGCATTTTCAGCATGTTGCCAGATCTTACAATATTGTAACATCTGACAACCGTGTGTATATAGCTTAAGTTAAAAATAAAACTATAAAATAAAATTTTTAATTGTAACATATAGTTAATAAGTAATAGCTTTAAGAAGTTAGTATTTAAATATTTTCTTTGGAGTATAAATCAATCCGTTGATGAAGACTGTAAGCGTTGCGGCGAATTAATTTGTTTTTTTTTTTTATTATTTGAAGAAAAATATAAACTTATAGTTATTAAATTTACAAGAAAAATGTACAGAATCAGACCGAATCTGTAAAAAGTAACGCAAAAACTCAGCGGCAAACACTGCCTACCACATTAAATCTCTTCAATGATGTGTGCTATACTTTGTGTGCCCTAAATACTAACTTACAAAGACTATGACGGTAGTATATGGATTTCCCAAAAATGAACTTCTCAACAGTGCTAAAGGTAATAAAACCTAGACAAAATTATAAAAAAGAACTTAGTGCAAGTAATATGAAATATTTAGTAAAAAAAAAGAAAGCAAAAAACAGAAAGTAGAACAAACTAATTTAATGGAATATTCCCAAAAAACTAAGTAAGCAAGATGCCTACCGGCGACTTAGAAAATATGCGGGATTGTGTTCGATCTGCCTGCTGCCAATTTACAATGAAGTAATAATTGGAACGAACACTTCACCATCTCGTTTACTTTGTCTGCAGGCGGTAGGTGTACATTTTATATATGCGGTAATGTGCTTGAAAAGTTATGCTAGGTCTTATATACGATGGTATGTATTACCGACTTAGAAGTTTGCATCACATCATCACAGCTGTAATCATAATTTGTGCCGCTGGGAAGTTGTGAATAAAATTTGCGAAGAGGCAAAGATCTTTTAGAATTCAATTACCTAGCGGCGAACACTGCCAATCACATTACATCTATTCAATGATATGTGCGACACTTTGTATTCAATGAATGCTAACTTACAAAGAGTACGACAGTAGTATATGGAATTCCTAAAAATGATTTTCGTTCACCTTTTGTATCACGTATGTACATATACATATATGTATTTTATTTTTTACATTATAGTGAAAGGCCAATGTAAGCGGCACGCGGCAACGGGCGGTAACCAGTTGTTCTATTTACCGCTTGGATTTTTTTGATGTAGGCAAATGAACGCGGTTAATTGAAGTAAAAATTTATACGCCGGAATTTAAATAAAAAATATTTTGACTTTTTTAACGCAAAAATAAACAAATAAATTTAATTCTTAAGAATTTATAACCAAAAATAAAGAAAATTAATTTATTTGTTTTATTTTCTCCACGTTTTTTTCCTTTACTTTTTGGTTTGACAAATTGAAATGGCAGAAGAAAAAGTTAATTGCCGCTCGGCCGCCTTTAACGGCATTGCCAAATTAAATTAAACTCAACATGTTGAAATTTTTGTATGAATATTTTTATAAAGGAACTAATTTTATGTAAATGGGTCACATTGTTGCCGCCCGCTGCCGCATGCCGTTTATATTGGCCTTTCACTATTATACATTTAGTGAAAAAAAGAAAAGAACATAATAAACAGAAACCAGAACAAATTAATTTAAAGGATTATTCCCGAGAAATGTGTATGAGGCGCGCAAAATGTCTGCGATCTTGACTTACAAAGTAAGTGAGATTGTATTCGAGCTGCCTTCTGCTATTTTACAGTATGCTAGGAAGTAATGAGTTTTTATGTTCATTGGATGAACACCTCAGTATCTCCCTTACCTTGTGAGCAGGTGATAGGCGTTCACCCTATAAATGCGGCAATGTATTTGAAAATAGGTTCATATACGAAGAAACAATGGTGAGCATTATTGACTTACAAGTATGCAGCGGATCATCGCTTCTATAATCGAAACTTTCGCCACTGAGATAACACGGAGCTATAATAGACGTAAATGTATACCTAACGTAAATGTAAATGTAGTAGTGCTTATAGAACACTTAAAATCGTATCATGTGTTTTTGACGTAAACAAACAACAAAAGTGCATGTGAAGAAAAAGTGTTCTGTTTTTCATTTTTATATAATTGTGTGTTAAAGAAAATAATTAACTTTTTAATCGCCCATATCCTTATATCAAATAAATTACAAAAATTAAATAAAAACAATACAGCTGTTCACAGCAGTGATGAGAGTTCATAATATTCACTACATATACAAAGAGTACGAAAATGGTTTAAATGATACCTAAAATTTCTAATTTCTTTTTCTGTCTATATGTCACCATTTCATACGAGCTACAGCTGGGAAACATAAAACACAAGCTGTTTATATTTTTTTGATTGGTACCAATGTTGGAAGCTAATATAGCGAATAAATAAATCGCAATTGTTTATAATGTATTATTATTAGTTTATTATCGGGCATGTTGCGAGAAACGCGCGTTCTGAAACCGCAAAGCGTTTTGAAAAACGCCTAAGTGATTTTTAGGTGTTATAAGGAATGCGCATTTTACTGCCGCTTTGGAGTTTTTTCCGAAAAAATACAACATGTGTTTTACATACGTATATGTATGTGGTAGTTATATAAAATGAAAAAAAATTTGACAACAAATAGAAAAATTTTTTAATTTAGTTTTTTTAATTGAAAAATGTCTTTTAACTTTTTATTGAAATAAACAGAAAACACATAAAATTTTAATTGTGAATAATTTTACTGTCCTTTGAAAGCTCAGTTTTAACAAACGCAGTTGAAGTCGCCAATTTTGAGAGATATGCGTTTTCCAGAACACCAAATCGCAAAACCATACTTCTTGCGTTATACGTTTCTCAGAATACCTATTTGGCGTTTTCAAATCGAAAACTCTAAATTTAAGCGATTTGCGTTTTTCAGAATATGCCATTTATATCAGCATAACTATATTATGAACCAATTTTAAAAATTCATATTATCGTTCGAAAATTATGCTTCAGGAATATATTTTTGGAAATCGGGCGAATAAACGTTGTAGTTACATATAATGTGACACTTGCATAAATCTGGCGCAACATGTATATAATGCTACCAATTTATGAATATTCGTTTTGGGTGCAGAACTCAGAAAAAAGTCTTAAATTTATTCAAATAAATTATATGTGTGTGCAAATTTAACTACTTAAATGGTTCAATTATCAAATAAATAAGAAGTACCAAATCAGGGCTTTTGTGCCACTCTCCCATTCACAATAATACATACTGACAACATTTGTCACGTAACCATGTAATGAAATTCTGTTTTCTACGGTTACATTTCAGTCAGGTAAGCTTTATCATTGTTGCTCGTATAATAAAAACGAGCAGCTGTTTCAACTACATTTACATTTCTACATTTAGGGCCTTAAGTATTTTATAAAAATAGTATGATATAATTATAAAAGTAATATGATGAAAAGTATTACTACCGTTATATATCAATGAATGAGTTTCATATTTCGTTATAAATATTAGATTTTTTAAGGAGCTTAATTAGAAGTATAATATTTTCACTTGTGGGGTTGGAAAGAAGTTATACAGGAACTTTGTTGTGCAGTATTATTAGTCTGGAGATTTAGGTTCTGGGGCATTCGTTTAAAAAGTCAGAAGGGTTGGTTGGGTAGTATATATTACAATCACAGATATGTTATGTATGCCTTGTGTAACCCAGATGGGGTCGCCTAATTATAGTCTGGTCTAATCTGTTTATCCCCTGCTGGTCTGATATAAAAATATCGATTGATTGTAAAGAATCATTTATCGTTCTGTATCAAGCAGAACTTTGAGAATAGATAAGGTTTCTGTGCAGCGTATAAAAGAACTCATCTATCATTTCACTAATGTCCTTACACGAGAAGTTGCGTGTAACTTGTGAAGTTTGGTTTCTTGCACTTTTGGCGCCTGAATCTGCGAAATCATTACCTTCTATAGATTTGTGACCTTGTACTCACCTAAGAATTATGTTGGAAATTTCTGATATTTATAATGAATTTAATTATGAAAACTTGTTACGGCTCTGTTTGTTATAAAACAAATTTGACTACAATTATGCAACATTTTTATATGAGTATATACACAAATCAGCTAATTTGAATTACTCTGATTGTGTTTGACATTTTAAAACAATTTTCCTCTACTTCTTTCAACCCCGCTTTTATCCTGCTTAGAGCTTTTCGCATTAATATTTCAGTTCAGTCTGGATTTTTGTTCGACTAAAATTTGTTAAAGAATGTACATATATTTATACGTATGTGCGCATAAAATTTCAAACGCCGAAAGTATTTTATTATCAATTTAGAGCTAATTAAATGACGCAGTAACAGCTTAAAGGGAAATATTCGCACACAGAGGAAATATATGTACGAATTTAATAACCCAACGAACATTTTTTAATACTAAGTAGTGAAAACATGAAAGGTGGTTCAACCATACTGCACGGTGTTAAAGTAATTTAACATTTTTCTTAGTATTGATAAATTCATACACTGATAGGTATACAATTGAGCAGTGCGCTAAGATTATTGAAGACTTTTACGATAATGGGCGTTCAAATCAAAATTCACGTCGTGCGTTTTGAGATTTTTTGGGTACCTGTAAGTTCGTTAACATGTAGAATTCACGGAATTGGACAAATCAGATTTCTCGATGAGATAATTAGGCATTGAACGGCATTGAACCTCAATTATGGCTCAGAATAATTAAAAATATGGAACATTCCTTAAACGTATGCCATCGAAGCCCTGTCGAGTGTTTGAATTTGTTTCACGCATATGTGTCATAGATCCTTCTATCACAATAAAAAAAATATTGAGTTAATTGTCTGACAATTTTTGTTCTATTTAACATTAACATCGCGTTTTCTGGACCACCTTTACGTAGAGGATCAGTATTGGTATAGTTTTGACAATAATACTGAACTGCCTTGTGATGAAAATTACGCGGATTGCATTGAGTAAATTATATGTCAACTCCTTAACCATAAACTCTGAAGTGATGCCATCTTTTATAAAGTTAATCTTTTAAATATAAACAGTTTAATATGTTGCAACGGAACAAATAAGGAAATATATTTGAAACGTGGCTGGGATATACATATATTATGTAGAATTAATTGTAAAAACTATTTCTGTATGGATTCCAGGCGCTCAATGTATATGTTGTATTAAGGACCCCGATGTAATATTTGGTATGGAAGCCTTTAGAATCTACCACGTATTGTAAATTATTTTTGGTTTAACCCCTTGATTTCTTTAGGTCATAACGAGTTGGTATTTACCACCATTCTTTTGATATTGAGGTTTAAACCGATGTTATATTTGGTGGCTGGTTTTAGCGACCCGTTTTTTTCAATAGCACCCATAAATTCTCTACAGAATTGAGATCGAGGCTCTATGCGAGTGTATCGATTACGATACCACAGCTGTTTAACAGTCACATTCTTAACAGGTAAGACATGTTTTGGGTCATTGTCTTGATAAAATCTAAATTTTTTCGCACTACTTGTTAAATAAATCCGCAAAATGTCCAAATATTGATGCGTACGCACTTTTAAGACTATAAAGGCAATATCACCCACTGTTTAACTTGAGGTGCAGTCCCAAATCAATCTAGACATTCTAAAAAAATTTTACGGCTGAGATGATGGTTGGCTGCTTCAGAGAGGTTAAAAGCTTAGACGGTACATTTACGTAGTACAACATCATCTTTAATTCATCAAAAATATTACATCATCCCAATACTCCTTCTGTTCGTAGACCTGAAAAAAATGCTCGCCGGTAAGAAATTTTGCCTATTTTAAGGCAAAAGATAAATCATTCTACAGTAGTGATATTGAAACGTTATAGCGGCACTAGAATGATTGCGTTGCTCTTGATGGACATTACGTTGGTGAATAAAGCCAAGTTTGTTAGGGCCGCGACTTTTCGGCCCATGTGTTACATACTTTTGTAGTTTAATAATTCTCCGTACTCAGAGATGTAATTGTAAATATTAATTTATTGATTTTTTGTTGAAATTTATAATTTTTTATAGCGACTACGAAACAGCAAGCTGTCCTCCAGCTAAAACGGTTTGATTATTTTGTCTTGTCTTGTTCAATCAAAAGTTATTGATCACAGCAAATTTGTATTGTAAAAACTTCTTTTGAAGAAACTTAAGAAAAGCAAAGCTTTAACTAAAGCCTGATGTACAAATTTACAAAAACCAAACATCTAATTCAATAATTATATTTTCAATAAATTAATATTTATTGAACCTATTTTTACAATAATTTTTTCTGTGTAGATCTTTATACAGAAATACTGAGCTCGCTTTGTATTCGTATGTTAGCAGTTAAGGCAGTAATAGTTTTCTCTGTTCGAACGTAGAGTCTCAATTATAATGCCTTTTAAGACGGTTGCTAATTTAGCACCTTTCGCGCTTTTCATTACCTAAAAAGCCGCATTTTATTGCCACGGCGCTTTTTTTAAAAAATCCGCTAAAATAGTGCATTTTTATCTACTTACTTTAGGCATTTCTTAAGAAGTCTGTGCTGATGATGTTGATGTTAATATTGACTCAATATTGCATGATATTGTTATCTGGTATTTTTATATCTATAAAAGTCAATATCCAAAGTTCTGAAAAAGAATTATTTAAAGAATATTTAGGTACCTTTAAAAATGGTCCTTATATACGAGTAAAAAACAAGATCACGAGGCGCATCCATACGCTTATTAGAGAGTTTGTTGATTTTGAAAACTAAAGAAATTTAAATTTGTTTTTATTGTTATTTACTAGAAAATGAAAATAAAGCTGAAAAATTTCGAATAAGCTACATAGTTTTAAAAATGTATTTGATGAAAAAAATTTGTATCGACCTTAGTCTTTATCTTATAATATTCTCTTTTTTTAATGTGGAACTGAAAGATTTTTAATTATGATGAATCTTTTCCAATCAAAAATAAGAAAATGAATGTCAATATATAGAATACTCTAACTGTAAAAACGATAGTATTCCATCTGAAACCGAATGTTAGTAGTAAAAATACTTATGTGTAAGAAACCAAAGAGTTCTATAGCAGAAGATGAGCATGGCTTGAAAGCTTACAACTTTAGTTATATATTATATGTATATACATTTACTAAAATATTGCTTAAGTGGCACTACTTTGTGTTTTAGAAAGCAAGCGCAAAATATTCCCGGCTCTTTTGTGTGACTGGACTTCAAGAATGTAAAAAAGAATTTAAATTTTAAGATTGATATTGAGTTTTTTTTTGCTGTTTGTTAATTATAAGTTTACTTACTTGATTACAAAATTCCATTAATAGCTGTATTATTAAAGTTATATTAAAAACTGGACCATTGTCGTTAAAAGCTTTCACCAGCAAGTTGAGAATCATATAAGTAGAAATGAACTTTTACCAAACTTTAATATAACATGTATGTATATTTTAAAGTAATATATATAAAAAATTTATTTAGCTTTTTTTATGAATATGTATAGTTTAGCGCTTTCTAGCGCCTCTTGGGCAAAAAAAAACTATGGACTTTAATGCGTTATAGCGGCAGACAATCCGGAAGCTTTTTCCAGTGCCCCAATTTTCTATTTTTACTAAGCGTAAGAACCAATCTACAAAATAAAAAAAAATTAAAAATTTGATTACGTGAACAGAAAAATATTATAAAGTTTTCTTTTGGTAACGACTTTCATCAGCTATCCTATGGGAAGTCAGAAATTTACAGCCAGTTCGCCGATGTCGAAAGGATAAGTTCATTTTCATGCGAACGAACAATAGTGACATAGACAAACCCAAATTGATTCGAATGTGAGTGACTAGCTTTCTTTCGCATACAGTTTCATTCGATATCGTCGAACTGGCTGTTAATCTAGCAATCGTACTAAAATAACGTTGTGCTCCATGGCGAGTGTTAAAAATGCTAAATGGGATATAAAGAATACATACGCATGTATGTATGCTTGTATGTTTGTATGTATGTCTATGCTAAACGATAAACTAATTAAGGAAATTGTGGCATGTGAATGAAAAAAGTAAGAATTTAATAAACGAAAGTATTTTAAGAATTTCAAGGGAGTTAAAATAAAACTTGCTTAGTAGCATTTTTCAGTAAAATAGGTAGATAAAATGTCACTTTAATACCATTTTTGTTTTTTTTTTTACTATTAAAAAAGACACAGATAACTTTACTCTTAAATGATAATAAAAGTAAACAACTTTATTTTAATTCAATTGAAAACTTGACAACTTGACATTTTATTACATGGCCCAACAAAGGTTGCCAACGTATAATGTTCAATACACAAGCACACAAATATACTTATATACATACATACATGCACATCCCCTAAAGAAAAAGAAAAGCAGTAATAAAAAAACGCTTATTAAATTTAGCAACTTAATCCCATAAGTGCCTGAGTGGATGCTTGTAAATGACAACTACTATAAGAGTGTATTTGAGTGTGTGTGTGTGTGTGTGTGTGAGAAAATATATATAGTTTGTGTGTAAATGCCTGTTCTAACCATTATTTACAATTATAATTGGCCAAAAATATCCCCAGAGTTGTAAAACCCAGTTCATATTAAAACGTTAGATTTAAAACAAGTTTTTATGTACATAAGTGTATGTCCATGTTTGTACACCATAAAAAATATATACATAGGTATATACATATATACCTTATTTGAAGCTTATTTAGTGAAAAATATTATAGAAGTTACCCAGCGAAAAATTGGCAATGTGTTGCGCTTACCTAAGAACATATTTTTCAATATCATAGCATTTACCGCCTGCATTACTTATAATTAGTTAAGTAATGACTTGTTTAATACCTCTTGCATATGTACGGGCGTAAGTAGTTAGTTGTTCCTGGCAATTTTCCATACATGTACAATATTTGCCATGAAAATTGAATGAAAAAATTTGAGTATTACTTGGTTTTGATAAGATACGATGATAGAAACGGGATTAAAAACTTTTACAAAATAAAAAATGTAGTTAAATATTTGCTTCTATAAATTTTGCTGTTCTGGCAATTTTACTATTAGTGTCGATTCTTTTGCTATCATTACGACTTACAGGATTATGAACACCCAGCTTGGTGCAAATGTACTAACTATAAATTTATAAAATCCTAAAATGATAAATCACAGTGCTCATAAAAACCAGTTCCGTACTGAATTCTATGACGTTAAAAGATAATTTTTATAGAAAATTGTTGAATATAAGTGGTAATGGTCGAAAAGAGCTTTTTTTTAAATATTGAACCAGTACTCAGGGGATGACCCCTACATATGCAGTGCATTGTACGAGAACTAGGAAAATAGGTTGTGAAGACTGAGAAAGAGGGAGTAGTGTTTGTGAACATTTGACTTGAACCTTTCAACGTTATAACAGACAGGAAACACGTCTGCAGGCAACTTATTCCACAGACAAAGCGTTCGGCTGAAAAACGAATTCTCTCTGTAATGCGTAGTGCGATTCCCCGGGCAATCGACCACAAATGGATGAGCTCTGGACGATGAGCCACAAGCACAGAAAAAGGTATTTTTCTAGAGATATTGTTTGTAAGAATGCATTTATAAGGGTGGTATACCATGATTTAAAGTCATGTTTTTTTTTAATTATACAAAGATATCCATTACATTTTATACATTTATAGAAAACATTTTCAGCCGTTTTGATAGTGTTTGTCGTCACCAATTTGTAAATCAAGGACATATAAGCAATTAGCTTTTTAATGACTTTTTGTAATGACATTTTGTTATTCGTAAGCGAGAATGGTAAGTACTTGCCTCTAATGACATCGCCATGTTAAAATATTGACTAAAATGCCAAAGTGGAAGTAGTGAATAGTATGTTTATTAACAATTTAACACTATTTTGCAATAGAAGTTTTTGCTGGGTAGGAATTAAAACTCCTTTCATTTTTAAGAATTTGGTTATTAGTATTTATTAAAATCAAAAAAAAAAATGAAATAAAATCTGGATTTATTTAAGATGCATTCAAATCTTTAGAAAAAAATGGAAGTAAATACTTGTTTGTGTTATAGATCTTTAATTATTATCACATCTACAAACAAAGGTGTATGCTTGAACACAAAAAAGAAATCAAGTTGGACTCCTCTCAAGCACTGAATTTTTCGTCATTCTGGAAACAGCACATATAATTTTCTTTTTTACGGTTTTATGACTTTTCGAATTTAGTAGATTTTGCTAATGGCTGAACAAATTTTACATTCTTTGACGAGTCGTAGAACAAAACGTGCTTTTTGCATTTTCTTAGCCAATGCTTGTTTGATGTATGGCAAAAATCTTATTTGTATAATATTTTTCCCCTTCTCATAGAAAAATGTTGTCATTAAAAAATTCAAAACGATGTTTTTCCATTTTATTGTAAACAAAACGTGCCTTTTTTTATTTTATTTTAACAAAACGCGCTGTTTGCATATTAAAAGCACTTTAATTTCGTACAACTTTAACATTTCTTGGGGCAACTTATTGCAGTCCGATGCATATTAAAATCAGGAAAGAACTTGTTTGATATCCAGTACTAATACTTTAAAATAATCGGGTGAAAAAAATAATCTTCGATTTTCCAACATTTTCAAATAATTAACAAAGCACGTTTGGTTTTGCTACTCCTCCTTTATTCCTGATAAAAATATTCACTTTTTCATACAATCATACAAAATCAACTGCAATTGCACAAATGTAACAAAATCAGGCAGTAATTTCCTTGGCTTTCATAATAATTGAAAAAAGTTCAAATAATAAAATTGCAGTAAAATTAAAGCGAAACAGCTGTTTACCGAAAATGTAGAGTCGACATGAGTCGAAATTGGTGCCATTCTTGTGTGGAAAGTAAAGGGAAAACTTTCTCTTGTTTCTTTTCACAGCTCTCCAATTGTGTATAACAAGCATAGACAAGTTTTGATGGGAAGCAGCTAGATTTAGACTTGTGTCATTCATGAATGAATTACAGGCTGTTTATAAGACACGACTCGTCGATAAAAAGCGCTGACTTTGTAAGTTTTTTCTGGTTTTGATTTACAAACCGCGACTACTGACGATTAGTATTGAAAAACGTAACTTCTGTCAATTTATTTTGGTTTATAAGTCGCGAGTCGTCTCACCATAAATGTCAAAATCGGCAAATGAAGGAACATGGTCGCCAATAGGAAATATGTAGAAAGTGTTATAAATAATAAGAAATTATAATAAAAATAGTTTATAAGTGGTAATAAATAAAAAGAAAACAGAACGTTCTAAGAATCTCTCAAATTTCTGGAAACATGAACTGAAATCGTTCTTTCTTTGCATACAAATGTTTTGTATACATATGTATATACATACATAGTAAAACATACACACATACAACATAAAACATGCAGTTAATATATACAATTTTTGTTTGTTTATTCGTTTTTTCCCAATTAGGCCGCCATAAAAAAACCTTTCCACAAAATATGTATTTTGTTTTATTTATTTACTTATACATACATGCATATGTATATATGCATGTCAACTGTGCCTAGAATAGGCGGTTTTTTTTTTGGTTGAAAAAAAAATTTTTGGTAAGAAAAATGTAAACAGATACTATTTTTTCGCATGATGGCAACAAAACAATATCATAAATGTTTGACATATACGCGAATTTACGTAAGCTGCAATACACAATCAAATCGCGTTTTATAAACCCAATTTCATACGTACTCTTCTATGAATTGGCTCGTCGCGAGTGAGCTAACTCGTGTTCTATAACCAGGCTGTTAATTCAACCGAAAGACTGAAATATTTCTGTAGTTTTTCTCTATTTCTTTCATCATTCTCTTTCTTCTCATAGTTCTTCATTCGTCCAGCACGAAAATACATTCAAAATCAATTATTATTTTTATTTTATACTCATAAATTTAAATGTATTTTAAAACTAAACTGAAGACCATTATTATTCATAAAAAAAAATATTGCAATTTTATTAAACTGTTGTTTGGCAAATTTCTACAGGAAATTTGTCAAATAAGCGTTTAATAAACATTGAATATTTTTTATGAATGCGGACGAAGTATTTTCTTTATATTTTGCTTTTAAACAAACAGTGAAACAAACAAATAATACATATGGTTGCTTTAATTCGTGTAGATAATTGAAAGATTTTCATACATTCTGCAATATGTTTGGCAAACAGAAAGGTGATAGAAAATAATGAATTAATTCACTTAACCTTTCTGAAAGACAAGGAAAGATTCACATAAATGAAAGATTTTGCTCAATACTACTATGATTCCAAATTGATAAGACGGAATTTAGCAATAAATCATAAGTTAAACTATTGGGTAAAATGGATGACGCTCTTAGACATACATACGTCTCGTAATATTTGAACAGATCATAGCGTGAGCACTGGCGGGAGCATCGGAGCGCGACAGGAGCTCTACGGAATTGGAGAAATATTAATTTGCTGTTCACAAAACACAGACGAGCAACTCATTTAGAAGATTTGCATTAATGTAAATATTAATTTATTGAACTTTTGTTGAACTTTATAATTTTTAAATTAAATTTTTGGTTTTTTTCCTTTCTTAAGTTTTTTCTTAAGAAGGATTTTTTTACAATACAAATCTGCTGTGATCAATAATTTTTGATTGAAGAAGATAAAAAAGAATAATAATCAAATCTTTAGCTGGGGGACAACTAGCTGTTTCGTAGTCGCTACATTACTCATCAGCACCCACTGCGATTTGAACTCGGGTCATGACGTATCATGATCTGCTGCTTTAACCACCCAGCCACCGAGCATTTAATTATTCTTTATCTATATTCATCTCATATTGAATCACATATGCATTTTGTTAATTGCCCACCAAAAGTTTATTTAAAAATTATAAAGTTCAACAAAAATTCAATAAATTAATATTTACATCTCTGGGTATGGAGAATTATTTAAATACAAAAATAAAAATGTTATAGTTATTCTTTTGAGTTATTAAATAAGGAACGGTTTATAAAATCACAAAATACGTTTGTTGTTAAACATTTTTGTAGTTATCGTATTAGAGAAGC
Source organism: Thecocarcelia acutangulata (assembly GCA_914767995.1). NCBI lineage: Eukaryota > Metazoa > Arthropoda > Insecta > Diptera > Tachinidae > Thecocarcelia > Thecocarcelia acutangulata. Next base: position 113,108,020 of record OU612094.1, read on the forward strand.
CTGGTGAGACCATTTTCTATAAGTTCTAATTGCTCTTGTAAAGGAATTTAATTTTTGTTAATTTTATTATTTTATTTAAAAAAAAAATTATTTGTAAATATAACTATGAAAATCCATACCAACTGACCATGAATCAAGATTAATGGATTGCGCTTTGTGCAGGTCCGTTATGTTGTTCAATTTAGTAAGCTGTAGGATGTGACGTAGGCAGTGATTTTTGTACACTATTGCAATAACAAAAGCGAATGAAGAAACAACAAATTATAATTCCATGTGACGTGATGCGCAGTAAAAAGTTATTTTGCCAACTTTTCGGCGTCATCTTATTTGTATGCTTTATGCCAGCTGACTACTACTACAACGCAGTTTACCGCAGAAAACATATATAAAAACTTCGTAGTAAGAATTAAATTCTTACATTTATAAATAAAATGTAGCAGATTCATTAAACGAAATACCATCATTGCTATTATAAAGTTAGATTTTATATTTCTTATTATAGGATAGCTAATGTAAAAAATTTGCTTTTCTTACCACTGGAAATTCGTGGCAACTAAGGTACGTAGATACTATTGGATGTCCAATATATAAGCAAATATGTATACATATTATTTGCATTTATACCATTTGTGAAGTTTAAAAATCTTCTTTTGTTAGAAGGATGTGTGGGCATCCTACCTCTACTTCATTCTTCACCTAAAATTGTAGATTGTATTCCAAAAATAAAAAATTTATTATTAAAAGCCTATTAAACGGTCGTTGCAAAGTAGTTTGACTTATTAATGTTCGATGTACAAAAAATATTTTTAATGAATGACGTCAATAAAACCTTTTACACAAAATGTGCTACAAAACTAAAACTTTTTTAAGCAGTTTATTTATAACTGCGAATTGAAATCGAAGCAGAATTATATTTGAAGCGTAAGCAGTACGTAAAAAAAGAAACTATATACAAGAAAAGCATTGTTCAGGCAATTTGCGACATTGTACGACATCAAAGCGTTATGAAATTAACACGTGTCAGCATTGCTGATTAGTTATATGTGATTTTTTTTATTTTAAATGTGGTCATTTTTTCTTGGCTGCATCAATCAATTGATCCAATAATGCACGATAATACCTTCCTGCAGTTATGGATCCTATTTCAAGATAATGGATGAGCAATATTTTGTGTGCATCCGAAAATACAGTGGGCTTAACCTTGCCAGCCGACTTCACTGTCTTCGCCTTCTTTTTTGATTCGATTGATTTTTGGTTTCAGATATGAAGTGGTGGACTCACGTTTCATAAACAGTTATTAATCGACGCCAAAAATCAACACGATTACACTTTATCATGTCCAAACACCGCAATGAACTGGTCTGTCGCACTCGTCTTTTTTCGACACTGAGCAAACGCGGCACCCATGTTGCCGATAGCTTTTTCGTATGCAAATGTTCATGCAAAATGTCGAACACACATTCATATGATATATTTACCATTTCAACAATCTCACGTAACTTGACTCGAAGATTATTCATAACGATATCGGGGATTTTCTTGATATTTTCTTCAGTAACCAATTCTTTTTATTGTTGCAGTGCTTATTCGGAATCGAATACTTTGTGATATAATCTGACGGAGCAGACTCACAGTAATGTTTATCTAGTTTTTCTTTTGTTTCTTTCGCCGTTTTTTCCTTTCAAATAATAGTGCTTAATAACTGCAAGAAATTCACTGTTTTCCATTTATCAAGAAACACAAATGTTGGTTACTTCAAACGACTACAATAAAATAAAGATATCGATGAATTTGGCTGAAATTTTTGACAGATTGCAATTTAAAAAAAAATGTGTTTGTGCTGCTATCTAGCGCTAGGTAGCTTCAATATCCATCCGCTCTCGTATATTTCCGTATGTATTTTACTACCGCGTACACGCAAACAAAAAGCTATTTGGCTTATTATTGTGGCAACATTACTATGTGGGGTTGCAATAATTTGTATTGTTGACGCAAACAGCGTATTTCGATTTTAAAATAGTGTAATCATATACAAATATATTAGTGTTAAAGTTTTAATATTTTCCATAGCTCTAAAAAAATGTTGGTGGCAAGAATGATGTTTTAAATAAATGTACACATGACAATATTATATGGTTAGCTATAGCTAAATTACTATAACTTCTACGAAATATATGGTTAAATTATATAATATTGGTTCTTGGATTTACTTAGTTCATCAAACAACTTTTCGACTGAAACCACATAAAGCTTATAATCATATAATGCAACAATAGTATGTCTGGTTTGTTAGACGATTGTTTTTAACATACAAACCCCAAAAGAATCGTCTGTTGATTATCTGACGAGTAACAATAACAAAAATATCTACTTTTTTATTCCCGTTTTACAAATTTTCTAATACGCTCTTCTAACAATCTTGTAATGTTTGTTAGACGACTAAAAATGTTACTGTGTTTATTTACCTATATGTTTTAAATTTATTTTTATATTATAGATAAACAGAAAAAAACGTACAATAGCTTTCTTTATTGCTCAATAACTTATTGAATATATATTGTGCGATTGGTAGTGAGTCAGTACGAATTATATCTACATAGTATGAAATATATATGTACATATGTATGTACATAGTATAATATATGTATAAGTATGAAAATATTTATAATCAGCTTCTGTAACACTTACTCCCGTGCGAGGGATCGCCTGTGGTTAAAAAATGAAATCGTCGACGAGCAAAAACACTCTTTATGAGATTCCCAGTAGAATCTTGTACGATTGAAAATACTAGCTGGCAAACACGTTTTTTAAATATCTTTTGTAGCCGTACTACTGCATCTATTTAGAGAAATTACATCTGGTCGATTTAAAGAAGTGAAAGAGCTTAACTTCATTTTGAACGGTTCAGTACTTTAAGAGTAATACGACTATTATAAAATATTATATAAAATATGTATATTATGTGTTTGACTTAAATACAAGTAAAACAAAAACAGTGTTGCCAAATATCAATAAAAAACATATTTGTATAATTTCACAGTTTTATTGGTTTCAACATTGGATTTCATATGAGAGTGCATTATTTGAAAAAAAAGAATGCGGTCGATTGGGTCGACCCAATAAATAAAATACCTAGTTTGAAACCTAGTTGAAGACAGTTTGATTGTTTGTGAGGATGTGACGTACTTGTACATATTCAATTAACAAGCAAATCAACGGCTCGCACATTGGGTTAAATGTGATAAAAATTCGTAACCATACCATCACATTTCTACCGTTTTACTGTGTTTTTCATCAATCGAACTTATATGAAATTTTTAAAAGTTTGCTTTTTTATAAGCTGAAAATTTTACGCTCTTGAATATTTTTCGTAATGCCGTACGGAAGTTACTTGATTAATCGACCTTGAATTATGTCTTATTTAACTAAAATTTATTTAAAACCTATAAAATTAGTTTAAAAAACGAGAAATTACATATATACATTATATATATACATTACATAGATGCTTTATTACAACATAGTCATAAATAAAAAAAAAGCTCGTTTCGAGAAAAACACATTTCAAATTTTTAAATTTCCATACAAGTCTTGGAAATTTTTTTTACAAATATATAAAGGAAGCACTTTAAAAGTGATTTGAATAAGTTTTTGGCACAATGGTAGTACTGTTAACAATTCTGAATTGTTAACTCGATAAGCTCAGTTTTTGAGATATGACTATGTTGCAATAAAGGAGCGATATATATTCACACTTAATTATAGTTATATACTTTTTCATTCATTTCTTCATACATTTTTATTATAACCATGTAAGCCTTATGAAATGAGCGTTGTTAGTTGGTGTTAGAAAAAATCTTTATTTTATTATTTACAGAGATTTTTGTTAAAAAGAAAAAGGTTGAAGGTTGCTAAATTACAACAATTCATTTACCACTGAACAGTGATGTTTGAAAATATTTAAAGAAATTATTCAAAGTTATTTCTTTTCAATAAAATATTTGTTTGTTCTTTAGAATTGAAATAATTATGTTTCAAAAATAATGGTGCTCATTTGTTTTTACAAATTTTGAAATCAAACAACGTCCTTGACTCTTTTTTCCGCAACACTGTTGTTTCGTTTATCTGCATTAAAATGCAGCATTGAAATTTTATACTCTTAAGTGTAATAGAGTCAAATTATTTTAGTAATTTAGTTTTATAAGTATGTGAATGAATGAATAAATAAAAGGCTTGTGTGTGTGCATCAACATTTTTAAATGCCAAGATAAAATTTATACATTTATTTTGAATTCATTTCGCACGTTTTTCCTTTCACCAGGATATCGTTGGGATATTTGAATAATTTTGTTGTGTTAAAAAAAAATGTAAGAGTTTTTCTACAAATATATTTATCTATTATAGTTCTATACTAATATTATAAAGAGGAAAAGTTTTTATATTTGTATCTGGAACCACCAGTTCGATCTTAAAAATATTTTCAATAATATACCGTGGGCTATATAAAAATCCATTGAAGTTTCTAGGGTAGATTGAAGATACTGTCAACCGCCTAAACTCAGGAAATATTTCTTATTGTTTTCGAAGAAATCTATGAAAACAATAGTTTTAGAAGCCAAAAAAATGAAAAATGAAACAATGCGGGCAATTAACAAAATGTGATTCATGAATATAGACAGAGAATAATTTAATGGCTCGGTGGCTGAGTGGTTAAGACAGCAGTTCATGATACGTCATGACCCGAGTTCAAATCCAAAAATGGGTGCTGATGAGTAGTGTAGCGACTACCAAACAGCTAGTTGTCCCCCAGCTAAAAATTTGATTATTATTTTTCTTGTCTTCTTCAAGCAAACAGCAAATTTGTATCTTGAGAAAAAATTTAAGAAAGGAAAAACTTGAACTTGATGTACAAATTTACAAAAAACCAAAAATCTAATATAAAAATTATAAATTTCAACGTCTTTCTTCGCATGTCCGTCCGCTGACCACTTCCGTGCGTTTGTTACACTATATAATCTACATGGATGGATCGATTAGAGTGCAAAGGAGTACAACAAGCTTATATTGTTGCAAAACTATCACCAAGTGTGGTCAAGGGCAATTTTTCGTCCGCAAAACTATCCAAACTATTTTTATGAAATTCAAAACATATTTAGATATAACTGCCTCTAAAAATACACACAGACACAGTTTCTTCTACTTTTGTTCTTTTGAGCTATGAAACCCATTTTGATGAAATTGGAAGCAAAAGAAGGTATACTTATATAAGTATGTATAAAATAATATACATTTTTTTAAAACTAAGATCACGGAAATTTCTCTCTGCGTGCAAAGTAATACAATTGTTTTAAATTGTGGGGAAACGTTGACCAAAAATAATAAGCATTTTACCTGTAAAACTATATAAATACATAAATGAAAGAGCTTGTTTTTTGTGTTTTAACAGATATTATTAGACGTTTTTCTTTTTAAATTCTCAACAATTTATTTAGATTGTTGGGATATAACGTTGAATGTTTCAGAATATATGTCAAAAATATCCAAAGTCTACTGATGAAATGTCGACATATAGACAGCTGGAAAACATAGAAACCAAGCTGTTTCAATATTAGAAGTTAATATTGTGAATAAAACTAAATTTTTATAAATAACTAAATTTTATGAAATTCAAAATATTATGTATTATGAGCTAAAATTAGATCAGATTAGTGGGTACCTGTACCGAAGATAATTCATTCGTTTGAATAAAGCCATCAACGAGAAACGAGCAGATTATTCGATCAGACCCGAGACCATAATTTTTTTTATAACAACGCTCGGCCACATTTTACAAGAGCAGACTCCAAAACTTCAGTATTTGGAAAATAGTGGATGGAAAGTTTTAGCTCATTATTTATAGGCCAGACTTTGCTGCTTTTGACCACCATTTGTATCGACCGCTGCCCTCACTTCAGAACATGGTATCAGACTTGATTCATTCTTTGCCACAAAACCGGAGCAGTTCTTTCATTACTTTGAATAATGTATCAACTCATTTTGTTATTAAGATAAACGCAATTTTCAATAAAAAACAACGACATTATTAACTTATATATTTATATACTAATAACAAGTCCAAACCTTAACAGGCAGTGATCGATAGATATTTTATATGTTTTCATAGGGAAAATCTTTATTTATTGTATTAAGTCAATAGAAGCGAATGCTCTCTAATTTATGTTCGATTTGTAATTTATTATATAGAGTGTTTTTTCTTACATTACACATGTTTAAATCATAATAAAACAAAGAAATGTATATATTTGATATCACTCAAACGAGCTTTTTTGATAGATAATTTCATGACATTAATGTATAAGTATGATTTAAGGCATGTCGTCACCACGGCAAACGCATATACGCTACCGAACTAGGAAAAGGCAGATTTTTTCGAACACCAGTTATTTCTAAACATAGTTTCCTTTTAGGTCAATACACTTAACAGGACGATTTTGCCCCTTTTTATACCATCTGTATAAAATGATTTTAGAAACCCCTCAAAATACGCTTGAGTTTCGGTAATTAGTTCTTCGTTTGAGATTAATCTATTTTCTGCGAGCCATTTTTTCAAGTTTGGAAACAGAAAAAAGTCACTAAATTTGGACTCTAAGATGGATGCTCAACCAATTCGAAGTGTATTTCACGTAATTTTAGCATAGTATCTAATGCTGTGTGAAGTTAGAATTTTTTTCCATCAAAAAGTTCTTAGTCATGTCCCTACACCGTTCACCATTGACAGTAACACTCTGACCATTACATGCAGTTAACACCTAACTTGAAACATAGTTAAAACATGAAGCTAAAACTTGCTGCTTAAATATTTGTCTGTTAAAGGCAGCGTACACGTTAGAGTTATAACTTCTCATAGTAAAAAAAAATAAAAATGACACAACTAGAAACATCAGACTGTTGCCACTTTAAGTTACAACAGAGTTTCCAAATGAAGTATTTTAACAACCAAGTTATAACTTTAATCAAACTTCAACATGAACGGTCCACATTTAACTTTAGCGCTAAAGTTAGTGTTTTCATGTCAGCTGGACACCGCACTTTTTTGAAGGCATATGAAGCAATGAGCAGCCTACAAAACGCAACAAACAATTCTTTTCTGTACAACTGATGGCGTTTCGACATAAGATTGTGGATAATTCTCATTCCAAATTTAAGTGTTGTTTCATCGGGTACTCTAAATCGGGCCTGGTATAAAGGCCGGGGCACATAGAATCCGTCATACGTCTCCTTTACAACTGACATTAACGTATACGAAGTATGAAGATGACACAATCAATACCTTGTTAACGGATATAAAATCAACTGCATTTTGCTCTAATTTGATAAAAATTTTTTGATTTATTTTTCAGAAACAGCACAGCAAATATAGCACAATTTGTTTTTAATTTATTTTATTTTTGAACGAAAAACTAAATCAAAATATACGAAAAATATTCCCAAATAGTTTTCAAAGCTCTCAACGTACGTTAAAAGTTGCTCAACTTTAATACTTTGCGTTGACGGAGAAGCACGGAGTGTCACAAAGCTCATAAGACTACATGTATTTTAACTTAGTTGTCAGTTGAAAAAGCAAACGTATAACCAGGGCTGAGCAAGTATTTGAAAGATATTTTTATGAGACCGAAATACAAAAAAGTATTTGTATTTTTTTAGTTGTATTTTGTATTTGAAATATACAATTTGAAAGTATTTTGTATTTTATATATGAAATACACAACTTGAAAGTATCTTATATTTTGTATTTGAAATATATAAATTGAAAGTATCTATTTGAAGAAAGTAAGTATTTGAAATACATAATGTGAGTATTTTGCCTAGCACTGCGTATAACGTACAACGGATTCTATGTGCCCCGGCCTTAAGTCCATCGGTAATGACATGCCAAACCCCACTAAACAAAAAGCAAATATCAGCTGTTAAATGGACTGTAAAACAAAGCAGTGCTGCCAACTCAAAGTGAAAATCTGAAAAATTACGTAATATTTCTAATAAAGGATAATAGTAATAAAAATTTTTATATTAGTTTGGCCTTAATGTGTTCAAAGTGTTAAATCAAACTTTATACTTTGCGAAAATTTAGCTGTTCCTGCGTCTATTATTAGTTGATTGAAGCGAATAGCTAAAGTAACAAACATTTTGATTGGCAAAGCGTTAATATAAAACCCATTTAAAAATTATTATATATCAAAATTAGTTATCATTCGCAATTTTTTTTACCTCGAAGTTTTTATCACTTCTTGTTGTCTTGTCAGCTATAGTGTTTAATATGATGCTACAGACTATATATTTTATTGTAATAATATTTCTTTCATAATTTCTAATATGTCCCAATTATTTTTGTTCTAATTGCAGTGTTAATTCTCAAAGAAAAGCAAAATTAACATACATATGTATTGTGTTGAACTAAAATGATAAATAAATGATGCCCGAAATTGAATGTGACATTGTGGCAGCCGCAGCAACAACAGAAATGGTTAGTGGAGTAACACATGTACCCATTTACGAAACAGCAGTGGCACAAAAACTTTATAATCCACATCTCTTACATCAACAGACAACGGCACATCATCGGCAATATTATCAACAGCATAATCATTATAATAACACTGTAAGTTGCAACTATAAGTTGCAAGAATATCATCAGCAACAGCAACATAAAATGGCAACAAGTTCATATGTGTATCGTAGTCCTTTAACTATACCACCCGCAGCTGCACATACAATGTATGAGAACACTAACAATAACAACAATAATTGTAGCACAATTAACAATCACAACATCAGTAGCCATAGCAACAACAACAGCAATATGTTAGAAACCTACAATAGCAATTACAATCACACAATGAATTTAGCTACCACTGCACCTGCACCAGTTAATCATGATACGACAGCCACAACTGCAACAACAACACAGTGTTTTGCAACAGCAACTGGTGGTTGTGGGGATGCGAAAAATTCAACTGCAACAGCAACTAGTCCTAATCAATATAGTTCTAAACAGAAAGTTCCCGAAACTGAACAGCAGCAACAAACAATGATGCCAACAGCGGCCACAACATTTTTACAAAAATCATTAGAAGCTCCCGCAAAACAAATTAATTATACTAATGGTTATGCCAACATGGGAGAAAGAGCAATCAGCAAATATCTAACAAATCCAACACCACCACCTGCAGCTATACTGGCCAAGACACCCCAGCAAAGACAATCCCACTCACCACATGCCTCAACGGAAGCCAATTTGTTTTCAACAAACATGACCACACCCCCTACATGGCACGCTCACGTCTATGCCCGGCCACCAAACCGACCCACACCCCATACAATTGCAGACATTTTAGGTCTGCGCGATGCCAATAATTCATCTCTTACCTCAACACTTCTCAGCTCTTCTCTAACACAAGAGAATCAAGATGAATCGTCAAATTCGTCTACCACCAATTTACCACCCGCACCTGTAAAATCACCCAAAAGCATCTTGCGCAACTTTCAGCAACAATATAACCAACAATTGAGTCAATACGATCAACTACAGCTACGTAGTGCTTCTGTGAGTGAGACGAGCGAGGATGACCAGACGGCAACAAGTATGGCCTTGGGTTCAGAGCCTCCTCAACATCAAGCCGTTTCAGATCAACCGTTGAATTTGTGTGTAACTAAGAAGTCAAGAGATTCCCTTTCACCACCACCTGCCATAAAACAAAATCAAATATTTGGCGTTGTGATGGACAGGGAGAAGACGTCTTCTCTTTTGGGCAAACATTCAAAGAAAGGTGAGTAATGCTAACCAATATTATGGATGTGAAAGTAACTCTATCTGTCCGTCTTTTCACGCCTAAGCGAACTAATTTAACTGAAATTCAGATCAATACAGGATAGTTTTGTTCTGAATAGATCCCATATACTATTTTATATTTAAATAATTCCAACATTTATGAAACGATTGTAAAATCCTTCCATGATTTTCAATGTTCTTTCTTTTTTTTTTTGGAAGATGCTTAAAACAAAACCGATTTTACATGAAAATGTCGCGTAGGCCAACTTAAAAAATTTTATTTTGCTTAAAAGCAGTTCTGGTTATGAAACGAAGTTAATAAAATACAGAAAAGGAAAATTTCCGATACCGGTCCATATAGACCCGAGATATAGTCTAAACTAATTTTTCTATGAAAAAAACATTTTTTTGTTTAAAAGCAGTTCCGGTTATAAAAGGTGGTTACTAAAAAACAGAAAATTTTAAATTCCGATATCGGTCCATATATACCCGAGATATAGTCTAAACCGATTTTTCAATGGAAATAACTATTTTTGCTTAAAAGCAGTTCTGATTATAAAAGGGGGTTACTGAAAATCGGAAAATAAAAATTTCCGATATCGGTCCATACATACCTGAGATATAGACTAAGCCGATTTTTCCAAAATGATGGCGATTATAAGGCAAAAAAAAATTGTTTCCGATATCGCGCCATATACATATATTCGAGCATATTGAGTTCAAATTTGTAATATATACCATACATTTATATTTTAGGGTATTTTAGACTCGGCCCAGCCGAATATTCTACACTCTAACTTGTTAGTTTTAAGATACTACTCAACTTACTCTACGTGTTATTTTATTTTTGAGTCCATTACGCTTTCAAAAACCATACAGTAGCTAAAAATTTGCGGTTGCCAAAATTACTGGAAAATAGCAACTTTAGTTGCCAGGTATAGTTGCCAGTTGCCATCTGTAGTACCTATTTAGCAACTGGCAACTGAACTAAAGTTCGGTTGCTATCTATAATCTGCTACGAAGAAAACTAATTGAACAGTTGATTGAAGGTTGAGTTGTGTTGTAAACCATAAAAGGAATTTCACTACTACAACTCAACTTTTATTTAAATTGTGAATCGTAATAGGGGCATTAATTTTGTAAAATAATTGCATATAATTATGTGATAAATTTTTGGTATTTTTATTTTTTAATAGCCTTTTATGTGTTAAAATGTTTCTTTTTGGTGACAATTTTTCAGGTTAACTTAAATTATGTTATTTTAATTTCCTCATACACATTTTTTAAATTTGATAATTTGTAAATAATTTTTGAAAACAATTTTTCCTGAAAAAGTTTTCCAAAGGAAAACGAAATATTGAAAAATAAAACAAAAATTGTTTCAAAAAACCATAAAGCTTTAAACACATAGCCCACAGCAGACTTCACGACAGCAAATGTTTCAACCAGCAGCTGTAGTTGTGTAGGTGAGTACTGAAATAATTTGAACACGTCAGCCACATAAATTATACTTCAGTGTGGCCACGTTAGTATTTTTAGTTTTACGAAATTCCATTGTTTTACAGAACGAGTTCTGTTTATTGTATTAATCCTTCATGAAAAAAGTTCTCTCTGTAAAAGGCCTTCACATCTAAAAAAAAACAACTTAATTAAAAAAGTTTTTGTTTGCTACACTTAATTCAATTTAGGCGGGTCTTAAAAGTTTAAAATATAATCGGACATATCTTCCGACCAATAATGAGAAAAATATTAAAGAATTGAAAATTTATATCGAATTTTTCAAAATGTAAATAATTCGACTCGAGAAAGAAAAATTTATAAAATTATATTATATGAAGAAACTGGTATATATCTAAAGCGACAAATAAATTATGCAAGCCTTTTGGTAAACACGCGTTTTCCGTTTGCACATAAACGATACAAATACAAACACAAATTAAATTTTTTTTTTTTTAATGAGAGTAAACGGCGATTACGTTGCGGGAATTTACTCGCCATATGAAGTATACAATACATAAGTCATTTTATAATTTGTTTTACCCACTATACATTAAGATTCGATAATCTTTGTTTTTATTTTTTTTTCATTTCTACAAAGAAGATAAACTTTTATGCAATACTAAAAATTCTAACAAGAAAACTTGTTCATAATTCATTTTGTTTGCTTCTTCTTCCACTACTTCATTCTGCAAAAAATTCTTTGAAACGAAAAAATGTGCAAACATACTTCAAATATTTGTACAAACAAGCCAACACCCCCTTTAACAACGCTAAATGTTAGTACAAGCATACAAACGCTTGAGCATGTTTGGTAAGCTGTTTGTGTATTTATTTGGCCCTTTCATAAAATTAGGAATACTTTTTTTGAGGATAAGAGTGTATGCACATATTTAACAGTAGAACAGTTAAACTTATTAATTTATTTCAAATGGTATTTAAATTTTTTTTTTTAATTCAATTTTTGGTTTGTACATTTGTACAACGGGTAAATTTTGTTCTTTTATTATGTTATATTAGGTTAGGTTAGGTTTAACAGGCTGCCAGCTATTATAAAGCCAGCCCACTTGGGTCCAGTCAGGTCCCGTTATGTTGCGTGGATCTGATATGTATCTCAGTAGATCTACATATCACTGGCTTAGAACCAACCCGAGGATCGGATAAAGGAGTCCAATCCACTTACATCGCATTCCGATACCTCCGTCAAATATAAGAAAGAGCTGGACACTGACAGACGAAGTGCTCAACGCTCTCTTCTTCCTCCTCGTCTCTGCAACTTCTACAGAAGTCATTAAATGGAAGATTTAACCTCCTTGCCTGCGTCCCTATGTGGCAATGTCCCGTCAGAACCGCCACAGCAGAACGCAACCTCCGTCGGGGCAAGCCCCTTAGGATAATAGTCCTCCTGTTATCATATCTTGGCCATGTCAGCCTTGATATTCGACAGGTACCCTCATTAGACCATCTGTCTTGAGCGGTCTGAAAAAGTTGACGCTGTACTAGTTTCTTACAGCTCGCAAGCGGGATTCCAACGATCCCATCAATATCTCTTTGTTGTAGCTGGCCACCGGCCTTTGCCAGTTCATCCGCTACTAGATTTCCGGACACTTCACTGTACCCTCGTACCCAGAAAAGCTCCAGGTTCGAATGTCTCGCTATCTCGTTTAGAGATATCCGGCATTCACGAACCAACCTGGATGTCGTATAGACTCCAGCTAGTGCATATAACGCAGCCTTACTATCAGTACAAATTCGGATATCATTCTCATATATCCTGTAGTATCTTAACCAGTTAGCTGCCCTCATAATGGCCGCAGTTTCGGCCTGCGCTACGCTACACTCATTTTGCAGCCTAAAACTCATCCTCCTCTCATACAAGGGGATAAAGATACCCCCACCGACTCCCGAGTCCGACTTGGATCCATCTGTAAAAATTTCAAGTTATATTTAATATTTAATTATTTGATCTTGTTTTGGTAAATATTTCTTATTTTTTCAGCAAAAGATCGTTTTATGTTATACAGGGTGGCCTAGAAAGACCGAAGTGGTGTGAATTGCTTATAACTTTTTATTTAAGAGATATTTTTTTAATTTTTTTTTTTTTAAATACATTAAATTTATGGGGAATATTTTTGGATTAGTTATTAAAAATGATATCCCGCAAGTGGTGGCCATATTCTGCTTCGCACAAATGTGCTCTTTCCAACACATTTTCCATGACCTTTCGCAAAACTTCCGGTGGTATGTTGTTAATTTCTTCTCGAATATTGGTTTTTAACTCCTCAATAGTCCTAGGCTTATTAACATAAACTTTTCCTTTTAAATAGCCCCAAAGAAAACAGTCTGGAGCGGTTAAATCCGGGGAACGCGGAGGCCAATTAAAATTGCTGTTACGAGAAATTATTCTTTCACCGTCGTTGCTGGTAATCTGTTGGTTTCAATTCTTGGACAAGTTGAATTTTGTATGGAAACAATCCTATGGTGTGCAAAATTCGCTGCAGCGACGTCCTTGAGAGGCCCAGTTGTGACGAACGTCTCCTGGTTGATGTTTCTGGATCCTCCCGAATACTCTCCTGTACCACTTGAATATTGTCAGCCGTGTGGACAGTTCGGTGTCTGCCGGGACCAGGAAGGTTCCTTACTGCTCCTTGTTCTCGAAAATTTGCAACCAGACGGTTTATTGTTGACTGAGAGGGTGCAACCCGCACATTAAATTGACGACGGTATGCACGCTGAGTCAACACAATGGACCGTTGATTTGAAAAGTAAATTTCAACAATTTGGGCACGTTGTTCAATTGTGTATTGCTCCATTATAAATTATCCAAGTCTTCTTTACAAAATACTGAAAAGAAAAGAAAAAAAGAATTATAATAAAAAAGTTATAAGGAATTCACACCACTTCGGTCTTTCTGGGCCACCCTGTATAAAAATTTTAACAGTATTTATTTTCAATATTTTGATAACAATTTGTTATCATCGTCAGGAAAATTAATATGTTATTAAAAAATTTTTCAATTTGAAAAATTGTCAAAAAATTCCTATATACAAAAAATCTATACACCAAGAAAAATTATTAATTCATACACAAAGAAAAAATTCTTAACAATATTATCAAATTGAAAAATTTTAAATTGAAAGCTTAAAAAAAACAACAAATCTATACTTGGTGTATAGATTTTTTGTATATAGGAATTTTTTGACAATAATTTTTCAAATTGAAAAATTTTTTAATAACATATTAATTTTCCTGGCGATGATAACAAATTGTTATCGAAATATTAAAAATAAATACTGTTAAATATTTTATATAACATAAAACGATCTTTTGCTGCAAAAATAAGATATATTTCAAGTTATATTAGAAAATAAAATATTTCCAAAAATAAAATTTTTTTATTACATGTTTTCCTTTTATACACTGGTCACACTGTTTTTATTTTGTCAACAAAAAATAGAAATTAGTTTAAGTCGAATGCGGCAAAAAAAATGAGCATGGACAACAACCTGCAGTCGTGTCGTCTTGGTGTTGTCTAAATAAATATTCTCATTTAAATGCACGTATTTTATGTTTGACATATTGAAGTCGGTTGTTTGCTGGCTTCAATGTGTTTAATGCTTAAGACCTTAAGCTGAAGAAATGTATTGGAAGTAATTGAATAATATACTCGTATATGTAAGTCAAAGCAACTACGATCAAAATAAATTCATTGTTTGATTTAAAAAATGGGATATGTACAAGCAAGGCGAATTCATAACAGGGGGCTAATTCTGTCATTCGCTTACGAGCGAGTTTTTACTCGAATGTGCGAGTTTTCACACTTTTGGGATTATCTCATTCGATATCGAGTAAAAGGTTTCGAAATTTCTAATGATGGCATTCGATAGCGAGTAACCATTCGAAGGCAACCGTGCAACTTTTTACTCGTAAGCAAAAGTACTATCGAAAACCAGCCAAACAGAAAAACACAAAAGAAATGTAAATTAAAAATTTGTTTTGAATAGCAATAGTAGTTAAATTAAATTGAGAATTTTTGGTTCTTAAGGCTTTTTTCAATTCATATGATGTATATGACGTATATATACAGGTATATGTATATAAAGATGAATATTACTAAGAACACAAAAACTTATATTTGAAGTCACATGTTATTGTATTAAAGAATTTATTTTTGTTTTTTATTTTAGAAATGCATATATACATATGCTTATACATAGTTAAATAGTTGATTTTACATACATATTTATTGAATTGTTATTTCTATTCACTTCCTTTTTAATGTACAAACACGCATACATGACTGATATAAATGAATTGTTATTGTGAACGTATGTGAGTTTATTTATTTTTTAATGTACAACATGTATACAAAGTATGCGAATACATACAATTTTCGGCAGTGTTATAAAACACATTTTGTCAGTATTTTGCAACACTGAAGTGATAATTCGACTCGTTACGTAACGAGTCACATCATTAGAAATTTACGCGATATCGAAATTATTTTCTACTCGATAGTAATTTCGATCATGAATGACAGAATTAGCCCCCAGGTGAGATTGACAGCGCAGCTGATAACTTTTTTTTAATTTTAATCTTTTTCAGATGTCAATGGACTAATTAAAACAAATTTGGAAAAAAATTAATTTTAAAAAATTCTTTTAATTATTATTGTATCTGGCCATTTTCATCTTTTCAAGCTCTATCATCTGAGACTTTTAAGTTTCACGAAGTAATTAAAACTTCCACGAAAAAAAAATTTTTTTTTTTTTTCAAACAATTTTTTAGTTTTGTATTGCAACTATCATTCAGAATCCTTCGCAATCTGACTGGCCTTTTCACCTTTCCGAGCTCTATGATTCGAGACTTTAATTTTCACGAAATAGTAAAAAGTTTCACGAAATAATTAACAGTTTATCTTCTCTTGTAAATTTTTTTTATTATATTTTTTTGAATTCCTTTTTGTGTTTATATTTTTCCCTTGACGTTTGAAAAAGATTTATTTTTTGTAGTTTTGTATTTATTGCTCTTGCATATACCTGTTATGAATTCACCTTGTGTACAAGTATACAGTTTAAAATTTGAAGAACTTTTTTAAATGTTTCCAAATCTACTGATGATTATTATAAATGTTGTCATATAGTCAGCTCGGGAACATAAAAGACAATCTGTGTAAAATTTTTAGCTTCATATACAATTAAAGAAGAACTTGCAAATCCTGACATTGCACCCCGCAAAGCTTCTCAACTCGATAGAGCATAGCCTTCCAGTCGTATTAAGGAGAAAGCTTGATGTGCCAAAACTCTGTGTATTATGCACGGTCGCAAGTTATTCATTTGATTCATTTGCAAGGCATAACATGTACGCATATACACAGCATTATGTGCGTATTAGTATTTTTGTATACATTTGATCCCACTGATAATAAGAAGGAGTAAGCAGTCCTTTTGAAATGCCTGATTTGGTAGACAGAAGTGCTTCTTATTGGATTGCACATTCATTTACTTTTCACACATGATGTCATAGGCAGCCAAGGTCTCCACACTCTCCAATGTCGGTATGTCATATTGAAGATCTTCTTTAGCAGTTCTCATGGAAGGCAGGTCGAATTAGAAGCCTTCTTTAGAACACCTCATTATCTAAGGACTTCTTTAACAGGTCTGAATCAATAATTAAATAAATAATAATGCTGTAAAATATTGTGAATGAAAAAAATAACGAAAGCATAAATTAGCATATTTAAATTTTTATGGACTTAGTACATTTTCTAATAAATGTTTTGATCGCTGATATTACAAATTTTTTTTTTTTATATTTTCCCCTCATATTTGACACAAACTAAAAACGCCAAGTGAGCTACAACATTTTTTTCCTTTCGATCTCTACAAATTGCTTAATTCTTTGCTGAAATGTCTACTTGTACCGACTGCCATTAATTTAATTGATTTAACAATTTGCTTTATTATTGTTTTGGAATGAAAACTGCAAAGACAAAAGAAATAAAGCAGTTTATTGATTTAATGGCATGTTCGACTGTTACGAATGTGTAAAAATGCTTTCAAGTTTGTTTTTCTCTATTATTTATTGTTCTGGTTGCACTTGTACGAGTATATTGCTGGTATTGGTTGAATTTTTAGTAAATTTCAATTTATTTTGTTGCATTTTTATTTCTTTTTTCTTAATTGAAATGTATGATTGTAGCTGCAGTGCACTGCTGCATTTTTGGAATTATGGTCGATTACATTTAAATGTAATTATTTAATATCAAGTTGGAAAAAAATGATTAATTACAATATTGTTTGTTTATATTATTATTTTTCATTAGTGTTTTTTGTCTTATACACACATGAATACATGACAAACAAAATATTTATAATTGAGTCATAAGTACATTTTTTCCAAATATTTTCAGTTTTTTTATACCACTTAAAATACTGGGGGATTCATCAGATATTTTTAATTGACAAAAATTTTAAACATCCTGTCAAAAACGGGCTTTCTTAACTTGGTTAAGCACCATTTACTTGGTGATTTTATAAGAACTATCGGAAATTAAAAAAAAAAACGCACACATAAAATTCAGAAAAATGCATGAAATATTTATTTGGATCGATAGTTGGGTCGATATAATTTAATGTTTGAAGATTATTTCATGCAAATGTTGGCCGCGGCTGCGCTTCAAATGGTCCATCCGCTTAGTCCAATTTTGGCATACTCTTTCCAACATTTCGGCCGGTATCTCACGAATAATGTTGGCAATGTTGGCTTCCAGTGCGTCAATCGAAGCGGGCTTGTCGCTATAGACATTAGCCTTAACATAGCCCCACAAAAAATAGTTTAGAGGCGTTAAATCGCACGATCTGGGCGGCCAATTGACTGGTCCCAAGCGTGAAATAAACTGTTCACCGAACTCGCCTCTCAATTGGTCCATTGTTTCGCGTGCTGTGTGGCATGTGGCACCGTCTTGTTGAAACCACATATCATGCAAGTCAAGCTCTTCCATTTTTGGCAAAAAAAAGTTTGTTATCATCGCACGGTAGCGCTCACCATTCACAGTAACGTTGTGATTCGCATCATCTTTGAAGAAATACGGCCCAATGATGCCGCCAGCGCATAATCCGCACAAAACGGTTGTTTTTTGTGGATGCATTGGTAGCTCTTGCAATGCTTCTGGCTGCTCTTCACTCCAAATACGGCAGTTTTGCTTGTTCACGTCGCTGAACACAATTCTTCGATAAAAAAGTGGATCTTCATCTAACTTTTCAAGAGCCCATTCACCAAAAATTTGGCATTGTGGTAGGTCGTTTGGCTTCAATTCTTGCACCAGCTGTATCTTGTAAGGCTTCACACCCAAATCCTTCCGCAAAATTTTCCACATAGTGGAGTAACAGAGGCCCAATTGCTGCGAACGGCGCCGAATCGATAATTCATGGTCATCACCAACACTGGCCGATACGGCTGCGATATTTTCTTCAGTTTTTTTACAATAGCCCGAATAGAAGCCTCAGTAGGTCGATTAAACTGACCATAATATGGAAGAAGCGCGCGATGAACTTTCTTAACAGAGCACGCATTTTGGTAATAAAATTCAATAATTTGCAAGCGTTGTTCGTTTGTAAGACGATTCATGATTAAATTATAGACCAAACTGAAGATGTTTGACAGTGACACAAGATACAAAACGTGCGTGAGCTATCAAAACTAGTAGTATTTTTGTTTTTGCTCATTTACTCGTATGTTAATAAAGGGTTTCATTTTGAAGGCAGTGAACGTTGATTACAACTAAAATGAAAATATTGGAAAGACTACTGGGACATTTGAAACGAAAATACGTGTAAAATTTTGTTTTAATTTTGGCTTTTGATAAATAAAGTAGAGAAATTAAATAAATTTGCCATATTGATTCTGAGGAAGTAGGAGGATTTTGGCGCTTGCTTGAAGCCGAACTGCTTCGCTAAAGGAATCGCAACCGGGTTTTCATATTCGGTGAACGTTTTGGCAGTAGAAAGTGTATCTGAGCTAATACCGATCATCAGATTTAGTGCGAAAATTGAAGTTGTCATATTGTTTCCGGGGAAGTGAGGGATTTTGGCGAACCCTCAAGCCAATTTTGGGAGTTCCTGAAAAAAAACCGCCGGAAAGCGTTATACGAATAATTATCTAGTTATATGGATAATTAGTTTGATACCGAAGCGTGCTTTTTAGCTTGTTAAACTATATTTATATCTTTTAGATGTAAATTTAAATTTAAAATAATACAAAATAAAATGGTGTAATTGGTCTCTTTGTTTTTGATTTGCTTCATTTTTCCCACTAACAAACCGATTAATAGTGTTTATATTAATACAATACTGGTTAACCCAGAAAGTTAAAGAGAGTAATTATTGCTTCCTTTTTTACCAGACTTTACCCGAAAAGTACGGCAAACACTGAAATCACACTCAATCAGCTGTTTTTTGTATTATTCTAAAAATAAAAAAAGGATAAAAGAAAAACAAACTAATGGTGTTTTCTTTTCTGCTAAAAGTTAATCATTTTTTATTCCGACTATAATAACAGTACATTTGTTTGTTATTAACACAAAAGGACGTTTCAAATATATCATAACTACTTTTAACAAACCAACGTTTTGGTCGCTATTTTTACCAAATAAAAGCAATCATCAGCAGCGCCTACAATAACAAAAGCATTTCATATTTGCATAAACACTTATGAAACAAACAAAAAAATAAAAATAGAAGTTAACGGGATATAGTGGGAGGGCGAGGTAGAAAAGTTGCGAAACCTCTTAATATGGCATTACTTGCTGATGTACTTGCCATCCGCTGCTTCTTATGAAAGAGGCTAACGCGGTCGGACTGACCGAGGCCAGACATGATAGGCTATTAAAGCTTCTCTCGTCTAGATATCTTAGACGGTGATGCTTCAATGCCGGGCATGTTCCAAAGAGAAGTCATTATAGGGTAAGCATAGTATCCTGGCATTGTTCCCAAACGGGCAATGTCCACTGATAGCTGCTACAGAGACTCTCAGGTGAGGTCTGAGCAGTTTTAATAGCTCAAGATTCCTTGATATAAGCCATGTGGGCTCTGTGCGCCATTTTGCTTGAGCACTTTTTAGCGTGTGGAGTTGTATTCCTTTCCAACATGCTGATAAGGGTTGTCCGTAAAAGGGATCTATATCCCTATCCTCTAGGTTGTTCGTCAGCGATGTTGTTGCTATTATTGGAACCGGATCCACGTACCCATTTTAGGGTTAAGTTTGAATGTCTGGCCACCTTATTTAAAGATACCCGGCCTTCCTAGACTACACTGGAATTGCTGTACATTCACATCGGAGTATTGATGACGGCCTGTTCAATATTATCATGATATCTCTGCCGAATATCTTGTTAAATATCATCCATCTATCCGCTTTGTTTGTAGCAGATATTTTAGTGCACTTCATGCGAGGGCAACGGGGGCATACGTGAAATGGTTCCGGTTTGCGGTAAGAACGTTGGACCCCATCCCCGCGTGTTATAGATGTTTAGGTTTTGACCACAGGGTGCGTGACTGCAAGTTCCAGTCCGACGTATGCAGACGGTGCGGCGACGCTGGCCACTGGGCGAGCCGATGCCCCAACGAATTGCGGTGCAGGAACTGTGCGTTCAAGGGACTGCAGGCGGATCACATGATGATGTCTGCAGCGTGCCCGGTCTATGCGACCATGGTTGCTAGGGTGAACGCTCGTCATTAAGATGGATACTGCAGTTGTAATACAGCAAAACCTTCAGAAGTCGTACGTGGCCACGTGCGAACTTGGGCAGGCGATGCGGCGGCGGGGTGCGGCTGTTGCCTTAGTGCAGGAGCCGTACCTCCGGTTTGGTGACATCAGGGGGCTTCCTGGGGGTATGCGGGTTTTCCCCGATTTGGAGGGGAACTCTGCGGTAGTGGTGGACGACCCGGGGGTCGATTGTACGGTCGTGAGCTGTACCCGGTGGGGGGTCTGTGTTGCTGTACAGGGGGAGTTTGGGCGGGTGCTCTTTGCAAGCCTGTATTGCAGGTTTGCCGTCCCTTTGGAGCCGTACATTCGGTACATGGATACGGTCCTACTCCTAGCGAGTAGTGCACCCGTTATTCTAGGCCTGGATGCAAATGCATGTTCCTCTATGTGGTTCAGTAAAATGCCCAGGCATGCGCCTGGTCATATGAACCACACTAGAGGAATCATGCTCGGCGAATGGCTGGTCACAGTTGGTGCTTCGGTGTTAAACGAGGCTAGTGATCTGTACACGTTTGACGCTCCACAGGGCCGCAGCGATATCGATGTGACAATTGCCAATAACTTGGCGTTGTCACACTTCGACTTCAGCTGGAGGGTATGTGACAACGCTGGTGTGAGTGATCATAATCTCATTGAGATTCGGTTCACTTACCGCCGGCGGAGTTGGATATCTGGGTCACCTCGCGGGTGGCGTAAAAGGGATATAGACTGGGGCGGTTACGCGAATAGTGTTAGGGCGGCTGCTATGGTACAGCCAATAGATGAATTCAGGGAATTGGGTATAGACGCTCAGGTTGGCCAGATTGACGACTGGATGTGCGCGGTGAATGATGCGCTGCTTGGCCGAGCCCGTCCGGGTAGGCCAAGAAAAGTCAAGTGGTGGACCGATGAACTGGATCTGATGCGGAGGAGTGTCAGGCGCCTCAGGAAGAGATTCCAGAGGGCCCGGCAGTCTAACGCAGATGATCTAGCTATTCGTAAGGTTGAATATCTGGCAAGCCTGAGGGAATATAAGGGTAGAATTTGTAGGGTAAAAGAAGACGAGTGGAGGGAATTCGTGCGTGAAAATAGGGACGATCCTTGGGGTCGTGTCTATCGCGTTTGTTCGGGTCGACACAGGCGTTTAGAAGTAGGAAGCCTCCAGGTTGACAATGTAACATTGTCTTCCTGGAGCGATATTATGGGCGCGTTGTTGGGGGTTTTCTTTCCGGTTGTACGGGCGGGCGGTAGCCCTCCTCTCATTAGGGAGGGAGCCGCCCCTCCTGCGCTGGAGAGATCCGAAATAGAAGTTTGTGTCCACAGGATCAAGAGTAGGAAATCTCCGGGTATAGACGGTATGACTGGAGAGATGTGTAAAAGCATCTGGAAGGCCATACCGGAATACCTGGAGTCAATATTTGCGAAGTGTCTCAGTGAGGGCTACTTCCCTGAGGCTTGGAAGAAGGCACGTGTTGTGGTGCTCTTAAAGTCCCCCGGAAAAGTGAGGACTGATCCTCGCTCTTATAGGGGCATTAGTCTTCTTCCAGTGCTTGGAAAAGTACTGGAGAGGATAATGGTCTTTCGACTGAAAGAGTGTCCGGGTGCAGCACTGTCTGAATTCCAGTTCGGTTTCAGGGAGGGGAGGTCTGTTGACGATGCCTGGCTGCATGTTAAGTCAAGTGTTGCTAGCTCTGCGGAAAGATATGTGCTGGGACTCTTCGTAGACTTCAAGGGTGCGTTTGACAATCTCCTGTGGAGTGTAGTTCTCGATAGACTGCGTAGTGTAGGCTGTCGGGAGCTCGCTCTATGGGAGAGTTACTTCTGCGGTAGGAAAGCCTGTGTGGTGGGCGCCAGCGACACGGTTTGGAGGGACGTTGTACGCGGCTGTCCGCAGGGGTCCATCTGTGGTCCATTTTTATGGAACCTCATGATGGATTCCCTGCTGAGGTCGTTGCAGCGTGACTTCAAACTGTGTGCATATGCGGATGACTTGCTCATCTTGGTTGAAGGACAGTCTCGTGCTGATCTGGAAAGCCGGGGTGAGAGGGCCATGCGTGCTGTGCGCGAGTGGGGTGATAGTGTGGGTGTGGAGGTGGCTATGGACAAGACCGTGGCAATGCTGCTGAAAGGCAGGTTGTCTCGGGGTCGTCCACCACTCGTTCGCTCTGGCGGCATTAGTCTCCGGTATGCGACGGAAGTCAAATACCTGGGAATAATGGTGAGTGAGAGGTTGAACTTTATGGTTCACCTCTCATATGTGAGGGACAGGCTTACTGCTGTAGTAGGTAAAGTTAGGCGCATTCTTAGAAGTGAATGGGGCCTCAGCAGGCGGGCTACTCGTACCATATATGGTGGACTGTTTGTTGCATGCGCAGCTTATGGTGCACCTGTGTGGTACGAGACAGTCATGACTGTTGTTGGCCGCAATAAGATAGAGTCCGCCCAGAGAACTGCGATGCTTGCTTGCATGCCAGTTTGTAGGACGGTGTCAACAGATGCTCTACAGGTCTTGCTGGGGGTGGCTCCCCTTGATCTGGAGGTGATTCGCCGTGCGATCGCCTTCAAGGTGAAGAAGGGGCTACCGCTTTGTCCACATGATTGGCTTTCTGCTCTTGATCTTGTGGTTAATAGGGAACCCAGTCAGATCAAGGCGCTCCTTTGGGAACGTCTTGTGTCTGCCTGGCGGGCGCGATGGGCGAATAGTACAAAGGGGCGAGCAACGCACGAATTCATTCGCGAGGCTGATTTTGTTGTGGGACGGCCGGAATTTGGCTTCAGTCTCAGTACAGGCTTCTTGCTTACGGGGCATGGTTCCCTCAATGCATTTTTGCATAAGAGGGGCCTGTCCGAGACTGCGCTGTGCAGATGTGGTGAGAGCACTGAGGACTGGAGACACGTTCTGGTCGAATGCCATCTTTATGATGACATTAGGGATCTAGATAGAATGGGCGTAGTAGGGGCGGGCGACCATTGGGATTTCAGTAGGGTTTTGGCGGTCGGCGCGTCTTTTGACGCGTTGGGCGCGTATGCCCGTGAGGTCTTTAGGCGGAGACCAAGGTAGGGAGGGTAGCCTCCCTGTTGTTGCCATTTCCGGAACCGTCGTTTGTTGAACCGCAGGTTCGCGCGTGACTGTGTGCGTCTCTCGTCGGCGGAGTTGGTTGCAGTTGTGGTTGAAGTCTTAGTGTAGGCAACCATGAGGAGCATAGAGCACAGTTCCTGTGCCCTGTGCTGTTCCTGGTGTCATGTACTTGGCTGTGTTTTGTTTGCTGGTTGCTGTTTGCTGTGTTGCTGGTTGCTGTCTGCTGTTTGTTTTGATGTCGCAGGGTTGCTGGCAACGTTGTTTTGTTTGTAAGTCCTTCCGTGAGGGGGGTCATGTCTAATTGTTGTTTTTTTTTTTTTTTGTTTTGTTCGTGTTGTAAAGGGCTGGGCCACAGGGGGGTGGCCAATGTACTCATCCGTGAGGATGAATGTTGAATGTTTTTGTTGTTTTTGTTTATTGTGCCTTGTGCCCGTGTGTGTTTTGTGTTGCAGGTGATGCAGTTTGTACGTTGAGTGGCTGCTGTTTTGCTGTTGTCGCTGACGTTCCTGTTGTTCCTGTTTTATGTTGCTGTTTGCTGTTATTGCTGTGTTCCTGTGTGCTGTTTACTGTGAGTATGGTTGCAGGGGGTCACCAGTCCCCGAGCCGTTTGGGGCTCTACTGGTAGTAGTCCTTGGGCTACGAAGTCTGACCGGAGACTTAAATCTGGTACCACGGGAACCGGGAGCCCCAGGAACTTGTTCCTGCCCGGTTATGGTGCGGCCCTTCGGGGAGTATCGTGGTGGTTGTGGTTTAAACCCAAATCGCGGGGAGAGTTCATTTGAGCTCGATGTGGAGTTGCATTGCGACCGGGTGCCGTGACCCAAAGATCGGAAGGAGTTTTAGAAAGGCTCCGCTCCTAACCAAGGGGGAGATCATGTCCAAACAACATGAGATCGAATTGGTACTCATGCATGGCAGTTTGTCATGTATGGGGGCGCTGGTAGACGCATTGTATTCACCCGGTGTTAAGATCACCGTGGGGTAAGGCCACAATGGCAGGTACCCACGTTAATCGTTTTCACAACTGCACTTCATGCGTCCCCCCGCGGACGCAGGTTTTTCCATGGCGTATTCCTAACTTAGGCACTCTGTTTTTGGGGAAGGGGTCCCTCGTTTGATGCGGCAAACAAAACTCTTGGAAGCCGCATAACTTATGTTGTGTTGGCTTCCAAAACCCTTACCAAGGGTATAAATTGGCAGAACGGGGATCAGCATAGTCCCCGGGTAGTTCCGCCTGCGGTTCGACCCGGGCTGATCATGGTTGAGATGCCTACATTGGCTGTAACAATCTGGCTGTGGTTGAAACCTAAAAGGCAGGAAGGGAGTGTTAGTATCCTTGATAATTGTTTGGTGTGTGGTTTTTTTCGGGGACTAACAACTTCCCGAGCATCTGTTGCCTATACAACAGATACCTGTACTGTAAGGAACCAGTGGTGATGGTGGACTGGTGAGTTGGTTTAACGGCTGATGCTCTTAGTGGGCTTCGGCCTACCAACGCATTAAGCCTTGTCTTCCATTGATTGCTGGGAAATTGCATACAGGTGGGATTAGAAGGCCTGAACTCCTCAACAAGAAGTTGCTCATATGACCGCAATCATTAGGCAAGAACTGCTTCCTGTGTGAGCCTAGTCAGCCACATGGTGGCGCTGGTGAATCGTGAATAATTCACTCCGCGGAAGTGGTCCACCATCAGGTTAGGCCGCAAGGCAGGTACTGATGTAAATCATTTTCACAGTTCCCGCGCATCTATAGCCTATACAACAGATACCTGTACTGTAAGGAACCAGTGGTGATGGTGGGCGGGTGAGTTGGTTTAAGGGCTGATGCTCTTAGTGGGCTTCGACCTACCAACTCATTAAGCCTTGTCTACCATTGATTGCTGGAAAATTGCGTACAGGAGGGATTCGCAGCCCCGAACTCCTTAACAAGAAGTTGCTTATATGGCCGCAAACATATGGCAAAAATTGCTACCTGTGGAAGCCTAGTAAGCCACACGGGGACGTTAGTGATTCGTGAATAATTCACTCGTGGAATTGGTCCACCATCAGATTAGCCCGTAAAGGCAGGTTCTGATGTAAATCTTTTTCACTGGTACACTTCATGCGTCCGCTAGTTGAAGATTACTTCAGTGTTGAATTCTTCTATACGCCTCTCTCAACTCTTTCTCCCTTTCTAGATCCATCCGTGTAAACATAGAAAGATCCAGTTTCTAAGGGAAATTCCTCGATTTGGTGGCCAAAACTCCTTGAGAAATGGGGTTGGGATGCAGTAGTCAAGTAGATCGGAGGCTAGGTTCTTTCCAATTTCAATTAAATCTACATACCCCCATGGTTTTGGTGTCCACTTTCCTATCGCACTCAGCTTGATCGCGGTTCTTAGTGCTATTTTCCTGACGTCTAGGTCAATTGGCATCCAGCTCATAAGTGCAAGAAGTGCTTTGGTTGATGCTGTATTCATGGCTTAATACTACCATGATTTGACTGACTTTTTTAATTCGCAGTCTGGTTGTTGCGCAGTCCAATGATTTCCACCATACCGATACTCCATAGAAAATTATCGATTTTATGACCATTCCGTAAACTCAACTCCTTTTGGTTGTACGCCCCAGGTTGAGCTTTTTGGCACAGATGGTTGTTGTAGCCTTATGGGAGGTATCTGTTATCAGAGTTTTCAGTGCATAGATTAAATCATGTACTTAAGCCAAATTTTCATCACAAAATCATTGGCTATTGGTCTTAAAAGGGGAAGGATAAATCATAATAGAAACTGTACCTACCAAAACTCAGATTCGGTAAAAATACGAATTAGAAGCTTTCTATAATATGTAAAGAGTGTGTTCATTCGAAATTTTATTAAAAATTCATTTTTATTTGAAAACTAATTGATGTAAGCTAATTGAAGCAAAACTTCTTTTCTTTTTTTCTGTTGCTTCCTTAGCAAACAAAATTACAAAAAAACTTTTTTTGTTGGTTAGTGTAAACATTAATAATTTTGCTTTGCTTTTTAGATTATTTATTTTTCTTGTTAAATATTTATTGATTATAATTGTTTTCCAGTCAATCGTTGCAAGTTTTTTTCTTTTTGTTTCACTAGACGCCCCTTAACGACAGTGAGTGTTAATTGTTGTGTTGACCCAAATAGTTTTTGCTGCTGTTACTTTTATATAAGGCAGCAAAAACAAATATATGTACGAGTATATAAACATGTTTAAATGTTATTTTATTATTCTTATTGCGATGTACGTACTCTGAAATTGGTCATAACACTCAGTGGATTGTATATTTTAATGACATTTTTTGCACAACTCAATTTATAATTTGTATTTTAATTGCTATAAATGTGTGTTTGAGTGTTAAAAATTCATTAATTACTTTATTGTTTATTTAGTATATTAATTTTTTTTTTATTTAATATTAAATAGAATTATTAATCCTTGACTCATGGCTATTTAATTTTCGTTTTCAATGTAGAAAATCGATTTAAAGGTAAAAAATAAATAATATATTAATTAGTTGTTTCTTTTTTATTTGAGTGTGCTTCCTTATTAAAAAAAAAACACTTATGTATAGTAGAGTGCGCAGAAAAACTTTTTTGGTCTTTCGTTAAGAGAGTAAAGAACAGTGCTAGTTCATCAATTCCAACTCTTTTAAAGAATGACCAAGCATTCACAGACCCGGTTGACAAAGCTAACCTGTTGGCTGAAATCTTTGCAAGCAATTCCTGCTTGCCGGAAAGCAGTCAGCCACTTCCCGAGCTCGAAAGAGTATCTGTAACTATGCCGAAGATATTCTTCCGGGCGCGAGCAGTTAAAAGGGTTTTGGAAGACCTCGATATAAACAAAACTCCTGGACCGGATGGCATTCCAGCACTGGTCTTGAAGCAGTGCTCTTCTACGCTTGCGCGTCCATTAGCACGCCTTTTCAGCATACTTTACCATACTGGTGAGTTTCCATCGTGCTGGAAGGTTGCTAATGTAACACCAATACCCAAAAAGGGTATGGCAAATAACCCCGAAAATTACCGCCCAATTGCAATTTGCTCTACACTCTCCAAAGTAATGGAAAACATGGTTAACCATCACCTTATGAGGTATCTGGAGTCGCATAAACTACTTTGTGATCGTCAATATGGATTTCGTAAGGGTCGTTCAACTGGCGATCTTATGGCATATCTCTCAGAGAAATGGTGCCACTCAATCCATCATTTCGGTGAAAGTAGGGTGGTGGCTCTTGATATTTCAAAAGCGTTTGACAGAGTGTGGCATGGTGCACTATTGGCAAAACTTACTGCTTTTGGTGTCGGTGATGACTTCTCTCGGTTTATATCGAGCTTTCTCAGAGACCGCTCTATACGAGTTGTTATAGATGGGGTCTCATCAAACGAGTTCAAGATTAATTCAGGGGTACCGCAAGGCTCCGTTCTTTCTCCTACCCTATTTCTTATTTTCCTCAACGACCTTCTCTACCAAACTTCCAATCCTATCCACTCTTTCGCGGATGACAGCAGCATTTGTCACTCGTACTCTTTTAGATATAGGCCCAGCCTATCAGAGATCGCTGCCAAGAGACTAAATATGAATGATTCACTGAATAGTGATCTTCTATTGGTCTCTGAATGGGGTCGTAAAAACAGGGTCGCCTTTAATGCTCGTAAGACCCAGTGTTGCTTATTGACGCACAAACAAACGACCGCTAATGCTGCTTCATCTGTACTCATGGATGGTATAAATATTGAAGAATCGGATGCTCTTGATGTTCTTGGAATGAAGATACAGTGTGACGTTCGCTGGAATGAACACATTTTTCATATCTCTAAAGAAGCATTCAAGTGCCTCGGTTTTTTGAAACGGTGTAAGATGTACTTCACTCCATCCGACCTCCTTACTATTTATACCACCTACATCCGACCGAAAATGGAATACAACTCTCATGTTTGGGCCGGTGCCTCAAAGTCTGTTTTGGGGTTACTCGACCGTGTGCAGGAGAGGGCGAAGAAGCTCATCGGTGACAGTAGGGTATCCAACTCTATTGACTCACTGGAGCATCGACGCAGTGTGGGATGCGTTACTCTGTTCTATCGATACTACAATGGATTTTGCTCTGACGAGATTAGGGATCTTGTTCCCGAAACGCGCACATTTTTACGTAGCACGCGTTCATCGTCTAGAGCTCACCCATTTGTGGTCGATTGCCCGGGGAATCGTACTACGCATTACAGAGAGAATTCGTTTTTCAGCCGCACGCTTCGTCTGTGGAACAAGTTGCCTGCAGAAGTGTTTCCTGTCTGTTATAACGTTGGAAGATTCAAGTCAAATGTTCACAAACACTACTCCCGCTTTCCCCCTCCTCACAACCTATTTTCCTAGTTCTGGTACAATGCACTGCATATGTAGGGGTCATCCCCTGAGTACTGGTCCAATATAAAAAAAAAAAAAAAAAAAAAAAAAAAAAAAAATAAAATTGGAAGGCGGTAAGAATTTTTGAGATTTTTTGTCGGATTTTTCGGAGAAGCTTTAGAAGTCGCTAAATTTGAGGTTTCATTCGCAGCCAGGGTTCTCGACCATTTTTCATACTTTACTTTTGCAAAATATTTTTAGAGAAAATTTCCAAGTTTTACTTCTATATACAAAAGCCATGAGTGTAGGTAATAATTTTGCCCATGAAGCTACCATACATTAAATTTTTTTTGTAATTTTTTGATAAATTCTGTAAGAAACTTTTAAAATTTCGAAAAAGAGTGTTAAAAGTACTGATGCATTTAAAGATGAATAGATTGTAAGCAATAAAAAAATAATAATGGAATTTGGTTTTCTATTTCTGAGTTAAATTATTGTAATATCAAATTTACAAATATCAATTGTTTTGCTTTGCAATCAGCTGGCCAATATAAAATTAAAAAAGGTGTTTTGTGTTTATATATAGAAGTTTTCGTTTGCTTTGAATAGTGAGAACTACAACAAGGCTATACCGGGTGTCCGCAGGAAAGGTACACTGCTTTGATTTGTAGCCATTTTGTTAAATGCTGGTAAAAGAGGAATTTTCTAAGTACACGACAAGGTATGTCAGTAAATTGGAACTTGATCCAAACCCTCTTGCGCGCAATATACTTAATTTTGGCGGCCACACTCGTCTTAGAAGAAGGGATACCGTTGCCACCATCAGATTGCTCAATAGGTGATTTTACCGAAATAGCTCCCGCATAATAACACTTTTTGTCTAGCATTGGCCGGACTTAAGTATAAAGCACATTTTTTTTAATTTTAAAGCACATTTTTTTTAATTTTAAATTCAGTATTAAGACTTGAATACTTATTGTTAGTTCATTTTGAAGATTCAATAAATAAAAAAATGCTAAAAAATTTTTTTTTTGTTAAACATGAAGCCGGCCACTCACGTACAATTTTAACTGTCAGTTTCAACTGTTCAGTTAAAACAATCAGTTAAAACTGCACATATGTGGGCAATAACTGACAGTTTAACTCAGCTGTTCAGTTTAACTAAGAAATTTATTTATTTAGTTTATATAGTTTTTATATATTTAACTGACAGATATACGAATAATCTCAGTTCACAATTAAGACTGTCAGTTATAACCGATCAGTTGAAACTGACAGTTAAAACAATACGTGAGTGGCCGGCTTTAGTCCTGACAATTCAAGTTTGGCAGTCGTGAAGTAGACACTATTGTAGTATTTAATCTGTTTGAAAGCATTCCATGAAACCTACTAAGCGTGTTTTCTTGGATTTGTTACTTATTGAGGGAAATAGGAAAAACTTATCAAATATTGTATTGTTTAATGTATTTAAATTTATTCCGTGAAGTCTACCAAAAAGTAGACACGTGGCAAATTTATTATGGAAAAATATTCGACGTATTTTAATCTTAAAACAATTTATTAAAGTCAATCTTCGATTACTGTGACAATGAGTTAGTGATATTTTTGGTTGAACCAACGTGCCAACAAAACGCACTATTTATCTTGAAGTAAATGATTTCGCAGAAAGAGGACCTGTAGGTAATAGGCACAAGCATGGACCCTAACATACGCCAATAGGACGTTACAGCTCGCCAATGACAACCCCGATTTACAGGAAAAATCATAATGAGTGACAAGGATTATTTTCATTTAAATCGATATGTAAATAAACAGAACAGTCGATTCTGACGAACTGAAAACCCTCAAATTATTAATCAATCACCTTTGCATCCATTAAAAGTAACAACCTGGTGTGCGATTTGATCAGGACGAATTATTGGACCTTACTTCTTTGAACATGAAAAGGCGTATTGGTAACTGTGAATGGGGAGCGATATCGTGATATGATATGAAAACTTTTTAACGCCACAACTGCATGCTTTGGGCTTTATTAACATGTGGTACCAACAAGATGGTGCCACATCGCATACATCCAGGATTACAATGCAATTACTGCGAATCCTCTTTCCACAACAAGTTATCCGGACTTCTTTTTGTGGGGATATCTGATATGCAAACATATCAGAAACGCTTCAACACCCCAAGCAAAATATTTGTGATGAAATTAAGTAAATACCGTGGGAAATGTGTAGGATTGTAATGAAAAACAGCTCGCATTTGTAAAGCTAGCAGAGGCGGTCATTTACCTGATATTGTATTCCATACATAATTGCCGACATTAAAGAAAATATTTATCGATGTAATATTCACTGAATCTAATAAATTACATCAATACGAAATTGTACAGAAATTAGTAAAAATAAAAGTAATAGGAATAGTTTCATTGTCAACCATTTTACACTTTCTAAAGAGAGAAGGCTATATGATACAGAGTAGTTAAGTGCTGCATTTTATGCTCTGTAAAATTAGCCAACCATTTTAACCAAATTTGAAACATTGTCTAGTAGAGCAACTTGCTGTGTAGAAACAGAAGAGCAAGTTATAGTCCACTGAAGCAATTTTATTGAAAAATTTAAAATTTCCTTAAATATATTTGAACCAAACGGCACTAGTAGTATTAATAACACTAGTAATAGTATTAGTAGTACTAGTAGTAGAAGTATAAGTAGTAGTATTATTAGTATCAGTAGTAGTAGTGGTTGGTTTCTCGTATTCATTTTATTTATATTTCAAGAAACATTTTTTTTTAATAATAAAAATGTTAAACAAATGATTATAATGTAATTAAACGCGATAATTTTTGTCTGCTTTTTTATTTCTCTGAATTTAATTAATATGTTTACAAATTAAAACAATACAAAAACTGTAATAATAAAATAAATTTGTTGGACACAGAATGAGTTATAAACAAATTCCAAATACGTATTATCCGCATAAATTTTAATTTTGAAAACATCAAAGTTTTATTTCATTATTGTTTCTTACTTAACGATTTAGTTAATTCTAAATAAACAAAATTATAATTAACACACGTTTTGAGTCACTTCAGTCGATTTTATTGGACAAAGTTGACCATATTTAAAGCAATTTATAAATTAAATTTTTATTGATTATACTCATTTGTTTTTGTTCATTTATGATTAATAAATTAATGCGTCACTTTATTTTGGGAAATAAACAAGCTCGATGCATATTCCGTTCACAATGGTTTCGGTTTTGCAATTGGAACTCCAAACGATTCGGAAAAAACAAATAAATTGTAACTCCACTTAAAAAAATTTTAAATGGTTTCATTCCGAATAAATTTGTTACGGATTCGACTTACGGAGTTAAAACAACAGTTTTAATACCCGGTTGTGAAGTGAAGCGTATTCCGTTAAAGGCATTCTGCATCCATCAAAACAAATAGTAGTCGTAAGGTGCAAGGTCTGGGATACAAGTCGGGTGACCCATGCTTCCCATGCACTGTTTTCGAAATATTTGTGGCCTCGGCCACATGTTGCAATAACGCTGGTTTGGTTTGGTTTGGTAGGCACTTTTCAGCATCTCTCGGCTTCGAATTATATTGAGACCCGATTTCCTTGCTTTCAAATGAATCCCAATGCTTTTAAACGTGGCGATCTAGCTTGCTGCATGACTACCATTAAATACAAACAGATTAGTTTTTATGCAAGTTTTCCTTGCGTTTGACAACAATCTTAGTCGAGTAATACTTCCAATTCCTCATCTTCAAAGAATGTTATCAGATTTCCCCGCAAAAATCTTTTTTAAGCACAAACTTCCTGCACAACCTAAATTAGCGCACCAAGCGTAATTTATCTGTCAAAAGTCTTCATGTGCATACAAAATGCATGAGAACAACATAAATAGCGCTACGTCAACGCTTCGCAGTTGTAAAATCCAATTTTGACAGAGCGTAAGAGAGAAAGCTTTACTATCTCTCAGTAAAGTTCGTGTCAAAACAAATGTTACTCATATTTTGCGGCCATTAGTAATCACACTTTAGGTGCTTTCAGACTAATTTAGTGACTTTATCACTTTTTATTACTTCTATTGAGTTATTTTTATCAAATAAAGTTAGTGAACATCAATGTTCATGGCACAACTTTAACGCTTTTATTTAAGTTACTTACTATAGCGTAAAATCAAAGCGTAATATAACGTTGGGCTTTACGCCCTAATTTAGGTTGTACTGTTCGACATTATTATAGCGGTTGAAAAATATATGTGTTTACACTGCATATCCAATACAAACACATTTTCATTTTCTAAAAACCAAAACATGGAATTAAAGTATGTAACTTAATTGGAAAATGCTAATACATAAATTATTAATATTAAATATTTTTCAATTGTTCGTTTATTGTTTTGCGACTAAGAAAAATTTTGAAATTACTACGTACATTATAGTGCAGCACAAAATTAATGAACGGACAAAAATTGCAACAAAAGCATTTGGCAACTGGAAACATATATATTTATCTTGGGCAAGAAAATTGTAACACAAACAGATGGTTTTTTAGGTTTCCTAGTTGTCTATAAGTTCCCCTGGGGAGCAGGTTTTATCTTGCTGTACACCAACCCAGGACACTCTGCATTCTGCCAATAAAACTCAAGGAAGCCGCAAGACCTACATATATTCTTTTGGTCTTTCTAAACCTCCACCAAGGATTAATAGGCATAACAGTGATCGGCAAAAATCCCGGGATGTTCTGCTTGCAGACCACCTCGATGGTTGAGGTGCCTAGCTTGGCAGCAACTTTCTGGCTATAGTTTAAACTTAAAATAGCAGGAAGAGGAATTAGTTTATCTGATAACTAGGATGTAATACCGCTTTTCGGGGTTAATAATCGCTGAGGTGTTGTTATCTTACAACAACTACATATGTGCAATGTAAGGAACTAGAAGTGATGATTAGATGGGTGAGTTGATTAAGCGCTGATGCTCTTAATGGACTTCGGTCCACTCATGAAGCCTTGTCTTAGATTGACTGTTTTGCATACAGGAAGGATTAGAGGGCCCGATCTCTTCAGCAAGCGGTTTGTCTATATAGCTACAAATTTATGGCAAAAGTTGCAAGCCACAAGGGGGCGCTGGGTAATCTTGAATAATTCACGCCATGGAGTTAGTCCATCATCAGATAAGACAAGTGCTGATGTAAACCAATTTCCACATTCTGTCTATACATCAAAATTTCAAAGGAGCCACCCAAATCATTAGTACGCGTAGAAATGAAAATATGGTTGATATGACAATATTTTAAGGGCAAAATACTATTGTTGAATTATATGGTTGAACACAACCACATAATATGGTTTCAATGCAATTTACTTAGAAAACTTAGTACAGCCAAAAGCCAAAATTATACCTTATAACCATATATTTGGTAAAATTTGTGTATCATGACTAATTATACAAATTAAAATTTGGTTGTCCTGCCCAACCATGTAATATTGTTATTCCCACCCATATTATTATAGAAGTGTAAATTCTATTGCTATTATCAATCGTAACAGTGTTGAATGTCACAATATTATATGATTCTATAATAATTACATGTAAAAACATCGATAATTAAAACTTTTGCAATTTACTCAATATACATATGTAGTCAAATTAAAATTTTGAAATAATGGATAACAACTTTTCGAATTTGGCTAAATCTTGATCTTCCAGCAAGATCTTGCCATAAATCTGTAAAAATACACATACAGTTCAAACACATTAATACATATGCATACCTATATTAACCCCGTTTGTTATGACTATTTTATGCAATTGATAAATATTTATGTAATATTCATTACATTCAATATTATTAATGTTGAAAAAAGCACACACACACTAATAAACTGATGTTTAAAAATTAAATAAAAATATGTATGTACAGTGTAAATGTAAAACATTTTTAATTGTAAATTAATTTATTGTTTGGATGGCATATCTGAGATTTTGTTGTTGGTTAACTAGACGCCATTCATAGCATTTGATCCCCAATGGAAAAACTTGGATTCTTCACTCCATAAAATATTTTTCCAAAAACTTATTGGTTGCCTAATGTTTTTTCTGACAAAATCCTATCCGGACTTAAAAGTTTTTTTTGGCACCCACGTGGGCACTTTCATTAAGCCTGCGTCGAATAGTTCTAGATGATATATGGATACCATATGATGACTCTAAATTAACTTTTAGCTGTTTAGAGCTGTTAGTTCAGTCAGCTTTAGAGGCACTTACGGTTTTACAGGATTTGGAGGCTTTCGGTACATTATTTGAGTTCCCAAATTTATCAAAACTGTCCATTGCATTATACATTTTCCTTCTGGAGCAAATAAGTAGTTGAGAAAATGCCTTCACCGTCTTCTCGGAGTCTCATTAATCCAATGATTACCTTCCTTTCTTCTTCGGAGGAACCTGGTCTTTTTCCCATACATAGTGGCTAATATTCGTATACAATTTTACGGATATCATTTTAAACATACCTATCAACAAATTTTCGCAAAAAAAGGCGTAATTATATATTAAAATAATTTTAATATATAATTATATAGCAGAATTGAAAACGTTTTATTTATGTGTCCACTTGAAAAACTACCCTTTCACTAAATAAATAGAATTCTTTTCGGAACCTGAAAAAAAATTTGTGTAACGAAAAAACCAAGTACAAAAGCGATCAAACTTATATTTTCAATGGAAAAGTTCCATTGCAATACAAATAGATCACATAAAATACCGAAAGAATGAGAGATCACATTTATGTTTTAATTACATGTCCACTATATGGACCAATATCGGGATAAAATTCTTTTGCCTTGTAATCGCCATGCCAAGTAATATTTTAAGTTTGAAGCAAAAGAAACAATTTATTTTATCAAAACTTTTCACAATTGCTGAAAAAATTTTTTTTCGGAATTTTGGATGTATTTCAGGTATCCGTGACTTGATTTTACTGAATTCCAATAGCGAACCCATTAATCGATTGAATAGCGAAAGCAAAGTTTGTAAGTCTAATGGTTTTCTCAGAAACTTTTTAGCCTACACTGAAAAAATTTTGTTCAGAAATTCTCTGAATTTTGACATTACTTTTATGAATTTTTCCATTATTTTTCAACCATTGTAACTTTTCATAGATATGATCAAACGAATTTCATTAGATTATTTTAATGAAATCCTTCATGAAAGTAATGAAATATTTTAATAAGAAACATGACTTATTTTCATTAAAAGTATGAAAGACAAATCATATGCTTAGTGAAATAATTTCTCTAGATCAAAGAATCAATTTCATAAAGCACATTAAAACTGTACATTTAATTAATGAAAAAATAACATTTATTTAATGAAATAACTTCTTTGTACTAATGTAATATATTCATTAAAAATATGAAACTCCTTCATAAGGCCAATGAAGTTATTTCATTTATTTAATTTTATTATTCATTGACCACCTGAAAAATTAACATTAAATCAATGAAATAGTTACATTTGTTTAATGGAATAATATAACACACATTAATAAAATATGTTCACAAATGTACGTAATAAGATCAATGGAATTATTTCATTTATTCATTGATACTTTATTTCATTACACAAACAATACTATTTCTTGCTTTTGTGAAATTGTACCTAATTATGATAGAAGAAAATGTTGAACAAGTATTTACCAAATAAAACAGATTTTATTAATTCAAATTAATTCAATACACTGGTATTTAAATTTTCTAAACTATTATTGTGCTGATTTGAGTACATACACATATGTACATACATACCCAAGTTCGGTAGCCAGAAATTTATTTGTCATTGATCTAATGAATTCTATTTCATTTGAATTATGAAACTCATAAAACTTACATTTTAATATAAAAAAAAACTTGACATTTTTTAAACTGTAGCTTAAGATTAATAAATGCCCATTAATATATCTTACCAAAATTCAAAGAATTTAAAAAAAAATTAAACTTTGTTGCAGTCATAAATCCAATGATTTTTTTTAATGAAACTATGAAACTTAATGAAACCATTCTGATGGAACTATTTCATAATATATATGAAGTTTCATGCATATTGTGAAAAGTTTTCATTGGATTAATGAAAAATATTTAATGAAACAGTTTCTTTAAATATATGTCGCATAATTCTTTCAGTGTATCAATGAAAGAGAATAGTTAGTTTGTCAAAAATATTTTTAATTTTCAATATAATCTCATGAAACTTCAATACACTTAGTTCAACGCTTTTCTAACAATTCTATCCCTTGATTAAAATAGTTTTCCTCAAGGTCTTCAAAATAGTGGTTTATTATAAAAATAATAAACAGCAATAGGATTATTAAGCTAGAGATTTGGCTGTAATTAAAATAAGTAATATTTTAATTTGAGAACCATACAGGAATGATTTTTTTTTTTTCAATGAAGTCTTTGTCGTTAGCGGTAATAAGAATTCGCTTTTGACCAAAGTTTATTCATCGGAAATGTTAATGCTTGTTAAGCAGTTCATATTATTTGCTGTTTAGACTGCTGCCTTGTTTAATTAAATTTTTGCTTGTCGTTTTTATTTTGTTTGTGTTTTTTCTTTTTTTTGCTTGCAAGACTGGTAATTGCTGTTGTATGTATTTTTTTATTGTATTTTATAATTACCACCCAATATGGCATAAAAATAAACTTTTCAAAAGTCAACAATGCACAACCAGAACTAATCAACCTACACTCTTTAACACAACAATATTGAAATGTACTACAACAGCAACAAATATACCAAATAGTGAATAAAACATTTAAAATGTTTTGTTTTTTATTTTGGAAAATGTGTTAAGCATGCAAATCATGCATTTATTTCAACAACATGTCGATTAATTTGACTTTTTATTTATTCAATATCAATTCAGACACAAATTTTCGAATTATTAACAGTGGCAGTAACACCAACAGCAACAACGACAACAATAACAACAACAACAACAACTGAAGCAACCAACCACAGTGAGTTACAAGCTCACACAGGCAGACCGTCTCATATTTTAATCGTCAAAGTGCGAATAACAATTTAAATAGAAATTTGAAAAATTAATTAGAATTGGTCAGTGTGTATTAGACCTTTGTGGTTCTCTCAAACAAGTTCTCAAGAATATTTAGGTTGTTGTTGTCTTGGCGGCATTAGATATTTTTGTAGCAGAAGCAGCAGACAGGTCATTAAGTCTGCTAATTAGAATTAACAGGAAAAAAATGTTAAGAACACAAAAAAAATTGTTTCTTCTTTGAAATTTTAAGTACACACAGAAAAAATTTATATTTGACATGAAAATATTCTCCGGAAAACATAATATTGTTGAATTATCTGTTTCTTGCTATATATTGCTATATAAAATACCATTGTTATGGCACACCATAGTTTCGTAACAACATTTTATGAATAACTACTCCATATGTTGGTTCATTATTGCTAAAAAAAAAAAAAGTATGTAATCGCAGCATTAATGAAAATTACCTTGGTATTGTCATACCCAACCATATTATTATGTTAAACAATTTTACTTTTGTCACATATAACCATACTTTTTGCATTAAATAACTATACTAATGCCATATAAAAAATAAAAAATTATAAATAGCTTGTTTTCTATGTTTCCCAGCTATCAATATGTCGGCAGTGTATAAATGAAAAAGCTGGTTTTTTGTGTTTTGACAGGTATTATTCGAGCATTTTTCTTTTTAAATTCGCAGCAAATTTATTTAGATTGTTGGGATATAAAGTTGAATGTTTGAAAAAATCTTTCAAAAATTTCCAAAGTCTACTGATGAGTAGGGTGGTTCCTATGAAATGTCGACATATAGATAGCTAGGAAACATAGAAAACAAGCTATTTATAATTTTTTATTGGTATAAATGGTAGAAGCTAAAACTAGCGAATAAAAAACTCAATTGTCATATAATTATATTAATCAGG
The DNA here is from genome assembly GCA_914767995.1 of Thecocarcelia acutangulata. NCBI lineage: Eukaryota > Metazoa > Arthropoda > Insecta > Diptera > Tachinidae > Thecocarcelia > Thecocarcelia acutangulata. Next base: position 113,147,491 of record OU612094.1, read on the forward strand.
GTGCCTAGATACCTGATTTGGTAGAGTACTCGACCAACAGTCTCGAGGTCGCAGGTTCGATTACTGCCACAGACCCTGGGTGTCACTGCAGAATAGCAAAAACGCGTAGCAGTTTTTATATTTGATTCACAAAAAATCTATAAAAAAAATATAAATAAATAAATGGATTTATTTTAATGGAACCATTTTTTTGTTATATTAATAACTGCGTATAAAATAAATAAAAATAATTAAAAATATGCGAATTCGATTTTGCCAACTTGAGAATATGTGGGTATTTGCAAATACCAATAAGTTGAAATTTTTAATATGTGAAAGTATTTTATCAGTTGAGTTTAATTCACTATATTAGCTTCTAAAATTGATACCAATCCAAAATGTGTAAAGTGTAAACAAATGTAGAGACGTGTATAAATGAAAAAATCTTGTTGTTTGTGTTTTGACAAGTATTATTAAAGCATTTTTCTTTTTAAATTTTCAATAATTTATTTAGATTGTTGGGCTATGAAGTTGGTTTTTGGGGGTATTACTTCAAATTTCTAAAGTCTAGTGATGATTAGGGTAGCTCCTATGAAATGTCGACATATAGACAGCTGGAAAACGTAGAAAACAAGCTGTTCATTAGCCATGTTCCGAGAACGCGCGTTCTGAAACCGCATTGCGTTTTGAAAAACGCTTAATTGATTTTTAGGTGTTCTGAGCGTTTAGGAGTTTTTCCGAAAAAATACAACATGTGTTTTACATACATATATATGTATGTGGTAGAAATATAAAACGAAAAAAAATTGACAACAAATAGAAAAATTTTTCAATTTATTTTTCTTACTGAAAATGTGTAAAATTCTTTAAACTTTTTATTAAGATAAAAAGAAAACATATTAAATTTTAATAGTGAATAATTTTATTGCCTTTTGCAAGTTCAGTTTTAGCAAATTCAATCAGTTCACTTCAATATATACATACGAGTTGAAAACGCCAATTTTAAGCGATATGCGTTTTCCATAACACCTTTTTGGCGATTGCAAATCGCAAAACCACATTTCTTGCTTGTTTCTCAGAACACCTATTTGGCGTTAATTTTAAGCTATTTGCGTTTCTCAGAACATGCATGCATATTTTTTTGAAAGTATTTTATTTTTAATAAAAAAAACTTTATCTTTTATCAAAGATACTTTCCTAAAAGGATATTTTCCTAAATGTTGAACGGTGTCCTGCACTGTTTTCTGAATACATTTTTGTGTTGACTTCTTCTCAGACTTATCTTCGTTAAAATTTCAAGTTATTTATGTCAAGTGCTTTTACACATTCCATATCCTTGTTTAAATGACTTACTGTAATTTATATAGTCAGCACTAACGGGTCAGAAATATTGTTGAAATGGGCTCATTAGCTAAACATGAAAAAAGCTACTGATATTCGTTTTCGAACGTAGTGGCAGTTGTAAATACTGTAATGCAAAAACATTGGCTCTAGCGATAATCGGGGTGTAGCTACTGTTGGGGGTTGCGGTTATCGAAATTAAACTGTAATCGGTTTACATCTTAAAGGGATTGATGAACAAAATTGCTGTTCCAAACTGAAATGCCCATTAGCTGCAATAACACAAAAATATTTTGTCTGAAAATGAAATGTTTAAAAGTCATATATAACCATATTAATATGGTTGTATGGTTACATTATATGATTGACCACAACAATAGTATGGCAAATTATAGAAACTTTTAATGAATGTGGCAATAGCCTATTTGGCACAACTTTAATATGGTTGGCCGTAAGCATGGACGGACGTAATAGAATCGTTGGATCTACCATATACGAGTAAATTTCATTTTAATATTTTAATATTATACCCAGCTTTTTATATCCATGAATAATCAATATATGTGTTACCACAAATTCAGCCTGTTTTGCTTTCGTTTTAATAAAAACTAACAAATATACAAAACATTAAAGTAAAAGAACATTATACGTCGTCAGAACGAAAATATCATTAATGATGACAATAGTAAGTTTATCTTGTAGATTAAGTTTGGTTGAATGTGAATCATATAAGTGATATAAATTAATATTTTGATTGTGTTTTTAAAAATGATATTATTGTATCCAACAGTATTTTAAAGTTAATAGACGTATGCAACAGAATTACAGCAATGCAAATAATAACATAATTGCAGTGGAATATACTATGATTAGAACGATATTACACAGCTTTTTTTTACAATAAGTAAAAGTATATATTGATGATGACTTCTGTTTTTTTTTTAGTGTAGAAAAAGATCCACCAAATAAAAGAAACCCCTTTCACAAATTAATTTTTTAGACATTTAAAAACACATTAAAGAGCGCAAAAAAGTACAATTGCCATTGAATAAATAATATTTTTGTTTAAAATAATTATATGAAAAAAGAATTAAAAAATAAGCAAGAAACAAACAACAGCCACAATTAAGACAACTTAAACATAAAAACAGATTAACAGAAATACAAATAAAAACATTTTTAAAATGCAATTAAATTTTTATAGAAATATGGCATTCAGCAACGAACAAATAAACACGAGAATGATGATTTATTTGAAAGTAACCAGGAATAAAGATTAACAAATTAAGAATAGAGAAATCTAATTGTGCCTGTTAAATGAAAACAATTTTATATTTATTCATAAACTGAATAGAATTTTAAATTAAAACACGTCCCGTCAGAAATTTATTCTAGACAATAACACCCTCTTTATGGTTGATGTTTTCAATTCTATTATTTTTAGATTTTGTTTTCAATTTAATACGAATGCAATGAATATTCAGAAGCTTAAACAAGTCAAGAATAAGACAAGACAAAACAAGTTAGAAGAAATTCAATTCATCAGCAGTTAGTTAGTTGTCTTTAGCATTTCTCAAAATATGAATGAATATCCGGTCTTTGTTTTCGTTTTAATCGTAAAATTTGTTAGCAACTGAACGATGAACGGAATCCAATGGTGATCATAATAAATATAATTATTAAGCACTAAATTTAAAGTACGAGGGCGGATTTATATTGAAGCAAAAAAAAACATTTTTTTCAAAAACCATTTATTTCTCAATATACGAGTAGTCTCCTTCTAGCTTCGTAAGACGATATTCCAACTTTTTTATACGATCTGAATAATACGATTCGAGGGTTTACCAACCCTTAAAATACGCGTTAGTTTTAGTAATCACTTCTTCCTTTGAGCTGAATCTCTTTTCTGTGAGCCATTTTTTCAAGTTTGGAAACAAGAAAAAGTCACTAAGAGCTAAATCTAATCTGTAAGGTTTTTTTATCATCGTATTTAATACTTTGTGAACGGGTGTGTTGCCTTGAAGAACGAGCACTTTTTCTTCTTTAAATGTGATCGTGTGGCCATAACCTTGCCAGCCGATTTCATTGTCTTATTTGATCGACACCAAAAATCTACAGGATTACGATTTATCCTGTTCTAACACCGCTGTGAAGTTGCCTGTCGAACTCGTTTTTGTTCGATACTGAGCAAACGCGGCACCCATTTTGCCGATAGCTTTTTCATATGCAAATGTTCATGCAAAATATTGAACACACGTTCATATGATATATTTACCATTTCAACTATTTCACGTAACTTGACGCGGCGATCATTAATAACGATAACGAGTTCTACTCTTACTTGAATAAAAATTATATATTGGCATCTAATCTAATCTAATGGAAGCATTCTTTAATTTTAACTTTATTTGATATCAGAAATTTCTAGTCATCAAAAGTTTTCATAAGTTTAATATGTTGCCACACTACAAAATTGTATGTAACCAATATGTAAATATATAAAAAGAAAAAATTGTTTTGAGTAAAATGTAATACAAAATTTACTAAAACATAAGTTCTCCTAAATATATCAACGTGTCTAGACGCATATCACAATATTAAAATCAATGAAATTATATCATTTCCAAGTGTAAATTTTATAGATATATTGATCTGCGTAATCACATTTTTTTAATCTTGGACCAGTACTCAGGGGATGACCCCCACATATGCAATGCATTGTACGAGAACTATGAAAATAGGTTTTAAGGAGGGGAAAAGAGGGATAGTGTTTGTAAACATATGACTTGAACTTTCCAACGTTATAACTGATAGGAAATACTTCTGCAGGCAACTTATTCCACAGACGAAGCGTACACCTGAAAAACGAGTTCTCTCTGTAATGCGTAGTACGATTCACCGGGCAATCGAGCACAAATGGATGAGCTCTAGATCCTGTACGCGGATTACGTAGAAATGTGTGGATTTCGGGAACTAGACCCCTAATCTCGTCAGAGCAAAATCCATTGTAGTAACGATAGAACAGAGTAACTCACCCTACACTGCGTCGATGCCCCAGTGAGTCAATAGAGTTGGATACCCTACTGTCACCGATGAGCTTCTTCGCTCTCTCCTGCACACGGTCGAGTAATCCCAAAATATACGTTGAGGCACCAGCTCAAACATGAGAGTTGTATTCCATTCGCGGCTGTATATAGGTGGTATAAATAGAAAGGAGATCGGATGGGGTGAAGTACATCTTACACCGTTCCAAAAAACCGAGGCAATTGAATGCTTCTTTAGAGACATGAAAAAGCGAACATCACACTATATTTACATTCCAAGGCTATCAAAAGCATTTGGTTCCTCAATACTTATACCATGTATGAGAACAGATGAAGCAGCATAAGCGGTCGTGTATGTATTCTATTAATCTCCATTCGGAGATTAATAAGAGATCACTATACAGTGATATCATTTCCTCTTGGAAATGATATCGGATAGGCTGGGTCTATAACTGAATAAGTATGAATGGCAAATGCTGATGTCATCTGCAAAAGAGTGGATAGGGTTGGAAGTTTGATATAGAAGGCATTGCGGAAACTACCTTGCGGTACCCCTGATTTAATCTTGAACTCGTTTAATGAGACCCCATCTACAGCAACTCGTATAGTGCGGTTTCTGAGAAAGCTCAATATAAACCGAGAAAGCTCATCAGTGACACCAAAAGCAGTAAGTTTTGCCAGTAGTGCAACATGCCGCACTCTGTCAAATACTTTGGAAATATCCAGAGCCACCAACTTACTTTCACCGAAATGATGGATTGAGAGATATGCCAACGGATCACCAGTAGAGTTAACCTTACGAAATTCATATTGACGACCACAAAGTAATTTATTCGACTCTAGATTCCTCACAAGGGGGTAGTTTACCATAATTTCGTATCTCTAATGGAGTTGGAGCTATAACGGACGCAGTTTATTGTAATACCGTAAAATTCAAATTAAAAAATAATAATAATGGAAATACTCGTATGTGAAGATAACTTCAACACAATGGTATGTTACATTAAAACATATTTTAAGTTTCTACGTTATATAATAAATAAAAATATTGAAATAAGCTTTAAAATTCTTAAAAATAATGTAATTTTAATCAAAAAGTTTAAATGCCATATTCGATTTCTTTAAATAATTCAAACATTTGAAATGCTGTGATAACGTTCGTTTTGGTCTTTCCGTGTTGTTATTGAAAGGTTCAAGTCAAACGTCCACAAACACTACTCCTTCTTTCCTCTTTCTCATAAAATATTTTCCTAGTTCCAGTACAATGTACTGCATACGTAGGAGTCATCCCCTTTGTATTGGCCCTAGATGAAAATTAAAAAAAAGTTATTACCGATGAATAGATTAGTAAATGCTGTAGCAATCCCAAAACTAAAAGTTTAATTTCGCTATTAACTTTAATCTCAATTACATTTTGCTGATGTCAAAACCTGTTTTAAAAACACTAAAAAGCAATTGGCTTCCCACTAACGTTCATCTAGGCCTTCCAAATAGACTAAACGGATAAATCTTTTTATTTTGACCAGCAATTGCTGAAAACTTAATTATTTTTTAGTAGGTTGGGCGTTTTTGCACGCGGTGTTTTTAATAGGAGAAGGTTAGGACTACATAGCGGATGAGGGTTACATCCGTTGTAGCCTTTTTGCAGCCGAAGCGCGTCCTACAGTCTTTGTCTGCCTGTTGCTTACGGCTGCCGGATTGTTCGTTGGCTGTGCACTTATGCCGCTGCACCGCCGCTTTGAGTTGGTGATGTAGCTTGTCTTCATATATGTATATCTTGCTGCCTTATTGCTGTTTTGCGTGTTGTTTTCCTGATATTAGTTCCAATTTATCTGTTTTGCTGTGTGAATGTATTCTTGATTTTCAGTATTACTGTTTTTTTTTTTTTGTTGCTTTATATATGTATTCTTGAGTTCCAATGTTCCTGTTCTTTGTTCTTGATTTTATTATTTTTTGTGATGCTGAGTTTTTGCTGTATAAGTATTCCTGAGTTCCTGTGTTGCTATTGTTTGTTCCTCGTTTTATTTTTATATGGCGCTGATTCCGGAAATGGGATCCGGTTTACCTATGTTCATTTTATTTATGGTGTTAATAAGTGTAATAAGTGCTGTAGTGTGCTTGTTTATGGGGGCTAGCAATTCCTCGAACTGTTTGGTATTTAAAACTCTAGCAGCCCGGGAGCTCCGGGAACATTATTCTCTCTCGGCTTTGATAAGGTCTTTCACGGGCAACACGGTTGTTGTGGTTTAATACCTATATGAGGGAAGAGTTTTCGGCCTCGGTGTGGAGTTGCACTGCAACCGGGTGCCGTGACCTTGAGATGGAGTTTTAGGAAGGCTCCGCCCTACTCCATGGTGGAGAGCATGCGACATTCAGCATGTGATCGAAAATGGTACCCATACATGATAATTTGTTATGCATGGTCATGCGTGACAATTTGTCAAGCATGGGGACGTCCGGGTGATCGTTTCTTCATCTTGTGAGAGAATCACCGTGGGGTTAGGCCGTCAAGGCAGGAAAATACGCTAAAAATCTTCTGATTCTGTCGATCATGATGGAATGATCAACCAGTATCATGCGGTAAATGCAAAATTTGCTTTTCGCCAAAAATATTTTTTGCGCTGATATCAGGCCAACAAAAACCAACTTAGGTGTAGTAGCGCTCCATAAAAAAAGCTTATGCTCTCGTTTCGTTTTTAGACATTTCTTTAGCAAATAGTCAAACCAAACAGTATGATTTTGCAATAGTTGGAGAATCTTTCTTGTGTAATGAAAATATCAACCTGAGAGTTTTGAACTTTACGTTGTCTTTGAAGAAAATTTGTTAGAAAAAAATGTATACAAAATAGGAAATATATGTATATTCTGCAAAAGACGTTAAGTTAGGTCCACATAAAATGGAATGCTCTTTTTTGAGATTGATAATGCGTCTTCTTTTTTTATATACCATTCTCGCATCTCTAGACAACAATCCCATAAACTGCCATTTAACTACTTATACTACTTATTTGCTTTACTCGATAATCTATTACATTAAATGACACAATTTGTTTTGTTTAATTTTATTTGCTTCATGATATTGATCGATTACAATATTTATTAACAATGACATCTCATTCACCATTTAAAGAGGGAACGGCGATAGTGGAAAAATTGTTTTTTTGTTTCACTTATATGAAACCAAAAGCAGCTGACATTTAAATGAAACCCAACTGCCAGTCATTGTTAATTTAGATAACCCCTTAACCACCCGCGTTAAAATTGGCTGCTTAGAAACAATTAAGTTTAATTGCAACAAAAATGTACATGTGTTGTTGTCTAAAAAAAATATCTATATACATATTTTTATTTGTGCCTCCCATTACGAAACTCATTTTAATAAAGCTGAATTGTGTTTGTGCAATTTTATTAATCTATGGATTATTTTCATTTTTTAAATAGAAAAATAAAATAATGTAAAATTAATTATATAAAAAACAGAAAACGTGTTAGAAAACTAAATGACAGTGCTTTTAAAAGTGACAAATAGTCATTACAAATTGGGAGAAATTTTTCAAGAGATTTCTAATATCAAACACATCAATTTACCAAATAAACAGTCATATTTAGTCATAATTACTCGTAAAAGGTTGGCGACTTTTTGTTTAAACTACATTGTCAATTAATGATTCCTGCTGTTCCACATTAGTTGTAAAACACTTCCTCTATTATAATGATAATTTCATTAAGTTATATTGATCTGCTCACTTTAAAGCGAAATATTTCAACACAAAAAATTCCTTTCGAACTACTGTGACAATTAATAAAATTGTTTAAAAGCAAATTGTATTTAATTTAAGTGAATAATAATTATTCAGCAAATTCATTTTAAAACAAACGTTAAATTTAGTTCCTTTCATAAAAAAACAAAAAAAAACTATTTAATGGATTTGTTTTTTGCTTTTATTGAGTTTTTAAAAGCTCATGAGTGGGCAATCTTGATATTTTTCACATATTTGTTGTTTTCAAATAATAAAAAAATAATTATTTTTTAATATAAGCGCATTATGAAATTTAACTGAAATGCGTTAATGTTAACGATGTTGATTTTTAAGTAAAATAATGTGGAAAAAAATTTATTGTAAAAGTAAAAACAAATTAGTACGAGTTATATAGTCGTAGATATGTTTTTTAAAGCGCTCCACTCTTTGGAGGGAACTTCCTTGTCTATTATAATTTGTAAAGTGTGCCTAGTTTAATTTGTGAAGTGTTTTACTGACTTTCTTGTAAAGCAAAATATTTCAAGCCGAAAAACAAAAATTTGTTTTCGTTTAATTCTATATCGAAAGTTTCCTTGGCTATATCGGAGTCATGCTATTTCTTTAATATGCTTAAAACTATTTGTTGATTTAACTTTTAATTATATACTAGTGGGTATCACCGGTCGACGCAATCGACCGCATTCTTTTTTAGCGCTTTTAAATAATACACTCTTATATAAAATCCAATATTAAAACCAATAAATCTGTGAAAACCCACATATATGTTCTTTACTCATACTTGGCCACACTGTTTTTGTTTTAATTGTATTTAAGTCATTTTTTACACCCGTTGTCCTAGCCAGCCATGGCCTTCCCCATTTCTTTTGTCAGATGGCCTGATATAAGGCCTTCTTCAACAGGTCTGATAGAAAGCGTTCTTCAACAGGCCTTATTTCTATTTAATTTGTGCGTTTGTTAGTATACTTTCGTTAGAATATTTTTATTTTTGCCTTAGCGACCTTTTAATCACTTTTTTTAATTTGGAACACAAAAATTTCACAAAAATGCACAATGCGGCCGACCTCTAATGCATTTTAAGCAAAACTATTTTCCTATTTTGGTGTTTGCCGTTTTTCTTTGGAATTTTTATTTAAACGGTTCATCAATTTTTGTTGCTACAAACGAGCGTTTGTACTATGCAGTACGCGCACAAGGTACACATAATTAGAAATAAGCCTTCCTTTAGAAGGGAGTTAGTAGGCCTTCTATAAGGCCTTCCTGAGAAGGCAAGCACGAATGAGTATTGGATGAGAAAAATGTGTAAGAAGGCATTACAGAAGGCCATATAAATGAAGGACTACAAAAGTTTGCCACTGGCAAATTGATAGCCGTATTACCCAAAAATACTGAACTGGCCAAAATTAAGCTCTTTCACTTCTGTGCAGAAAGAATTTTAAAACGATATATAAATTTTCTAAATCGGCGCTATAGTACGGCGTATATATTAATACGATGTTAATTTCAATACTTCCGATATTATAGTGTTAAAAATTTTACTTTGCTTTTCTTAAATTTCAGATTCTAGTCAAACACCTGCTAAAACCTCGAAAAAGAAAAAACTTTCTTCAGTCATTGCTCCGCCCTCCAATGTTACTCTGCCACCTGATGTTAGTCCTTCGGGTAGCAGCGATAGTTTGATACGTGAACGTTTGGCACCTTCTTCCATGAGCACAACACCACCAGCTGTTAATATGGAAACAACCGAAGATGATTCTGATTCAGGTTCAACGGATGCCAGACGTAAGAAAAAGGCCAGAACAACATTTACAGGCAGGCAAATTTTCGAGTTGGAAAAGCAGTTTGAAATAAAAAAGTACCTTAGTTCGAGTGAAAGAACGGAAATGGCAAAATTATTAAATGTGACAGAGACACAGGTGAGTACATTTGTTTAATTAAGAATAGATCTCTTTGAAAGAAAGTGTTATTTACTATTTATTGGCGATAAATTGAAAAATGTATTGCGATTTTTCTTGAAATATTATAAATCCTTTTTTTTTATTTAAATAAATCTACTACTGTGCGAGTTACTTTAATTACTCGTAGATCAACATATCTGTACTAAACACGTGCACTGTTACACTCAAAGCAGGCAAATTATTAAAATTTCATATACTTGTGGTTATTTGTGAGTTTTTCAATGTTTCTCATGAGGAGTGAATGTCAATAAGTGAAAGCGATAAAAAGACTAACATATTTGTTTTACTTCTTATTGTAAAAAAGATACCCTAAACATTACTACAGGTATCGACTTAGACGAAAAAACACGTGCATGCGAAAAACTGCAACTTGCATTACAGAACTAGTGTTTACACTTGCTTACCTACAAAATATAAGACAGGTTTTACTGTAAATTTAACCTTTATGTGCTCGGGATCGAAAACTTACGTGGGCGGTCGGAAGACTAATTTTGTAGTAACATAATTTTTGCACTACTTTATCCTTACAAATTAGAAAAAAATTGTTATATTTATTTTAATTTATTTATGTAGGTACATGTAGCTATTGGAAAAGTTGAACAAAACAATTTTAAACATATAAGTTTTATTTATAGAACAGTATTTTCCAAAAACGTAAGTTGTAGAATATGCATCGCAGATCTTTCGTGTGTTTTTGCGATTTCCAATTTCACATGCCTGAAATCGTATGATGTTTTGACAGCTTATCCTCAGATGTATCGTGAAATTGATTAGTAGCAGAAGCGGAAAAAGTTGAATTTGGCTAGTGCCATTTGATAGCGCCATTTCGATAGCGAGCCGTATTGGAGCGTAGCCTATTATGCTTGAAATTTTTGACCATTCTATAATTGCTAGCATAAACATCTGTTTTGCCAAACTTCTCAAGAATTTTCTGCGCTTGTCTGTTTGCTGAATATGGCTATTGTTTTCTATACTCGTATAGATGATATAAGTAGCTAAGGCAGATATATCTAGCAAGTTGAAAAACATTGTCAATGGCCATCGCAATATTTGTAGAATGTGCTGACAGCATTTTGCACATTGCATCGACGGGTCCTTTGTTGACGTTATAGTCAAGTATATACTGCCGCTTATTTTTTTCTCTGCCCCAATATCATCATTCAAAGTTGAATTCTTTTTGCTTCTGCGCTTTTCTCATTTAAATTTCAAAATGTTGTTTGTGAGTTTTCATTGGTATTCAATAAAATTTGTTCGAGCATCGCTGGAGTGAATATAAGATCAAATATGGCGGGCTCAGTTAATCCTTTAGTTGCGATGGGTCTACATTGGTATCACGAAATACAGTATGAGCATTTGTACGAATTTCTTGATTGGGTAAAAGAGTGAGCCGTTCAGTGTGGTGTTTACAAATTAAGCGCTGCAAAACTTTTTGTTTTTTCTCAGCGCCCAGGGTTTCTTCAAAATCGGCTTTAAATAATAAAGCCTCTTCCTGTACGTCATCTTGAATATTATCTTCCTCGAGCATAATATATTCTTCTGTATCTGATTCTTTTGGATGTTCTGATATTTGCATAATCTTTTTTTTTTTTTTTTTTTTAACTTGGACCAGTACTGAGGGGATGGCCCCTACATATGCAGTGCATTGTACCAGAACTAGGAAAATAGGTTGTGAGGAGGAGGAAAGAGGGAGTAGTATTTGTGAACATTTGACTTGAACCTTTCAACGCTATAACAAACAGGAAACACGCCAGCAGGTAACTTATTCTACAGGCGGAGCGTACGGCTAAAAAACGAATTCTCTCTGTAATGCGTAGTACGATTCCCTGAGCAATCGACCACAAATGGATGAGCCCTGAACGATGCACGCGTGCTACGTAAAAATGTGCGGGTTTCAGGAACAAGGTCCCTAATCTCGTCAGAGCAAAATCCATTGTAGTAACGATAGAACAGAGTAACGCACCCCACACAGCGTCGATGCTCCAGTGAGTCAATAGAGTTGGATACCCTACTGTCACCGATAAGCTTCTTCGCCCTCTCCTGCACACGGTCGAGTAACCCCAAAATTGATTTTGGGGCACCGGCCCAAATATGAGAGTTGTATTCCATTTTTGGTCGGATATAGGTGGTATAAATAGTAAGGAGATCAGATGGAGTGAAGTACATCTTACACCGTTTTAGAAACCCTATGCACTTGAATGCTTCTTCAGAGATATGAAAAATGTGTTCAGTCCAGCGAACATCACACTGTATCTTCATTCCAAGAACATCAAGAGCTTCCGATTCCTCAATATTTATACCATCCATGAGTACAGATAAAGCAGCATCTGTGGTCGTTTGTTTGTGTGTTAATAAACAACATTGGGTCTTACGAGCGTTAAAGGTGACCCTGTTTTTACGACCCCATTCGGAGATTAATAGAAGATCACTGTTTAGTGAGTCGTTCATATTTTGCCTCTTGGCAACGATCTCGGATAGGCTGGGCCTATAACTGAAAGAGTACGAATGGCAGATGCTGCTGTCATCCGCGAAGGAGTGGATAGGGTTGGAAGTTTGGTATAACAGGTCATTTAGGAATATAAGGAATAGGGTAGGAGAAAGAACGGAGCCTTGCGGTACCCCTGAATTAATCTTGAACTCGTTTGATGAGACCCCATCCATAACAACTCGTATAGTGCGGTCTCTGAGAAAGCTCGATATAAATCGAGAGAAGTCATCACCGACACCAAATCAGTAAGTTTTGCCAGTAGCGCACCATGCCACACTCTGTCAAACGCTTTGGAAATATCCAGAGCCACCACCTTACTTTCGCCATCATTTTGGCGAATTGAGTGGCACCATTTCTCTGATAGATATGCCATAAGATCGCCAGTAGAACGACCCTTGCGAAATCCATATTGGCGGTCACAAAGTAATTTATGTGACTCTAGATATTTCATAAGGTGATAGTTGACCATACTTTCCATCACTTTGGAAAGCGCAGAGCAAATTGCAATTGGGCGGTAATTTTCGGGGTTATTAGTTTCACCCTTTTTGGGGATTGGCGTTACATTAGCAACCTTCCAGCACGATGGAAACTCACCAACATGGTAAAGTTTGCTGAAGAGGTGTGCTAACGGATGCGCAAGCGTAGAAGAGCACTGTTTCAAGACCAGTGCTGGGATGCCATCCGGTCCAGGAGTCTTATTTATGTCGAGGTCAGCCAAAACCCTTTTAACTGCTCGAGCCCGGAAAAATATCTTTGGCATAGTTGCAGATACTCTTTCGAGCTCAGGAAGTGATTGACTGCTTTCCGGCAAGTAAGAATTGCTTGCAAAAATTTCAGCCAGCAGGTTAGCCTTGTCAACCGGGTCGGTGAATGCTTGGTCATTCTTTAAGAGAGTTGGAATTGACGAACTAGTATTGTTCTTTACCCTCTTAACGAATGACCAAAAGGTCTTACTGCCCCGGGGAGCTGTAAGGACCTTGGCACGAAGGCGCTGTTCGTGAAGAAACTTTTCACGCCTAAGTACTTTGGCACACGAAGATCTCGCCTTTTTGCGTAGCAAATCAGTCTCTGGGTTTTTGTTTAAACGCCAAATACTGAATGCTTCCTCTCTAGATCTGACTGCGTTTTTGCACGTCTGATTAAACCAGGATTTCACTCTTGGTTTAACCGAAATCTGCTTGGAGGGGATAAATGATTTCATCCCTAGCAATATCATATTCTCGACCATTTTTGCAGAAGCATTTATGTCGTTATCTAGAAAGCAAAGTTTCCAATTAAAATGCTCATAAAATTGGTTGAGCTGAGCCCAACGCGCCTTTTCGTAAATAAATATTAGCAGAAACCGAACCAGTACTTGAGTTTAAATTTCCAGACCATGTGTAATCATCCTCTGAGTCAACATCGAAATCTCGTGCATCTTCTTCCTCTTTATCAATCTCCACCATAAGCTTTTGAATATATTTTGAAAGCTCTTCGTATGTTAAGGCTAATATTGAGTTCATTATTTCGTGCGAAATTCTTTCAAATTGCATACAAAAGTGTTTCGTATGAAATATTTGCGAAATAAGTTCATAAATGTAGTACTGAGTTTTTAAAGGGAAAAACACACAAAATGTATCTGCAACATGTTTTAATTTAAAATTGTTTCTGGGAATTTTTGTTTTTTCAGCTGCGAAATAACATGAGCAAAGCTTTTTTCGCACGAAATACATACATGTATACACAAAATTAAAAAAGAAACATGAATAAGAGAAAAAATAGACAACACTGAGTACATCTCAATTTTTTCGTACGAAATAAGTAATGTTGCTAAAAAATTTTCGCACATTCAATCTCAATACTAGGCTTTAGCCTTTAAAGAAATTTTTCACATAGCATACATATTTACAAACGGCATATACACATGTATATGCAAAGAAAACCCTAAAAAACACTTACGATGTGGGCGCTTTGAAGAATTTCTAGCCATTTTTATCTTTAAATTTTCTATTTCAGTTTTTTATCACAACTAATATCAAAATACGCTCGTTTGATTCACTTGACTACCAACACTTTACTAATTTTTGCAATACAAAGAATATATAGACTTGATACTACTTTCTAACTTAGGGCTGCCTTGCACAAAGCTTAAAGATAAACTGACTCGTTGCCGAAGACCTTCCTGCTATTTATACTTCATTATCATCTTCTACAATCGTCTCGATCTTTCTATTCATTCATAGTTCTGGACAATGTACAAATATAATTGTTACGCATATACACATTCACACACATGCTTGCAAACAATAAGCAAGTAACAACAACAAACAATAAAAAACTATTTACCAAGAATTCAACAATAACAACATCATTTGTAGTTGATTTACTGTACATATTGTACATTTTATAATAAGCAGATCAACAGCTGCACACTGGATTAAATGTGATAAAAATTGTTAAGAATTTGGCGCATTAACGAATTTTTATCATATACATTGCCGTTGATTGCTTGTTATAAATGTTGTTATTGTTGCTGCGTTCTTATTATTATGTTCTTATTGTTTGTTGTTGCGTTTTTATTTTTTCGCATGCATGTTTGAGTGTGTATTTGAGATAGAACTATATTTGTACATTTGAGCCTAGAATTATCAATAACTAGAAAGTTCATGCAGATTGTAGAAGGTAATAGGAAGTATAAACGACAGGTAGATGTACGGCAGGGACAGTGTAAGAAATAGCAAGTCTAGTGAGGTAATACGTAGAGCTACTAAGTGCAAATAAAGTTATAAAATATTTAAGTACTGTATAACAAACAAGTGTGAGTGTGATTGAAGAATCCGCAAAGCATTTTTAAAGGCAAAAAGGTTACAATATGTAAACAAAAAAGTTATTAGATTTTTAAGCACCATGAGGACTTTTGGTTCAACCTGTATGTATTAATACCATTAAAACTGGAAATTAATAAATATTCTTAAGTGTTCTTGCAAATGAGCTGTATTTATTTTGAAAGCATTTCAATTGATAATCTAATTCTTTTTTTATGTGAAAAAGTTTTGTTTTAAAGGGATTAAAAACAAATTAATTTTACTACATTTTACAGTAACTCGATTTATAAATCACAAACTGTCTTTGAAATATTTTCCCTTGTTTTAAGCAAATAATTTTCTTAAATATTTTAATTCTTTTATTACATTTAATGCTGTATAAAAAATGAAAAGCATGTTAAAAGTTCATGTTATAAAATATTTCCAAAAATGTGTTAAATTTGTTTAAATTATTTTTGTTTGGACAAAAACGCAAACAAATATACTTATATACAAAATAGTTCAAATAGAACTATAAGATTTATTTAAATGGATTTCAATTTCTTCCCCAAAGAATTGCATTTAATACTAAATCTCTCAAAATCCCTAAACATCTTAACTTTCGTATACAACCAGAGCAAATTTTATTTTAAGCCGCAAAAGTAAATATTTCATTAAAAACGAAAAGAAAACAGAAAATAAAACTTTGTTAAGAATAATATAAATTTAAACTAGAAGACAAAACATCACTAAGTAACCAATAAAAATCAAATAAATTTTGAAAACAACAGCAGCAGTAGCAGCAGCAGAAATTGAAAAATGACAACATGAAAGTAAAATCAACATTTTTAATCTCTTATACGGCATAGAAATGATATTCTGAATACAAATTTGAAACATACAAACAATTTAAATCCAAATATTTATTACAAATAGCAACAGACATTACGTATATGCATCTATATTTATTTTATAGTGCAGTTGCATGTTTTCAATATACGCAGATTTAAGCATAAAATTATGTGCGTAAATACAGAGTTGTATATATGTGCATGGATATATAACTAGAAGTATGTGGATGTGGATACATTTACACTCATGATGCTTAAAGAATATTAATGTTTGTAGAGCAGCAAGAGATAAAAACAAATTTAAACTGTCATCAACAAACTGTAAAATAGCCTTAAGTCAGATAAAAATCAATTAATTACTCAGCCGCATACCGCATAACTTAAATCCATTTGGTAGTTGCTGATGTTGTTGGTTTTGTAGATGATATTGCTCTTCTTGCACGAACAATTATTGCACGCACATTGACACACACACACACACACATGCACACGCATGCATAGCAATGCATGTACAAAGTTCATATTTCCAGAATATTGAAAGAATTAATTTTATATATCAAACTAGTTTTTGATGGAAAAAGTTACTTTTTTCTGAAGATATCTTACAGACCTACTTTGATTAGCGCGTAATAAAAAATGAACGACACTTAGACCCATCATAATATTACTACCGTGAAAAAACTAAAATATATCTAATATTTGTATAAAAAACTCAAAAAACAAAAAAGTTTCAAAAAGATAAACGTTTATAAAATGGATGAGACCATTATAGATTCCATTGCATTAAATACCTTAAATACAATAATCATAATAATGGCAAGCAGGAGTAATCACTTTTTTCGTAAATTTACGTTTTCTTTTTTGGTTATTTTTGAAATGTCGATTTAAAAAAAAAAACGTTTTGCCTACGTTTTATATAGTTTATTCTTTCTAACATTTGCTATTTGCAATTCTATAACAATTCAATGAAATAAAAATAAAGTGTCATACCACCTTAATTAAAAAATTTAGTAAACCCTTCACGAAAAATAATATTCAAATTAAAAGATTATTTTTCAGATTGAAACAAAATTTATTTAAATAAATAAACATTATCCGATTCAACTCCAATGTTTTTTGTTAAAAGTAAAAATTTGTGCATATCAAAAAAGATCTGTTAAAAATGTGAGCAAAATTTTGTTGAATCAGAGAAAAGTTAGTTAAAAAAGTAGTAACTAATAGTAAGGCAAAAACACACACAAATATTCAAATTGATATCCTGAAAAACTGCTAGTGTGAATAAAACATTCATTTATTTGACTAAATTTTGTTAATAAAATGCACCTTGTAAATTTTAAGAAATTTTTTCTATATTCAACTAATTGAGTTTTTTATTCACTATTTTAGCTTCTAACATTGATACCAATCAAAAATTATAAATAGCTTGCTTTCTATGTTTCGACATAGAAAGCAAGCTCGACATTTCATAGGAACTACCCTAATCATCAGTAGACTTTGGAAATTTTTGAAAGATATTCTCAAACATTCAATTTTATATCCCAACTATCTAAATAAATTATTGAGAATGTAAAAAGAAAAATGCTCTAATAATACCTGTCAAAACACAAAAAACAAGCTTTTTCATTTATACAAGTCTCTAACATTTCTTTACACCTTTCAAGCAAATTGGTTGCTACGATTTGCTTTTTGAAGAGCAGAGAACAAAAATTCAAACAATTGAGTTTTTTATTCACTATTTTAGCTTCTAACATTGATACCAATAAAAAATTATAAATAGCTTGTTTTCAATGTTTCACAGCTATCGATTTGTTTTATTGATTACATACTTGTAGTTAAATAAATTACAATAGTTGAAAATCCGAGTAAATTTGAATAAAATATTTTGTAGGTTGTAAATAACCTAAATTTGTTCATGTTTACACACCATTCTGCAGCATTCAGGTAAATTTTTCGTTCAGTGTAGTAATTCGACCATTGGGTTTTTTATTTATTTTTTTATTTTACTAAAACCGGGTTTTTAACATGTCTGTTTTGCGAATATCGAATAAACCGGGATTTCTAATACGGTTAAAACATGAATGTTACATGTTTGTATCTATTTTAATTCAAATGTGCTCGAAATTGCTTTGAATAATTTTAGTACTCAAAACAGTGCTAATTTGGTCATATGAATAAAAGTGAAGTTTCAAAATTCCTCTTAAATATGTCGATACTTTAAAAAAGAATCTTAATTGATATTAACATCATTAATTGTTATTAAAAGTTCTCTGAACATGAACTAAGTGAAAGCATGAAGCATGTTGTTCTTGCTTGTTGCCTCGGTTGTTGAATTATCAACTGAATAAATGAAAGCATGCAGTGGCATGAGCCAAAATGTTTAAGGGCAGACAGGAAATGAGAGGAGGCAGGTAAACTTTTGAACAAAATAAAAGTGATTGCATACGTCACGCGACGCGGCAAATTGCATTTTGCATACTAAGTGCACAGCAAATGTAAACATTTACAAACATTTCATATCAATACTGTGTATTAAATGTGCAATACTGCAACTGCACACAAAAAAAAAAAAGTTTTATACAATATTAAGACATGGATTCTAGTAAGAGGGTAATGAGTAAAAAGGGAGTTGGAGACTAAAATTAAAAATCATGTCTACTTGCCGCAGTTTTCCTTTATAGGCATTGCCAATTTACACAACCATATTAATTAAATTTTAACGTTTAAATTTACACATAATAATATTAGACGAGCTCAATTATTAACGGTTGTATTCACAAAAAAAAAAAATATTTTTTTATTTATTAAAGGTTTATTTGACAAATTTCTATACAAACTTTGTCAAATAAACCATAAAAAAACTAACAAAACTTTAGAAAAGCTGAGTGAAATTTAAAACAATTTTTTGAGGACTTTTAGATTATTGGAAAGTTTACAAATCATAAATTAAAATAAAATTCTTAGTGAACAAATTGATGTTTAGCTAATCCCCAACTAGCAATTAGAAAGCGGTGAAAACTATCTAAATTGGAGATTACAATTATAATTACTCTGTACCGTAATTATAATTGAGAAACCGTTATGCAGAACAGTAACAGTTTATTAAAATTCAGAAATATAACCTTACGTGGTTTTATTTGGTAGCACCGTGGCAAGTTTTCTAGTGCATACTAATAATTGAAAATTCAAGAATATAAAAAATACAGTAAATTCCATGATATAAATTTTGACAATTGGACTCACCACTTTCCACAGAGCTATCAGCTTTACATTATAATAAAAAACTCATACAAAATATTTGGTGTACAACGAAGTTGGACATGCGGCCGCCCCAGGGTTAAGCTTGCTGACAGGTTTCACTCTCGCCAAGTACCTTTGCTTATGACACGATGGCCTGTACCAAAAATTTGGTATCATGTTTTGATAGTTGCGGTGTTGGTGACACTTGTGGACTGGAAGCTTGTTTCTTGCGTACTTGATGTGTTGGCTTTGCCCTAGCTTGCCTCTCACCCCGCCGATCTTCATATAGTAATGTGTGGCCCATAGATGAACAAGACCCAATCGTATAACTTTTTGCCAAGCAATTTGAGCAGTATCGATATTTGTCGACCACCTTCTTTCTGCGACTCACGGTCATTTTTAAAAACTTATAACAAAACCTTATAGAGTGAAATCGCTTGCAGACCGCGCATTTAAGGTTTTTCCACTATCGCCGATGGTTTTTCTGCTTCTTGGCAGGGCTAGAGCTGCGACTTCTCTTTACCATTCTTCGGTTATCCCTGGTAAAATATAAAGAGTGCATTAGAAATTACTGTAAAGATTATAAGAGGGGATTTAATTATAAACGGAAGTTTTTTTTTTTTTTTGTAAGTTCGAAAGATTATCACTTAAAGTCAACGCTAAAGATTCGATTCTGAGCTAGAGTTGCCCTCTTCCAAAATAGGAAAATAACACAATTTTACTATTGGCCTAGAAACCGTTCCTGAAGCAGTACGCACATCTGTGATGCGTATCCTATCGTCTGCGCCAGAGAACGCTTTCTCTATTCTTCAAAGACGCCATTCGTATATTAATGATAAATTATTCGAACTTATTGAATATTTCTAATATTATATGATAGTGTATTATTCGGCTGGCTCAAGTTCAAACTTGGCTTTCACCAAGAATTAATTTTATTTTCAATTACAACAATCAGGTTTGAACTTGTGCCAGACGAATAATATCATCATATAATATTGGAAATTCTTTGTTATAAATGTCAAGCCTGAAAATGTTTCCATTTTTTAAGATTTTGGAGAAGAGTATAGATATATTACAATTTAAAGAAGTGCAAGAGTTTAGCTAAATTGAAAAAAAAATCTGAAAAAATCTGAATTATTTTTCAAAATTTTAACGATAAAAAGTAGGAAGGGTAAAAAAAACTAAAATTTTTTCATTAAAAGTGGCGTTTGGAGCTTGAAATGCTACAGTGCTGTTAACTCTTTAGTTTTTTAACTGAATTAAGTTTTTTCGCCAACTGAATATTTACAAAAAAAAAAAAAACTAAACACGCAAGAAAACAGCAAAAAATATAAATTTAAACTGAAGTGTGTTTGCCGAATTATAGAAAAAGAAATTGCTTTACTTCAAGGACTGGCTTTTACTCTTCTTCCACTTTTAATTTTCTGTTAATCTAAATAAACAAAATACCATTGTTAATTATAAGTCAAATTTATATATATAGGGTGTTTTTTTAAGCTAGATAGAACTTTAAATTGTAAAAAGTAACACAAAAAATTAAATTTTAATGAAACATTTTTTTTATTTGTTTCAGTATACTCTGACAAATCATCATGAATAGACTCACGCTTGAACAACGCTACGAAATTATCCAAATTTACTTTGAAAATCAGACCCGTTGTTTTATCGCAAAATTGTGTTCAGCGATGAGGCGCATTTTTGGCTTAACGGGTTTGTTAATAAGCAAAATTGCCGCATATGGAGTGAGACCAATCCACAAGAGACCCTACAGACTCTATTACATCCAGAAAAATGCACTGTTTGGTGCGGTTTTCATGCTGATGGCATCATCGGACCTTATTTCTTTAAAAATGAGGCCGGAGCTCGCGTTACGGTCAATGGAGATCGTTACCGCACCATGATCAATGATTTTTTGTTTGAAAATATGGATGACATTGATCCGGAGGAGATGTGGTTTCAACAGGATGGCGCTACGTGCCATACGGCGAACGCAACCATCGACTTACTGAAATCAAAATTTGGCGATAAGTTGATTTCGAGAAATGGACCTGTCAATTGGCCTCCAAGGTCGTGCGATTTGACACCTCTCGATTATTTCCTGTGGGGCTACGTGAAGTCACTGGTTTATGCTGATAAACCAGCAACAATTGACGCCTTGGAGGCCAGCATTGTTCGTGTTGTTCGTGACATACGGCCAGCAGTGCTCGAAAAAGTGGCCCAAAATTGGACGTCCAGAATGCGCTTCGTCAAGAACAGCCGCGGTGCCCATATGCCCGAAATCATTTTCAAATGTTAATGTCACGTATTGATCTTTCGAATAAAAAAAAATTTTGATTACAATTTAATTTTTTGTGTTATTTTTTACAATTTCAAGTTCTATCGGGCTTAAAAAAACACCCTTTACTATAACTGTTATCGGGAAATATGCCCGTGTTCCTGGCATTCACTATAGATTATAAACACGAGAGTTATAATTCAATATATTTTAAACTTTATTTCAAAATTGGTTTTTTTACATGAATTTTACTTATATTCAAAGCTTAATACTAAACACAAAAAATTAACTAAGTCCAGCCGATGCTAGACAAAAACTTTTATTTTGCACCAATTAATTATATCGGTAAAATCGCCTGATGGTGGCAAGGTGGTGGCTTCTCAACCGAGTGTGACCGCTAAAATGAATATGTTTCGTGGAAGAGGTGAAGTTGTAGTTGCACACTTTGAAAGTTCGTTTTTACTACTTCTACTAACGGGACCCACAGATCCTTGTGAATTCATGAGCTTTTTACGTACAATGGAGCTGCAGTAATCGTTTGTCGAATTTGATTTTATCGTCTTTGAATTTTTTTCAATGTTTGATACTGAGGCCGTGCCACATAATTGAATTCCATAGCATCATATTCGCACAAATAATTTTAAAAAGCGCCAAAAATTGTGCGAAACGCAATGAGTTGACAACGCTGATTATAAAAGTAACGCACAAAGTTTACCAAAGACAACATTTGACTTTTTCGGAAGAGAAAGTAATTTATTGTATCAAAGATAATAAATTACTTTTTCAACATGTTTTTATAACTATTAGCCACTATCGTAGAGCTCAATTATATTCGGAAACATTTGTACAAAAAATGATTTCATTGAGAAAAAACATATTGAATTCCGAATTTAGAATTGAATTAATTAAAACTAAAAATGAGTTGATTACAAAACAATGGATTTAATTCCCTTTCCTGACTGAATTGAATTTTCTGACAAGACTGCCTGAATGTATATGTTTTCTGTAATTCGTGCTACATATATATTTCTTGTTCCCTCGTCACGCCCGTTTTATTTTTTTGTTCTACAAACTTTTTATATTACATTATTTATGATTGAAACCCAAATAATTAACTATAATTACTTCTAAAGCCTTCTACATTGTAATCAAATTCCATGTGGAATTAAAAAAATATAAAACTGTGTATATTGATTCGATTAAAAGTTAAACATTTTATAGAAACAACTTTTTTGTTTACTGTGCCACACTAATAATTCTCATATAATCATTTCGTTAGAGACTGGTCATGCTTAAAATACTTCAACAGCACAAAATTCAATTTGTTTCAATTCAACTCGACCTGTTAGATGCGTATATAAATGAGTTTTTTGTTCATGCAAATGTACATTGTAAAGCTTAATTTATTTAATGCATTTGTCTATTAAACATTATCATTAAAGGCAGCATGAAAATGTATGATTTCTTTTATATGTTTGTAAATAATATCAAAGCTGATTATTATTGGTGTTTAGGAATTATACATAAAGTCTTCACGTGTATAGATATGAGTGGGCATCATATCCTAAAACTGTAGATAAGACTTTGTTGAATCAGCAAAAATTTTGTTATTTTATTTAATATATAAAGAATACTAGTTTGATCAAAATATTCGTTTATTTGACTAAAATTTTTTTTTTTTTTTTTAACTTGGACCAGTACTCAGGGGATGACCCCTACATATGCAGTGCATTGTACCAGAACAAGGAAAATAGGTTGAGAGGAGGAGGAAAGAGGGAGTAGTGTTTGTGAACATTTGACTTGAACCTTTCAAGTCAACTTGATCCATAGACGAAGCGTACGGCTAAAAAACGAATTCTCTCTGTAATGCGTAGTACGATTCCTCGGGCAATCAACCACAAATGGATGAGCTCTGGACGATGAACGCGTGCTACGTAAAAATGTGCGCGTTTCGGGAACAATATCCCTAATCTCGTCAGAGCAAAATCCATTGTAGTAACGATAGAACAGAGTAGCGCACCCCACACTGCGTCGATGCTCCAGTGAGCTTGTAGATTTGAATAAATTTATTCTGCATTCAACATAGAAACAATTCTAATGAAAATAAAATCTAAAGTAATTTGCACTTGTAGTATACCTTCCCGGTGTGCGCCGGGAAGGTATACTACTTTATTCTGCCGCCATTTTGGTAAATTAATCTTGACAGTTCATATTTAGCAGTCGTAAAGTAGACACGTGGCAAATTTATTATGTTAAAATATTCGTATACGATAAACCAACATGCTGTAATCGTAAAAACATTTTATCAAAATCAATCGTCGATTA
Organism: Thecocarcelia acutangulata; assembly: GCA_914767995.1. Lineage (NCBI taxonomy): Eukaryota > Metazoa > Arthropoda > Insecta > Diptera > Tachinidae > Thecocarcelia > Thecocarcelia acutangulata. The sequence goes on from OU612094.1 coordinate 113,171,527, forward strand.
CTGTGACGATGAGAAAGTAACGTCAAATTTTATTTATCCTGTAGGGAGTAATTTCGCAGAAAGAGGTCTGTAGGTGATAGGGCCAAGCATAGACCACATAGACCACAGGGTACTGCAAGATCGGCTGAAAACTTTACTGCTGCTTCAAAACAATCCATCAACTTCAATTCGACGCCGTGTTCAGGAGTTTGGTCTTCAAAGAACAACTTTGGCCACAATTTTACACAAGGATTTGCATTTGTTTCCATTTAAGATTCAGTTGTGACAAGAGTTTCTTCCACAGGATCATTTACGCCACCTTACAAATAGAATGTTTCAGCTGGCCCATGACAACCCCGATTTTCATGATAAAATCATAATGAGTGACAAGACAAATTTTTATTTGAATGGATATGTGAATAAACAATACTGTCGGTTCTAGGCAATGAAAACCCCCTCAAACTATTCATCAGTCACCTTGATATGTGTTAAAAGTGACTCTGGTGTGCAATTTGGTCAGGAGAAATTATTGGACCTTACTTCTTTGAAAATGAAAACTACGTAACGGTAATTGTGAGTGGGGAGCGATATCGTGACATGAGTGATAACTTTTTAACACCATAACTGCATGCTTTGGGCTTGATTAACATGTGATATCAACAAGACGGTGCCACATCGCTTCCAGCCAGAATTACAATAGAATACCTGCGAGACCTCTTTCCACAACCAGTTATTTCAAGAAATGGCCTCCACGGTTGCCAGATTTGGCTGCTTCGGACTTCTTTTTGTGGGGATATCTGAAAACCAAGGTTTATGCAAACAAACCAGATATACTTGAGCAACCCAAATAAAATATTTGTGATGATATTAATGTAAAAAGTACCACGAGAAATATATGAGATAAGAAAAGTGTGCTCAATACATCATTGCCCAGAAATACTTGAGCAACCCAAACAAAATATTCGTGATGATATTAATGTAAAAAGTACCACGAGAAATATATGAGATAAGAAAAGTGTGCTCAAGACATCAAATAAAACATTTATCAGTATAAGATCCATTCTCTTTCATTTAATCAAAAATTATAAACAAGTAAAGTAGAATACCTTCCCGCCGGACACACTATACATATAAGTATATCAAAAATATATCCTTGCATATCGTAGATTGTTGTTGTTTAATAAAATATACGTTGTCGAAAAATAATTACTTTTATTGCACGTTTGCTTAAATCCACGAAATCTTTTACAGATCCATATTCAAACAATTTATTAATTGATTGTACGAATTTCATTATTGAATATGCAAAAGTCTTACTGATATTTTGTCATTCAACTAAAGTTATGTATTAACGTCTATAGAAATGAAGAAATTTCTTTAAATTTTACTATTTTATTTTCGTTAAATAGAATAGCAAAGGTTTTCAAGTTGAGAAAACTTTAACAAAATATTTTGTGGTTGTAAATAATCTAAATTTTTTTTTTTAAGTTTGCATTTTAGTTTGCAGTATCAAGGTGAAATTTTGATTCAGTAAAGTCTTGAACCCAAATTCTGATTTATTTTTATCTTTTATTTTAGACAATTTGGCAGCCTTATAATCAATTGCACTCCTATAACCATAGCTGCCAGATTTGACGATAAATCCTCATTTTGACGATTTTCATGCTCAAATTTAGCAAAACGACGATATGACGATTTTTGTCCTAAAAATTACGATATTAAATTATATCGTCTACAAGGATTTTCCCCTTTTTTGCAACTTTTAAATTTGCAGTGCGTGTTGTGTTTGATCGTGAGAATACCCTTTAATTTTTGTGGAAATGTGTCTTATTTCTAGAAACACACATAACTTTTGGCTCCACTAGCAGAATTCTCCAAAAATCTGCATTTGCTAACAATTATATATAAACATATTAAAACAAATTTTTTAATAAATTTGAGTGTCCAGAACCATTGAAAGAGAAAAAATTGTAAACTTTTTTGTCTTTTGGTTTGTATATAGATCTTACTGCCTTTACTTCTTGAACTTCATTGCACTTAATTTTAATGTTTGCTCTATTTAAATAGTTGATAGCATTTATTGTTTATATTAAAGATATATAGATTTTTTTTTTTTTTGTCAAATGTAATTGTTTACATTCGTTTGTAACTGAGTATTTTTGCAAATTTCTTTCTGCATATATTTTGTTGTTGCGTGAAAAAAGGGGTATTTTTGCTCACATTTGCACAGTTTGCTTTACCCATCGTGAAAGCCCTTTATATAAGTAAATACAACTCGACAATATAATATAAAACCAGACATTTTGTTTCCGTAAACAAATTTAAAAAAAGGATGCATAAAGTGATATGAAACTTGTGTAAATTTTTATACTGAATTTGGTAACCAAATATTTATTTATTTATTTCAGCTAAATGGTTAATAACAGCTGAGAAATCAGTATAACAAAGAAATAGATAGAATTAATATAAAAAACATTTCATTAGAAAACTACAAACAGTTATAAATATAATCACTAGAGTTCAAATACAAAAGAAGTCTTCTCTTAGTAACATGAATATTGTCAGATAAGTCGATGAGATCATAAAATCTGTTTACTTCGCCACAAACTCTACGGAAAGGATCAAAATTTAAGAAGCTAGATCGATGAAATTGAAGATACAGTGGAACGTATGATCTTAGCTGTCTACATATTGATGTTTATTCTATCGCGAAGATGAATTGAACCAGTATCCCCTTGTAATAACTTTAAAAAGAATAATATATTTGATGTAATTCTTCGGCTTTTCAATGTAGGGAGGTTAATAAGAGCTAGTGGGCTGCGGTATGATGGTAAATTAAAATATTTGATTTTGAAAAAACAAAAACTCTTGATAATAATGTCAATAAAAACAGCAATTTTTCTCATTTCATAAATAAATATGAAGATCTTGTATTCCGATTATCCCGAGTTAATTCTTTTAGATTTTGAAGTAATTTTTAAGAAGTAAGAAAAAAATTTATATAGTTTTTGCAAAACAAATGAATTAAAAGCCGAGCGTTTCCAATATATTTAAAATTATTCCAAGATAGAGTAGCGTACTCTATTCTTCTGCGGCATGGACAAATGTAGTATTCACCCAAGTTAGTTAAAATTAGACAAAAATACAAAACTCTTTAGAAAATGAAACAATTGGAGACATTCTTTCTTACAAAGCCTAATTAAAATGAAATCCTTAAAACTTTTTTGATACTGCAGTTAAATCCAATTTATTAGCATTAATAAATTCACATACTTATTGTTAAAATTTTCGGAAAATTGAATATATCAAAGTGCATTTGATTTTTAGTACCGTACTTCAAGTACATACTCGTACATATTGCGTACAAATTTGCGACCATAAGCTTGCATTTAAAATCTGTTGTTTTTTTAAATAAAAATTTAAAATACACGAAAAATTTAGTAGTTTTAATAAGTTCGATTTTTTTGACGATATGTCAACACAGAAATGACGATATTTTCATAAATTATCGCGATTTTGACGATTTCTTCCACATTTTTCTGGCAGCCCTGCCTATAACGTGTCAGGCAAAATTACTCAACCTTCGGATAACGATTTGCTTATATTTTTTATTAATGTTACTTGGGGGGCTTAGTTGTGACCTGGAAAGTATCTGTGATAACTCAGCTAAAACGTTGCGATAGCCAGGCAAGAATTAGATATGAAATTAATTGTATTGACACTTTATATCTGCCAAGAATTTTCCTTAAAAACGCTGTGGAATTTAATTCTCATACTCTTCTTTTAAAATGCTGTAACGCAACTTCTATTTGTTTAGGAACAGCAACACACACCGTGATTTTTTTTCGCCGCGATAGTTGGCAAAACAAAAAGCAACACGATACACACATGGGACCATGACTATTTGTTTTTAACTTAACATGCAAATTTCTATGACTTGCTGTCTATTTTAGAAATTTTAAACATTTTTAACATTTAACTCGTAAATGTTGTTAAATGAGCCAAAAGTACTTGGGTTTATGAGATTATATTTGTATTAAATATTTGAAATTTGTATGTAAATGCAGGGGTCTGTCATGTTGCTGCATAGTTTTTGCACTCAACAATAATGTCATCCATGAAATACGATCAAGTTAAATTATTTTGGCTAAAAACACAAATATCACTCACATATTTTATATGCAACATCAAATTTAATTTTTAGGCAACAACTTTGTTGCATCATGATTTTTCTAGTATTTCTAAAAAAAATTGTTGACCTCAAAGCATTTTTTCTCTTTGTGTTTTTTTTTATATTTGTTATTTTATTTTCTTTGATTAAAGACTTTAAAAAAAATTTTATTTTTTTTTCTTCAAATATTTTGCTGCTAACTTGTTGTGGCTGGATACGTTTGCTTAATGTGCAACTTGTGTGCAGCAATTCAACAGCAACAAGCAATAATAAATTGCAAGTTTATATTTATAATTGTGTGTATTTATATTTGTATGTTTGCCAGCCGGACGGACGGACAGCCAAAACAGAAGAAAAAATAAAATAGAGGAAAAAAGTGTAGGCATTTAGTTGGCAATTTATTAAATTTGTTGGCAAAAAACATTAAAAAAAAACAACTACATGTCAAAAACAAAGACGTAGTATTCAATTTGTACTCTGCAATGACCACTGTTGGTGTGCGATTTAATATGCCGATGAGTTTTTGTGATTATTTGACAACTCAAGTAATTCGCCATGTGCTCAATATATTGTTTGTTAAATTAAGTAGTTTGACAAATTAATAAATTGGTGAAAGGTTTTCAAATAAATATACGTTACTTAATTACAACTCTTTTAATAGAAAAAAGAGAAATTTTTAACGTTTAAATGACAACAGCTGTCAGTTAAAGTCAAATAGCTATTGGCAGAATTCAAGATATTGTATTAACAAAAATACATAGACAGTTGAAAATTGCATTGCACAGATAGCTGAATGACAGATGATTCAAATGGATAAACACTGCAATTAGTTGTTATGTTTCTAACATAAAGGGTATTCCAAACAAAGCTCATGATGTTAAAAAAAAGCAAAGAAATTGTAGAAAATTATAAATTATCTTGATACATTTTTTTTTTATTAAATTTAATTGAAATGTTGTTTGAGCTTGAGCTGTTGTTATTTGTTTTTTTTTTTTTTTTTTTTTTTGTACAAAATATCTTTAAAAGATTATTTGTTCGATATTATTTACGTAGAAAGACGAAGGATGTAAGCCAACTATATTTGAAATAAAATAACAGCCAAATGCCTGCCATGACTACTGTAACATATCTCTATCCGATATAATAGAGGTTCAATGCCGTTAATATGCCAAATTATTTCATCTCTTGGCTCTTGACTTATTCTTTGCTTATTGAAGTACAGTTTTTTTTTAATATCCCCAAAGAGTGGACTCCCTCGGCGTTAAAATTCATGATCTTAGCGGCAAGTTAGCATCGTCACGGCGTGAATTTACCACGCAAAAAACTCATTAGCTCTATTCACAATCTTGTGCATTTGTGATTGCAAATTTATGCAATTGCAAATATATGCTAGCAATTCTGAACCACCTCTGTTGGTTAAGTTTACACTACTTTTTGCAAAGCACTAATATCACAGCTGATTGATAATTAAAGTAGAAAATAATTTGCTAAAATTTTAATCAAAAATAAATATGCCAAAAAAAAAGCTTTATGGAGCAGTTAATGGACTTTTTAATAGAAAAAGCGATTTTAAGTTAGATAAAGACATCGATTGGTGTTATTTGAATGCGGGATGAGCAATGGCAACTAAGCGGCGATTACGAACTAATTGGTTTGGATCCCTGATTGTCAGCTAATGATTTGCAATTAACTTGTGCATAAGCAGAGCAAATAAAAACTATAGGTTTTAAGTATTGCATATACACTTAAGACTAGCAAGTGTATTGCTGTGTATTTTGTTAGTGTAGAGTAAAAATATGCTAAACCTTTATGCAAATGCAATGATGCAATACCAGTTGCACAAGACTGTGAGCTATAATTTCGTTGACTCTGTGGCAAGTGGCGCCATTCACACATCGTCCAGGTACTTATCCTAAATTTCTGGCCACTTGAAATGTTTAATTATTGGGCACGACGACGAACCAATGTCGACGGCTCTTCTGTCACAACAACAGCAATGTTTTGCGGAGAACGAGTTGGGCGAACATGCACAGGTGTTTTCACATTTCCTACAGAAATTTGTGCAGACTTCTCCTAATTTTTGGTCGATTATAGTGGCCAAAAAATCACACAGTACACGAACTGCAATTTGATTTGGACGCCCATTTTCAACGATCTTAACGCGCTGCTCGTATAATACTACGCTTATACGTGCAGGTTATTTGCGAATAAAAATATTGTAAATAACAAAAATTGCCGTATAAACAGTAAATAAAATTTTTATTTGCGATTAGCTAACTCACGAAAACAATTAGTGATTAAAAACTTATTTGCAAATAAGACATAAAAAGTTACCACTTTACTTCACAATTTCAAAGATTTCGTCGATGTGGCACACATAAAAATATAGTAAAAACTTTTAATTTTTAATAATCTCTGCTTTAATTGAATTACAACAAATATTAAATATATTAATTTTTCTTTCTTTTTAAACCAAAAATGCTACCAATTATTTGTATTTTGAACATACGCCATACTAAAAAAATAAAGCTTTTCCATATACAAGTTGGCGCATAAACAGTGAGTTAGTTATTTGCAAATAGCTTTTAATTGTGAATAGGCTGCGTATAAACGTAGTAAAAGAAATGTTAAACTAAGTTGTGCTAAAATATGAGGTTAAGTTATGACTCATAATTAATATTGTGCGATATGGTTGAACTATCCATTGTTTAAACATGATATAAGTTTTATGGGGTTGCGGAAATTTAAGAGGAAAAAAGTTAAGATATTAATAGTATCGTGTTGATCATTTAAAAATCTGAGCAGTTTGAAAGCCACAGGTATTGACTCTTAGAACACAGTCGATGGTATTTGTTAAGAGACCAATAACTTTGAAAATAGTGCGCGAGAGGTTGTAAGTTTTACAATACTATTTTACTGAATGTTCGTCTTTTAAATTAATTGAAGCGGACTTCTTTCAAATTTTCAGATGTAGTTGAATGTTAAAATGGCTAATATCATACAAAGTAGCTGGTTGGTTTTTAACGGGCAGGAATTGCATCCCTTGCCCTCCCGCGGCACTAACCTTGATAAGGTACATAATACAGTTTTCGCTCTTAATAGAAGTATGTTTGTGATCTGCAATTTTTAAAGCACAGTGGCATGCCCGGAAACATTGTAGCGGACAAATTAGCAAAAAAAATAGTCCAATTAGAGCAAGGGGGTATATACGTAATAGTAGGACGGACTACCGCTCAAAAACTGCAATAAACAGGTACATTGTCAACTTTTAGGAACTGCGCAGAACAGATTCTCTAGTACGGTTACCTATCGAATAGCTAGGCTCACACAGCTTAGGCTTAGAAGCAGCGCGGCAGTGTGGGGTATGCTACTCTGTTTTATCGATACTACAGGGTGTATCAGAACTACCTTATAGTTTGAATTGACCTTTTATTTTCAAGATAAAATTCAAAAACTTTTCATCGCTGTTCTGTTGTTCTGAAATAAACTTAAAAAATATAGATAAATTAAATAAATTAAAAAAGTTATTGAATAGTCAAAACATAAATGTAGTTCTGCGCCATAAACGTAGTTCTGAAATTATGGATCTCGTTCCCAAAATCCATATATATCTGCATAATATACGTACGTCATCTAGAGCTCATCCATTTTTTTTTCAATTGCTTTTTGAATAGCACAACGCGTTACACACATAATTTTTTTTTTCAACCCTACGGTTCGTCTGTGGGACAAAATGCCTAGAGGTAGAGGTCATCCCGTACGAAGACCAAGTCAAAAAATAAATAAATAAAAAGAGAAGGACAATGATCGTGAAGTTGCGAATTGGGGTGGCTATTCTGGAAGAGCACTATCACTTGGACGTAGTTGCGAGGAGGTTAAATTTTCCGTACAATGATTTCTATAGAAATTGGGAGGATTAGGACGAGCAGAAAGAGAGCATTGAACAACTCTTTCAGGTCATTCTTATACGATAGCATTGTATCTAGACAGATTGCTACTGCCTTGGTGGAAATATCTGGATATATTATAAACGAATCGTAGCCTCAGGTAGATCCAGATTTGAACATGTTAATGATGTGTTCAGTTGCTAAGCTACATATTATTATCAGACAACATATTATTATCAGACAATTTGAACCCACAAGGGCTGGCTTTTTCAACTTAACCTAACTTATGCTACTAATTTCAATCAAATTGGATGAGCAGTTTTGATGTCAACATGCTTCCACTACTTGCATTATAAAAAATCTATTATTTTGCTCACTGTACACTAGCAACAACAATTCAAAAATGATTTCTAATTGCACTTCAGCTCTCTTCTGATCTTACTGTTTTAAAGCTGAACTAGAACATTGATATAAAAAAGTAAATTAAGGAAAACGGAAATCAGCTCAATTACGACTATTTTGACGGAATTTATTTCTACCGGAATTTATTCCTCACGGGATTTATTTTTCATTTAAAGCATTTTTTCCAATTTAAATTAATGGGAGAAGCACAATTTTTGTTAAGTTTGCCGTATAAACTTAAGAGTTGATCTCCCTTTACTGTTATCTGTGAATAGAGGGAGGAAACACCATCATACCTAAATCTTGTTTGCAATTGTAGGGGAGGGAAAAGTGAAAAAACTGCCACAGAATTTTTATTTGCAATCGGGCTGTATATTAATGTACACTGTAGGAAAACAATTGGTTTCCTCTTAACTCTTTAGAATAAATTGCGAGTAGCTTAAATTTTAATCAGCCCTATCATGAATAATAAGTGGAATTTTTGCTCACGTGAAACTTTAATTCCCCCCAAAGTGAAAAATGCTATTGTGAATCTCACGTGAAACTCTTTAAAAAATTATTGAAAATAAAATAAGCTATCAGTGTTCATTGAATATATTCACACAATAATAAACTTTGCAGGATTTTTAAAAACTAATAAACAATATATTTAAAATCGGAACCATAATGTTATTGCGAGAGGAGTTTGAAGTTACACTGTAAGTGTGTTTAATATTAATTAATAATTCAACATTTTTAATAATTTTAGTTTTCTCAGATTTTTCCAACATTACAGCGTAAATAAAATTTTCTGCCGTCCTCAATAAAATCATTTGGCATTCCGCCAATGGTGAAGGAGTTTTTTAGAGTTCTTTGCTGAAGACGGATATCGGAATGTGATTACAAGAGACTCCTAAGTAGGAATGGAACAATTCGCTTTCTATGAGATTCTCTCACAAATACTAGATTATTTACAGTAATATATTTGTATTCAAAAGTTATACCAAAAACTCCATGTTCTCAAAAACAGATTACCTTCTTCCAATTGGTGACATTAGTAATTGGAAGATCAAAACTATTTAGCTTATCTATAAGGCATTTCCAAAAATCTGTCACTACATCTTTTGTTAACCTTATAAAACTACTGTCAAAACCACAGTTCATTTTGAGTTTAGTTTCGCTTTGGGTTCTATTAACAGATATTATCGCAAAACAATTTATTATTGAATATTATATTTTAGTTAGTTGCACACAATTCGCCAGCAAAAATGAAATGTGCAAATAGAAGGGAAATATGAACATATTTTAAGGCAAAGTAAGTATTTCATGGGAATTATTCACGATTACCATTTAGTGAAAAGTGAAACAATTTAGAGTGAAAATTTGTTTATGATAAGGGTGAATAATTTCAGTTTTTCGGATGTAAATTACTATATTATAAATTATTTCATTACGAAAAACTTTTTATGTTTTTGTTACCGAAAAGAATTAAACTCTGTGAGATAGTCTTAAAAATAAAGTTTTCATTAAATTTTTTGCTTCTCATTTGTTGTACTTATAATTTCCGTCTATACTGTTTTGCTTCTTAGCAACGTCTATTAAATAAATATTGTTCATTTTATGTTTAAATTTGGCATTTAATAAATTTATTTTTGGTATTCGGCGAAACAATAAATTTATTATAAGTCAATAAATCTCAATTAATATCAGATGTTTGTTATTTAAACGTCGGCGTGTGTGTCTATATATGAGTACTCATAAAAGTGTTCATACAATTTTACCACAAGGCATTTATGAAAACAAAAATGTTTGTAATTGCTTTAGTTTATATAATCATAATTAATATCATGCTACTTCAGATTTGCCACATTAAACATAATTGTTTCTAGTGTTGGCTGCAAATCAACAATATGTCTTTATGCAAAATAATAAATAGCAACTAGATTAAAAACTATTAGTTTCTTCCATTTTACAAAAACATTTTTCAACTCAAATAAAAGCGGTGGCTGAGATGGATAAGCGGCCGTATTGAAAAATACATCATGTTTTTACGTGGTACTGAGTTTGAATCCTAGTGGGTGCTGATGGGCAGTGTAGCAACTGCGAAACAGCTAGTTGTCCCCCAGCTTTAGTGTGTTCAATTATTCTTTCCTGTCTTCTTTGATCAAGAGTTATTGATCGCGGCAATTATTGTTATATAAAAAAATTTCTTGGTTTTAGCCAGGATTGAACTTGAGCCAGACGGATGATACCATCATATCGTTCCTTTATTGCAACATAGTCATATCTCAAACAATGAGCTTTTCGAGTTAACAATGCAGAATTGTTAACAGTACTACTTTTTATATTGTGCCAAAATTTTATTCAAACTACTTTTAAACTGTTTCCTGTAGAAGATATTTTCTACAAATTTTTTCTAAGACTTGTATGGAAACTAAAAATTTGAAATGTGTTTTTCTCGAAACAAGCTTTTTTGCGTTATGACTATGTTGCAATAAAGGAGCGATATAATATTAGAAATAAATAAAATTTATTGATATGAAGTTCTTGGTAATATTAAGTTAATATGAAAAACTTACGGGTTGTTATTGATCACACATACTCTTTCACCTTCAAAGGCGAATATTTTTTTACTTTCGCAATCATGCACGGTCTTATAGTGTTTTGTTTTAATTAAAATAAATCAAATTTAACATAAAAATATTAAATTTAAGTAGTAAGACTCAAATTGTGTAATTAATCTGCTTTGTGTAATTAATAAGCTTTACATACATAGTTTAAGAAATATGAGAACATAACGGCCTAATCTGATGATAGACCAACCCCTCAAAGTGAATTATTCACGATACGCCAACGCTGCCGTGAGGCTTGCTAGACTAACACAGGTCGCAACTTTTTGCTATAAATTTGTAACCTTGCTTAAGAAATCGATCCTTCTAACCTCTCCTGTTCGCAATTACGCCGCAGTCAACGAAAGACAAGGTTCAATGAGTTGGTACACCGAAGCCCATTAAAAACATCAGCCCTTAACCAACTTACCCGTCTAACCATCACTCGTGGTTCCTTACAGTACAGTTATCTGTTGCAAGACAACAGCATCTCGGGGGATTGTTAGCGCCCGAAAACCGACATGCACCAAAGTCATCAGGACAACTAAATCCCTTTCCTGCAATTTTTAGTTTAAAACACAGTTTAGAACACAGCCTTTCAGACAAGGCTGAAACCTCAACCATGATCAGCATGGAGAGATATGCAAGGCAGGATCTCCAGGGGCCTTGCTGATTCCCGTTCTGCCAGTCCTAACCCTTGGTACGGTTTTCGAAAGTCCTACACAACATAAGTCATGCGGTTTAGTAGAGTTTTATTTGTTACAACAAAGGAGGGACTCCTTCTCTATGCCCCAGAGTTCCCTGATTTGGTCCACACCAAGGCAAAACGTTTTCCCTTGGCGGAGAAATGCGAAATATTTCCATAACAGCATCTATTAGCACAAGTCAAGTCCCTGTATCTAACAGTTTGCTCTTGGCTGCCATTTAAAATACACAACCTTGCACACAACTTCATTAGTGTTAAATAAAATACAAATGTAATAAAAAAAGGCAGTTTCCTGGGTAACGAAGCAGTAGCAAACTACTTCGTCACGCAGAAAGTGAACGATAAAATTTATGGGATCATATTAGATAATCGGAGAGCTAAACTGCTGAGCATGGCCGAAGCGTTATTTGAAAAGCACAATAAACCAGTGACCAAAAAGAGCAACCAAAACTGTGAATTTCTTTGGATGAACATGCATCAAAGAAGACTAAGAAAAATCTATTACCACAGTTTTTTTTCGAATGAACAAGGTGGTGAAATGGCTGCAGTTCATAATACTCGAAACTTTTGGCAAGATTCAATATTGATTCTAAGCAAAAACGAAGCAAAGCAAAATGTCAATGTACAGATGCCTTCTCCAGCTTCGGTTCCTTGCTATTATTTGCTTTTTCCAAATTGGAATTAATCCCTGACTGGTTAAAGATTTACCTAAAACTAAGTAATTATAATAGAAGCAAACTCTTAATTGAAAAGCCTTGAGAAATCTTATTATTTGCAGGCAATAAAAACACTGTACTATATTTATCCTGTTTGAAGCAAATTATGTTCAGAAATAAAACATATGATTGCGGAAATAATTTTATTTCTTTTAAAATGCCGAGAGTTAGCAAACTGCTTTCGTATCTACAAACCCTATATAAATCATTTAGGGAAAACTAAAATTGCAGAAAAAGTATTAAAAAATTTTTAAATTAAATTTTTGGTTTGTACATTTGTACATCGGGTTTTAGTTCAACTTTTTCCTTTTCTAACTTTTTTCTTAAGAAGGATTTTTTAAAATACAAATTTGCTGTGATCAATAATTTTTGATTGCACAAGACAAGAAAAATAATAATCAAATCTCTCGCTGGAGGACAACTAGCTGTTTCGTAGTCGCTACACTACTCATTACCGCCACCAATTGAGATTTTAAAGAATTTAAGGACATTAAAGAATTTTTTTGTAATCTGGAATCTAGTTTGAATGCTTTTTCTTCTACACTACAAAATAAACAAAAGATGAAACAAGACAAAAAAAAGGGATGTAAAACTATCTATATATATCTTTTTCAGTTTTTCTCAACGCTCTTCATGCTTTTATTTATTTTAATTTAAATTTATTTATTTATTATCTAGCACAACACGATACAGTGTCTTATAAATGATAGTGATCGAGCAGAAATAAATGTGTACCAAAAATATCATAAAAGAAAAAATATAATATAAAAATAACAAATAAAATATAATATAATAAATTAATATAAAATAAAGTATAAATTAATTTCAATTCAGTAATAAAATAAATAAAACAAAATTACAAAAGGTGTTACTGTAAGTAAATTATGAATGCGTTGCGGATTACTTTAATTTTATTTGCTAAGACGTTCCTAAGATTGGCATTATTCACCAGAAATTGTCTTTGTGACAATAGATATTTATATTTCTGTTGAGTTACTTTTTTTCACAGCTTGACCTTGCAAACAGAATTACTCGTATAGATAAGACATTTTAGTTTTAAAAGATGATCGAACTTCATCTGCAATATCCGGCAGGAATATGATGAAGTATGGTCTCTGATCAATACAGCTGAAACTAGATGTGTTTGCAATTGGGACATAACGAAGTTCATTATAAATGTTTTCGTCTGGTGATGAAATATTTATATTCAAAAATTTATTGTTCAACTGTTCTGCACCAATATCTTGATTGCACGATCGGGAAATTTTCTGTCCACTACCGATTTTACGTATTTCTTTCCACTTCGACTTGTAATCAATTGCGGATGAAAACTAACGTTCGTAAAACAGGGAGTTTGCAATTTTGATGCGGTTCGTAACCTCTCGACGTGCAGACTTACTTATGTATAGCCTTAAGTTCATCTGTTTTGAACCTCTTCCATCGTGAGTAAGCATCATTACATTTTTTTTGATCATTTATTTAATGTCAGGACTAAACCAGTATTGTTCGTTAACTTAAGTGGAACAAATAATTAACATTACCTTGGATGAAATTCACTTCATCGTCCACATTCTCGAAAGCATAAATCTGATTCCAAAATATATTATCAATGGATTGATTAAGCAATGTATACTTAATATTATACATTGCTTAATCACATAATATTATACATTGGAAATCACGGTCAGTGGTGTAATTATTTTGATTAGTAATTTGTAAATAATATGTAATTATTTTGTTAGTAATTTGTAAATAATATAACAAATAAATTTGTAGTAAATTCAAAACTGCACGTCACTAAGTAAAACCAATAATGCCCTACTTGTATCTACTATTTAGGCTCTGACATCTCTCCAGAAATTGAAAATCTGATATTATTTTATTCAAACATCAATATTTTCTTATTTATGTTATTTGTTTAAATATTAAGATGTAAGAAGTTAAACTAAAATTGTTTATAATGTGAAGAAATATTTCAAGCGAATAATTCATTATTAAAAAGTTTTCTTAAAATCCCCGATTAAAACCTGGTAAAGAAAGTATTTTAATCTATACTATAACAAATATCCAATTAAGACCTTTCTAATTATATTAGAATAAAATATTTTTTATATAATATCAGTTCGAGGAAAAATTAATTATGGATATTATTTTGGTGTTTTACTTATTTATTTATTCTGCTTTCAATGTCCCATGCACAATACTTTAAGTCTCATATTGCTGCAAGGCACTCAGCACATGTACTTCCAATAGAAAATATATATATTTATGTTATCGATCCTTACTTCCGCAGCTAAAGATCGCTACCAGTTCTACATAAGAAGTTCAACAGTATTTATCCTCAATATTCCGCCATCAATCCATTCCATCGTCAGGAAAATAAAATTTTTTGATAAACATTGTATTTTCCTGAAGATGCCAAAAAACTGTTAGCGAAACATCATCGAAAACCAACAAAGATCCTTAGCTGCAAAAATAAAAATCGATAAAATACACAACATCGAATCTAATAATTATTACATACATATTTATGTTAACACAAAAATATAATTATATTTCAAAATGTTCACTCCAAAATGTAAATACACATAATACATTCAAACGGTGTCATGTCACCCATAATGTCATAATATTTTATATTTTACTTCGAACGAAAAAGTCAGAAAGTACTCCTAATAAGACTTTTTAAGCGGAGTTTGCCGTAACTAAACCATAAACATCTCAGCTGACTCAAAGTTAAAATAAATTATGTCAGAATGCTCACAGTATTCTTATTTTTCATACTAATATTTTAAGACTTATGACTTTATGACAACCAGTTCAATACAATTCAATTGTATATTGAAAATTACGCAAACTATTATCGGTTTAAAATTTTTTAATACATAAAATATTACGCAATAAATGAGCCAAATTGAGCACCTCTCAAATTAAAATGATTTATGTGAAACAAAAAAAAAATTACCATTCCCAGCTGCTAATGTTTCAAAGGCAGTTTACAGAACAGGTGTATATGAATTACCATTGTTCAGCAAACACATTTCAAATGTTTATCGTCCTAACTCAGAACAAAAATGAAAATTAAAATTTATTTTAAAAATATATACCAGTCATAAACACAATTTCTTCAAAATTCACTTGGTTATTTTATTCTTGGTGTGTTGTTTTGGTCAACTGGGTTAGAAACATGTCTATATACAGTATATACATATCTAAATAAGTAATCACACCTAATTAATTTTATGGTACGACAAAATGCCACAAGGATTATAAACTATCTAAATTAGATAATTATTAAAAGCAAAAAGGGATAATGAGTAAGATCGAAAGGGAAGAAGGTAGCAATGCCATTTAATTCAATACTTAAAATGTAGCAAATTTATTTAATGGATTTATACAAAATAATACAAAATAAAATATCAATAATAATTGTGCAAGCATATTGCTGAACGAGCTGTTTTCAACCACAAATTATTAACACATAAATGTATATACATACTTACATACCTACAGACGCATTTATACAATGCTTACATAATGATGGCTTAATACAGAAAAGGAGTATGTCGATTTCGTTTAATGAAAACGAAAACTTTTAAATTGAATCAAAAGTGTTTATCAATATGTTTTCAGAATATATATTGGATTGATAATATTATGTTTTCTTGTGGAGTTCATTTTTTTAGAAATGCCAGTGTTTGAAAATTTAATTTGAAAAGATGACAAAAAAGTAGCGGTGTTAAAACTGATGTACATTACACCATTCCATCATTTATGCAGCGATACATAAGACCAGGCAAAGCTAGATACTCATACACAATACAAACTTTTAAAATTTATCAAGCCATCAAAAATGTGAATTATATGTCAAACTATTATATTTCGGCCTTTCAAAGTAATCATAGCTGTCGAAGCTATTTTTTATTTCGACTATGTATATATGTAAGTAAATGCTGTTTTTTTAGTCACACTATTTAAAATCACTATAAAAAAAAAATAAATATATTTTTGATATCAATGAAATGGGTTTTATTGGTAAAAAACAAAAACTTTATGATATTGTTATATTCTTGCCTTTAAAAACCATTTGCAAATGAAATAATGACACTCACACTTGTTCGTTACACAGTATTTAAATAATTCACAACTTGATTTACACTTTTACTGTGTATTAAAATACTAAACTTGCTTTCTTTTATGACTTATGATTGTTTTGCACAACGCTTAGAAATAAACTGACTCGTTGCCCAAGACCTGCCTGCTAATTATACTTCTCTATCACCTACTACAATTATCATGAAGTTTGTAGCCATTCATAATTGTAGACTATATGTACAAATATAATTCTTATGCATATACACACTCACACACATGCTTGCTAACAATAAGCAAGTAACAACAACAAGCAATAAGAAACGAAACACCAAGAATGCAAAAACAACATTAACATCATTTGTAATGGGTGATTTTATAAGAACTATCGGAAGTTTAAAAAAAAAAAACACATAAAATTCAGAAAAATGCATGAAATATTTATTTGGATCGATAGTTGGGTCGATATAATTTAATGTTTGAAGATTATTTTATGGAAATGTTGGCCACGGCTGCGCCTCAAATGGTCCATTCGCTTAGTCCAATTTTGGCATACTCTTTCCAACATTTCGGCCGGTATCTCACGAATAATGTTGGCAATGTTGGCTTCCAGTGCGTCAATCGAAGCGGGTTTGTCGCTATAGACATTAGCCTTAACATAGCCCTACAAAAAATAGTCTAGAGGCGTTAAATCGCACGATCTGGGCGGCCAATTGACTGGTCCCAAGCGTGAAATAAACTGTTCACCGAAGTCGCCTCTCAATGGGTCCATTGTTTCGCTTGCTGTGTGGCATGTGGCACCGTCTTGTTAAAACCACATGTCATGCAAGTCAAGCTCTTCCATTTTGGGCAAAAAAAAGTTTGTTATCATCGCACGGTAGCGCTCACCATTCACAGTAACGTTATGATTCGTATCATCTTTGAAGAAATGCGGCCCAATGATGCCGCCAGCCCATAATCCGCACCAAACGGTTGTTTTTTGTGGATGCATTGGTAGCTCTTGCAATGCTTCTGGCTGCTCTTCACTCCAAATACGGCAGTTTTGCTTGTTCACGTATCCATTCAACCAGAAATGAGCCTCGTCGCTGAACACAATTCTTCGATAAAAAAGTGGATATTCATCTAACTTTTCAAGAGCCCATTCACCAAAAATTTGGCGTTGTGGTAGGTCGTTTGGCTTCAATTGTTGCACCAGCTGTATCTTATAAGGCTTCACACCCAAATCCTTCCGCAAAATTTTCCACGTAGTGGAGTAACAGAGGCCCAATTGCTGCGAACGGCGCCGAATCGATAATTCACGGTCATCACCAAGGCTGGCCGATATGGCTGCGATATTTTCTTTAGTTCGCACTCTACGTAAGCGTGTTGGTGGTTTAATGTCCAACAATGTAAATTTGGTGCGAAATTTTTTTACAATAGCCCGAATAGAAGCCTCAGTAGGTCGATTAAACTGACCATAAAATGGAAGAAGCGCGCGATGAACTTTCTTAACAGAGCACGCATTTTGGTAATAAAATTCAATAATTTGCAAGCGTTGTTCGTTTGTAAGACGATTCATGATTAAATTATAGACCAAACTGAAGATGTTTGACAGTGACACAAGATACAAAACGTGCGTGAGCTGTCAAAACTAGTGTTGCCAAAAAGTTAATAGCAAAAAAATCACTCGTTAGCTGATTTACTTGAAATTTTGCTTACTTTAAATCAAATATGTTTGTTTGTATATTATGTTTTTTTAGTTTTAACATGTTAGCGTGAAAGTGCTGCAGATTTATAACATGCAGATCAACGGTTGCACACTGGGTTGGATGTGCTATAAATTCGTAATAATATTAATGTTGAAATATGGCAATTCGGCAATAATAATAATGGCGCGAATAATGCGCAAACCAATTTTCACAAACTTGTTGCATCATTTCTGATGGTATTTCAGCAATAACCCTATTGAATGTTGATTTCGAAAAATTATGAGGAGTTACTTGTTTCTTCTCCCATTTATCGACGTAGATAAGACACTTTATTTAACGTCAAATCCAATAGGGTTAAGTAATTGGAGTTATTCTTTCATCCTCAGTCTGTTTAAGTAAATCAATTGTGGTGCGCGCTGGCTCATATCGTTTAAACCAAATGTCAGCAGAATTAATGCCAAGTAGTTGAGGTAGAAAAGCATTTTTAATCAGGATCGACAATAAGATTCTGATCATCATGAAAACATGTGGACTATAATTTTGATAAAAATATTTCAACAAGCTGTAAACGTCGCTCTGTGCAAACCTATTTGTAATGAAATGTCTTTGGTCTACACGACGAGCTTGAGATTAGTAGGGAGGGGATAAATTTTCATCGATCAACGTCTCATTTCAGATTTGTAGAGGTCAACTAAGGGTTGAGAGAATAGAGGACAACAACTAATATGCGACAGTTACATGCAGAAACCAATATAGCCACACCACAGAACCACAAATGAACATAGCTGCAACCAGCGTTGTCAATTTTGAAATTTCAAAACGCACCAAAAAGCGCGTAATTTTAACAAAAACGTACCAAATTTTAAATTTTATTTTTTATATTAAAAACACGGTAATGAAGCGACTTTTATACACTCAAACTGGTTCTGATAGGACCGCCTGATGACGTGCCATAAAATTCGATCAATACCTAAAATTTTTTTGTTTGTCAAACTTGGCTTCTAGTTCTATTCTGTTACTTTTATTAAGATAATTATAACGTAGTTCGTAATAAATTAATAAAAAGAAAGAAAGAAAGAAAGAAAGAAAGATATTTACATATTTATTATTCAGCGACATTATATAATTATATTCGCTGTCGACCGAAATCAGCTGTTACTTTTACTGTATATTATCAGATACACAAAACGACAGCTGCTTACGGTCATTAAAATTATATTGTAAAAGCACACAATCGTTACAGCAAGAGATAAAATATGTTGAAAAAATTTACGATTATTGGATGATTAAAAGATACAGAATCGCACTACAAGCCAACAAACTCGATTAACAGCATTCTATCAAATACTGTGTAAGCTTCATTTGTGTTTTCGTAAGCGAACAGCGAAAATCAGTTGGCTAGAGAGGATGTTTTTAAAAGAATTTATTGAAATATACGAAAATATGCCAGAATTGTAAAAAAATAAAAGATGAAGTTTACGATAATCAAAATTTAATGCAAACGTTTTGGAAAAATTTTTTAATTTAATTAATAATTTAGTAATTTATCGAAACAGTAACAAATTAACGTGTGACCATAAATACAAACTTCACTATCTGTGTCTGCATTTATTGTAATTTTGACAAACTTAGCTTGATCGTTTAGTAGTAAAATACGCTCTAAAAGCAGCAAATTTTATAAATGTTTTTTGTATTTCGAGAATATGTATAATATACAACAGCAAGATTGTTTTACTCTGTGCTTATAATAAGCAGCGTTTTCCACATTATAACTTCGTGTTCTGAATGTGTCTGCAAAATGAAACGTAAAAATATTGGGCACTTGAATAAACTTTTTTCTTACATTAAAACAAAAAGTTGAGTTGAATCTGATTTAGAGCCACCGAAAATTAAAAAGCGCACCGAAAATCTAAAAACAGCGCACCACGCACACACTAAAGAATTTTTGCACAAGACGCACTAGACGAAGAAAAGGAAGACAGAAGAAACAATGTACGCTTAGACGACTAGAGTGGTGGTATTTTCATCTGACCAACGAGTAATAGGCCCAGCATAGTACTACAGGATTTTACAGCTGGACTGTCGAGGCTCAGATTATAGTTCGTTCAGGTAGTTACGTTGAATTAGGATCGTTCAGGAACTAGAGTTAACCACCACCGCAGCCCAAATAATTGTAGGGACTAAAACGTATTATAAGTTACAAAATAAAGAGTGAAGTGCAAACCAGCGTCTTCTCATTTAACGACGAGCTAAACGAAAGTTAACAGCTACCGTAGCCCAAATAATTGTAGGGTTTATAATATAGAGAAAAATATTATAAGTTGCGAAATAAAGAATGAAGGGAAAACCAGTGTCTGTCTAGTCATTTAACGACGAGCGTGGTAAGAAACCTTGGTAGTGTTGTATACGGTCCTCAAAAAGATGTTTTCGGGGAAGTCTGACAACCATCATTTGCAGAAAACGGCCGCTGAAAGTGACCCGATTGTTGGAAGATGTGATGTTCACAGAACACAGACGAGCACTAGTCTAAAAAATTTTATATGGAAATCACTCTAAAAATTTAGTAACTTTCACATAAATTTTCTGGGCGAGTTGCTCGTCTGTGTTCTATGAACAGCACGTAAATTTCTGAACTAAAATAGTGATTTCGACACAGGTGGCAAGGCGAAGCCTGGCCAGCCGAAAAGGTTTGAAGATGAGGAGTTTGATATATTACTTGACGAAGAAGAACTTGCATTATCATTGGGGGTCACATAACACGCCAGTTCCCGACGTATAAAAGTATTGGGATTCATTCCCATATACACAGAAATCAAGAGACGTTAAAAGAAAGTTTCGGAAATGATGCTTGAACATTAAAAAAGAAGTCATGAAGTGATGAAAAATATACACATTACGATAAACCCAAGCACAAATAGTCAGATGTAAGTCCAGCCCAACTAAATCAACGCTGAAGCTGAATATCCTTGACGCTAAAGTAATGCTCTGCATTTGTTGGGATAGGAAGGGTGCTTTGTATTATGAGCTGTTTAAATTGGGTAAGATGATCGCAGGGGATCTATACCGAAGAAATTGGCTGGATTCATTCTTTACCTCAAAACCGAAGCAGTTCTTTTGGCGTGAAATCCATATGCTAATGCTTTGAGTAAAGTATCAACTAATATTATAATAAATGAATTTTCCAAGCAAAGTAGCCGACATTAACTTGTATACCCAATACTTTTTTAAATGGGAAGCCTTTTTGATCTCCTACAATCTCGAATACTCAAACTTAAATTCGCGAAGTAAAAAATTGCTCCTAACTGAAATAATAGACAATGAAAGCCTATTTACCGGCTAAATA
Organism: Thecocarcelia acutangulata; assembly: GCA_914767995.1. NCBI lineage: Eukaryota > Metazoa > Arthropoda > Insecta > Diptera > Tachinidae > Thecocarcelia > Thecocarcelia acutangulata. The sequence goes on from OU612094.1 coordinate 113,193,099, forward strand.
CACAGTGTCATGCTGTTTTAATTATTGCGAAAACTTATCCTCAAATTCCTGAATTGGCGCTGAATTGCATACAAGTTTGTTATGGAAACTATTATTTAAAAAAAAATGCAGCTGATTAAAGTAGTTTTATTTTTATTTATATTTTTTTTTTTATTTATATTTTTCTTGTTCCGCTTAAAGCAAACAGCTAATGAACAATTAACAATTTACATTTAAACATACGTATTACTTACTTACTATACAATGTATGCAGGCTTAAACGTAAACGTAATAGTGCACGTAGTTGTAGACGTAATTATAAATGAAAATAAATTTCATTTTAATTAAGTTGTGGTTTTAATCGTAAATACTGTTCATGGTTTTATTTATTGTGTATTTTGTTTCATTTATTTGTTATTTTATTTAATGTATTCAATTATTCATAAATGTTGATTTTGGAATTAAAAGACTGAGAATTTGGCTGTTGGTGGGTTGTTCGTTTCGTACAAAGTTTCTTTCTTCCCCACACTGATGAATGGGAATGACGTTGATGTTTCATGTTGGTTTGGTGTGAAATTGCAATTTTTGATATTGGTCCATGTGATAAAATTAAAGATTTATTTGGTTGTTTGAAAAGGAATTTACTGCTTTCATAATGGAAATCATTTTAATGCATAAAATATGTATGTGCGTACTTAAATGCTGCAGTTGTGTTGTGGTACTTTTAATATTTGAATTTGTTTTAAAATTTATTTACAAAAATGCACATATCGCATGTTTGTTATAATCTCTTGTGGTTTTTTTACGAACAACATTAATTGGTTGGGCGAAATTTGGTTTCAAAATTGTTTTTTTTTTTTTTTTTTTGTTTATACAATACTCGTATAATAAAAGTATAATTAATTGTTATATCTTTACTTGACATTGTTTAAAATATGTAAAAACTGTAATTAATTTCAAATTTTAAATGTGACGTTTAAATCATTTAAAAAAAAACTCAATACTTTTTAATTAAATTATAAGTTTTTTCTTGCAGCAATTTAAAGCAAATTTATAATTTTATAATACTTTTTGTTTTTGTACAGTTGTTTTAACTTCATTAATTTTTTGAATTTTATTTAAACGTTTGAAAACATTTTAAAACTTTTTTTTACTAAATGTTTATTAAAATGATTTAATAAATATTTTCAGTGAAAATATATAATTCATAACGATAAGAGCATACATTTTGCGGTTGAAATAAAAAAGAAAATAAACATATTAAATAATAATATTATTTAAAAAAAAAAAAATTATACACACGAGTACGTATATAAAAATTAATTAAAATCGCCATCATTGTTATGCGTTTGAATAATTGAGGTTGATGATTAGGGTAATAACCAAATTTTTGGCATAGTATCACGAGGTGGGTAGTGTTGTTTTATTTACGAAAAACATTATCGTGGACTATTTTGACAAATAGAAAAAATTCTTCGCGCGCCGAATTTATCTTCTAAAGTAATAAACAAAATGTTTGGATATTATTTGATTTCATATACAATTGCTATACAGGGTAGTGTTTTAGAGTTATACAAAGTTAACTCATAATAATGCTAAGAAATATAGTTATATTTTTAGTACAATGAAACGGGCTTTATTGGATAGAAAAATGTATGATGTTTAAATCAGTGATGGGAAAAATTTATCGATGCATCACAATATCGATATTTAAAAAAAAAATATATCGATACAGCGCTATTTATTTACAAGTATCGTTGAATCTTTGAAGCTGAAATCAGGAATAAGGGGGTTTTGTCATAGTGGCTGAGGATGAACAATGTGGGCAAAGGAAAAATAATTTTATTTATCGTCTGTTGCAAATTTAACAGACAAAGAACCAAAGAACTGACAGGTAAACATATAAAACAGTGCTCCTGATATACACATCTGAGGAGTACTGATTTAACTACCGCATCTCTATGATAGTATACATACGGTAATAATGTAAAGATAAGAGTGGGACTTATTTGGTGTCGTAACAATTATTTTTTTAATTAACATGGAAATATGACATTTTTGGAGTTTTTACTTTTATTTTCCTGGATTTTTTGTACTTTTTTTTTTGTATCTTAACTTAAATATGGTTAAGAATATTTTGTCACATCTAACCCAGTGTGCAGCTGTCGATCTGCTTGTCACCTAAACAAGATAAAACTATAAACATTATACACAAACAAACAAGCATACATGATTTAAAGTAGGCAAAATTTCAAGTGAATCAACTACAAATGATGTTGTTTTTGCATTCTTGGTATTCCGTTTCTTATTGTTTGCTGTTGCTTCTTGTTTATTCTTCGCAAACATGTGTGAGAGTGTGTATATGGGTAAGAATTACATTTGTACATTACATTTTTTGGTACAATTTTAAAGTTAAAAATTTTGTATTTCTAATATTATATGATGATGGGTTGGTATCATTTGTCTAGCTCGAGTTCAATCCTGGCTAAAGCAAAGAAATATTTTTATTTATAATTATAACAATAATTGCCGCGATCAATAACTCTTGATCAAAGAAGACAGGAAAAAGTAATTGAATACACTAAAGCTGGGGGACAACTAGCAGTATCGCGTAAGTGTCGCTTAGGCAATAGAGGGGGCTTAGACACTCCGAATTGAGTGAGCTCACACTAGGCAGGGGAGGGAATAAGGTAACCCACGCATTTTAATTCGCGATTTTTTGGTCCAGATTAGCAGAAATTTAATTTTTTTATATACATAAATATGTATAAATATATTAATTTCAATAAATAACTTTTTATAACGTAAAAAGAATGAAATAATTGGTCGAAATATGGGACGGTGAGTAGGGGCAGGGTGTGACTGAACCACATTAGGGATGGTTTCCAAAATTTTTAAAGCGCCAGGAAACCATGGTGAAATTCGTGTCAGAGCGGCAAGTTGAGAAGGTGAGATTATTATTCGGTAGAGTTGTGTTTTTTTTACCTTTTTCAGCGTTCACTTTCGGGCCTCACACATTATTTTGATTTGGCTCTAGTACAAAAAAGGCTTGTATGTTTTTTTTTTTTTTTTTTGGTAGTTGTATTGAGCTGGATTGGCCGGCAAGAACCACTCCCGATCGGTGAGCCATAGCCGGAGCATCCGCCAGCATGCCAGCACAGCCGGCAGTCCAGCAACACAACAGAAAAAGTTTAACATTTGGTTTTTTTATTTTTTATTTTTTTGCACCAGACACACTACAAGAATTATGAATCGCTAAAAAGATCATGATGATTGCAGAAGATGATAAATAAGTATTTTTGAACTTTGTGCAAAGATCAATTATTTTGACGCAACATGCTTATCGTCGTATGTGAGTACTGGACCTTCAGCACTTACAATAAACCACATGGTTGTAAATATTCGACAACATGGTACAGTAAGACACCTTCCATGTACAGGAAGACCGCGTATGTTCAGTATGTTCAAGAATTGAAGCCGATAGATTACAAACAGCGTTTTAATTATGCTATTTCATTCCAACAAAAATGAGAAGAAGATCACAATTTCATTCACAATTTGATAATGAGCGTTGAAGCCCATTTACAATTTAACGGCGTTTGGTGTGGTGTATCATCGGAAAGGGTGACTGACCCATATTTCTAAGAAAATGCACAAGGTGCCTCAGTTACCATTAGTGGTACTAAATCTCGAATTATGCTGGACAAATTTTTTGAGTCCTGCTTTAGAAACCCATCCACAGTTATGGTTCCAACAAAATGGTGCCGCAGCTCACACTACAAGGAACACAAGGGCTCTGTTATGTTTGGCGAACGCATTATTTTGCGCAGAAGCGATTTCATTTAGCCCCCATGTTCAACGGATGTTACACCGTCAGACTTTTTTAACGATATACGTTAAAAAGCCAGCAACAAAATCACACCGAAAAGAAAACATATGAAATGAAATTCAAGCTATAACTCCAAAAAATTCACAAAAAGGTATGCAAAACGTGTTGGAAACTGCACCAATGTGCGAATTACCACCAAATATAATATCCAAAGCCAAAAATATTCCCCATTATCGTACTGTGTAAGAAAATAATAATAAGTGACCATAATGGTAGTTCTGCGCCACCCTGTACATACGGGTATTATATTGGCCAACATCGAAAAATTTTGTTATTGGTCGGTCATACAGACTTGTTTATGTATAAAAAACACAAATTATTTCTTTCTTAATCGAAAAATTAAATTCCAAGTGTTTTTGTTCAAATCATTTTTATTACAAATTCACACTCAAACACACACACACACACATACGATCACCAACTCATTCACAAACAAAATTTATTTATTTAAACAATTTGGTTGTTAATGTTAATAGCAGATGTTGTTTTTATTATCATTGTTGGCGTGGTATTTGTTAAAAGGCGGGGCCATACAATTCGTTTTTAAAAATGCGGTAGATAATTTTGGCACGTATTTCAATACAGTAGATGCGAATAAAAAGAGATATACATACTACATATCTATTATTTATTGTACGTACAAAAAGGCTATAAAATTTTATTTGAACTTTTTTTATAGTGTTAATAGCATGTTTTACACACCAATACACACTCACTTTCTGCTCAAGAGGCGTGATTCAAATAGTTTTCTTTTTTAGTTTGCGTATTATTTTAACTTAAAGTGTAAATATATAAACGCAATTTGTTAATTGTTTTTATGGCTGGCCTTTTTAAATAAAAAAAAATATATTAGGAAAAAAACATCATAGAAAATTATATTAAATAACATTAATAAGCCATGTTAAACCAATTTGAATTAAATTAGTTTTTGTATTTTAATTAATTATCATTTACAAGTACAAGTATGCATTTTATAAATGTTTCTCTTTACTTTTGTTAAGTTTTTAATAGTGTGTGATGTATTTTAATCCATTTTTCCTACAACTAATTATGTTAATTAGCTTTAGCTATATGAAAGAAATAAAAAAAGTAATAGTACTTTGAAAGCACTGAAAGAAAAACAAAATCAATTTGTAGATTAAAATATGCAATACGAGTATCACATAGGAATGAAATACGTTATCTGTTTACATACTATTTACTAAAAAAAAAATCACGCCTTTTTTTGTTGAATTGGCATTTGTAGACAGCAAGGCAATGCTGTTACTAGTTATTTTTGGCAAACGACTGTCAACTGTCAATTATTTTGTAATGTCTTCCTTCTAATGCTGTAAATTGATATTCATTCGTTTAAACATTAAGAGATGTAATAAGCTGATTCCTAATGCAAACAAAACAAAAATCATCAGATTCAAACCACGTTTATATGGGTCGAATAATAATTTCAGCATTTTTGTTGATGGAAATCAAATTTTCGAGACTCATGAAGTAAAATATTTAGGAGTTACTTTGCAAAGCAATATATCATGGACTTCGTATATATCAAAAAGAAAATACCTCCTGCTATTGGAATTTTCTTCAAGATGAGAAATAAACTTAACTTTATCAAGCTTTCAATTTATCAAGCATTGATTCAAAGTCATTTAAACTATATGATTGCATTGTATGGTTATAAAAATACAAATGAACTGAAATCACTACAAGTGCTGCAAAATAAATCTTTAAAATTGATTCATAATTTGTCTTTGCTTTATCCGACACTAACACTTTATGAGGATATTTGTCAGCCAATATATGCCCAGTATGAATATAAACTTTCAATTTATATGTTCAAATCTATAAATAGGATTGGATATCATACTACCAACTTTTTTCAAAACCAAATGGATTTCAATACTAGAAGCCAGAGTAATTTATATACCCCAAGATGCAGATTGGAGACAACGAAGCAAAGGATTGAATATGCTGGAAGTCTTGAGTATAACAGCTTGCCTATAAGGTTAAAAACAATTAACGCTATTTCAATATTTAAGAAAGATTTAAAAGAATATTTATTTGAAAAATTTGAAGTGTTTTTGCGTAGATAATCTACATTTTATTGTAAGCCTATGTATTGAACTTCAGTTTTCAATTTTAGTATGAAACTACATTTATTTTAAGAATTAATCTAGTTGCCAGCTTGTCTCAACAATGCCCCTTCGGCGCTGGGAGAATAATAATGAATTGTATTCTGTATGAAATGTAAATAAAAAACTATCTAAAAAAAAGAGAAGAAGTAAACTTTAAAAACTGAGTACCGTTAATTTTTCGCACTTACGAGTACATAATAATTTTGAACAGCCTCTTCGGAAATTCAGTCCAACACCGAAAAAACACAAAAAACATATTCTCTCGTCCCCCTCCTCATTTTTTAAACGTATACTGGAGTCATAATATGGAAGATTTAATCTCCGTGGGAACAGTTGCTCTAGAGCGGAACCTTTGACGAAGTAATCCTTTCAAACCTTTCTTCTTGTTTTTTATAAGTTTTAAATTTAACCCTTGTCAACCCGTTAAAAGTAGTCCGTTCACGTTAGCGGACACAGGGTTTTGCCAGTTTGTCTGCCCAGAAATTGCCTCGAATAGTCCTATGGGCATCAGGAAACAATCTGGATGTTGTATAGATCGCGCTCGGCAGTAACTATTAGGTGTACAACTTTGCTCCCGCTATTTTGCAATAGATGGGTATAGCGGTAAGTGGTAATCGAAATAAATATATTGCAGATGTCGTACAATAAGCTTAGATATTTGTAAACATAGCACCATAGAAATATTAGTCGATTAAACATGTCAGGTTACGAACCACACTCTCGTCATTTGCGGGAGGTTTTAATTGTCTACTTTAATATGAAAACAAATAGCTATGGTGAGGATTCTATTAGTGAAAGAACATGGCGAGATTGCTTTCAATGCGTTAGGATAGTCCTGATTTTATGGAATACGAATGAGTGGCATACTATCATTTATTATTATGTAATAAAAAAATTCTGAGATGAAAAAATAAGAAGAAAATCATGTATGATCTTCATATCTACATTTCACAGCGGGTCATTGCAAAAACAAAAACCAGAAATGGCAGGTGTCACACGGGTGCTGTTGAGTTTTTCATCGACATGAAATAACATAAAACTGAAGATCATACATGATTTTCTATCTTATTTAAAAAAAATACTCACCCATATTCATACACATACAGCAATATCTTATACCATAAAATATGTATTAACTATAGAAAAATAAGAATATATTCGTGTAATGCCCCTCCTCTACTATTTTGCATACTTCCATGTGTTCTTATTGTCATTCGCCGTGTCATCTCCACACTTTTTATTTGTCATGTACATTTATTTTTTAACACTCAATTCTCCTGAGGTTATTCTATGCCTTTACCTTATTTTGCACATATATTTGAAAAGATGCGGAGAAAGATAATGAAGGAATATTTCACTGAAATGTCAGTACCGTGCCAAATCGTAATTTAAGGTTTGACCATTATGCCAATATGAGAAAATTTATACAATATCAATACTTGATCAAATCTAATGGTTTCTTTCAAAGTTTTTCTTCAAAATTAGCGAACTTTCTGTAAGTTCGTATTGTATGCATATTTGCCATATTTGACGACTTATCTTCATTTTGACGGGTTTAGGTGCTCAAAATAGTACTTTGACGATTTAAGACCTGTTTTTGACGATTTTTTTAGATCACATTTACAACTATATACATACTTAATTTTTAGTTAATTTATTAGGAAATGAAAATAATATTGAGAGTTAGAAAAAAATGTAGTAAAATAAATCTGTACGTAAATATGTATGTAAAATTTAAATGATACGCGATATTTATGTTGGAATATACATTTATTTTATAGGTTAGAGATGTATTTAAAAGACCATATGTGAATAGTACTTGAAAAATTTTTAAGCTAAAAAGTGTACAAATTTTCATGTTTTACTGCGCGTGCTTATACGTTAAGAAGGCTTAACTATGAAGATAAATACAAAACTTTAACTTTTATAAATCCTTACAGTATTATAAAATAAGAAAGTGTCTGTTTTCTGATATAATCAAAAAGGGTTCATATTTCATAGTAGAATTCGAAATACGAGAACTTTAATTCGAATTAAACGTTGCTTTATTAATTTTGCCTATTAATTTTGGAATCAGTTATCAAAAATAATTCTTCGGGCATTTTTCTTTCTATGGCTAAATTTATAGAAAAAATATTAGTTAGCAAATGTGAGCAAAAGTTTTCAGCTCGGTAAATGAAGCTTAAAAAAACCAAAGTGAGAAAGTAGTTAAAGAAATTATTTTCAGAAGAAATGTTATATTCCTACTAAAGAACACTTAAGACTTAGCAACTATGGTTGTTTTGACTTAGCCATGTCCTATTTAATAGAAGTGTTTATAAAATAAAGTATATGAAAGGAAATTTCAAAATTCCTTTTATTAATTGAAATCTATGAATGTGTTCCTATGATATTAACTTCAGTTTGTTCAAGTGTATATTTATTATTGTATTGACGATTTGCGATAATCATATTGACGATTTTTTCCGCCAAATTTGACGATTTTAAACCAGATTTATCTGGCATCTATGATTGTATGAAAATATTTGGCTACTGAAGATTTATATCACGAAATTTTACTACAATATTACATTTGAATCTTAAGGCCATAGAAATAACGTTTTTGTAGCAAGAAATATCAGGGGATATGCACTCTGGTTCATTTACTAAAACGCACTAATAATTCAATATTCAGAAGCCTGTATCTTTTGCAATTTTTAGAAATTTTAAAATATAAGTGGAAGCTAGACATCTTGAGATATATAAAAAAAAATCATGCCAATAGTGGTTTCTTAACTAAGCAAATATTTCTGAGCAGTTTATGAAAAGAGTCTAAAAATGTGCTTTCTTTTTTAGTGAACCAAAGAAGCAAGCACATTTTTCGACTTTTTTCATAAATTGCTCAAAAACAGTTCTTTAGTTCAGAAAACACTTTTGTCATGATTTTCTCAAGATGTCTAGCTTCCATTTCTATTTTAAAATTCTTCTGCAATCGGTTAAAAATTGCAAAAGATACAGGCTTCTGAATATGTACTTTTTAGTGCCTTTAAATAAGGGAACCGGGGTGTAAAAGTATTACGCTTATTAGATGTTTAAGCTTCAGAAACGCATATTTGAAACTTAAATTCAATGTTTAGAAGTTCCTCAGAAATAAAATGTCCAAGTAAACTTTAAAAAACAATTTAGAGACATCTGAATCAGTGCACGTTATTACTATTAATTAGTATATGGTAGAAACAGTAAGAAAGAAAAGTTTGCTGACCATAAACTGGTAGATAAATTTCTTCAAGTGTATTTACTCTCATTTTAGTTTTCATTTAATTTTCCAGCAGAAGGATAAAATAACTTATTGAAAAGCGTTATTGTGAAAAATCCAATACACTTATTGCAAGTGTGTTTGTATGCACATAAGCGATTTTGCAGATTAGTATCATTTTCATTTGAAAAAATTAAAAACAGTATGTGTACTCTTACAGTAGAGCCACTCACGGAAAAAAGTTAACTTCAAAAACATATTTGTTCAATTCAGAAGCTTTGGCATAAGGTCTGTCATAAAAACACGATTTTTAATCGCTCGTGAACAGATAACTTAGTTATATCATTATATTGTCGTATTTCTATACCCTTCGCAAAAATGTAAAGGGTATATATAAGTTTGTGGTTCTGTTTGTAATTTCTACAATTTTTATTTGCGACCCTATAAAGTATATATATTCTGAATCAGAATTAATGGAAAAGTCGATTAAGCGATGTCCGTCTGTCCGCTGTAGAAATGCCGTTTCTGAGAAAACCATAGGACTTAGAAGCTTTTTCTTTCATCATTCTTTTGCCCCATCGATTCATGGGTTTGCTGTTGAAATGCAGTAATATCGGTTCACATATAGCTGAGATATAACCAAAATTCCGAAAAAAAAACATTTTTTTTTACAAATTTTGTATGAAAATTAAAAAAAAAAATTGTTTGTTTTGCTTCAAACTTCACACACTCATTAAGCATGGTGACTAAAGGGCAAAAAAGGTATCGGTCTATATATACCCGAGATATAGCCTAAACCGGGGTATTCATGAAAATATCGCGTAAGCGAACTTAAAAAACTTTTTTGTGCTCAAAAGCAGTTTTGGTAATAAAATAAGGTTATATAAATATGGAAAATGAAAATTTCCGATATCGGTCCAAATATACCCCAGATATAGCCTAGAACGGGTTTTTCATTGAAATGCCGCGTAAGCAACTTTTTTTTTGCTTATAGCAGTTTTGGTAATAAAATAAGGTTGAATAAATATGGAAAATTAAAATTTCCGATATCGGTCCATTTATACCCGAGATATAGCCTAAGCCGGGTTTTTCATGAAAATGCTGCGTCCGCGAACTTAGACAACTTTTTTTTTGCTTAAAAGTAGTTTTGGTAATAAAATAAGGTTATATAAATATAGAAAATGAAAACTTCCGATATCGGTCCATATATACCCCAGATATAGCCTATATATACCCCAGATATAGCCTATTTTTTTCCTTAAGAGCAGTTTTGCTAATAACATGAGGTTACTAAAATCATATTTAGTTCAAATTTGTAATATATACTATATATTTACATTACTATTATGAAGGGTATTTTAGATTCGGTCCAGCCGAATATACCACACTCTTGCTAGTCTTACTCGTTTTAATTAAATTTCATTATTGCACAGGGTTATTTTAAATTAAGTTAATTTTTTATAAAGTTCAATGAAATAAATAAAAACTAAATATTTCAAAATAGATTAGGTTTAAATAAAACAGCGCAACATACTGTTATTGCAGCAGAAGCGCTTAAGCTACTTATGCTGCTATAAAATACAACTTTCAATATTTTAAAAACGCTGAAGTAGAAAAGATGTAAATAGACTTTTAATATTTCAAAAAATTTGCCTTAAGCATCTTATGATAATAGGATTTTGTAGAAAGTAATAGCAAAAAAAATCTCGAAGAAAAGTTCAACAAAATGCGAATAACTCGAAACTACAATATTCGACATAAGATATTCTTCTTTGTTGCCACAAATACGGGTATAACATATAACACGAAAATATGAAAATAAGATTGTCATGTTTTTGAAAAATATGTTCATATAATGAATCAAATAAAATTGCATAAACTTAAATAATTAAATCAGTTTATCACAAATATTTATGGGTTCTGCAGTCTCATTGTAATAAAAACATAAAACGTTTGTGTTTGACAAATAAATGTCTATAAATTAATTAACAATAATAAATATTATTTTAATTAATATTAAATGTTAAATTAAATGACACAAGTATCATTGAAATTATATTCTCATATTCGCACACGTTGAGTTGAGTTTCATGGAATTAAATAAAATGAATATCCATGCAAATGAAAATAATTTCAAACACTTGAACATTGCAATAACATGGAAGATTGTTGCATGGAAATAAATTACAAAACGCATTTAAGTATCCATATGTACGAATATGTATAATCATTCATTTATGTATATAACAGGGTGAGAGAGAATAAGTTAAACACTTTGTAAGTATGCTGCACTTATGTTTCATTTCGTTCAAAAACCTGGAGGATGTAGACCAAATTTTTAATTTCCTTTATTTTGTTCTTGGTCTTGTTTTTTTTTTTTTTTTTTTTTTTTAATGGGCTTGGTTTTTAGTTCACTGCTTGTAAACAATCAAGCAAAGTTGAAAGATCCAAACCATATCTATCACACGTTGGTTGTATCAACACTCATACCATATTGCAATCATTATAGTATTAGATATAACCTGCAGCCGTAACATATCGCAAGAGGCCATTAAGCGCGGATCCCGATAGCGTTCTAAGGTTGGAAAATAAATAGTTTGCTAGAAAGATATTCCTTTTGACAGCAAAAGCTGGAAATTTACAAAGAAGCTGGAAAATTGGTTCTTGCTTCTCCTTATCCTTGACAAAATTCATTCCACGAAAAATCAAGTCGACTTGCATGTCTTTTTAACTCCCAGTGTCCAGTTACACTGGCTGCGGCCTCAATATAACCACCACCACTTTTAATTTTTTTTTCATGGACCAGTACTCAGGTGATATAGAGGTCATCCCCTATACGCAGGGCGTTATAGTGCAACTAGGAAAATAGATTATGAGGAGGAGGAAAGAGGAAGTAGTGTTTGTGGACGTTAGACTTGCACCTATCAATAACAACACGGAGATATCAAAACAATTAGCACAGCATTTAAAATGCTGACATTAAATTCGTTACAACTGATCAGCGTCCAGCTTATATACTTTCGACACGGCTCAGACTAACAAAATTAGTCCAACACCTCCCACACAGTAAGGTAATGAACTGCATTGAAACGAACATATAAGGAAAACACGGACAAATGTAAAATTAAAAATAATATAAAATATAAAAAAATACGTACTGGTATACGATGGAAGACAAAACACTGCTTATTTCTGCTTTGTACTTATTCCGTACGTAGCAAGAACATTCAAAAGAAATTAGTATTGAAAATACTTATATAGAAAACATGGACGATACCAAAAAAAGTAACACGTATTCATAGAACGGAAATCAAAATACTACCACAGACAAAACAAGACAGGACAATTTTAATAAGTCCCATCAGAGTTCCGTCTGATTCTGCGAAGTATATACCTAAAATAGATCCCTTTTTGAATAGCTTGGTAGCTCGTACATTATCATAAAAGATCCTATGCGCAGATAGACCTAAATGTAGAGATGGTGTCGAGTTGAATTTTAGCGATAGAATGCTATTACGTTTTTTCCGGTCATATTAGTAATTTACAAGCTGTCATCTGGTTTGGCAGACCCATGCCACTCCCTCCTAGAAAGAATTAAAAGTTTTAATATATTTTAAAATCAAAACTGCCATAGGAGTAATGTAGTCTGACAGCTGGTTTTAGATCGGTGGCAGGAAGTTCAAAATCCTTGCATATCCACACTTAAAGAAAAAACATCTTCATACTGATGACGGCGAATTGTGACATCAATATTATGTAAATAGTCATTAGTAATGTAAAAACTGACATAAATCTCAATGACGAAAGTCATCAGAGAGTTTTGTCTTATATTGAGTATCATGAATGCTACAACAGTGCTGACATGAATTCAATGATATATTTTATAAATGATTAAAATACAGCTAATTTGTCAAAATTAAAAAAAAAAAAAGATAAATAGTGTTATAATATTGTCTGTTTATTATTGAAAAGGAATTTTGTTGTCAAAGTTATTATTTTTTAATGTAAATTAATTTTTAAGAAGCAGAAAAATATGCATCATATAGATGTAAATTTGTAATCACAGCAACTATTTTTTAATCAAAGGCAAATGAGTATAACTATAAAGCGAATATATGTATAAATGAACGATAATATTACACATCATATTGATGACACTTACGAGTAGTCATCATATACGGTATTAATTATATAACGAATATAATGAGAGCAGTAGAGAGTAAAAGAAAAAAGGAACTACGTACACGTTTTTCGTACACAGCATACACACAATTAAAATTTGAGAATGCGACACATTGACGTTATATTGATGATTATATAATTCTCATTGAATTGTTGAAAATGGCAAAATATACAGTTATGGCCGTGTTAGATAAAACTTTTGCTTCGCTTTGCGCTGTAAATTAGCTTTGACATCTAAGATAAAATATATATACTTATATGAATCATGTCACATAGAGCACTTTTAACGCAACCCGAAGCGAAAAGTTCGGCAACTCTCATCTTTTTACGCGTTGAAGGTTTTTCTAATAGCTTTGTGCACTAAGAAAACAATTAGAGCCAATTTCAGTAGTTCATCTAATAATATTTTTAACTTCTGTTAACATAAGAAATGATTAAATGCAAAAATTAACAAACAAAATTTTAGATATATAAGCCAAAGTTTTTATTGTGACATACACCTTTCGCTTTGCGCTTTTCTGTCAAAGTTTTAAACTTCACGCAAAGCGACAAAGTTTTATCTGAAATCATTAAATTTAATCGGAGCTTAAGTTTAGTTGATGATAACGTGTCATGGAACTGATGATATTTTGTCATAAAACTTATTTCACTTATATGGCGTTTATACTTAAGTCAAATCTAGTACTTACGGGACTTCGAGTCGAGATTTCCTATACAAAATGAAATCTACTTTGCGACTAAATTTTGACGAAATCTAGTGGATTTTTATAAGTACTCTATTACACAACTGTGATTTTGTTCACAGCAGGACTTAAAAATACTACGCTGCAAAAAAAAAAAACTATGTTTTTAGATGATGAATTCATTACTGCCAAACACTTTGCAAAAATTAGTTCTATGAAAATGAAATCTTGCAAGATTTCAAAAAACAAAAGTGTAAACGCTTAAGATTTTTTTCAAGATTTCCATTCAAATCTAGTAGATTTTAAGTAGATGTAAATGCCCTATTCGTGATATTTCTGATCTTAATGACCCATCACATCAATGAAATTTGTACATCAAATTGAATCCACATTATAGTTGGTCTGATGTTAGTGTGCCAATTCTGTTGATGATATCTTGTCATTACATTGTCTTCATTTAGACATTTCCTCGATATTAAAGTGTCATTACATTGATCGTATGCTCACATCAAACGTATTTCAATAAAGCATTCCCATGATATCAGCGTGACATTTTATTGATTAAATCATTGTCATAATTTCCGCTAATGATAATTAAAGCAACTGATGTAATGGTTGACATCGCAGCAATGAGAGGTGTTCTGGGGTCAAAAATGAGGACATTTGGCATTGCATTGATGTTTAAATAGACCACAGTTATGACGAGTTTTCTATGATTGCATATATTCTTGATTTCCAGCCGCATTAAGTCTCGCTGTCAGGGATAGTCATAATATAGGGTGTTTTTTTAAGCCCGATAGAACTTGAAATTGTAAAAAATAACACAAAAAATTAAATTGTAATCAAAATTTTTTTTTATTCGAAAGATCAATACGTGACATTAACATTTGAAAATGATTTCGGGCATATGGGCACCGCGGCTGTTCTTGACGAAGCGCATTCTGGACGTCCAATTTTGGGCCACTTTTTCGAGCACTGCTGGCCGTATGTCACGAACAACACGAACAATGCTGGCCTCCAAGGCGTCAATTGTTGCTGGTTTATCAGCATAAACCAGTGACTTCACGTAGCCCCACAGGAAATAATCGAGAGGTGTCAAATCGCACGACCTTGGAGGCCAATTGACAGGTCCATTTCTCGAAATCAACTTATCGCCAAATTTTGATTTCAGTAAGTCGATGGTTGCGTTCGCCGTATGGCACGTAGCGCCATCCTGTTGAAACCACATCTCCTCCGGATCAATGTCATCCATATTTTCAAACAAAAAATCATTCATCATGGTGCGGTAACGATCTCCATTGACCGTAACGCGAGCTCCGGCCTCATTTTTGAAGAAATAAGGTCCGATGATGCCACCAGCATGAAAACCGCACCAAACAGTGCATTTTTCTGGATGTAATGGAGTCTGTAGGGTCTCTTGTGGATTGGTCTCACTCCATATGCGGCAATTTTGCTTATTAACAAACCCGTTAAGCCAAAAATGCACCTCATCGCTGAACACAATTTTGCGATAAAACAACGGGACTGATTTTCAAAGTAAATTTGGATAATTTCGTAGCGTTGTTCAAGCGTGAGTCTATTCATGATGATTTGTCAGAGTATACTGAAACAAATAAAAAAAATGTTTCATTAAAATTTAATTTTTTGTGTTACTTTTTACAATTTAAAGTTCTATCTAGCTTAAAAAAACACCCTATATAAAGATCATTGTCACCAATGCGCAATATTGTATTTAGTGCCTCTGAAGGACTAGTTATTTATGCGTCTATTATCCCAATACAAGCTGATCTCTGGACTCTATGTACTTAAAGTTTTTTCTAGTCACCGACCACCATACCAGAAATCCACACATAAGAATAACACGTACAATACACCATGCTAGGGATTAAGTTCCCATTTGCAACCAAATATCCTATGGCAGTAGGAAATCGTTTTCTTCATGCCTCTATGTTGGATACTCAGTTTTCAGGACAGTTTAATAGTCCAGTATTTTAATCCTCTTTAACTTATTTTTAGATATATGCAATCCCAAGAAATTTAAATAACTATAAATTAAGGATCTGCTGATAAAAGTGGCCGATCCATCCAACACCTATAACCATCCTTCAGCCTGTAAAGCAAATTTCAAAAATAACAAAAAAAAAAAAAATGTGGAAAGGGCAGAAATGTTCCTTCCTTAATTGAAAATCTTAATTTGTGTGCCACTATAATAAATTTCAAAAATAACAAAAAAAAAAGTGGAAAGGTCAGAAACGTTCCTTCCTTAATTGAAAATCTTAATTTGTGTACACACTATAATATATTTATCTGTAAAATAACTGGCAGCTACGTAAATATGGAATAATTTATGTGAACTTATAAAAGGATTAAATAATAAATGCTGTAATTCTTTGTGGGTGCTGATGTGTATCAGTAATTGAGTTTGTTGAAGAGTATCCATGTGTTGATGAAACAAAGTTCATGAGAATTAACTAAAAAGCACTCATCAGTGTCCAAAAATGCATTTTAGTGCAAAATAATTTTGTAAATTACCATCATATATGGTTTTAATACCAACAATTAAAAATGCATTATATGAATTTTAATTAATTCTAACAATTAAAAAGTATTTATATATTTTCCAATAAGTTGTGTTAAAACCGACAGACTAACAAATATAAATTTTGTAATCGTTCGGGCCTGTGAAGGAGTTTCTATTATGTAAATAAAGAGTGAATTTGCATACATATAGTTATATCTCAATGCTAACTTTTTTACCCGGCATTGCGAATTGTTTGATTTATTACAATATGTAGTTAGAAGTGCTTTTGTGTGCAACAAAGTTACGATCTGCGAAATTATTTTTTACTTTTAGAGTATAGGAACTCGGATTAATGCTGCTAAAAAAATTTCTTAGAATATCCTTACTAAACCTGATTTTGATGGATTTGGTTACAGGTTTAAAGTGCTCGTTTTCAAAATACTCAAGTCACCACATAAAAGGGAACTTTCAAAAATGTGCAGATAAATAAATATCGCTAGACAAATTTATAAATAGTTTCTATTTGTGTTTTGAAGCTTATTTAATACTAAAAACATTTTAGGTAAACTAATTTAATTTAAACAATTGAGTTTTATTCACTATATTAGCTTCTAATATTGATAACAATCAAAAAATGTATAAAAAGCTTGTTTTCTATGTTTCCCAGCTGTCTATATGTCGACATTTCATAGGAACTACCCTAATCATCAAAAGATTTGTATTTTTGTAAATTATTTACAAACTACAAAATATTTTATTAAAATTTACCTAAATATTCAACTATTGTCATTCCATTTATTTAAAATTTCTTAATTTTTACAGGTGGTTATACATATTTTAGTTAAGTCGAAAAATATTATTCAAGTTTAATAAAATAAATTAGTTAAAAATAGAAAATATTTATTCAACAAAATTTTACATACATTTTTAATAAATATTTTTGGATATGTATAAATTTTTATTTTTAATAAAATCCATTAGAGTTGAATCGAAGAAAATTTGTTTATTTTTGATTTGAATATTTTTTTTTTCGTGAAGGTTTGTTTTAGTTAATAATACCGACGAAATTTGTTTCAGTGTAATACATGGTAATAATTTTTATTGCGCAACATCCAATAAAATTGTGAATTGTTTCTGTTTGTGAATCTTTAATATTTTGTGTGTTCATTACACAAACATTTTAAGTTTTTGAGCTGTTTTCCGCTCAAAACAGCTTTCATTTAATTTAAATTAAACTGAATTATAGAGAGTAAAATTCAATGATTCAGAATGAAATCTCTTATGGGTTCAAAACTATAGTAAACATCATGGTATTATTTGGCAAAGCTATGTTCAAGATGTATTTAACTAAAGGGGGAGAGGAGTGGTCGCAATCGCTTGGCCGGCTTGTTAAGTTTAGTAACCATGAATCGTTTCAAGGGACCACAGTGCGCGTTTTATAAAAACAACGATTCCTACACTGTTGTTCGTTTTCTCTACAGGACACATTTTAATTTAACAAGCTTATAAATGTCGGACAAATCATATGGACGCAAAACGATATCAAGAACGAGCATCAACATCGACCGCGTTCGCCAGTCTGTTATGGACGAACCACAACAGTTGTTGAGATTGCACGCAGCTTCTTTTAATTTGAACGAATCTACGGTTCATCGCATTGCTTCGAAAGACTTACAATTTCACACCTATGAAATTGCTATTGTTCAAGAAATGCAGCCTGATGATTCTCATGATCGAGTCGAATACTGCAGGACAATGAAAAGCTGTTTAAGGTGTTTTAATACCATCTGGTTCTTCGATGAATCGAATTTTCACATCAACGGTCACGTGAATAACCAAAATTGCAGATACTGAGCTTCCGAGAATCCGCTACAACTGCATCTGAAGCCCTTGCATTTGCCAAAAGCTATTGTTTGGCCTGCCGTATCAAGTCCAGGTTCTTCGATGAATCGAATTTTCACATTAACGGTCACGTGAATAACCAAAATTGCAGATACTGAGCTTCCGAGAATCCGCTACAACTGCATCTGAAGCCCTTGCACTTGCCAAAAGCTATTGTTTGGACTGCCGTATCAAGTCCAGGAATTATAGGTCCATATTTTTTAGAGGATGACCGAGGTCAAACTCAGGCCGTTAATTCTGATCAATATTGTCATAGAGCTACAGAAATACAAAACCAGGATGGCTACAACCGCAACACCTTTTTCCATCAAGACGGCGCCAATATATATGTTACAAATGATTCATTAGCTGCTCTTCACGATTTATTCCCTGGAAGAGAGATAAGCCACCGAGGACCCTGAATTAACGCCTGCTGATTTCTTTCTATGGGGATGCCTAAAAAGTAAAGTTTACTATTCATTTTGAAGTAAAGAATCACTAAAGAAATCAACTCTATTCCAAGAGCGATGCTCCAGCGGGTGATTAAAAATTTTAGCTCCAGGTTAAATTAGTGAGAAGAAGCCAATGGAGCGTTATGTTTCATAAATAAACTTCAAGAACTGTTCTTTAATCAAAAATATAAACAAAACGAGTTTTAATTGATATTGTTGTTTTGTATTTAACAACTAAAAACTGAAAGCTTTCCAGACAAATTTAAATAGAACTCTTGTTTGCCTCATTATATAAATTATATGATTGAATTAATTTTCTTTTTAAATATTTTGGATACACACACGTTCGCTCGGTGTTCTTCTTCAGAAAAAAGTTTAGAGTAAAAACGCCAACCGTCTTCTGATAAAGTTTGACGTTTTTATTCTAACTTTTTTCCTGAAGAAGAACACCGAAGGTGTATCGAAATATTAAAAAATAAAAATAATTCAATAATGTAATTTATTTAGTAAAACAAAAATTAGTTTTACTTAAATTTGTTTACACCTTGAGTCTGAAAAAGTAACAAATACCTGTAAATGTCTAAGGAGGAATAAAATAATTAACATATTAGTAAGAATATACATTGGTGGACTCAATTTTTCGCAGTTTCATTATGTTGGGTTTACTTACTTTTGCTTTTATTAAACGACTTTTACAATAGTTATTTAAAAATTTTTAATTTTTTAAGCTTTTTTCAGAGTTTTGTTCAGGCATTTGTCGATTTTTTACCGTATCATGTCTGCTTCACATATCTTTTAAATAGTTTTTCTTTTATTAAGTTGTTTTTACTGCTTAATTCCCTTGCAGTAAAAACTAATCTAATACAATCGATAAACTTAAAAAACACATTTTTTGCAATATATTTTTATACACAATTGCATATTTAAAGGACTTAAAATAAATTGTTCAGCAATTTCCCCATCTCCTTGACAACTAATTAATATTTTTAACGATTGATTTAATACGAAAGTAATATTAAATGCAGACTGTAACACATTAACTTTATACTCGAATTCTAGGTGGACAAGTACTAAAATCGTTTGATGATTCCTTCTCTTAAGCTACGTACACACGGTTGTCAGGTCTTACAATATTGCCAGTAAAATTGTCTGAAAATGTATTACAATCGTGTGAACTGCCAATTTTCAACATACAACGTTGTCAGAAAAACCATTGTCAATCAAATGTAAGACATCAGACAATCGTGAGGACACTCTTCGTCGGCATTATCAGATAATTGGCTGGTATTGTAAGCTCAGTTTAAATTGTCAGATGTATAATATTAATGCACCTGACAACGGTATCATTGTCAGATACACATAAGTGGCAATGCCTTACAACATGTCTGGCAATTTTTTTCATCTAACAGTCTGACAACCGTGTGAACTGACAATTTTTGTTGTCAGATGAATTATTTGTCAGACCATAGTCTGACAATGAAATTGCAAGATTTTATTACGATCTTCTGAACACAGAATTTACTTCCACGGGACAATTTTTTATCGTCACTACATTGTCAGCATGTTGCCAGATCTTACAATATTGTAACATCTGACAACCATGTGTACATAGCTTAATCAAACTACTCCGCATTTAGTGAACGTTTATCATATTAACGTTTAGTTCGTCTACTTGTTCTTCGAGCTTTATAAAAATATGTTTAAAAACGTTCATCGGATAAGCAAAGGAGCCAAATGAAATTAAAATTATATGCTTCCACAATTAGAGCATTTAAATATTTAATTATAAAACAAATAGCGTAACGTATAAAAGCAACCCAGGCAACTAAAATTATTACATGCTTTTAAAACTACAAAAAGTTTTTATAACCACAACGAAAAAAAAACTGTAGCGTAAAATTTATTAAGTGGCCTGCTGTCGACCGCCTCTTTTTCTTTTTTTATATTTATTTTTAATGTGGTTTTTCTCTTTTATCAAAAAATATTAAAAATAACTTTTTCTAAGCACACAATATCAGCTTATATACTTTTACCCATTAAGTCATTTTAACGAGCATACAGCGATAAATCATAAACTTTGAATAAATGAAAGAATTTTTGGTTTTTCAAAATCAAGTGGAAAATTAAACAACGAGCGTTCGTTCGCACAAACAGATAATTTCCTTAATTTTTGTTTTTTTTTTTTTGTTTCTTAAGTAAAAACAAAAATTGGGTTAAATGTACACATAATCATAACAATAAACATTTTAAATTAAACTCATTTAGAAATTGAAAGCAACATTTTAAAAACTCAAAAGATTTTGATGTATGTATGTACATATTTTGCCATTAATAACTGTAAAGTCTCTCCACATATTTCTCGTGCAAATGCGTATACAACGGGGATGCCAGAAAAAATATGGAAAAAATCGTCAATAAAAATCGTTGTAAAAAAATCGGACTTATAAAACTACCAAATATTTACAGTCTAATTTATAAAAATTTTTGACTGCTTTATTAAGAGTTAATAAGAAGAAATCGAAAAAACCCTATTTATAAACACTTAATAGCACTATTCAGTTGTTATTAACGATTAATAATTTAAAAAAAATTATTGTAGCCTCTACCCTTCTCTAAACCTTAAATAAGTTGAAATTTATAAATTCAATTGATACTATCGGTAAGTGAAAATAATGTATACATACATATACATATATATGTACATGTATTTGCATTTCCAGCAAAAAATTTTGTAGATATATCATTACTCAAAAGGCCTCGCATACCTTGTAGCGAGAGAATCGACCTATACGCTCTTTCAGGCAATGTATATAAAGTGAGCTATCGTTTTTATATATCGCGCTGTCATAGAAATTGTGCTATTTCTTTCCAGCGGTAAAGTTTTAAGGGCCGATGTTGAATATGAACCGCAGCTAAACGTCAAGTTTCTTTCTCCATTTCAATTTGTGTGTTACTCAATTTTATTGCCTTATTGCCTTGTTTTTTGTAGAAATTCTTTAAGGGTTCAAAACACTTAATACACCGTTTTTTATGAAAATCTATAACAAATAGCACCTCTGGTATGACAGCGCCATCTAGTGTTAGTTTTAGGTAAAAATAAAACTCAAAAATTACTTTTTCGACTCAAAAAATAGTAGATACTATAACTTTCCAGGATAATAAAAATAAATAAGCATTATTTGACCAATTTTATAATGATTCTTCCTTGTTAGACAGCGTTCTGAAATCGCCAATTTCAAATGTGTATAAAAAAATCGCTCACTCAACTAAAAAAAAGGTTCTTGAAGATTTTGTAATGCCAACATTCATTTCCAATGGGTCTCATCCCATTCCCATTTTGTTTCAAGTTATATTTTATTTTTAAGCAAATTTATAAATTACCTTTCAGAGTTGTTAACTACTGCAAAAATTTTAAACTTTTACGAATTTCGTTTTTACATAAAAAGTTCTTTCGGAAAAATAAAGAATTTCAAATATTTATTCACTTATACTGCATATCCTGAATTTTTTATATGTTCAGCCTGTTCATAAACCCTTTCAAAATTAAAAAGTTTATTTTCGATAATTTTGTACATACCCAGGCGAATTCATACCAGGTAAACGCAAGAGCAATAAATACAACACTACAAAAAATAAATCTTTTTCAAATGTCAAGGGAAAAATATAAACACAAAAAGGAATTGAAAAAAAATATATTAAAAAAATTTACAATAAAAAACAAACATTTAATTATTTCGTGAAACTTTTAGTTATTTCGTGAAAATTAAAGCCACAGATCATAGAGCTTGGAAAGGTGAAAATGGCCAGCAAGTTTGGGGAGGATTCTGAATGATAGCTGGCGCTCAAAATAGAATACATAATTTAAAAAATTGTTTAAATTTTTTTTTCCAATTTCGTTTTAATTATGCCATTGACATCTGAACTAGATTATAATAAAAAAAAAGTTATCAGCTGCGCTGTCAATTTCACCTGTTATGAATTCGCCTTGGTACATACTATTTTCAAAGAAAAAAACACAATATTATATTTTTCCAAAACAAATTGACTCAAAAAAGTATAAAGTTCGAACTGTACAACAAGGTATTGCCAACATATAGCTACAAGAGTATTTAATAGTTAATTTGATATTATCAAGTATTTATAAATAAGTCTTTTTTATTACTGGTTAATAACGTGAAAGCCGTTGAATAACTAATGTTAGAATTATCTTTAAATTAAGATATTTTTATAAATTAGACTGTTAGTATATTAAATTAAATATATTTAAATTAAAATTTTTTTATTTTAGTTTTATTCCACCTTAAGAACATAGGGAATATTATTCTTATGTATTTCTATAACATTTTCGATAAAAGGAGAAATAGAATATTATTAGAAAGTGGGGGCTTAAATATTAAGGTAATAATCCTTTTTTTATGAAGCTAAAAAATACAAATGCATACATATAACATACCTTAGAATAACAAATAAAATGGGGAGAAATTTAAAGTTAATCATTTTTAAATCATAGTCAATTTTTAATATTTCTTATATTATATGATGGGTTGGTATCATTCGTCTGGCTCCAGTTTAATCCTGGCTAAAGCAAAGAAATATTTTTATTTTTAATTATAATAATAATTGCCGCGATCAATAACTCTTGATCAAAGAAGACAGGAAAAAATAATTTAATACACTAAAGCTGGGGGACAACTAGCTGTTTCACAGTCGCTACACTGCTCATCAGCACCCACTAGGATTCGAGCTCAGTACCATGTAATAATGTGTTTTTAATACGGCCGCTTAACAAACTCAACCTCTGAGCTCTTATTTATTTTTTCGTCTATATTTGTCTCATATTGATCAGAATGTTTTTAATAATAGTCAACGAGAACTTTAGCAAAACTGTTTTTCGCTTGTATACGCTTAAAGCTTAAGGTGTTTTCTTATATATAAACCACGCAAAAATAACAAATTTCTTATACGCAAATAGTCCAGAAACACTAGTGTAACGATCTATATTATAGACATAGCGAGTTGCATTGTTAAAAGCCACTTGAATCTTATGTAAAGGTTGGGAAACAATATTACTATAAACTTCAGCGAAATAAGTTATTAGCGGTGGTATTAGCTGAATCACTAATTTCTTTAATTGGGACAAATTCGGAGGACATCCTTAAATTACGCAGCAATTACATTTCTCACAACAACATTTTTATGGTATTTACACGTTAAGGTCGAAATAATGTACAATCCCAAGTACTTTACTTTTTCAACATACTTGAGCACCGTGTCACTAACGTAAATTTCCGGCAAATCTAGGAAGCCAAATTTAGCTCCACTGACTGGTAAAACAATTTATTTTTCTGGATAAAGCATTAGATTATGAAGTCTAGCCCAGCCAACAATAGAGTTAAAGTCATCATTCAATCTACGACAGATATCCTCTAGGAGACCAACACGATCAGATAAATACAACTGAATGTCATCACCACGCGTATGTATTCAGTTAGTTAAAACTCTTAAGTGCCCAGTGTGTATACCTTCAACAGTTCTCAGGCTAGTAAAAATTAGTCCATACCTCCCACGCCGCAAAGTGACAGACTTTGAAATTATAATGAAAGTACATAACGAGTGATTTTTTTGCTATTATCTTTTTGGCAACACTAGTTTTGATAGCTCACGCACGTTTTGTATCTTGTGTCACTGTCAGACATCTTCAGTTTGGTCTATAATTTAATCATGAATCGTCTTACAAACGAACAACGCTTGCAAATTATTGAATTTTATTACCAAAATGCGTGCTCTGTTAAGAGAGTTCATCGCGCGCTTCTTCCATTTTATAGTCAGTTTAATCGACCTACTGAGGCTTCTATTCGGGCTATTGTAAAAAAATTTCGCACCAAATTTACATTGTTGGACATTAAACCATCAACACGCTTACGTAGAGTGCGAACTGAAGAAAATATCGCAGCCGTATCGGCCAGTGTTGGTGATGACCGTTCGCAGCAATTGGGCCTCTGTTACTCCACTACGTGGAAAATTTTGCGGAAGGATTTGGGTGTGAAGCCTTATAAGATACAGCTGGTGCAAGAATTGAAAGCAAACGACCTACCACAACGCCAAATTTTTGGTGAATGGGCTCTTGAAAAGTTAGATGAAGATCCACTTTTTTATCGAAGAATTGTGTTCAGTGACGAGCCTCATTTCTGGTTGAATGGATACGTGAACAAGCAAAACTGCCGTATTTGGAGTGAAGAGCAGCCAGAAGCATTGCAAGAGCTACCAATGCATCCACAAAAAACAACCGTTTGGTGCGGATTATGGGCTGGCGGCATCATTGGGCCGAATTTCTTCAAAGATGATGCGAATCACAACGTTACTGTGAATGGTGAGCGCTACCGTGCGATGATAACAAACTTTTTTTTGCCCAAAATGGAAGAGCTTGACTTGCATGACATGTGGTTTCAAAAAGACGGTGCCACATGCCACACAGCACGCGAAACAATGGACCAATTGAGAGGCGAGTTCGGTGAACAGTTTATTTCACGCTTGGGACCAGTCAATTGGCCGCCCAGATCGTGCGATTTAACGCCTCTAGACTATTTTTTGTGGGGCTATGTTAAGGCTAATGTCTATAGCGACAAGCCCGCTTCGATTGACGCACTGGAAGCCAACATTGCCAACATTATTCGTGAGATACCGACCGAAATGTTGGAAAGAGTATGCCAAAATTGGACTAAACGGATGGACCATTTGAGGCGCAGCCGCGGCCAACATTTGCATGAAATAATCTTCAAACATTAAATTATATCGACCCAACTATCGATCCAAATAAATATTTCATGCATTTTTCTGAATTTTATGTGTTTTTTTTTTAAATTTCCGATAGTTCTTATACAATCACCCATTATAAAGAAAACACCGATAAAAAACACGTGTTCACTGGATGGAACACAAAATGCTACTTATTTCGGTGCAATAGAAACTTAATTATGAACATGTACAAAAAATACAGAAGACAGTAGGAAGACAAAATAGCTTTTTTTGTTACAAATTGCTTTTGTCATAAGCCAATTTGTTTGCACAAACAAAATGCCAGTTTCTTTTACATTCTTGTTGAGTTGCATTTGCTTACATAGATATATGTATTTCTGCCTCACCTACGAGTACAAAAATGAAAAAAATTGGCAAAATTTGAACATGGAAATCGTCAAAATCACGGTTTATCGTCAAATCTGGCAGCTATGTATACAACTCATAAAATATCTATTGAGTTCAATTTATGGGCGATATTTAAATAACGTATACACACACACGCTTCGTATGTGCTATAGTCATTTGTGTATTGATTTAATTGATATTGTAAATGTTTCCATCATTGAACAAGTCCATCTATTTTAATTATCGCACACAAATCATTGTGGATTTATCAATCACTGCACATTAACACTCGCAACTACAAGTGGAAGTGCATATGAGCATTTTTTATTTAATTACTTGAAAGATTTGTGGAAAAAACCGCAACACGATTTTAAAATTAATTAGAACATGTTTTCATGTTTTCTTTTTTTGTGTTCGGTTAAATTAGATGTGCACTTTGCTTTATTTTTAAGTGTTATCGAATTTTTTATTTAATTATGTACAAGATTTCATCAATGTTTCCCTTGATTGGAAGATCATTTTAAAACAGTGTTGCAAAATAAAATGTAGCATATCATTAATAAGTACCTAGTGGATCGAGATTTACTCAAAATTTTCAAAATATATACAAACTTAAATATATTTAAATTAATAAAATCTAATTCATAAGATTTTTATTTTTCTTAGATATTTTGCAGAGCGCAGACAAATCACTGATTCGCTAATTAAGTATGTCATTTCTCACTTAGGCCCAGTTTTTGACTTCATATTTATATATAAAATTAGTTAATTTTCATTACAAACTTAAATTGTATTTAAATGCTAGTTCAGTTTATCACTATTAAATTATTGTTCTTATTTAAATGCGATGAAAATGTGGCAGCTCTACTTTAATTCCAAATATTATGGAATGTGTTCCATAGAACAGCTGTTTGTAAGTGAAAGAATAGAAAAATTCTTAAAGAAAAATATTAAATTTATTAACGGCATAGAAAAACTTAACAATTTTATTTTACGCTAAGTTATTTTTAATAAATTATTATACTGTGCTGTTGTTTAGTGCAAAATTAGTAACTAATTTTCGAAAAT
The DNA here is from genome assembly GCA_914767995.1 of Thecocarcelia acutangulata. Lineage (NCBI taxonomy): Eukaryota > Metazoa > Arthropoda > Insecta > Diptera > Tachinidae > Thecocarcelia > Thecocarcelia acutangulata. The sequence continues at coordinate 113,220,261 of OU612094.1, forward strand.
CTTCTGCAGGCAATAGCTCGTATGTGTGTGTTTTGTTTACTACTAATACAAATGCAAACACACAAAAACCATATGGACTATGAGAAAAACTTAAATAAAACTTTAATGAAGAAGTTTGGGCATTTAAGTTTGGTCCAAATTTGTAGTGAAAAAGTGATTTTCATACTTAAATGGAACTTAAAGCTAAATAACTTATAAATACGAACTCAACAACTTGATATCCACATTAAAATTTCATCAAATGTATGAAAAACGGGGCAAAAGAAATTTCCAGGAACGGGACTAACTAAGATAGATTTTCGTGTCCGAAAACTGCCAAATATGGGATTTTTAAGCCGTTTTTGGGTAAACGTAATATATACCACATTATCGCAAATAGGCACAGGGTATCCCAGAGCGCAACGAAAAGCCAGAACATGGTGACAAGGAAAAAATATACCAGAGCTTATGCGAAGAAAAAATAAATGTTTTTTTTTTTTTGGTACTTTTCTAATTTTTTCATGATGATTACAATCAATTTTATCACCCAGTTTCGGCTTAGCGTTGAGTTCTGGGCTACACTGTATATTTGTGCCAAAATCCATAGTCATTGGATTTTATTAAAGTATATAATTATATATACACCACAATACAAAAATGCTTAAAAACCATAATGAAATAGATGTTCTCGGGACCAGTATCAAAATGCATTTATATATCAACAAACCCTAGATACTGACGATTTTGCCTCAAAATCCTTAGAGCTGTTTTCAAAAAGGAATGAAAATATCACAAATTGGTTCAAACCGGAACAAAATGGGGCTTGATGGATCCTCGAACAATCTAGATGTTTTCTTGCTCATGGATTTCATGGTTTCATGGATCCTCGAACAGTCTCGATACTTACGTGATACTTAAAAACCTCTAGATACTGATTTTCATTAAAATCGTTAAAACCCCAATCTAGTCTAAAAGGGAAAAAATAGATTTTTTCGGGATCATGGAAGGTCTTATCGATCCTAGATACTGAATTTATAAAATGACCAGATCCGTTTCAGGAAAAAATGAAAGTATCACAAATGGCTCAAAATTGAGACAAAATGAGATTTTCCAGGGTCTCTAGATGCTAAACAGCTAATAAAAATTTCACAAAAAGTTAGAAACAAACTGAGTTTTCCGAACACGGGTCTAATCTATATCGATTTTTGTACATTAAAACCCCTAGTTAGTGATTTTTATTAAAATCCTTAAAACCGTTTTCAAGAATCAATAAAAATATCCCAATTGGGTAAAAAAACGTGGCAAACTGGAGTTTCCCGGGACCGAGGATAGTCTAGTTTGAATTTTCGACCTCAAACACATCTAAATACGGTCGTTTATCAAAATCTTCAGAGGATTTTTCGATAATTGCTCGTTTAATATAATAAGATAAGATCCAGCAGGAATCAATACGAACCAGTGTTAATGATATAAAGGTTTCCCGAAATTAACGCCGTATTTGGATTAAGTACATAATATAGTTGTAGTCTTTTTTTATTTTTTATTTTTTATTGAATCATAAAAAGGTCTACACGGCTTTGCATGCACGTAGAAAGTAGTTTAATGACCACAAATATGTCGTATTTTGCTAGAGAAGAATGTTATTTGGAATTTGTCAAAGAGTGTTGTAACAATTGCATAGTAGCCAATGTTAATTTAAAATAGCTTCTCAATAATTGCATAATTTGTTATTTTTAAGCTTGTTGTACAATATATCGGAAGTGCCATTTTGTGAAAATAAAGTAATGCCAACTTAAAACTAATCTAACAATGTTGCAAACTTATTTACATTAATCAATCAATAGGTTAACAAATATGTTACGCATGATATGACATGAACATTATTTAATCATTTCATGTCATATCATTACAGTATGCTGCATTCGTATTCCGCATGGGACAAAATTATAAATTATTCATAGTATTTAAGAAGTATTAACTTGTCGCTCTTATGGCGATTCAACACGTTTTAAAGCACCATCTAAATAAAAATACTTATTTTATTTTACTAATATTTGATTTCTACGAATTTGACAACACAGGTCTAGTTAATAGAGAAATGGCGTGAAAAAGTGCATACTGAAATGAGATTATTTTATCGGCTGCGATTAAAAATATATATATTTTTTTTAATGTGGCGTTAAATTATTAATATTTTACATTCGCGCAGCTATTTTTATCTCCCCATCTGTTAGCTTACATTCAAGTTTATGAATTTCTACTTAAAACTGCTGAGGTCTGTCCTGAATTATGGATTATTAAAAGAACAAGGTGTTTGTTTTTGTTCCCTCTTATTATTTAATATATCATGCTGTATAATCTCCCCGGTCTTTGATTCCATTCACTGCTGTGATGTCGTTACACAGAGTTTTTATTTTGCGCCTTTACTTCCCCGTATTGAAATGTGTTTATATTTTTGGCATAATTTAAACGGATTTCATCATGTTTCTCATAAAAAATAATTTTCTTTTCCTCAAGAGCCCACAGATGAAAAAAATCAGAAAAAAATTTACTAATTAAGTGCGTGATTTAAATAGAATTTTGTGTTTTTTTTCTTATTTTCATATCTGACAGATTGGATGGATAACTGAATGTTTGTGCGCCTTCATACATACTTTGGACACAGAGAGAACAAATTTGCAGTGGAAACCAAATTATTTTTTACAATCGATTTCGTACGGTGCTAGGGCATAAAATAATTTAGTACACAATTGAATATGTGTTTAAATTTAAATTAGAATTAAAGGTTATCAAATATATAAACTATGGTACAGTCTGATTCAGAATCAAAAACATATTCAAATTAGTAGTTATAGGGTAGTGAATTCGTAAAGTTATGATTTCCAAACTCGTAATTTGGTAATTAATTTGGATCCCGAAACCAGATATGCGTTAAAAGTTAATATCGTTTCTAGCCGCAGCAAAAGGCGGAACAAAATGCTGTTTAAAGATAATGTCGTATTTCCATGATTAATTTTGTCTGATCTTCGTTTTTGTCGGGATATAGTTTAACGCATTTGTAATATTATCATTTGAATAATGAATATATATTTTTTTTTGCTTACGATCTTTCCAGTTTCGGATTTTAGAATTAACTACGAAAAACTTAAACTTTTTAAAAATTTAAAAGTCAGCAACAAGTTTATACGCAATGAGCGATACGACCCATTTTCACCTCGATTGCCAAGTGAATAAACAAAATTGTAGAGTATAGGGCATATAAGCTGTAAGAATAACTGTTGACCCTCCAATGCACACACTGAGATGCGCTGGTGTTGAATATTTCAGTAAAGATAATTTCCTTTTAAACAAGAAACAATTTGCTTTTTAGGAGCATTAATTGAACGTTATCTAAGGCACGAAATAGAGCACAATCCAGAACTCCAGTTTCAACAATATGGAGTCAATGCTTACATAGCTTGTTCAAATATGTTCTTATATACAATAGAGTGGTTCCAAGAATATGGAACCAATGCTTACGAGGGCGTATTGATTTAGAAGCTACCTAAGTAGAAAAAAACGGTTTTTTTCCAAAACCATTTATTTCTCAACATAGTCTCTTTTTAGCCCAATAACTTAGTAAGACGATATTCGAACTTTTGTATACCATCTGAATAATACGATTTTGGAAACACCGCAAAATACGCTTTAGATTCGGTAATCACTTCTTCGTTTGAGATGAATCTTTTTCCTGTGAGACAATTTTGCAAGTTTGGAAACAGGAGAAAGTCACTAGGAGCTAAATTTGGACTATAAGGTGGATGATTTACCAATTCAAAGTATATTTCACGTAAGTTTTAGTAATGCTGTGTAAACCGGTGCGTTGTCTTGAAGAAAGAGCAGTTTTTCTTTTTTAAATGTGGTCGTTTTTTCTTGGTTGTTCAATTGATCCAATAATGCAAGATAATGCTTTCCTTTTGTGGATCCTTTTTCAAGATAATCGATGAGCAATATTCCGTGTGCATCCCAGAATACAGCAGCCATAAACTTGCCAGCCGATTTCACTGTCTTCGCCTTCTTCGGAGCATCTCCAGCAGCTTCCACTTATTGTTTTGATTGATTTTTGGTTTCAGGTTTGATTTCATCAGCAGTTATTAAGCGACGCCTAAAATTAACAGGATTACGCTTTATCATGCCCAAACACCACTGTGAAGTGGTCTGTCGAACTCGTTTTTGTTCGACACTAAGCAAACGCGGCACCCAGCTTGACGATAGCTTTTTCATATGCAAATGTTCATGCAAAATATTAAACACACGTTCATATGATATGTTTACCATATCAACAATCTCACGTAATTTGAATCGGCAAGTGTTCATAGTCAACAGAAACCACCCCTTTTGACCTTCCCGTTGAAAGTCTCGGTGCAGTGCTTGTTCGGCCGGGCTTAAATTCAGCTATCCAATATTTTACCATATAATCTGATGGAGCAGACCCACCGTAATGTTTATCGAGCTACATAAAATCGATGAATTTGGGTGAAGTTTTAACAGCAATTTAAAAAAAAAAAATAAACATTTTTGTTTGTGCTGCCATCCAACGCTATGTAGCTTCAACATCAATCCGCCCTTGTACACAGCTAGTCCAAATATGACCTTTCTAAGTCCTCTTTTACAGTTGAGAAATTGATGGGCAGACGGACGAAGTTTGTAGGCGATGTATTTAAGAGGAAGTGTGCGGTAAACCTCTACTGTACTGGACATTTTAAGACATTTTTCGTTTGAAGTTGCCTCTCTTCGCATTTTTTCATGTTGTTACTTCATATTATTATTCTAATATCAACATCTACTTCATATAAACACACTAGCTGTGATTAAAAAACAACAACAAAAAAGAAAGAAAAGAGGAACGAAAAATTTCTGTCTATTAATTTCGCAACTCTAAAAGGTTTCGGCAAGTACAAAGCAGAATGAGAAAAATGTCTGCCTTTCAATTTCCAAACTCTAAAAACGGACTAACTGAAATTAAACTGTTATTTACATATGTAGCTCTTTAAAATTTTTTTTTTTTTTTTTTGAAATAGAGATAATTTGAGAAACCTCTTCGTCTTTCCGGAACTGCATAATTCATAAATACAAAAACTGTGTGAAAAGACAGCAGAAGTCGAGCACATTATTTAATTCTTAGAAATAGATTTTCAACTTTTCAGTATAAATATTTGAAAACTTTTAAATTTGAAAAAGGTAATTGTATTTTGCTTAAATTTTTTTATAAAGATATTAAAACTACGCTTATTATTTCTTTATTTCGATCCTTTTTTTCTTTTTCAGGTTATATAATTTTGTGAGCTTATGGTGTCTTCTGATTTTATATTTATTTGTAATAAATAAATGTTGCATTTAATAAAATAAGAAAATCATAAATTATAAAATCAGAAGAGACCTTAAGCTCGAAAAATTATATAATGTTAAGATATTAAAACTGTACTCGTATTGATTAAATTTGCTTACGTTGAATAGATAACTTTTGGCTTGAGGTCCTTTTTAATAAATTAAAAATCGTTTATTTAATTTAAACCAAATATTTCTTCCCTATATTTCGGCCAACATTGCTGGTCAAACTCAGGGAGTTATTTAAAATAGTTTGTAGTTCCGTCCTGCATTTATAATTCCATCTCTATTCACCTATTAAGTGTTTACAGGTCTTTTTACGAATCTCTAGGCCAATTCCTGCGGAATAACATAAATTGAATGAAATTATAATTACAATTAAGTTACGTAATTAGTTCAAGCTAAAAGTATTTGTCTACTATCATGAAACTTCAATAGCTACTCGTAGAAAGAAACACTATAATCGATTACCACCTAATGTTTTCTCCGTGTGTACATCTGTATGTATGTCTTTTTTCTTAATTAGTATTTATGAGCTTAAGAGTGTGCGTTTGTGCTTTTAAATTGTTGAGGTTGTTCAAAATAAAAAAGTTGATGGATTTCGTATCCCAGCAAAGCGATACATCCGCAAATTGTATTTTGATTTCTTGTATACTTTTTTTTTTAATTTTTTAAATGTTCTTATTCTTGACAGACATTCGTCATTAACATTTATCTCATTAAGTTTGAGATGTAAATTATTTTTTGTGTATACATTTGGTTATGTTCGAGTTGGAATAATTTCTGTTGTTCAAAAGGGGAAAATTGTTTTTTAACAGGAAATGTTTTTCACATATACAGCGAGAAAAGATTTTTCTTTTGCGAACTGCACAGAGGAACAAAATAAATTGTCTCATGATATTTCGTCACTATATTCATCTGGGTTTTATTCTGTTTTTACAAAATATTTTTCCATTTCATGTTTTTTTATTTACTATCTGTAAAAATGCTAAAATATAAAAATTTGTTTTGTTGTAACATTTGTTTCATTTCAAGTTGTTTGAGTTTGAAAGCAAAATAAAGAATGGATATTTGGTGCTCGTTTAAACGTTTTGCTTATTTACTTCAGCAACAGATTGGATGGTTATAAGCAAATTGTTAAAAGAGGCAAATGCTGCTGCCATAAATTCAATCATTTTCAAAGTGTTTGTTATGTTGAAAATGTTGCTCAATCAATCTTTTTCTTTGTCATCAAGTAAAAACTACAATATAATAACGTAGACAGACGACTGCATTAATTTTCATTAGCCAGTCTAAATTCAAATTAACTTGTGAATTATCCCCATCGCAGGAAATGCAGGAAATCGCAAAAAATTACACAGAATTTAGACATATATTTCAATGGTGCCTCGATGGCTGATTTGGTAGAGTACTCGACCAACAGTCTCGAGGTCGCAGGTTCGATTCCTGCCACAGACCCTGGGTGTTACTGCAGACAAGCAAAAAAGCTTCGCAGTTTTTGTGTTTGTTAAAAAAAAAAAAAAAAAAAAAAAAAATGTGGCAACACAGTCGAAAATCAGTTAAATAAACTTTAATTTCTTTTCTATTAAAAACTAAAATGGTTTCAAAGTCAGACACTTAATTTGTTTATTGGGCTTTAGCAATGTATGGAGAATTTCAAGATATTACGCCGAACGTCCTCACTCATTATTAGGTAGGTACTTAATATCAAGATTTTCTTCGGCTTCGAGGCTTTATTGTAAAATACCTTATTATACATTTATGAAGTAAAGTATTGTCCATTGCTGGCCACTACTTTCTACTATCTCTCGGGCAGCATACAAATTCCGTGTTGAAAAGAATGGTCATCTTATGAAGCAATCCACGAAAGGATCCAACGTTTTACTTCTTCATAAGACCAGTCAGCCAGGCCGTGAGCCATTGATCGAAACAAGTGATAAGCCGAGGGAACAACGTCTGCCCAACACTTCAACGTTTCCAACTACATCTGGATCACTTTCGTAACATGGGGTCGAGTATTGTCATGCTCTAAAATCACTTTATCAAGTCTCTCGTGGTAATGCGGCCGTTTGTCTTTCAATGCTCTTCGAAAATATTTTCTCTTGCCCCCCCCATGCTGGTCCATTACGTCATAATCACCGTTCTTGAAACTTTGAAAGCACTCTCGGCACGTTCTGTCACTAATAACGGCCTCGCCAGTATTTGAGAGCTTTCGATGAGCCTCAGCCGCAGGTTTCTTTATATTAAAGCAGAAAATTAAAACTTCCCACGTTTTAATTTTCTGAATGTGGCTCGTAAGCTGACATGTTTAATCCAGAATAACTTTATGATGCAGACATTAGTGAAAAAGATTTACAACAGCACCTGTCTTTGCGGCCTTATCTGATGATGAACCTATTCCACAAAGTGAATTCTTAACGATTAACCAGCGCCCCCGTGTGGCTGTTTAGGCTCATACAGATAGCAATTTTTCCCACATGTTTGTAGCCATATGAACAACTTCTTGTTGAGGAGTTCAGGCCTTCTAATCCCTCCTGTATGCAATTTCCCAGCAATGAATGGAAGGTAAGGCTTAATGAGTTAGTAGGCCGAAACCCTTAAGCCAATTTACCCATCTCTATATCACCACTAGGTACAAGGTATCTGTTGTAAAGACAACAGATCCTCGGGAGGTTGCTAGTCCCCGAAAAACGCCACACACCAAACAATTATCAGGGATACTAACTCCCCCTTCCTACGTTTTAGGTTTAAACCACAGCCAGAACGTTCCAGTCAACTATGATCAGTCCGGGTTGAACTGCAAGCAAAGCCACCCGGGAGCAATCCCCGTTCTGCCAATTTATACCCTTCGTAAGGGTTTCGGAAGCCAACACAACATAAGTCGTGCGGCTTCTTAGACTTTTATTTGCTACAACAAACAAGGGACTACTTCCCTTTTTATCCGTAAAAGAATGCCCTGCTTTGGAATACGCCAAGGCAAAATCTGTTCCCCGGGGGATATGAAGCATACACGCATATTTTGATGGCGTTATATTTAAAAATACGTAAGCTTATTGTATGATATATTTACGATCTGTTTGTTTCAACTACCACTTACAGCTACATCTATCTAAGGACGGAAGCAAAGTTGTTATAAGACTTTGTCCCACCCCTACCTACAGGTTTGAAAATTATTGTTTTTTTTTTTTTTCAAATATATGCAATTAAAGTATATAATTGTGCTTTTTACCCTTTTTTCATTTTTGGTGGAAAGTGGCACCGATTTTCGGCGTGAAAAAGGCAATAATTTGCAAAGAATTGTCTGTGCAATTGAGCAACAAATTTGGTTCACATGATGTAGTCTCAGCAAAAGTAATTTCATCTTCAAATAGTGAAATTTCACCAGCGGCATAACTGCCAATGTACTTTATTTATGCGAGCGAGCGATGTCGAGTGACATAGAGGGCCAGGCAGTAAATTTGAATTCACATTAGTGAGTATTTAATGCAAATTAAAGATCAAAATACAATTATACATGGTAATACATATATTTTGTAAGAAAGAAAATGAAATATATGTGTTGCAATGTTATTTTAAGAATTGGTATCTTCAGTTTTTAATTGTATTTAACATTTAAAAAAATACATATCCTCAATTTTTTATTATTTGTGAAAAAAAAATGAAGTGTTTAATTTGCATCACAATGTTGTTGTGAATCTTTCATTCTCTTTTAGAAAGGCTAAACGAATTAATTCTTTAATCTTTTTGTATGCCAGAAATATTTCAAAATAATAAAAATGTTCCAATTGTGTATTTCAAGTAGCAGCAAACTGAATTATTATACAGCAACCACAGGCGATATTTATTTGTTTCAAAGAAAGAAAATACAATTTTAGTGTTAATTTTTAAAATTTATTAAAAATTATATAATAAGGATTTTTTAAAATTTATTTTAAATGTTTATGCATTCTGAATGAACGAATGAAGAAATATGGAAGGAAAGACAATGATGAAAGAAAGAGAAAAATGATACGGAAATATTTAATTTTCTCACTTAAAAGAATCATTCAGTTGAAGTAATTCATTCACGAAAGACACAAGATCACAATGCATCAATTACATCAGAAATCTTTCAGAAAAAAACTAAACTTTTATCTACAGAAGTTTATGGATCAAATGTGGAACTTAATGGATTAATAATTTTAGATCACGATATGGAATACAATTTCCAAAAGACCCTTCCGCTGTCCAACCTTTTGTTGAAGTTTGGGTTGAAGATGAAAATAACATTTTCCCAAGCTTACAAAGCTAATAAAACATAATTTTTTTTTTTTTTTTTTTTTTTTTTTTTTTTTTTTTTTTTTTGAGGAAAACACTTGATGCTGAGGATACTTTTAAACTTACTAGTCTGAGAGATATTGCGTACAAAAATCAAAATGAAACTAAACTTCGTCAGATGAAAATGTCTAAATATTTGTGCAGCAAGTAATGAAAGCATTTTATAAAAATGCTGCAAATTTATTCGTATATTAACTTAAATGCAGAAATATGACTTTAAAGTGGAAATTTTATAATTCTTGATCCTATTTGCTTTGACCTTTAATTAATTCAATATTTGAAATAAATTTCTTCAGTTCAAGGTCATTTTTTTTTAAATGTTTAATGTATTTTTTTTCACGCAAATTTGTTTGTGTGTTATAAATTCAAATATTTTATTAAATTTATAACACAAAAACGAAAAGGATCTTGTGCTGAAGAAATGTATTGCAAATAGTCAATATTGTATAATTAAACATAAATTAGTTTATACATGCAAAAATTTTTCTCGTGTCTCGGAAGTTCGAACATTTTCGGACCCACATGGGTTTTAATTGTCTGGACTATCGAGATTATACCGTATTTGTGTCTTTGTTTTGAGTTTTTAATCGGTTACAGTACTCCGCACTTGATTAAAGAATTTTATATCCTTTTTAAGATATTCTAGGATTGGTTTTCTTAAATCAAGTGTGCCCAGCCCTATGCGCTTGATACTCAATTGATTTTGTAAATGAGCTTACCTATAGGGCTGTGCTCTTTAATACACAAATACTGCGCTCAGCACTAGCAATGGAAAATACACAAGCAACTTTGTGTTAAATTTTTTTTTGTCTTTCTTCACTGCACACACACACACACAAGAGCAAAGCAACAACACTTTCGCATGTTTTGCTGGTAAACATTGACGACAGCGATTACCAGTGGGAATTTTGTTTTTGTAAATGTTTTGCTTTTTACAACAAAAAATATTAAATAAAAATAGTTTTTCCTTATATGTATTGGTGTTTACTCTTCCACATAGAACTTGTGGGCATCACTCACTGTCTTAAACAATCCCGTTTTCGACTTGTATTAAGTGCACTTGTGTGTTATTCGTATTTAAATTTTTGAGTACGACTCGTACTAAAATCAAGCAAAATATAGTAAAATTTAGTACCAACGTCAAAAAGTTGCAAAACTGATTTCTTTACAAAATCTACTTCGCTAAAGATCAAGTTCAACTAAACATAATATTCTTCAATTATTTATATGAGTACTAACAGTTTTAGGGAATAAAATTCAAATAATACACACCATTTCATTTTGCATATACGAGTATGTATGTATGTATGTCTAATAAACCTTATCACTGTGACAAGTCATTCAAAACATAATTAAGTATTGTGAAAGGCCTTTTAAGTGCTTCTACTTTCCGTTGGGTAATTAAGCATATGCGGTTAAGTAATTTTCATTTAACAATTTCGTATACACGAGTATAACAGTTTGTACGAAAATATGTGTGTGTGTGTATCTCGAATGTAATTGTGTATGAGTTAACAAATTTGTCTGTAGTTGTTAGGTAATAAGCACAAGTGCAAATGTCATTTGTATATATAATTTTCATGTGCAGCAAAGTGTACTTACATGCCTTCGTACACATGTTCGTATGCGTTTATACACTTTGCAACATAGAAATGCACAAGTGTGTGTTTGTGCATTGAGTGCACAGATGAAAAATAATGCTCCCATTTACACACGTACATATACATACATGCATGTATGTATGAAGGTGTGTGTATCTAATAAAGTTAATACATATTAATATTTGTATGTAAGCATATATTGTTTGTTTATAACGACGATATAATCAACAATGACAACTTAATACTATTTAAACACATAATTTATAACGACAACATTATTGTCTTCTCGAAAACAATTGCAAACATCAGAGAAAATAGTGTGAGTGGAAAAGGAAGTTCGGCTAAAACCTCAGATAACAGTCAGTAACAAACATACTTTACAACAGAAACTGAACCGATGGTTGTTAAAACATATCAATACCAGCATGTACATATAAATACAAACGTATGACTGCATGTACATTTTGCTCGCAAAATACAAACAGTTTAAAAAGAAATTAAATTTAATATTTACCGCTTTCATTTATGGAAATAAAATAAATTAATTGTGTGAAAACCTACTGAGGTGCTTAAGATATACAGAGCGTCCTCCGGGGAGATATAATAGTTAGTTTTACCGCCATTTGAGTAAACATTAGTCTTGACAGTTTATTGTTGGCAGTCGTGTAATAAACACGTGACAAATATATCTTGGAAAAATTATCGCTAAATAGTTAAAACATTTTATCAAAATGAATCATCGACTACTGTGACGATGAGAAAGTTAAATGAAAAATGCCGGACATCTTTAAACTAGATGGCGAGACATTCTAACTTAACCCTAAAATGGGTACATCGATACGGGTCCAACAACGGCAACAACATCGATTGCCAAAAAAAGACGAGGATAGGCATATAGATACCTTTTGTGAACAACCCTTTATCAGCGTGTTGGAAAATAATAAAACTCTACACGCTGAAACGTGCCCAAGAAAAATGGATCACAGAGCCCACATGAATTAAATCAAGGAACCTGTGGCCGCATATTAACTCTAAGAGACCGTGGAAGCTATTAAAACTGACCAGATCTCACCTGAGAGGCACTGTAGCACTCATCAGTGGATTTGGGAACCATGTGAGGAGACTAGGCTTACCCTATAACGACTTCTGCAGATGTTTCCGAGGAAGAGGAGGAGATAATCCTTCATTTCCTCGGAACAAGCCCGGCATTGGAGTATCACCGCCTAAGATAGCTAGGCGGGAGGAGGTTCAGCAGCCTATTATATCTGGCCTCGGTCAATCCCACCGCGATAGCCTCTTTTATAAGAAGTAGCGGATGGCTAGTACATCAACATGTAACGCCATACTAAAATGAGGTTTTCCACCTTTCCTTTTTGCCTCCTCTTCTCCTCCCACTATATCCCAATAATTTCTATTTTACAACAACAATTTAAGAATTTCAAAAATTTTGTTTACATATATTATCACGAGGAAGATTTTAAGATTGCTGCAGAAGGTATTATTTTGCAACAGCACATGGCAAGGGACCATGTGATGGCATTGGAGGAACGTTAAAAAGAATTGCCAGTAGAGTGAGTCTTCAGAGACAAATTGATAACCAAATAACTACAACTCTGCAATTATATTTGGGCATATATATATATTATATGAATGGGCATCCGAGACGAATAATTTAGCAAATATTAAAGTAAAATTTTCTCCAGAGCAGCATTATTTTGCCGCAAAAGAAACTTTGGATTTGCGATATGAAACGGCCAACTCTATTCCGGGCACACAAAAATTGCACTCAATATTTCCTACTAATGCTGGTACAATTATTTCTAAAGAGTTTTCCAGATCAAAACAGGAAAAAGTTTGTAAAATTTTTAAAAAAAAGTACTTAAATAAAATAAACAAAAGTTAATAATATTTTTTTTTTTGCTGAACTAAAAATTTTTTTTTTTTTTTTATATTGGACCAGTACTCAGGGGATGACCAAACTCAAAACAAAAATAAGCAGTTTTTCGAATCCCACAACTAAGAGCGTTTTAGAAAACCGTATAGAAATAATTTTAAGTTATTTTGTGGTTTTTTAGACAAAGTCTATGGAAGTTTTTGAATAACACGTGTTTATATTTTTATATATGTATGTATAACGCATGCAAATAGCAAAATATATGGATTAGTGTTTAAAATATATCATGCGAAATTCTGGAAAATATTTGCACAGTGGCTTAACATGAAAAAATATTTTGAACAAATTCAAAAAAAAAATCAGGAAAAATAGTAATCATTCGAATCCCACTATCAAAGGGGTCTTAAAAGTTGCGGAAAAATTCAAAGTTTAATACAAAAAAATTTTAAGAAGATCAAAGAGTACAAACAGTGAAAAAAATTTATTTTTAACATTAAATCTCAAAAATCGCATCCAAGCCCACTGTGCACAATTTTTTCACATTTTTTGCTAGATAGTAGACAGAAAGAGAAAAACAATGCAAAAAAATTATGCTGTTTGGACTAATATTGAAAAAGTTATGAGTATTTATTCGGACACGGTTTTCTCATAATTCGGCTTTTTCAAAACGCGATATCTCTGAAATCCTAAGCCAAAAGCTTAAATTTTGCTGAAATGTGTTGTTCAATAGCGACATCAATACAACAAAAAATAAAGCAAATAAAAAAAAATTTTTCTCCGAACTGTCCGATTTGACTTGGATTGCCCCATATATGTATAACATTAAAACGAAGCAGCTTGATTTTCACAAAACTTCATTCCTATTTTTCAATAAGATAATCGTGATACTCGTATCACGAAATTGTATTAAGCCATAGATATTTATTGGTATGTGCTTATTTTATAAACGTCATTTTTTAAACATTCTTAAGATTTATATATTTTTAATACAAAAAAGAAAATATAATAAAATATGTCTAAACATTTTAAAATACATATCGATCAAATATTAGATTAAATCCTTAACGATAATATATTTCGATTGCGGTGATGTTCGGTGGTTTTCATTAAAAAGAAAGACAAATTATATTTTTATTTTATTTTTATTTTTTTCTTCCCATTAGAATGTATCTTTTAGTTGTTAGATAGCCACATACATATATGTATGTATGTATTTATGAATGGTTTTCGAGCTTATTTCGTTTGTTTTTATTTTTAGAAAGTATAATTTTAATGATTCTGGTTATTTAGTGTTTAGTGTGTGTATAATTTTATAATTTTTACCGTGTATTTTTATTTTTTCAACATATAAATATTATGAAAAACTTGTGGAATTTCTATAAAATTTTGTTATTCAGAAAAAAATTTTTTGTGGTGATACAACAAAAGTTTTGTGTTATTATAATCTTTAATCACTTTTTTCGGACTTTGCAATTGGTATTTTATATAGTATAACTTCTGCTAAATAACAGCTAAATTGGTATATTGTACTTATGTAATATGTGTACGAATTTGCTTCCGCCCATTTTTTCCGAAATTTGAAGCTTTAGTGTAAAAAGTTGGTTATATATTTATAATTCATTGTACATTTACGACTCAAAGTATTCTTGATGCGTTTGAAACGGGTCTTGATCAAGAAATGCTTCAAATTCTGAACCTTCGAAAACATTCGCTCTTCCATCATTGTTCGACGAAAATCACTATTTTTTAAGCTCGGTTCTTTCACTAATAGCGTATGTGAGAGTTTTATTCGATGACTTTCAGATTTCTTCATATTAAAGCAGAAAATTAAAACCTCCCGCAAATGACGGGAATTTGGCTCGTGAGCTGACATGTTTAATCGAGAATAACTTTATTATGCAGATACAGAACGATCAATATTTCGATGACGTTCCGTTTACAAACACATAATACTATATACGATTTATTTGTTTCGCTACCAATTACCGCTATAGTCATCTATTGCAAAATGGCGGAAGCAAAGTTGTGCACCTAATACACTATTTAACAAACAAAATAATCCTATATGTCATATTTTTTTCTTTTTTTTTTTAATAAACAGCAATAATTCAAACAATTCTTTCCTATATTAGCTCCTAACAATGATACCAATCAAAAGATAATAAACAGATTGTTTTCTACATTTCCCAGCTGTCTATATGTCGACATTTCATAGGAGCTTCCCTAATCATCAGTAGACTTTGGAAATTTTTGAAAGATATTTTCAAACATTCAACTTTATATCCCAACAATCTAAATAAATTATTAAGAATTTAAAAAGAAAAAATGCTCTAATAATACCTGTCAAAACACAAAAACAAGCTTTTTTATTTAAGGTGTAAAGAAATGTAGAGACGTGTATAAATGAAAATGCTTGTTTTCGTGTTTCGACAGGTATTATTAAAACAATTTTTTTTAACTTCTCAAAAATTTATTTAGATTGTTAGGATATTTGAGAATATCTTTCAAAAAGTTCCAAAGTGTACTGATGTTTAGGGTAACTCCTATGAAATGTCGAAAACAAGCTATTTAAACAGTAATAATTATTTATATTAAATTTTTGTTTGAATTCATAAATTCATTTACAGGTACATATTCAAACAATTAATTAACTGAATCGACGATTTGTGTTATTTAGTATGAAACAATATTTTTTTTCCGAAAAAGTTTTATATTTTTCGTTTTCTAGAGAACCAAACAACGGATTGAATTCTGTTAAACCGTGTGATATGCATATCTGTGTATATGTTTATAAGTATTTATTAATTTAAACATACATGATCTAGCAAAGTATGAATTATACAAGGCATGGGCAGAGCAATGAAAACCATGTGCTTAAGTTAACAATATATTTGTGACTAAGTAGAACTTTGTTTTCGCACAAGAAGTAACAGCGGTTAACAACGAAATATCCCAAAAATTTTTTAAAACAAGTTAGTTTGTTGAAAAAAAAAGACGAAACGACAACACTAAGTCTGACTGTAAAATATTACGATAACATCCCTACAAGAAATTGATGACCGAAACTAATACACTGAAATGTTATTTTCCAATACATGCACAAAAATGTTATATGTATATAAAATTTTTGAGAATGTGGTAGAAGAAACATCATATGTAACGAAATTTTCGGTCATTTTCTTCACATTGCCCTTAACAACTTGATGGAAAGTTGTGAACTATGTTTCGGTCAACAATGTCGGTAAAATGACCCGTCATTTGACCGTCACTGTTCTTGTAGGGATAAGAGCCTCTTCTTCGGCACAGTAATGTGATTCACTAACCTGTTTTGACGCTACTAAATTTCGTTTAGAGAAATTAACACTAACATTGGCATTTTCGCAATTCTATAACACTTTTTAACACTATTTGCCTTCGTTTTAAATCAGCTGTTTTATAGCCTGACTGATTAGCGTTAAATAAACACCAAAAATGTTTGTGGTGTTTATTTTAACAACAGTGTCGGCAAAATGGCTTCAGAGTATTTG
Organism: Thecocarcelia acutangulata; assembly: GCA_914767995.1. NCBI lineage: Eukaryota > Metazoa > Arthropoda > Insecta > Diptera > Tachinidae > Thecocarcelia > Thecocarcelia acutangulata. Next base: position 113,236,946 of record OU612094.1, read on the forward strand.
GAATACGGGTTGTCGGAAGATCAGCCTACTTTTAGCGCTCCAACAGTCGGTCGGCGCGTTCTCCATGAGGAGAACTTATATTACCTAGCAAAAAAAATACTAAATAATAAAATTACTTAAAAACCAAAAAAAAAATTATAAAAAGCTGGTTTTCTACGTTTCCCAGCTATCTATGTGTCGACATTTAATAGGAATTTTGAAAGATATTCTCAAACATTTAACTTTATATCCCAACAATCTAAATAAATTGCTGAGAATTTAAAAAGAAAAATGCTCTAGTAATACAAAAAACAAGCTTTTTTATTGGTATAAATGTTAGAAGCTAGAATAGCGAATAAAAGACTCAATTTTTATTACATAAAAACCTTAAAAATGGTGTTATTGGCAAATTTGTTTGTTTTTTTCTGTTCCTCTTTGCGATTTTCCTTATTTTTAATAAAGCTGCCACATTATTTCAAATTTTTAAAAATAAGTTAGTGAATCACATAAGCGTTAGTGCAAACTACAATAGTTCGCGTTAAGCTATGCTATCTTTTGAAATCGTTAAAAATTAAAGAATCGCCCTACAGAGCAGCTTTACAACTGCTTTATAAGTAAACTACATGCAAATGCATCTATATCTTTAATAAACCAGTCGTAAAGCAGCTCTGGGCCGGGGAACAGCTCTCGCGTCATCGTAATTATTTGTTAAGTACGGTCAGGCTTGTTGTTGTTGTTTGGCATTCGAAAGTTTTGCGTCTCACTCTTATTGGTTAACTGTCTACCTCAACTAACTGTATTAGTTTACAGTTTTTCTGAGGTATTTCTTTGTTAACCACGCGGCAACTTCCTATGCGAAAGCATAGGTCGGTAGACTTAGTCACAGCAAAAAAATACTATCGTGGGCATAAGGTCTACGTTACTCTGTGTATCCTATACTTTGCAAATATATTTGAAACTGTGTAGTTACAAATACAATAATAAACCAGAAATACAGACAAAATAGAAACTAAGACAAAAATTTCAAAAAAGCTAATAATGAAATTTTTATCTTTTAATTACCAGCTAATAAAAGGTTTTCTGAAAAAATTCACTTCAAATCTGATTGTAGTTTCTATAAGCATATAGCATTGTGTATATTCGAAAAATACAGTTTCGATTTAAGCAATTATGTATGTAAACTCGAAGCAAGTTATGTCATTAAAATAGCACAAATGTTTTAAAATAAATAATTATAGAAATAAAATCATTATTATATGATGTTTAGCACGATTCAAACTTGAACAACAATTTTATTTAAATCAATTATAAATTATTATTTAAATAATACTTGTTACAATTGCCCACATACTGTCTACAATTATTTTAAGCTGCATTGTTAAATAGCTGACATCAGTGCCACGTCGTGGTAAATGGAACTGAATATTTAACCGATGTCACTGCATGATGCCGTTACAGTGTTGCCAATTGCATTTGTGCAATCAAAATTATTAACGTAGAAGCCTTATTGCGCTTTTCAATACGCAGATTTTTTTCGGATTTTCCGGTTTTGGGTATATTATACTGAGTGAATTCTACTTTTTTTTAACACAAACACTGCGAAGCTTTTTTGCTTGTCTGCAGTAACACCCAGGGTCTGAGGCAGGAATCGAACCTGCGACATCGAGACTGTTGGTCGAGTACTCTACCAAATCAGCCATCGAGGCACTCTAAAAATCAAAAAGCACAAATAGCAATAGTTTTCTAACAAAAATGTTACAATTATTCTACCCTTTGCTGAATGCCCTCAACTTCAAGTACAGGGTGAGATATTGCCCTTTTTAATAATCTGCATGGTGACTTACCTACCTATATTTATGTTTTATGTAAAAATAATTATTATAGTTTTCATAATTTATTGATAACTCTTTCAAACATAAAAATATAAAAGAAAAAAGGCTGTAAAATTACTAATATGTATGTGTTTTAAATTAGTAATGTCAACGTTTTTCTTTTTTCTACATAGCAAGTTTTGGTATAGAAGCACTTCAAACTTGAAAATTCCACTTTATTGTTTACACGTAAAATATGTAACACTTCTTTAAAATCAGGTTAGCATTTAAAAATGTTGCCTAACCACATGTAACATTTTATTTTTAAGAAAGGCAAACGTCATTAGTATATCATGAGAATTACGGAGAAAAATATAAGAGATTAATAGGCTGTTTTTAGGAAACTCACTCGCGGCGAGCCAATTCATAGACGAGTACATAAAGAATTTGGTTTGCAAAACGCGACTTGGTCGTATTGTACATCTTACGTTAATTCGCCAATATGTTAGAAAATGCAATTCGCCTACATTTTTTCATATGAAAACCTGGTTTCAATTGAAAGAGGCGGCAACTCTATCCTATACTTTATACAGCTGACATTTATATGTAAACGAACATAAAAACAAAAGATAATAATCTGTTACGTTTTTTAAAAACACTAACTATATTTTCATTCTTGTTAGGGGTGAAACGATACGAGTAAATACTCGATACTTTTCTTTCGATACCAAGTACCTTTGGTATCGATGCTTTACCACCGAGTACCAAATAGGTTTCGGTCAAAAATAATCGTATCGGTCAAAAATACTTGTTTCTTTTTTTTATCTTGGACCAGTACTCAGGGGATGACCCCTACATATGCAGCGCATTGTACCAGAACTAGGAAAATAGGTTATGTGAAGGGGGAAAGAGGAAGTACCCTCTCTGTAATGCGTTGTACGATTCCCCGGGCAATCGACCACAAATGGATGAGCTCTGGACGAAGAACGCGTGTTACGTAGAAATGTGCGAGTTTCAGGAACAAGATCCCTAATCTCGTCAGAGCAAAATTCATTGTAGTAACGATAGAACAGAGTAACGCACCCTACACTGCATCGATGCTCCAGTGAGTCAATAGAGTTGGATATCCTACTGTCACCGATGAGCTTCTTTGCGCTCTCCTGCACACGGTTGAGCAACCCCAAAATAGACTTTGAGGTACCGGCCCAAACATGAGAGTTGTATTCCATTTTCGGTCGAATGTAGGTGGTATAAATAGTAAGGAGGTCGGATGGAGTGAAGTACATCTTACACCGTTTCAAAAACCGAGGCAATTGAATGCTTCTTTGGAGACATGAAAAATGTGATCATTCCAGCGAACATCACACTGTCTTTTCATTCCTAGAACATCAAGAGCATCCGATTCCTCAATATTTGTACCATCCATGAGTGCAGATGACAAGCAAAAAACTGAGTTGGTCGCCATTTTTACCATAATTTTATTTGTTTTCAAAGATTTTACAAAACAAATCCATGCAACCCGTGCATGCAAATGTTGCTACCAAAATTGTGTATGGTTGTATTTCATAAAAAGGGCAGTAAGATTGCGGTCACGATCTTGAGATGCTAAAATAAATAGTTCAATTACTAAAACCATACAAATTTGTCACTAAAATATCTTCAGACCATAATTATGTGACTATCGATGATTATACCAATGATAAATGTGTCCATTGAATGTGTCAGACAGTTGCAATAATATATGAATATAGCTGAAGAATTATGATAAAATTCCTGCGTTTTAAAAAGCTTCGCTTGCAGAGTCATAATTAAGACGCCTCAATTTCAGCCAGTGGATCAGAAGATCAAATCCATAACGAAGATTTTGATTTTTGGCTCCATGTGTTCTTCACTGTCGCTAATCGTAGGAATAAATCGACCGATACAAGTATGTTTCGATGCTTTTTCTTCGATATCGATTAGATATAGATACTTCGCGATCGTACCATATCGAGTATAAGTATCGATACTGTAGTGGTATCGCTTCATCCCTAATTCTTCTGTATATGGGAAAATAATATGACACAAAAGCGGAAGAAATCTTCTACATTTATTTAAATTTTGTGACAAAATAACTGATGTTAGAGATTATGTGGTGTGTGACGTTGTATGCAATCAAAACAAAATTTTATACGTTAACAATTAACAAATAGTCCTGTAAGGACTAATGGTATGAACCAGCTGACTCAAAAATGTTATTAGACGACGTGTACGAAATACGAAATTAATTTAAAGGAAGTAAATAAAAACGTATTCTAGCAAAAGCGAGTTTCATACTTTGACTTCGATTAAAAAATAAATAACAAGCAAAGATTGTATCATTTGTCTTCACTGCTGTCTGAAATAATTAATGCAATAAACAAAAAATGTTCACATATTAAGAGCTTTTAATTTTATTTTTTATGATCTTTTAAGTGTCTATAATTAATTTTTACATTTAAAACGCGCTAAATAAGTGCAATAGTAAATGGCAAATACGAGTATACGAGTACATATTTGCTTGATGTTGGTATTTTTTAGTGACAGTCAAGTGAAAAATTTATGACGCTGCATTATAATGTTGCAATCACACACAAAATTACAGTAAGTTCTCTTATATTGGATCTGGATCCTACTGTTTCTAATTATATATTTAAGCTCTCTTATAGTTTTCCCTTAAAAAATTTATATGAAAGAAAATTAACAATATTTGAGGCCCTTCGGTTGGAGACCCCATTTTGGCGTGTTTATACCATCTGTTTGTTTGTAAATTTGTTATTGTGAAGCAAAATGAATATTTATAAATAAACAAATAACACCACTGCTAAACGATGAGTCGCAAGGTGCCACACGCCATTAACTCAGAAAACCATTAATGTGCGTTTAAGACCCTAAACATACATGTAGAACAGAAATAATACGTACGGATAAAATATATTAAACACCACAAAAGTATTTGTATTGAGATGAACTGAAAGAGAACTCTAAATAAATAAAATCATTAAATATTTTAACACAAACACGTTTAAATACTTAAAAAAGAAATCTGTGGTTATACCAAAAATATATTTAAAAGCGTTAAGATGGATTTAGCTGACCTCGACATAAATAGGGTTCCTGAACCGGATGGTATTGGTCTTGAAGCAGTATTCTTCTACGCTTGTAAGTCCACTAGCATGCCTCTCTGGCAAATAAATCATCCGATTTTGTTTTTGAGCAATTGTTTAATAAATAAAAAAATTTTTTTTTGTGTTGGAAGTCTTTGAGTCTGGAAAATATGATGATAGGCGAATGTTTTGATACACATTTATCAAAATGTGCGTTTTATCGCACTTTCCATAACTTTCCGCAATATTTCTGCTGATAAATATTCGCATTCCTGTAGAATATTTTCCTTCAAGGTAATTGTCTACAGCTTATTCGCATAAACGCGCGTCTTCAAGTAGCCAGAAAGAAAGAAATCTGAAATGATTAAACAGGGCGATCTTGCTGGCTAGACAAAATCGCCCAAAACGGGAGCTTACGAGAACAGGAAATGCTACTTTCACAATATTCTTTCACATGCTACTGTCGGTCATGCCGGAAATGCTACTTTCACAATATTCTTTCACATGCTACTGTCGGTCACCAGGCATTAATTGATGTACTGTTTGCATTTTTTTTTTTTAACTTGCGTAAGTCTTTTACTAAAATGCGCCTGGCGACGTTCAATTGCGTCGCACATCGGCTGGTTGGTGTTTCTTTGTTCTCAACGATATCAGAAGCCACAGCCGCGATATTTCCGACAGAGAATAGAATGGTTTCATTTTATTTCAAAAATATATAAATGTTAGCTGCAGAAATTTCAAAAAAAATCTTTTCGGCATGTTGCGATCTGACAACAATGGTCATAACTTACCTTAATTTTGAATATTTTTCAAGTAAAATAAGATTTTATGATATTTTTCTCAAAATTAAGAATTTTAAGGCTTACTCGTAGCATTCGAATAAATGTGTAAATTATGTTGAACTATCCATCAACGATTGACTTCATTCATAAAATTTCACTTGAAGTATTTTTTACCCGTTAGTTACAAATCTTTGCATACGAGTAGATCAATACGACGATATTCTAACTTTTGTATACCATCTGAATAATACGATTTTGGGAACCCCGTGTTAATTTTGCTAATCTCAGTTTCAGAGAAACTGAAAACTTGAAAAAATGCGAGCCATTTTTTTCAAGTTTGGAAACAGTAAAATGCCACTAGCAGCTAAATCTGGACTACAAGATGGATAATCAATCAATTTGAAGTGAATTTCACGCAATTTTAGTATCGTGTCCTAATACTGTGTGAACCGGTGCGTTGTTTCGAAGAGCGAGCACTTTTTTCTTCTTTAAATGTGGTCGTTTTTTCTTGATTGCATCAACCAATTGATCCAATAATGCACGATAATACCTTCCTGCAGTGACGAACCCTATTTCAAGGTAATCGATGAGCAATATTCCATGTGCATCCCAAAATACAGTGGCCATAACCTTGCTGTCTTCGTCTTCTTCGGAGCAGTTCCACCAGCTTCCATCCATTGTTTCGATTGAATTCTGGTTTCAGGTGTGTAGTGGTGAACACACGTGTCATCAAGAGTTTTTGGTCGATTCCAAAAATCAACATGATTACTCTTTATCATGTCCAAACACCGCTGTGAAGTGGTTTGTCGAACTTGTTATTGTTCGATACTGAGCAAACGCGGCACCCAACTTGCCGACAGCTTTTTCACAAGCCAATCTTCATGCAAAATATTGAACACACGTTCATATGATAAGTTTACTATTTCAACAATCTCACCTAACTTGAATCCGCGATCATTTATAACGATATCGAAGATTTTCTTGATATTTTCTTCAGTAACCACCTCTTTTGGCCTTCCTGTTGATGGTATTGCGGCAGTGCTTGTTCGGCCGCGTTTAAACTCAGCAATCCAATATTTTACTATGTAATCTGACGGAGCCGATTCATCGTAATGATTATCAAGCTTCTCATTTGTCTCTTTTGCCGTTTTCCCTATCAAATAATAGTGTTTAATAACTGCACGAAATTCACTTTTTCCCAATTTCAAGAAACACAAACGTTGCTTACTTCAAAGTGATTACTAGTGAATAAGTGATTACTTTAGCACAAAATGTGCACGCAGACAAATTCGTTTAATGATTTATGAATTTTTATAAGATTGGCAAATATATGTACTCTTATACCCCTTATGCAATATTGAGAGGAACATGAAGAAATCCTTTTCTCACTCTGCTGATGTTCTCTCTGATATTAATTAGATCAGAGTTAATCGCAGTTGTAGACGCAATGTAAGTTTTTTTCAACAAGATACTAAATGAGTTGTTTATTTACGAGTAATATGTTTATTGTATTTAAGAAGTGCATTTATCAACTTATGTCCACGCTGCCATAAATGAGCGTCATGTACTTAAGCATCTATCTTCTTAATCAAAGTACTTAATTTTGTTAGTTTTACGGCTCTTAATTTCAACGAGCATTTAAAATGTCTCTTTTTCTTACTATTAATTTTGATGTTGATTTTCAAAAGTAAACACTCATTCATTCATATTTATTGGTATTTTTCGCATATTTATTTTATTTTGTTTTTCAATTTAATTTGTTAATACGGCAACTACAGCAGCACAGTATATTGACGATGAATATATGTTTGTATTTAACATATGAAAAATAAAAAATTAACAAGCATCAAAATGAATATCAGGCAGCAGAAGAAGAAAAAACACCGTTTAATGGATTTAATGGTGTGGCAGACATTTATAATTGTAACAACTTTTAAAATAATAATAAACAAAAATATTGCCACTGCCAACCAGCGACAGCATTAAAATGAATATTTGCTATTTAAATGTAAGGATGGCCGCAAAATAAATGTAATTATTTAAATGTTTAAATAAAAAACAAAAATGCGAAACATACGGAAACAGACAAAACGACGCACTTAACAAATTGTATAAATATACTAACAGACAGACAAATTAATAGACGGACACCCAGTGAAAATGAAACTCTGGTAAAGAAAAGCAAATTATGTATTTCGTTCCCTTAATGAAATATAAAAACACTGTAATTGAAAGTGCAATTGATTATTGCAATAACGAGTTTAAATAATTAAATGTGTGTCTGGTCGGTCAACCATCAGTAGACAATAAAAAATATTAAATTAATTCATAATGAACAGGGATTCAAAATTATATTTCATTTTATATTTATAAAAAATGTATGTACTAGTATGTGCCTGCAGATATTTGGTAGTATATTGCAATGAATGTATACGAGTACGGCAGTTTTGCTATATAGAATACACATTTTCACGGTATGTAATGAACGTCTGCACAATTACGCTTTCTGAGTAAATAAAGTTTCGAACATACACGATGGAATACGATATGACTCATAGTCTATTTTAATAAAAACAAGTAAGAGTGTGGTATATTCGGCTGGGCCGAATCTAAAATAACCTTCACGATAGTCACGTATATGTATAGTATATATTACAAATTAGAACTAAATATGCTCGGATATATATGGACTGATATCGGGGAAAAAATATTTTTGCCTTATAATCACCATTCCAAAAAAAAAAAAATCTTTCATGGGCATTTTCATGGAAAAGTTTGTTTTAGCTATATCTCGGTTATATATGATCCGATATCGGAATTTTCTATTTTCTGTATATTAGTAACCTTCTTTTATAACGAGAATCGCTTTTCAGTAAAAAAAATATATTAATGGAAAAATCGGTTCAGGCTATATCTCGGGTACATATGGACCGATATCGGAAATTTTCATTTTCCATATTTATATATCCTCCATATTTATATAACCAGAACTGCTTTTAAGCAAAAAAAAAAGTTGTTTAAGTTCGCTTACGTGACATTTTCATGAACAACCCAATTTAGGCTATATCTCGGGTATATATGTACCAATATCTGGAAAATTTTTTTTTTTTTTACTTTTAGTCACCATGCTTAATAATTGCTTGAAGTTTGAAGCAAAACATACAACTTTTTCCTAAAAATTTCCATACAAAATTGCAAAAAAATGGATTTTTTCGGAATTTTGAATATATTTCAGCTATATGTGAACCGATATTACTGAATTTCAACAGCAAACCTATGAATCGATGGGATAAAAGAATGGTGACAGAAAAAACTTTGTAAGTCTAATGGTTTTCTCAGAAACGGTATTTCAACGGCAGACAGACGGACATCGCTTAATCGTCTTTTTCATTAATTCTGATTCAGAATATATATACTTTATAAGGTCGCAAATTAAAATTGTGGAAATTACAAATGGAATCACAAACTTATATATACCCTTGTACAATTTTGTTTTATATTAAGTAAATGAATACACAAGCCGAATTAATAACGACAATAACTCTACTCGTGGAGAAACAAATACAACCATATTCAAATAAAACGAATATAAGGTGAAAAGGCTTTAAATATATTATCATTCGAACGAATGTAAGTAGTATTCGAATGTATTCATATTCATGTATTTAAAATTCCATTAGTAATTTATTTACTAATTTTTTATGTGTAAGATTTTGAAAAGTGCATATGCACATACTTATGTAGATCTATATTTGCAGTCATTTATTTAAAGAAATAAGTAAAAATTGATTAGAAGATTGAAATATATTTCATATATTAACAAAGTTCTTTTGTCAACTTGAACTTAAGATTTTCTGCCTTTATTCCGCATACTGTGTCTTATGTAGATCTATATTTGCAGTCATTTATTTAAAGAAATAAGTAAAAATTGATTAGAAGATTGAAATATATTTCATATATTACCAAAGTTCTTTTGTCAACTTGAATTTAAGATTTTCAGCCTTTATTCCGCAAATTGTGTCTTTACGTCCAAGTTAGTACTGGAATGTCATAACAGGCTAAACGAACTGGCAAGCCAGAACCAGGTCACCCTGATTTGGGTGCCAGGACACGAAGGGCATCACGGACATTTATGCCAAGAAAGGAGCAGACTGGACCTTTATTGGACCCACTCCAACTTTTGGCTTCAACAAGGGTCTCCTGAATGAGGAGATAAAAAAATGGACGGTGTCCATCGTTGAACAACAGTGGAACGAGACAGCTGGTGTTGAACACTCCAAGAAATTTCTAAACTTTGATAAAAAGAGACCCGAACGTGCTCTAAAACTGGACAGAAAAAGTCTCAGAACATTGACTTACAGGTCATTATAACTGCTACAAACACCTGCACAGGATGGGAATATCCAACACAGACGTTTGCAGATTCTGCGGTGAGGAAGAGGAGTCAATGGAGCACTTAATCACCCACTGTGGAGCACTGGGACACAGAAGATATAGGCTACTACAAGCTTATATGTTAAGTGAATGTGACTTAATATCACTCCCTATGAAGGAGCTTGTCCGTTTTCTTGACATACTCAACCCATAATGGGGCAAGGGGACGCACAATAGATCAATATTGGTCGCAGTGCAAATGGCCAATGAGGGCCATATCCCATCCACTAATAACAAAAAATAATAATAATAATAATAATAATATTCCGCATACACTTTAAACAAAAATCTCGTTTTAACACAATTTTTACCTTGTAGAGTAATGATTCTAATGTACATTCGAATAATACTCACTTTATTCATTCATTCATTTGATCTTTCTTGTACTCTGTCTAACAGATCCTACATGAGGGCGTATTGTTGAAAAAATATATACTTTTTTTAACCATTTATTTCTCCACATAGTCTCATTTTAGTTCAATACACATAGTAAGACGATATTCCAATTTTTTTATACCATTTGAATAATACGATTTTGATAACCCCTCAAAATACGCGTTAGAGTCGGTAATCGCTTCTTCGTTTGAGATGAATCTTTTCCCCGCGAGCTATTTTTTTAGATTTGCAGACAGGAAAAGTTTACTAGAAGCTAAATCTGGACTATAAAGTGGAGGATCAACCAATTCGAAGTATATTTCACGTAATATTAGCATCGTATCTAATGCTGTGTGAATCGGTGCGTTGTCTTTAAGAAAGAGCACTTCTTCTTCTTAAAATATGGTAATTTTTTTTTGATCAATTACTTTGCCAAGGCTTTTGATACAGTTAGTCATTATCTTTTATTACGTAAGCTTCATAAATTTGGCCTTTCAAATAATATATTACTATTTTTTTAAAGTTTCCTTATTAACAGAAAACTTATAATTGAAATCGGAAACGCTTCCTCGTCATTTTTAATAGTATATAATATTTTTTAATAGTATATAATATATAATATGTATTCCGCAGGGAATTTAAAATTGTACTCTTGTATCTCCAGTCTGGGAGACTGCCATAAACCACAAGCTGATCTTCATAAATTATCTGACTGGTGTTCTGAAAATTATATACATATTAATATATCAAAATGTTCCTCTATGTCCTATACTCATATCTTAAGCCCATATAAATTCGATTATTCTATTAATGGCCTCTCAATTAAATAGCTGAAGTAAAGGATTTTGATAGTAAATTGAGTTTTTCTGTGCATATTGATTATATTGTATGCTTGGTTTCATACGAAGAAATTCTAAAGATTTTAAGGATGCATATACCCTGAAATGTTTATACATTTCTTTGGTCCGCAGTATTTTCGAATATTGTTCTATTATCTGGAATCCCTATCATGTAGGTACATCTAATCGTATTGAACGTATTCAGAAAGTTTTTACTAAGACCGCTTTAAAGTTAATATGGCCTTATGAACTGCCTTCTTATGACATCAGGAGAAAGTTATTAGGCTTGCGATCATTAAATGATCGCAGAACATGTTCCTTGCTATTCTAGGCAATATTGATTTTTTGTTTAAGACAAACAGCTCTTTATAAAAATTTACTGTACAAATTATCTAATGCGTTGTAGGCAGCGTTGTCAACTTTGAAATTTCAAAACGCACCAAAATGGGGAAAAAAGCGCATTTTTTCAACGAAAACGCACCGAATTTTGAATTTTTTCCTTTTGTTTTCAAAAATCTATTTTGTATTACAAAATTACGTTTGTATGTTAAAAACACGATAATGAAACAGCCTTTTAAACGACAACCTATTATACAATCAAACTGGGTCTGATATCACTGCCTGATAGCATGCCATCAAATTCGTTCAACAGCTAGAATTCGTGTTTGTCAAACTTGACCTCTAGTACGACTCCGTTAGTTTTATTAAGATAGTGTTACCTTTAAAATAATTATAAAGATATTTCATCAAATTTATTATTAAGCAATAATATTTAATTATATATGCTGTCAACCGAAATCAGCTGTGACTTTTACAGCCTACAGGGACGCAAAATACCTGCTTACCGTCTTCAAAATTATATTGCAGAAGCATTCAACCATTACTATCGAAAGAATTTACGATTATCGGATCACTAAAAGTTACAGAATCGCAAAATTTGTCAGAATTATAATATATAGAAGATGAAGTTTACCATAATCAATATTTAATGAAAACGTTTTGAAAAAACCTTATAATTTTTTTAATAATTTGGTGATTTCTCAATTACCAAAACCGTAAAGAATTTACGAGCCATCATAAAAACGAACTTCTCTGTTCAGAGACTGCATTTATCGCAATATTTAACCAACTTGGCTTGATAGATATGTAGATGAATAGCAAAACACTCTCTAAAAGCAGCAAATTTTATAAAACGAAATGTTTATTATTCTTTTGCCAGTGTATATAATATACAACAGCAAGACAAGTCTTACGGTAAGTTTTTCAAAAAACTTTGCACACTTGATTATAAACTTTTTTTACATTGAAATAAAAAGATGAGTTGAATTTGATTTTGTGCCACCGAAATTTCCAAAAACGCACCGAAAATGTAAAAAAAAGCGCATCTCGCACCGACTAAAGAATTTTTCGCAGAAATAATTTTAAAAAGCACCAAAAACGGTGCGAAACGCACCGAGTTGACAACGATGGTTGTAGGCCCTCAAGCATAGACACATACATGCATGTACACGCGCACACGTAGTTCCTCATAAACAGTAAAACAGTTATGATAGAGTCTTCATTTATATACGAGTAGATATGTATGATATGTAAAAAAGTAGCAATAACATTCCTTACAAGAGATATTGAAAAACTCACAACCGACTACAAGTAGATACAATTTCATTTGTTTATTATACTGCACGCTCCTATATACAAAAATATATTATAAACCAAATTACAATACGCGTCCCGAAAACATTGTTCGATTCGACGACGCAAATCTTCATAGCTGATCTTTTGGACGTTGGCCGCAATGCGCCAAAATTTAAACAAATATTATTTACAGTCAAATCGTTTGTAACCTTATTATAAAGGGTGGTCCAGCCTTATTGAATAATGTTAATTGTGAGGCACACAATTTTTTTTTTTTTGCTCAACTTAGTCTGACATATTTTTGTTTCAGTGTTTGACAACCATGGATGCCCAAATGAGCACCGCGTTAAATTTTTGAAGCCTAAATGGGTATCCAAATTAAAATGTTTTTCGTGCACTTCGTGATTTTTTTTTTTTTTTTTTTTTTGGTATATTCGATTAAATATGATCTCAACTGGGAGAATTGTACGCAAATTTCAGCAAACCGGTTGTGCAGGAAATGTATATCCACAACGAATGACTGAGCAGATTATGGACAGGCGGTGTTATCAAGAGATACTTCTTCGAAAATAAGGTTAGCCAAGCAGTTACCGTGAATGGGAGATAACTACGGATTTGTTGTGGCCAGAAATTGAGGATATGGACCTGGACGATATGTGATGACACTTGTCCCACATCCATCAAAACAAATGCTCTTGCACGAGATTCTCATGTCATGGTGATGTTAATTGGCCGCCGCTGTCACGAGATTTGATACCGTTGGACTTCTTCCTTTGGAGACATTTAAAAGTGTATGTCAATAAACCGATTTTGGTTTGCAAGGGCTAAAGGATTAAATAATTCGGCACTTTAACGACATTGAGCCTCAATTATGTCTCTGTATCATTGAAAATAAAGAACATCGGGCAGAGATATGCACAGATATTTTTTTTACACATAATTGTCACAGATCATAACAACATGTAGTTTTTGTTGCTTGAGCTCAGTTTTACTAAATATCGTTGTTTATTTTCTTCAATATTTAGACACTCCTTTGTGTGTCTTATTCAAAACAAATATTGAAGAAATTATTCGTATTATCTGATATTGTTTGTTTTTATTTTTTTATTTTATTATTGTAATAATAGTGTTTAATTAGTTTACTGTTTATAAACTATTGCAACCACACTTGTAGAGTAGTGTGGCCTACAATGCCAGTTTGAACCGATTTTGCAAAATCGGCCAGACTTTTAAAGCATTCTCCTGTCAATGAATCGTACGATGCTGTAGGACAACGTATCAGGGCCTTAAGCCATACTATTATACAAGTACGATTGCAATAATTTATATACTTAGTAAAATAGTTAAAAGCTATTATTACAATAATAATTTTATATTAATTTTATTTATTTCTTGAAGAGTCAACAATATTCTCATACTTTTCACACGGTAGTATAGCTGATCATACAGAAACAATCTGGTTATGAAAATTTTCATAAAACTTTTCAAATCGCATGATTTATCAAAAACTCTGACATGCAGTTGCATTTAGCGCATGTTTTATTTGGTAGATTGCACGATCGTGTAGGATAGTGTAACAGGGCCTTTAGTGGATTTTTATTTTGTATAATTTTCATTTATTACTCATTATTACTTACTAAAGATCGTTAACAGCATGTTTATGTTTGAAATGTGTAGTAAAACAAATTGAATAAAAATACATATATGTAAATACTGGACTAACGCTATCATATGGCTGACTGACTACTATTGTAGTCTTGTGCTTACTGGTACTACATTTCTGTATGGTCTTGTTCGTTTGTTATTAATATATATTTCCATTTCTTTTGGTAACTCAATTTACGATATTATCAGTTTTAGTTTTCGATATTATCGGCACAGAATTCGAATCCGTTCGGAAGTGGAATTCAATCAGCTTTTGTTTATTCGGAAAACGAAAATCCAAAATATATTTCAGAATAAAATTTTATTTTGGTTTAAAGAATGAATATACTAGTTTCTATAACAACGTTGTCTATCAAATTCCATGTAAAGGTGATGATTATAACAGCTGTGATCTCGTTTACATTGGTACAACAAAAAGAAGCTTAGCAGTTAGAATAAATGAACATAAGACAGATATTAATAAGAATAAGAAAAAAGAAAGCACTGCTTTATCGCAACATACTGTACAAACCAAACTTACTTTAACAATATAAAAATACTGGACAAGGAAAACAATGTTAAAAACGTTACACAACAGAAAGCTTAAGAAATCAGCAGAAAATAAATAAAACAATGAACAAAAAAGAAGATACTGACAACTTATGCGCCATTTATAATGTTATTATAAAAAACAGCGCAAAACAAAATTAGTGTCTGTGTTTTATTTATAAGTTATTAATATAATTTAATAATTTGGTTTTTGATGTTGTAATCACGAAAATGTAAGTTTCACAAATATTGTTTCTACTCAATATCTTCATGTAATTTGATAAAAAAAAATTTCTTTATAAAATAGACGAATCCCCTGAAGAAGTGAATATAAAATTCACGAAACGTTGGGAAAATATGTAATAAAAATTCTGCATTTTTATTGACATAAAGAACGTTAGGCCTCACCAGCTAAGTATATACAAAAAGCATATAATAGTTTCTGCTGAAAATGATTTCATTTTAAAATATTTTTTCTTGTCTAATGAACTAAAAAATGAATTGAAATCAGTTTCCGAACGATATTAAATTCTGCGAAAAGTTTGGTTGCAAGCTTTTAACCAATGCTGCCGAATACCAGGTAAGATAAGCGTCTTAAGTATTTTGTGCTTATGCAATTTTGAAATAAGCAGCTCATTATTTGAGTCTGGAAAACAAAAAACAAAATTAAATTAAATTGTGATGTAATAATCCATTTCTTGTAGTTTTTCCCGTATATGTTAAAATATGTCCAATCTTACGTACAATATTTTAGATTTATTTGTTTTATTTTTTAGTTTTTTTTTTTTTATTTTTTATTTTTTTATTTTTTATTTATTTTTTATTAGAAGTCGCAATTTTAATATTATTTTCAAACAAAACTGAAAACAGGGAAATATATTAACTAAAATGGTAGCACAATTTTATGAAAAATGTCATATTCCTTATACTTGCCAGATGGTGATTGTTAAAGTAGATAACACACGATATCTTTTTAACAATGTACCTGTCATTTTTCACAATGTAAAATGCCTACATGTCGTCTGTTACCTCAAAAACATTGCGTCTGTAAAAAACATGAGCAAAGTCGTCTGACAAAATTTCAAATAGAGTGTGTTCTATTTTGTTATGTTTAAACATCTGACATTACAACTCTATGCCTTGCGAACAATTCAGCCACCGTTTGTGGACGGTATAAGTAGTCGGCTTGAGAAAATTTTAATGCATTAATATTTTAATTTGTTTTAAATAATTATTTTTTATAATAATAAAAAGCATGGACAATCTCAGACGTAAATGTACATGTACGTTTGTGAGCAAATTTTAAAAACCGTCTGTAAAAATGAACAATTTTGACAGACATGAAAAAATACATGAAGAATTACATATTAAAAAAAAACAGACGTAAAAACATATCGTCTGTGGGTGCCTTAAGGAAAATTGAGAGAATGAAACTACATTGTATTTTTTATATCATGTTTATACTCACCATTAGGTATATTAACCCTTTAAAGCAAAATAATAATTTATGCGATGTTCATAGAACACAGGCATGAGACTTGTCAAAAAAAAATTTTTTGTTTGGAATTCACTTTCATACAAATTTTCTTGACTGTATTCTATGAACAGCACAATAATTTCAATTTTTTTACCAAACTGCATAGCTTTTATGTCTGATAGCATTAAATTATAATTTAAACCGGCAAATCTTTAAAAAAGTTTTATACATAAACACTGAAAATCACATAAATATTCATATACATAAAATTTAATTCAGAGTGATTACTTATTCTACTCGTACATAAAACAAGATATGTATATGACGGTAACTCAAAAGAGAAATAATTATTTTCAATTTACTTTGTTCTTGTATGAGGATAGAAGTGTTTTTAACGTGCTTTTCATAGAATACAAACGAGCAACTCGTCTAGAAACTTTGTATAAAAGTTACTCTATTTTTTGAACGATTTCATTATGAACACCACATTAATGGCATGTTTCTATATACCAAGTCACTCAAAATTGTTTGTTGATTGAGTGAAAACAAGTATTTTGGGGTTCCACTACATACATATCAGTTTTTTTTATATTAACAACGTAAGGCTATCAATTTTTGGTGATTTCTGCATTGCAATTGTAACTACTGTCAAAAACAGACAAGCACAAAAAAGTGCTTGTGTACGTTATAAAATAATAAACTTATAAACTTTCAGTAATTTTCATAAAAAACAATTTTTTTTTTGCTAAAAGTAAGTAAAATTACATAAACTATATATGCAGATATGGACTTGAACGATAAAAAATTGTAAGTATGCATATATGTATGTATGTATGTATGCACATGTATAAGAATCAATGAATTTATAAACAAAACCAGCTGTTTTTATTTTTGTTCAAGAGTTGCCACTGAGTAATGAAATTATTGTGTTTTTGTATGGAAAAAAGTAAACACAGCACAAAAATATTCACTACGGCAATCCTGCAGTTTAATAAAACGTAAAGTACTACGTAAGCCAGACAAGTGGTTTAAAAATACTCATATTTTTACGTACTTGTCTATGTAGTACCTGTTTGTCTGAACACTTGCCTGCTATCTGGAAACATGCCATAAATTTTTCTCTCCATAAAAAATCTTCCTTATGCTTTAGAAAAAAAATTGAAAAACAATACCAGCTGGATTTGCCGAGCCATTCTCGAGTTTTGCGCTTAGCAACGCACTGTGCAATTCATGTTTATGTATGTAGATTTAAATAAAACATATCTCGTGTTTTCGAGTGCTCCCGCTGTTTAAGAAATTTAAAATTGTCAGCCAAAACATTTAAAACACTGAATGCTTAGCATGCAACCGTATGTGAAACGCTCTTTTTGAAAGTGTTGGTTGTTGGTGTGATTGCATGTTTATTACATTAATTCATTTTAATTAAATCTTTTTAACTTGGGCGACAAAATGTTGAGTGTTATATTAAAATATGAAATGATGTCAGCAGATGAAAAGTTTTGTGCTACGAAATTTATATTTTAAATAACAAGCCATTATATGAATCATAAATTTAATTAAAATTTAAAATAAACAAATTCAAAATACATAGTTTAATTTTTTACAACGTATGTATCATTGTTAATTGATTTTAGCAAGTATTTTATTAGATTTTAAAATGCAATAAAAAAAATTTAAGAAGACAAAAACAACACATATCATGTTACATATGTCAAAAACAGCGTATTATGAACAGTGCAACTTTGATATAACGAATTTCGTTGTAACGAAAACAGCAATGTTTTCTTGATTTCCTTGAAACAATCCTTCTATTTTTCATACTCTAGTTAATCTAGTTCATACTCTAGTTAATATAGAAATTATGAGAAGTAACGCCTCTTTATAACAAAGAATTCATTCGAAAGCTGCTACACACTGAAATCAGCAAAAGGTAGCATCCCAACTTTAAAAATTGAAAAACGAAGTCTGATTGTATTTGAAAGTGTACGAGTATATGTATATCAAGACTATTGCAAAATGTCTATAAAACAAAGTAAGATTAATTGCTTCGACTCTTGTTAAAATTATATTTGCTTGTCTTTTGAAAAGTGAAGTTCTGCTTTTATTCTTGTTTAAAATAGAACATGTCTAAAAAATAGTTATAATGATTTTCAAATAATTGAGTTTTATTCACTATATTAGACTCTAACATTGATACCAATCAAAAAATTATAAACAGTTTTACATGTTTCCCAAAAGAACAGGAGAGCTACTAAAACTTCCTAGATCTCTCCTAAGAATGACGGTAGCAGTCATCACTGGACATTGCCCGGTCGGAAACCATGCCAGGAGAATGGGTCTACCATATAATGACTTCTGTAGAAGTTGCCATGACGAGGAAGAAGAGGAAACAAACCTTCATCTCCTCGGCACATGCCCGGCATTGGAGCATCATCGTCTAAGATACTTTGGCGAGCAGAGCTTCAATAGCCTTTCATGTCTGGCCTCGGTCAAACCGACTGCGTTAGCTTCTTTCATTAGAAGCAGCGGATGGCTAGTAAATCAGCAAGTAATGCCACACTAATAGTTTCCCTTTTCCTCACTCCTTCTATACCCCTATAACCTTTTATTTTCTTTTTCCTTTATTAACCTTTTCAGGCAATCACAAAGGGAACGAACTACAAGATCCAAGTGAGCTGGAGTTTCCGGGTACTTGCTGGAGAATCCAGCGGCCTGCATACCTAACCTAACCTACATGTTTCCCAGCTCTTTTTTTGTGTTTTGGCAGGTTTTATTAAAGCATTTTTCTTTTTAAATTTTTAATAATTTATCCAGATTGTTGGAATATAAAGTTAAATGTTTGAGAACATTTTAAATATTTTCAAAGTCTACTGATTATTAGGGTAGCTCCTATGAAATGTCGACATATAGACAGCTGGAAAACATAGAAAACAAGCTGTTTATAATAATTTTCTTTTAGAATATCTCCAAAATTCCCTGCTTCAAAGCTTTACTGAAACATGATTGAATCAAAGGTATTAACGAAGTATTTTCGGCTCAATTTAAGGTTCAATATATCGAAGTTTATCTACCAATGATGTGCACATCACTTGACTTGTTTCTATTAGAAGTTGGATTCATGTAACTTTTTGAAACTTGAAAACTTTATATAATTAGAGAACAGTACTATGTACGCGTTGTATGTTAATATGTCTGTCAAAAATTCTCGCGTATGACAAGTTACAAATCATAGAGCATAGAACGCTTAGACACAATTAACGCAGTAAATATTAAATGTTTTCCTTTTGTAAACATCATTAGCATCACTCAATGCAGATCTTTTTAGATTCAATTTATTTATTGAATCTTCAAAATGTAAGCCAACAATGAGTATTCAAATCTTAATTATAAATACAAAAAATTAATTAAATCCAGCCAATGCTGGGCAAAAAGCTTTATTTTGCGCAAAATATATTGGTAACATCACTTACTTTACACTCTGATGGTGGCAAGTGTATCCTTCCTTCTCAACCGAGCGAGGCCGCTAAAATTAACTATGCAATTCAATTTGGAGGAAGTCTCAGCTTATAATGTGGAACTCAACGCAGATAACAATTTTTTATAGAAGAAGAATTACACGGTGCAAACAGGGTAACAAATTCCTAGCATAGAGAGTAAGGGATTTCACCCTAGTAAAGAAAGCCATTATTTAGATTGTGCTAGAACTTCCGAAACCTTTACCAAAAGTTAACTAGCAGAACGGGAATCATCATCTCATCAGGACTTTGTTTCTCAATTTCAGTCTAGCTAAATTTGAAGAATACACAATTGATCAACGCGTTAAAGTTATTCCGGCTTATTATGAAATTGGACGTTCAAATCAAAATGCATATCACGCATTTCGTGATTTGTTCGGTTAATTTAATCGTCCAAATGTGCATACAATCGGATAAATCGTGCAAAAATTTTAGCACACTCGTACAGCTTGTTCTGCAGAAAATATTGCTGCTGTTCGCGATAGTGGGGCTGAAGAGCCGTCCACCACAACTCGTCGTCATGTCAAACAATTGTACCTCTCAGGCTCGTCGTTGATGAACATTATTCATAAAGACTTGCGTTTACACGCCTACAAGGTGCAATTGACTCAAGAACTAAAGTCTCTTGACTATTCCAAGCGTTGTAGACGGTCAGAATGGTGACATTCGTAAAAAATCGTCTTCAGTGATAAGGCACAATTTTACAATTCGTCAATAAACAGAATTGCCGCCTTTGCCCGTAATTGCAAGATATAGATGTGGACGATATGTGGTTTCAACAGGATGGTGCCACTTGCCACATATCTAAGGAAACAATGGCTCTTTTGCGCGACAAATTCAATGACCGTGTTATCTCACGTGGTGGCGATGTCAATTGGCCGCCAAGTTTATGTGATTTGACACCGTTGGACTTCTTTCTTTGGGCTTATTTAAAATAAAAGGAGTACGTCGATAAGCCAGTAATAATTCAAAATCAAAAGAATGAGATAATTCGGCACATTAACAGCATAGAACCTCAATTATGCCTCAGCGTTATCTAAAATTGGGACCGCCGTAGGTGCAGCGGCCACATGGCCCATATTTAGTATCATACATAGCTGAATCAATACCAATATTCGGCCATGTCACAGAATTCACTTCCGTTCGGAAATGGAATTGAATCGGTTTTTTAATTCTCAAAAAACGAAAATCTAGAACTTATTTCGGGATGAAATCTATGCTATAATACAATACTAGTCTTATTCTTGCAATTAGAAATGATTTCATTCCGAAAATTTTTCACTTCTTCGTTTTTTGAAGAAGTAAAAAATAATTCAATTCCGTTTCCGAACGGAATTAAACTTTGTGGCTTTTATATTCATATTTGTATTTACCTATACACTATCAACCTGGGGACTGGGCAAGAATCGATTCTGAAAAGAGGATGGTGTATGTTAACTACTTGAGAAACGTTTTTATTACAAATGATGTAGCGATTGATGCAGCTGAATTACCGCCTTATGCTGTTAGACCGCCTGTGTCTTTGAGACTTAATTTTCAAGCCATAGAAAACGGTATCAGTAACTCAAATCTCAGGAAAGGTGCAGGCATTGATAAAATCACTGGTAAAATGCTTGAGCAGCTACCTCGTGTAGCTAGAAGAATTCTCCTCTTTATTTTTAACGCTATTTTGCGTCTAAAGTATTATCCTGCAGACTGAAAAGTGTCTGTGATTGCTATGATACCCAAGACGGGAGAGGATCCTACAAAAGTAGAATCATATAGACCAACAAGTCTACTACCAACAATTGAAAAACTGTTGTTGATGGAGAAGTTGACTCCAACATTGAATGATGTAGGATGTATCATCAATTCGGCTTCCGGGCTAAACACAGCATCATAGAACAAACACACAGACTAGTAAATGTCATAAGAAAAACTTGCGAAGAAAAAATGTAGTGTTCAGCTTTATTCATTGACGTTTCCCAAGGCTTTGATAAAGTGTGGCACGACGGTTTGATGCACAAAATAAAGTGAAACTTGCCTGCAAACACTCACAAGCTTCTGGAAAGCTACTTATGCGGCCGAAAATTTGTCATCAAAGAAAGCGATTTTATAAGCCCCTCACATCCAATCGAAGCAGGAGTTCCTCAAGGTAGCATACTAGGACCTACATTTTATTTGATTTACACCTCTGACATGCCAATAAGATCCGGAATCCACACTTCAACTTTCGAAGATGACACAGCATTCTACAGCGTACATGAAAACCATCAATTGCAGGATTATATTTTTTTAATATTAGAGAAATGGTTTAAACTTTGAAAAATCAAAGTTAATGAACAAAAATGTACTCATGTTACACTTACACTGCGTAAAAAACATGTTCGCCTATCCACATTAACAACTTACCTATTCCGCAGCAAAATGAAGCCAAGTACCTAGGTATCCATCTACACTGAAAAATATTTGCTTCATATTTTCACGTAAAAAACTCACGAATTCATAAAGATCTGCGTGTTCCACTGGTAAAAGACGAATTTTCTAAGTTCGCAAAAAGGTATATCAGTAAACTTCACCCAAATCCTTTTGCACGCAACATACATAATTTTGGCGGCCATACCAGATTGAGAAGAAGAGATACCTTTGCCACCATCAGATCGTTAAATAGGTGATTTTACCGATATAGTTCTCGCAAAGTAAAACTTTTTGTCTGGTATTGGCCAGGCTAAAGTAAAAAACACATCTTTTTTTAATTTTTTAGTTTTAAGATTTGAATATTTGTTGTTAGTACGTTTTGAAGATTCAAATAAAACAAATGTAAAAAAATCTTGGTTCAGTACTCAGGGGATGACCCCTACTAGGAACTAGAAAAATAGATTATGCAAAGAAGGAAAGAGTACTGTTTGTCGACGTTTGACTTAAATGTAACAACATGGAAAGATCGAAACAAATTTATTAACAGCAAATGAATTAAGTAAAATGGAGAGATTTTCTTGATTCTAGTTACTTTTGCCTTATGTAAACTAGAGGTTTTTTTATTTTATTATATTTATTTTTTAATTTAAAAAAAAAAATATATAAAAAAATAAATATTATTTGGCCTGAAAGGAAAGCGAAATATTGCCAGATAATAAAGAACTAAAAAAAATGAAACCTTCCAAAAACACCTTAAGCTCAATCAATTAAACAATATTTTATAAAAAAAATTGTAATATTTAGGTTTTTTATATGATTTCCTCTCATATACATAAAGTTTTGAATCTTATAATTTTTAAATATTTTTTAAAGAAACTATTTACTCTCAACAAGGATATGACATTTTAATTTGATTAATATTTTTATGAAAAAAGTGATGATAAACATAAATCAAAATGCTCACCATTTCGAAAGTGCTGTTGCTGTTGCAACAGAGATGCACAGAATCGTAAAATGAGACGGCAATTACGATCCGTTAAAATTCAAAAGTCAGATATGTTATTCAGAAAGGCACAAGCAATATATCATGCAAACAAAAACAAACTTTTAAAAAGAAATTCAATGAAATAAAAATATAAGAGTGTTTAAAAGGCAAGAAGAACAGAATCAAACTCTTTTGGGGAGCAATACTACTACTGAGATAGGAATTGAAATAATGTTGAAAATTTACACAACTCTTGACGCCAATATTTCGACTTTGCCTACACAGAAAAATATTTTTTTGGTGTTCAATAACGAAATTCATTGAATCAATTAATAAATTGTATGAATTCGGACATGTAAAGGAATTCGAGGAGTCAAACAAAAGTTAAGTAAACATAATTATTGATCGAAAACAATAACTTTGTTAAACAACAACAAAATACAATATCCAAGGTTTTTTTTTAAATATTTTTGTATATGCATACAAATTATTCTTTCAGACAAAAATTTTGTTGATTTTATTTTTAATATAAACTTTTCTGTGTATTATAAAAGTGGATGCCATCTCTACATTATTTTAATTTTTTTAACATTAAAGTTCGATTCTATAGCAGCGGATGGGCTATAACTTCCCGTGCACTGTTTTCCAAATAGTTTTTGACGCGTTTTGCAATATGTGACCAAGCGATGTCATTTAGAAAGATTTAGTTCTCTTTCTGATCGGATTTAATTGAGTGCTCTCGTTAAATGAGTCAATTGCCTTCGGTATACATCCCCTGTCTGACCCAAGTTCTACAGATAGTAATACGAAACACCTTTCTGATCCCACCAATTGCAACACAATACCTTGACGTCGTGAAGATTCGGCATTGTTTTGGCTGGTTGGCCGGAATTTACATATAACTTTTAGCGCTTGAACTTATCGTAATGTACCCACTTTTCATCACCAGTAATAATACGATTCAAAAATAGCTTCATTTTGTAGCTTTTAAGCATAGTTTCCGAGATGAAATATCGGCTTTCAATGACTATCGGCTTCAATTAATTTTCTCTCGGCCCCAATAGTTTTCTTGCTTTTGAATGAATCCTAACGCTTTGAAACGTAAAGAAATAGCTTGTTGTGTGACTCTAAATGACAATGCAAACATTCTTCGTCAAGTTATGCTTCCAATTGCTCATCTTATTGTTTAGCTGACCAGGTCTCTCCTTAACTTCTCTGTTAAAAACACTACATTTGAATCGCGAAGATGGGAAAATGTAGTGGCTAATGATGGGCAAGGCATTGAATAATGTATTAATTCATTTTGTTATTCGAATTTTTCAAGCAAAAAAAAAATATATGAAAGCGTCTTGAACTGCATTATTATGTCTGACGAGGTACATTTTCATTTAAACGGCAATGTTAACAAACAAAATTGTCGAATGACCCACAGATGCAATTGCATCCACTTCGCACCACAGTGTGGCGTGCAGTTTCTTCAAGGTTCATTGCCGGGCTTTACTTTTTCGAAGAAAATGGTCTTACTGTTATGGTCAATGGAGACCGTTACTTAAAGATGTTGAAAGAGTTTGTCTTTCCAGAATTGCGCCGAAAGAGAATCCCTTTCAACACTGTTTGGTTTCAACAAGATGAGGCAACTTGTCACATGACCACGCCTGTTATGACAGAATTGAGGCAAAAATTTCCCAATAAACTGATTTCAGGAAACTACACATTCCGTTGACCTCAAAGGTCTCCTGACCTCACTGTACCTGTTTTTTTTTTTTTTTTGTGGGATTATTGCAAACAAGAAGTTTACAAAGAAAAAAATCCAACAAATTTGGATGATTTAAAGCAATCCATTCGAACGGTAATTCAGACAGTTCCGCTGCAACACTCCAGGCACTAATGAATAACTTTTTGATAAGATGTCGTACATGTGTCAACGAGGGTGGAGACCTTTTGAATTCAATTATTTTCAAATCTTAATGAATTACTTTAATAAAAACGTATTATTTTTCAAATGAATTTCTAAAAAATAAATTACATAAACTTTACAAAAAGTTATTTGTGTTTTTTAATGTGACAAAATTGATCAGCCACCCTGTATTTAAAGGGACAAATAAACTAGGCAAACCGTTTGGAAAACATGCGCTTTCCGCTTGCACATAAACGATACAAATATAAACACAAATTAATCACTTTTTTTTCTTTTCAATAAGAGTACACGGCGATTACGTTGCGGCAATTTGCTCGCCATACATAAATTGTTTTGTAATATATTTTAGCCTCTATTACTTGAGATTTTGTTGCTGTAATCTTCGTTTTTTTTATTTCTACACAGATGGCAACTTTCATACAATTCTAAAAACTCTAACAAGAAACTTTTTTCTTGATTCATTTTGTGTGCCACTTCATTCTGCAATATTTATTTCTTTTTTTTTAATGACAAAATTTTGCGCTAGACAACACAAACATTCAAGATGTTTGTACGAAAATTGTGCAAATATGCTTCAAATATTTGTACAAACAAGCAAACACCGCCTTTAAAAACGCTAAATATTTGTACAAAGATAAAATTTTGACATGTGTGTCAAGCAGCTGGTGTAGTTTATTTGGCCCTTAACTATTTATTTCATAAAATGAGGAATTCTTATTTTGAGGATAAGTATGTTACAACAGAATAAATAAATTTATTAATTTACTTAAAACTCCATTTAAATTTTGTTCTTTTATTATGTTAATGTTTATTTTTATGTAAGTTACCATTACGTAAAATAAATATTTCAGTAACGTAAAGATTCCAATTGGAAATAATTAATGAAAATATTTAGCCATCTGGCAACCCCCAAACTTAATGTAAGAATCTATGTAAGAAAGAGAATGATAATAAAGAATTAGTCACATTTTGGCAACGAACAGGATTGTTTTATTAAAAACCTAATTTTGGTTGGAAACACCACGAAACGTTAAAATAGTTCAATAAATATCATATAATTGATAAAACTATTTGACGCATCTTAACTTGTATGAGGAAATAAAATATTTCCAAGCGTAAAATTCGTTTATTACATTTTTTTTTACACACTGGTCACACTGTTTTTATTTTGTAGTTAACAAAAATGGAAATTAGTTTAATTCGAGTGCGGCAAATCAAATCAGCACGGACTTCAACCTGCAGTCGTGTCGTCTTGATGTTGTTTAAATAAACGTTCGCATTAAAATGCATGTATTTTATATTTGACGTATTGAAGTCGGTTGTCTGCCGGCTTCAATGTGTTTAATGCTTTATTATCTTTATTGAAATACTGTCACATACAGAAACTACTAATGAAATCATTTCCTGCCTGGCCCACTATGTCACTCGACATCGCTTGCTCGCATAAATTTGAAACAAAAACAAATTTTAAAATGTTGTTTTTGGTATACATGTATTTATGCGATCCATCGATGTCGAGTGACATAGTGGGCCAGGCAGTTCATTTCAAGGAACTAAATTTAAAATTTTCATTTTCAGGAGAATTTTTTCGAAATTGTAATAACTTTTAGTCGAAATTAATTTCTGTGGCAGACCAGAAAATCTGCAATAAAGTTGATAAGTTTTCATACAATAGAATAAAATTCTATCTTTGACAAACGTTTATATCAAAAGTAGTATTTTTAATTATTTCTAGTTTTCCATATTCTATAAAACAATAAAAAAAAAACCGTTAATAGTTTAGTTAAATTTTGTTATCAATATACAGTGGTGGCCACATTATTAAAACATTCTTGATAGTAAATTAATTTATTGTTTTTATGGTATATTTGAGATTTTGTTGTTGGTTAACTAGACGCAATTCATAGCGTTTGCCATCTGATCCGTACTAGAAAAACTTGGATTCGTCACTCCATAAAATCGAAATATTTTTTTCGGACAAAATCCAATCTGGATAAAATTTTTTTTTTGTAGATGAATGTTTTTTTGCGATGCATTCACGTAAGCCACTGTCAATAAGCCTTCGTCAAATAGTTCTAGATTATATATGGCTACCATATGATGACTCTAATTCAACTTTTAGCTGTTTGGAGCTTTTAATTCGGTCAAATTTAGAGGCACTTACGGCTATTCTCTCGATTGTGGCTGTGGTTTTGCGTGATTTGGAGGCATTATTACATTACACACATTACATTATTTGAGTTCCCAAATTTATCAAAATAGTTCATTGCATTATACGTTTTTCCTCTAGAACAAACAAGTAATTGAGAAAATGCATTTACCGTCTTCTCGGAGCATCATTATTCTAATGATTTCTTCTTCGGAGCAACTTGGTCTTTTTGTCATAGCTAGTGATTAATATTGGTATACAATTTTACGGATATCATTTAAAACACACATATCAACATGAACAAATTGATGCTTTTTCGGGCGCTAAAGGCACAATTAATTTGAGCTAACCAACTCTGGCCTTAATAAACCAGAATTGGGGTTATAATTAACTCGGGATTAATTATAACGAGTTGGGAGAAAAGAAATAAAAAACGGGTTTAGTATTTCGTATTTCTTCCCATAAATCACAAGGTATTTATTAAATGCTTCACCTGGCTTACAGGCTTCTTCGTAGCTGGTCTGTATCGAGTCAGTTTTATGTGTACCGGAAGCGATTTAAAAAAATTATCATTGGAAATTTTCCAACGGGTTCGACTTGCCAATGCGAACAACTTTAGAGTGGTGAGTGTAGGTGTAGGTAATTCACATGTATAAGTGGTAAATATAAGGGAATTATTAAGGAAGTAATTATTAAGCAAATTAGTATTAATGTTAAGTATATGTTACGTAAAATTCATTAGGCAAATTCAAAAATTATAATTATTAAGAGAAAATATATACTAATATATTTATAAATAAACATGAAATAAGTTTGGACACAAATTGGACAAATTTTCTCAACAAAACGAAATTAGATATTAGAATAACTTTATTTAAATAGCAGAACTGAAAATGTTCTATTTATGTGTCTGTCCACTTGAAGAACATCCCTTTCACTAAATAATGGCTTATTTTTTTAAGAAAATTGAACAAAAAACGAATGTAAAGAAAGAACCAAGTGCAAAAGATATTCAACTTACCTTTGCAGTGAAAAAGTTCCATTGAAATAGCAACAGATCATATAAAACAACGACAGAATGATATATCACATTTAGGTTTTAATTACATGTCCACCACTGTATATGTATGTATGTATGTATGTATTATATATGAATGCCTTAATTAAATAACTCGTTGTATTTTAGCCTTTTGCGATAATAATTTTTCAAATTCTTTATTATACCAATTTTTCACAAATTCTTTATGTGCAGAAAAGTTATTTTAAGTCAATTTTCTAGATTTGCTTATACGAGTAAAATATGTACAATACATAAAAGAAAATGCTTAAAATACTTCCTTTTTTAACTTTGTAGCTGTGCAACAACATTTAAAACTTTATAGTTTTTGGATGGAGGACAATAAACAGCAACAACATTTTTTATTCATGCTTCAGCCATAAAGTTACGTCAGTAACAGTGGTAACAGAAGCATCATTAATTTACTGCTGCTTAACATCAATTAAAAAGACCTTAAAGTAATTTGTTCTTTATTTTAAGTTGCATGATTCTGTTTTAATTTTTTTTTTCTATTTAAACAAAATAGAAAAAGCAAAAAAGGGGAGAAAACCTTCTTGAAAAATTTTCTTTATTTTTTTTTTTTTTATTCAAATAAATAGTACTTTCAGAAAAGAAAAGAGAAATGAAATACACAAAAAAAAAAAATTTTATAAAAAAAAAAATACTTCTGTACAAACAGGCCTTCACGGTTCTTTGAATTTTAATTGGTTTGCAGGCACAATCATCATCAGCTGCTACTGCTAGTAGTTGCTTAAACGTACATATTTAAAAAGAAAATAATTAAGAAAAAACAAAATATATTTAAAGTGGACTAACATTTGCGAAGCTGTGACTGCACAGTGGGATGGCAAAATAGAAATGGGTTTGCAAAAACAATAATTGTACTCTGTCAATGCTTTAGCTTCTTCAACAAACTAAACAAGCAATTACGTTTAACTAAAATGTAGCTTTTGCTAAGAATGGTTGAATTAAATTAGCAGCAAAAGAGAAAGAAAAAAACAACAGTCAAATAAGTTTCTTGCTACAATACCACCACCCTGCCCTGGTCCTGTCCTATAGAGGCTGTTAAATTTGAGTGGCTGGTTGCCTTTCTGGCATTGCAATGGGGACAAGGTATCACGAAATTATTTCAACTGTTGTCATGTCTTTCATGATTTTGTTTGTCTTTAATTTTTATTTCTTTAGCAGTTTTTTTTTTTTTTTTTTGATTTCTTACACTTCATAAAAATCACACGAAGAAAAAGGAAATCTTTTGAAAATGCTTGCTTGAATGTTTTTTGTTGACATTCTAATGTGGCAACATAACACACATACGAGTACATTTCTTGTTTTTCATTTAACCAAAAGTATGAAAATTGTTGAGATGTAAAAATTATACAAAAAGAAAAATAAACAATTTATTTAGTATGTATTTAATTCGCGGCGACATTTTCGCAGACGTACATGTTTGTGTTTGAAAAATGCACCACAATTCACTAAACACCCAACAACCCAAATGAAGTAGGAGAGCTTAAAAGGAATAATTTGTTAATTATTGGAAAATATGAACAAAAAAATTGCATGAGGTAGAGTTTTTTCAATCCATACAGGGTAGCCCAAAAATATAATAGTGTTATTATTAAAAATATAATATTATTAATAAAATATTTCCGTTTATATAATTATTTTTTAGGATATAAAATGTTTGTATATTTTATACTATTTGAAATATACACAATTTTTACAATATTAGCATTTTTACTATAAACTAAAATGCTAACCTGCAGAAGTGTTGCATATTTTACGTTTTCATAAGATTGCAAGTTTTTTGTTTAAAACAATAAAGTACTAGTACAATTAGCATTTAAATTTTGAAGTTCTTTTATGCTGCAACTTGCTGTGCAGAAAGTAACGGCCTTATGTATAATAAAAAACCTCGTTCTAACTAACTAGCTGCTATCTTTCCCTTATGAGGATTTACACAAACAAAAACTTAACAGCTAGTTAGTTAGCAGAAGGATTTTGATTATACATAAGGCCGTAAGTGTTTACATTAAAATATAGGGGGATGGCTGTAAAACTCGTTAAAGAATCAAATAGCGAACACATTATTTGTACAGACAGTCGTTCCGTTTTTGACGCTTTGTCTAGTCAAAAGAACAGAAACTTGATTATAATCGAGATTCAACAGCGTTTAATAGAAATTATGAATAAAGTGAAACTTCTGTGGATTCCAAGCCATATCGGCATTAAAGGTAACGAAGTTGCTGATCACAAAGCGAAGTTAGCTCATTTATATCCCAGCCCACAATTTTCACCAGCATCCAGAAACTATTTTTTTTCTCATTCAATTATTTATTGAATCTTCACAAAGTGAACTAACAATAAGTATTCAAATCTTAATACTAAATACATAAAATTAATTAAGTCCAGCCAATGCTAGACAAAAATGTTTTATTTTGCACGGTCAATATCGGTAGTATCACCTATTTAACGTTCTGATGGTGGCAATAGTGTCCCTCCTGCTCAACCGAGAGTGGCCTTCGAAATTAAGCATATTGCGTGCAAGACGATTTGGGTGAAGTTCCAATTTACAGATATACCTTTGAAAATTCGTCTTTTACAAGAGGAACACAGAGATCCTTATGAACTCGTGAGTTTTTTACGCACCATGGAGCTGCGGTAATTGTTCGAAGAATTTTGTTTTGTCGCCTTTGAATTTTTTCAACGTTTGAAGCGGAGGCGATGCCTTATAGTTGAATTCCATAGCACCATATAGGCTTTAGAATTGCGTTGTATAATAAAAGTTTGCAATCCAGCTTCAATGTCGAAATTCTGCCCATAAGCCAATTCAGTTGCGCTGCTTTTAACTTTAACTGAGTAACTTTCGCGTCTATGTGAGACTTCCACGTTAACCTACGGTGGAGATGAATACCAAGGTACTTGACTTCATTTTGCTGCCGAATAGGTGAATTGTTAATTTGGATAGCTGTACATGTTTGTTTACGCAGTGTGAATGTAACGTGAGTACACTTTTGTTCATGATTTTCCAAAGTTTTAACCATTTATCTAATGTTGAAATATACTCCTGCAAATTTCGCGAAGCTACTTGATGGTTTTCATCTACGCTGTAGAATGCTGTGTCATCCGCAAAAGTTTAAGTGTGGATTAAGGATCTCGTTGGCATGTCAGAAGCGTAAATCAAATATAAATTAGGTCCTAGAATGCTACCTTGGGGAACTCCTGCCTCGATTGGCTGTAAGGGGCTTATAAAATCGCCTTCTCTGATAACAAACTTCCGGCCGCATAAGTAGCTTTCCAGAAGCTTGCGAGTGTTTGCAGGCAAGTTTAACTTTATTTTATGCATCAAGCCGTCGTGCCACACTTTATCAAAAGCTTGGGAAATGTCAATGAATAAAGCTGAACAATACTTTTTGTCTTCAAAAGTCTGTCTTATGACGTTGACTAGTCTGTGCGTTTGTTCTATGGTGCTATGTTTAGCCCGAAAGCCAAATTGATGATCAGGGATGCATCCCACATTGTTTAATATTGGACTCAACTTCGCCATTAACAATTTTTCGAACAGTTTTGAAATTGTTGGCAATAGACTTATTGGTCTGTATGACCAGAAAATACATGAGCAACTTAAACCTTGCTATTCTAAACCAATAGCGGAGTTACAATCATGTATATCAATGTATTAACCCAAACAAAACCCCAGTTCAACTTCCAATTTCAACTGGCTGGCTTAAGAATAGATGCTTCACCAGATTGCGACTAACCTACCTACTACCTACGTTTAAGTATCTGCAAAACAAATAATATAATTGAACTCTTATCAGATCCATTTGCTGCGAATGTAAATAACGTATATAAATTCCTACAAACTATTATAAATATTAAACAATGCCATTTAAATAAAATATTTTCAAAAATATTTTAAATATTGCAATTAACTTAATAACTAACCAAATATTTTTTTTATAAATGCAAGCCGATAGCCCCTGTTGCTAGTGCTTTACTAACTATAGTTTCTTGCAATTTAAATTATAATAAATTTGTAAATAAATAAATAAACACCCACCCATAGATGTAATAGCCTTTGCAAGTGGCGTTTTACGTCAATCATATTTGACATATGTTAACTAGTTAGCTGCAGGACACAAACAGACAAACAATAGAGCGGTACTCGTCTACTCCGCAAGTGCGTGGAATAATTGTTTCGATTTTTTTAATAATTATAGGTTAAAATTTATTAACAGCTTGTTTTTTATGTTTTCTAGCTGTCGACATTTTATAGGAGCTACCCTAATCATCAGTAGACTTTGGAAATTTTTGAAAGATATTCTCAAACAGTCAATCTTATTACCCAACAATCTAAATAAATTATTAAGAATTTAAAGAGAAAATGTTTTAATAATAACTGTCAAAACACAAAAAACTAGCATTTTCTTTTGCTAGAGACGTGTGCAAAGAAACGTGTTAAATTCTCAATAATGTTTTTAAATGGTTGGGATATAAAGCTGACTATTTGAGAACATCTTTTAAAAGTTTCCAAAGTCTATTAATAATTAGGGAAGCATAAAAAACAAGCTGTTTATAGTTTTTTCTATCTCCTAAATTTTATTTTCTCTTGTATTTACTTTTGCGTTTGCATTATTGATTTTGTTCTTCTTAAATTATATATAAAGCTAAAAAGATCGCCACAGCTTTATTCCGTTTTCAATAGAATTAATTTGGTCTCAAAATAAATCATTATTTAAGTCTGCGGAAAGATTCATGTCTGTTAAGCGCAACAAATTCCACAGTTTAAAAATATCAGGGTCACAATCAACAAGGTTGGAAAGGGAGTTGAATTTTCTCAAAAAGACCAAAATAAGGTTTAGCCGACCAACCGACCCAACGAATATTGTCCGACCAAATTTGGTCGGAAAAGGCCAACAATGGCAACGCTGGTAGCTAATCAATCAGCTGTTTGATAAATAAAGAATAACAAAAAAATCATACACATTTAAATGCTTTTATATCTGCAATATATTAAAGAAAACAATATGTGCAAAGGACCTTAAAATCGAAAAGCGTTAGAAAATCATAATATTTTTTCTTTGTATGTATTTATATTTTTTAATTTCACTCAATTGGAAATTTTAGAATTTGTTCATGTAATTTAGAACAGGGTCTAAGGACCCGTTATTTTTGTATAGGGTGTTTTTTTAAGCTAGATAGAACTTTAAATTGTAAAAAGTAACACAAAAAATTAAATTTTGATGAAACATTTTTTTTATTTGTTTCAGTATACTCTGACAAATCATCATGAATAGACTCACGCTTGAACAACGCTACGAAATTATCCAAATTTACTTTGAAAATCAGTCGTCGATTCGCGCAACTTATAGACGACAAAATTGTGTTCAGCGATGAGGCGCATTTTTGGCTTAACGGGTTTGTTAATAAGCAAAATTGCCGCATATGGAGTGAGACCAATCCACAAGAGACCCTACAGACTCCATTACATCCAGAAAAATGCACTGTTTGGTGCGGTTTTCATGCTGGTGGCATCATCGGACCTTATTTCTTCAAAAATGAGGCCGGAGCTCGCGTTACGGTCAATGGAGATCGTTACCGCACCATGATCAATGATTTTTTGTTTGAAAATATGGATGACATTGATCCGGAGGAGATGTGGTTTCAACAGGATGGCGCTACGTGCCATACGGCGAACGCAACCATCGACTTACTGAAATCAAAATTTGGCGATAAGTTGATTTCGAGAAATGGACCTGTCAATTGGCCTCCAAGGTCGTGCGATTTGGCACCTCTCGATTATTTCCTGTGGGGCTACGTAAAGTCACTGGTTTATGCTGATAAACCAGCAACAATTGACGCCTTGGAGGCCAGCATTGTTCGTGTTGTTCGTGACATACGGCCAGCAGTGCTCGAAAAAGTGGCCCAAAATTGGACGTCCAGAATGCGCTTCGTCAAGAACAGCCGCGGTGCCCATATGCCCGAAATCATTTTCAAATGTTAATGTCACGTATTGATCTTTCGAATAAAAAAAAATTTTGATTACAATTTAATTTTTTGTGTTATTTTTTACAATTTTAAGTTCTATCGGGCTTAAAAAAACACTCTATATATAAGCAGAATATTTTTAGAAATAAAGAATCACTTTCTTGAGCCAAAATACAAAATAATTTCTTTTTTTTTAAACACAGAAATTAAATCTGCCTTAAAAGGAAATTTCAGCCAGTGGCGTTAAGCGCCGGCTAACTTTGTATAGGCAGGTCCTTAAAAATAATTTATTTACTCACACCACACATAAACACAGCAATTTTCACTACAGCATCAAAACACAGTATATGTTTATTACTGGGCTGGAAATTTGGATTTCTGTGTTTCCGTACTTTTGGCAAATTTTACATTTTTTTTAGAAAAGCTTGTGCTTGTTCTAATTTGCACGGAATTTACCAAAAAAGTAAAAAATAACACTTTATATATTTGGTTGTGGCAACTGCTTAATGAAAATTTTCTAATAAAAGCATAAGTCGCGTTGCCTTTTTTCATTTTTTAAATAGAGAAATCTTAAGAATTTCGTATTTTTGTCTTATTTTAACCAACTTGGCTGAATGTTACATATGTCCACGTTGCAAAAGACTAAGGCGGGCAATGGCACTATATTTTGAGTATATTGGAAACGATCGCACATCAATTAATGTTTTTGCAAAAACTGCATAAATTTGTTGTTTAGTTTTTAAAAATTGCTTCAAAATAGGTATAAAAATTTAACTCTTTATACTCGGAATCCAAATCTTGTTTTTAGGAAATCCAAGAAGAATTTCTGTAGAATAGTTGCTGTTTTTCTCTACAATATTATCAGGAGTTCTTTTCAAAATCAATTATCTTCTAAATTTAATTGCATAAGTTAATGTAAAAATTCGCACTCTAGGCGAAAGAAAATTGATTTGGGTTTTTTCTAACTTTATTCTATGCGAACGATGTGTCAAAATTCAATTAAAATACATAAGTTCATGCGAACGAACAATAGTGACATAGACAAATCCAAATTGATTCGAATGTGAATGACTAGCTTT
Organism: Thecocarcelia acutangulata; assembly: GCA_914767995.1. Taxonomy (NCBI): domain Eukaryota; kingdom Metazoa; phylum Arthropoda; class Insecta; order Diptera; family Tachinidae; genus Thecocarcelia; species Thecocarcelia acutangulata. The sequence continues at coordinate 113,272,687 of OU612094.1, forward strand.
CTTTCGCATACATTTTCATTCGATATCGTCGAACAGGCTGTAAGTTTCTTACATTTTTACACAGCTCTTGATATCACTTTTGCATACTTTTTTATTTTTGTTGCCGATTACTTTTGTCAGATGTAAATTTTTTTATTCAAACAAAATGTCTGTTTTTATTTTGTAGTCGAGTTTAATGTTCTTATATACAAAGTCTCTCTTTTTGTGTCTCACTTACAAAAAATTTTATTATCATCAATAGCAAAAATCTTAGTTTTTAGGACAAAAATCGTCAAATCGTCATTTTGCTAAATTTGACCTTCGAAATCGTCAAAGTGACGCCTTATCGTCAAATCTGGCAGCTATGGCTTCGAGCCTTAAGCTACGTACACACGGTTGTCAGATCTTACAATATTGCCTGTAATATTGTCTGAAAATGTATTATAATCGTGTGAACTGCCAATTTTTAACTTACAAAGTTGCCAGAAAAACCATTGTCAATCAATTATAAGACGACAATGTTGTCAGGCATCTGACAATCGTGAGAACACTCTTCGTCGGCATTGCCAGATAATTGGCGGGTATTGTAAGCTCAGTTTTGATTGTCAGATGTATAAAATTAATGCACCTGACAATGGCATCATTGTCAGAAAAAAGTTTGATGGGCAACACTGCTAAACAGATGGTTGTTGATATACATAAGTGGCAATGCCTTACAACATGTCTGGCAATTTTTTTCATCTAACAATCTGACAACCGTGTGAACTGACAATTTTTGTTGTCAGATGAATTATTTGTCAGACCATAGTCTGACAATGAAATTGTAAGATTTTCTTACGATCGTCTGAACACACAATTTACTTCTGCGGGACAATTTTTCATTGTCACTACATTGTCAGCATGTTGCCAGATCTTACAATATTGTAACATCTGACAACCGTGTGTACATTGCTTTATTGGCAATAATGTGACACAAAATGTCGATTATGTACACCACATATTGCTGAAACTGCACTAAATATCTTCTCATAGAATAAAGCTGACGATCTAGCTGCTTGATTTATGTAACGATTTTTTTTTTGCGCTTTATTTATTTATTGAATCTTCACAAAGTGTACTAACAACAATAAGTATTCAAATCTTAATGCTAAATACAAAAAATTAACTAAGTTCAGACAATACTAGACAAAAAGTTTTATTTTGCGCTGGTTATATCGATGAAATCACCTATTTAACGCGGTGGCAATGGTATCCTAGAGCTGCAAAACAATCGATAGTACTATCGATAGTTTTATTTTTAGCTAACTATCGATTGTTTTCGTTCGATAGTGATACTATCGACAATTTTTGAACGTATTACGAAGCCGGTTACATGTAGCCAGCATAACGTTTCTGGCCATTTATTTAACCGCCTTCAAATTTTTATAGGTATAGCGTAATTTACAAATGAAAATATATTATATAAATCATATTATATATCAAAGAAAAGTGTATTATATCATTTATTACTTTTATCCCAAAGGAAAAAGAGTTTTTTTTATATAAAAAATGTTAGTTAAACATGGCAACTTATATCTGGCGGCTGCGGCTAAATGTCGACTGCAACTTAAAAAACTTTGTTCTCTTTGCATACAGGTGACGCTGCAGCTCAAAGTGTTTAGCAAAAATAAAAAGAAAAGTATCTAAATGTTATATTTTTTATCATAGAATAAAAATACGTAAAGCTTTTATATATACATATATAAATATGTATGTATCTATGTTTACTAACTTCCACTTGAGTTACAGATTCATAGGCAAAAGTAGCGCTTAACGATAGTATCGATAATATCGATAGTTTTTCTTGAAACTATCGAAAATATCGATGGGGACGACTATCGATAGTTTTGCAGCTCTAGGGTATCCCTTCTTTTCAACCGATTGTGACCGTGCAAGAGATGAAGAGAACGAATGATACTAAAATAAAGGTCGTACTGACTTCTGCAACGAGTGATTTGGAAAAAATAATAAAAAGAGATCTAAATGGTTCACCCTTTGAATTTATCTCTACATAAATACTAATTTCCGATATGAGTTCGCTTAAAGATAATTGAAAAGCTAGAATGCTTATTACAACAGATTTGTTCAATTTTCCAAAATATTCTGGGAATGAAGTTTGTACTGATATTCATTTGAATTTCAAGCTATTGGAAACAGCTTCGTATGAAATATTTGATTTTCTTATTTAGTGCTGAACCAACACCCACTCAATAAGAATAAATTCTTTCAAATGTTAATTTGCATATAATAGGTAACGTACTCAGTCAAGGAAATATGATTGTAGCTTTTGCACAAATGGTAGCCAGACAAGTTATTTATACATTCATATGATATAAAGGGTAGTCCAACTATAACGCGCAATTGTTAGTCACAAATTAACGTCAAGTTGTTTGACCAACTTAATTTGGCTTTTCTTTGATTCAGTGCTTCACAAATTCAACCATAAAGAGGAAATTCAACAATTAAGCAGCGCTTTAAGATAGTTCAAGTCTTTTACGAAAACGCATTTCGTGCACTCCATAATATTTTTTATGTGTTCACAATCGATAATAAATTTTAGCTAACCGGGCCCAGTTCGTAATCCGGAAGACATTACTGTTGGTTGGCCAATCAGCTATAGTGAATGGTGCTCGTTATCATTTATTATTCATGTTCTGATATTATCCTGCACCAGCAGTTATCGCGAAATGATAAATCGTTTAACTGCGCTTGCGTACGGACGTGTTTCGTAAAAAACCAAATTGCACTGGAATACGAGTAAATTGCAAGCAGGAATAAGTGGTGTTTTGCTTAACATCCTGTGTAGCACACGTGTGTTTTTCCACTGTCGTGTCGTGCTTTCTTTGTGTGGTCATTGTTAAATTCTTTTGAATGTTCTTGCTCTGCAATTATTTACCTTGCAGTAGGGAAGTGTTGAACCAAGTTGTGTTAGTCTAAGCAGTGTCGAAGGCATCTATAGTACACTGGGCACTGATCATTTTAACTAATTTAATTCACTTTATAATACACTATATGCTTGTTATGTTGTTATTGATATATTCAAGTCAAATGTGTACAAACACTACTCCCTCTTTCGTTCCTACTATTCGTAATCTATTTTCCAGTACCATGCACTGCATATGCAGGGGTCATCTCCTGACTGCTGGTGCAGGATAAAAAAAAAACTTCTTGTTACCAGAAGTTGAGGAAATTTGCCACAACCAACAAAATAATGGCTCTGTAGCACGAGAACTTCAATGGCCGTGTTATCTCGCGTCGTGGAGATGTTTATTGGCCGCCACAATCATGAGACTTGTAACGCTCAAAGTCGGAGTTCTCGTTTTGGAGCAACACACGTGAAGTCGTGCTCCCGCTTTTTTTCATATATTTGTATTTATTTAGTTATTCATTTGATTATTTCATTTATTATTAACTATTAACGCAAGAAGTGTTGTTCTATTTGCTTTTGAATTAATAATTAATGTAGTATAATAAGTTACATGTAATGTAGGTTAAATTATTTCTAAGTTTAAAATTTGTATTTAAAATTAACGGTCAGCGTAGATAGCACCACCATACAATGAATAAATATCAGCAGCGTTGTCAACTCGATGCGTTTCGCACAATTTTTGGTGCTTCTTAAAATTATTTGTTTGAAGAATTCTTTAGTCGGTGCGGGTTGCGCTTTTTTTAACTTTCGGTGCGATTTTAAAATTTCGATGGCACAAAATTTGTGAACTCATTACGGTTTTGGTAATTGAAAAATTACCAAATTCTTACATAAATTAAAAAGTTTTTTTCAAAACGTTTCCATTAAATATTGATTATGGTAAACTTCATATTTTATTAGTTATAATTCTGGCAAATTTCCGTGTATTTCAATAAATTCTTTTAACGACACCGCTTACACTGTGTTTTATAGAATTGTTATTAATAGAGTTTAAAGGCTTGTAGTACGATGCTGTTACTTTTAATGATCCGATAATTGTAAATTCTTTCGACAGTAATGGTTGTATGCTCATGAAATATAATTTTGACGAAGGTAAGCAGGTATTTTGGATCCCTGATAATAGGCTGTAAAAGTCACAGCTGATTTAAGTTGACAGCAAATATAATTAAATGATATTACTTAATAATAAATTAGATAAAATATCTTTATAATTATTGTAAAGGTAGCATTATCTTAATAAAACTAACAGAATCGTATTAGAGACCAAGTTTGACAAACACGAATTCTAGCTATTGAACGAATTTGATGGCATTAGATCAAGCGGTGCTATCAGACCTAGTTTGATTGTATAATAGTGGCTTAAAAGGCTGTTGTTTCATTATCGTGTTTTTAATATAAAAATATTGTACTTCTTCAAATATAAAATAGCTTTTTAAAAATGAAAGGAAAAAATTTAAAATTCGGTGCGTTTTTGTTGAAATAACGCGCTTTTTTCCTCATTTTGGTGCGTTTTGAAATTTCAAAGTAGACAACGCTGAATATAAACCTTGAGACAATGATTGCTCAACACAGCCGCACATATGATTGCGCGTAGATGTTAGTACGTGTATGTGTGCTCAGCGTAGAGTATAAAAACACGAGCATCAGCATATTCATGGCAGTTTGGTCGGCGGCTGGCCTTCGGGTAAGACGTGGTTGGGAACAAGAGTTTTGAATTCTATTTCCAAAAATATCTTATCTTTGGGTGATCACAGCTGTGGCAAAGGAGTTCTTAATTCCAAACATTTTACTCTTGAGGGGTTCATTTTTGCCTGGTCTGCCTCATCGTCAGGTTGGTATTCGAGGGAGAGTTTTGAATTCTCTTGAGAACAATTTGCCAACGTTGGAGGGCGACGGAGAGTGAAGGTGTTATTAATACCTTCACCATCCGCCAGAGGAGTTTTTAATTCCACTCCAGCGCGACACCAGAGGCAGTGGGTCGGTGGGGAAGTGAGTGCGTCCGTGCAGGAGTTTTCAATTCCTCCATAGCAGCCCGCAACCCCGCTCCAACATCAGCCGTAGGTGGTGCCACAGCCGCACGTGATAAAGACACCACACTGAAGACTAATTATGATACGACCCTGGACCACGCTGAGCTATCCCAGCATATAGCGGGAAGTGTCGTTACAGACTTAGCACGTCTTGGTCGTGGCGTGAGGATATTTAGCATAAAAAGTGTACGACTATAAGCCAAGAACAATTCACTCAATTCCTCAAAGCCTCAAAGTCATCGATAAAGGCGAAGCCATGCAAATAATGCAAAGGCATATGGCCGATATCTTATTTCACACATACTCTCGGTAGTCATAGATTCTTCTATTTTAACAAAATATTGCGATAATTCTTTGCAAACTTTTTGTTTTGTTTACAACTAATATCATGCGTTTTGGTTGGACCAGCCTTTAGTAAAATACACCCCATTTCAATATACGTTTTGTGCGTTAAAAAAAATCAAAACCAAAAAGAAAACAACTATGAACGAGCAGCTATTAGATGATTTAAAATTTAAGTTAATTTGATTTACGCAAGGAATATTTGCAGCATTAATTGCAGTTGTACGTAAATTTTCTATTACATTAAGTGCGAAAAATATGCAGCTGCATTAATCTTCAAATTAAATATAGAATATTTTTAATTAAATTTACTGTAGTGATTTAATCTTTTTCTACATTTTGCGAATATGTAGTATGGGTGCTACAAAAGCTAGAAAGAAGAAAAAGTTAATGAATTTTTAAATTATATCAATATGAATTTGCCATAGTGATTTTAATTTGGCACATAGAATTCGAGATGAAATTTTGTTGTTTAGAAAGACGTTTTGATATCTTGAGGGAAAATGTGTATGTACGAATATTTGAAATGGGACAAAGAATGTTTCTTAATTATCTGTTAAATTGAGTAGCTTTTTTTCAGGCAGAAATCGTTTTTATAAGTAAAAAAAATCAATTACTTAAAGTTTAATTTATTGCTTAAACAAACTTTCCAATAATTATAAAATATTTCTGGAAAAAATCTTTTTACTTATTCAATGTCTTAAAAAGAAAATTAAAAATGTTTAAATTTTGCTTTATTTTTAGGTTAAAATATGGTTTCAAAATCGCCGTACTAAATGGAAACGGCAGGATAATGTAACCAACACTGAGGCAGCGGAGGTTAAATCGGCTAATCACGGCAAAACACCAACAACATCAACAGATAATTCAAATGGAAAAACAACGACGACAACAAATGGTTCAGGAACCACGACAGCACTATCAACAATAAGTACCGAAGGGCTGGTAGCGACAACAACTAAAAAGAGTTCCCATAATTCACCTGGCAGCAATACCAGCAGCGGCAACAATAACAATAATAGTAGCAGCAACAACAACTGCAGTAATATTGAAAGTAAACGAAATATTGCAAATGATATAAGTGCAAAATTAACCGCCAAACAAGCGACAAAAATCAAAAAACAATTGAATGCAATGCTCGAGAAAACCTCAAAAAATGCTGCAGGTACAAAGAATGAAAATAGCAATAATATGGCCAAAGCGGGAGGAGTAGCTTTAAATATTTCCACTGCAGACAACAAATCAAATAATGCAAAGGCGTTGGATAGAAGTTCAAATGCCAAAGAGCAGACAACATTACCGGCAGCAACTCAAAACAATCATCGTCATCATCATCACAATCATAATCATCGTCATATACCACATCATCATCATGCTATTCCATTGACGGTAGAGCCTGCAGCACCATTGGAACAGACTGAAAAACTAGATATCAAACTCGAAGAATCACCACAACATCGTGAACTGCAATTAACATTGCTGCGAGCAGCACATGGACAAAGTCCCCACTTTGGTGAAATGGATTTTGAAAGTAAACTGGCAGCATCAAAAATTTCAAACGCTTTAGCAATGGCCAAACTAAATGCCAGCGAAACTAAGCCAACCATAAAAGAAAAATCCCATAAAAGGGATGAAAGTCCTGATGAAAAATATTCAAGTAAACGCGAAAGTTTACAACAATTAAATTTACTTAATATGAAAGAAGAAATTAAAACACCAGCCAGCCCTAGTGAAAAAGACGAAAATAATGTGGAAGAAAGTAAAAATGAGAGAAAAGTCAATTGTGATACTGAACAAAAGGAAATCGATAATAGAGATCATCAAATGGAGTGTGAAAATTTTATTGAGAATAAAAATGGATTACTGCTTGAAAATGATGCTGAAGATGTTGAGAATGATGCTAAAATGAAAGAGATTTAAAATTTACTTAAATTTAAAAATATTATATTAAAAAAGATCTTCCAGTCAAAAAAGAAGAGTTAAATCTGTGCCAAAAAAAAAAGAATTAAATAAAAAAAGAAATAACAATTTTATTAATATAGTGTAGAATAGATATTTTTTATTTCATTTCATAAACTATTATAAAAATAAAGAAAAGTTAGAAGAAGCTCAGATAATGTCAGTTATTTCAGCAAAACTATTAATTTTAAGATATTTAATAACTTTATTTTATAAAAATTTAATATATGTATGTACATAGTATATGTTCTTCATCCTGATTAAAGTATCCAGATATGCATACATGATTATTACACTGCGTTATGAAATTTGTAAATTTACACGATTTTCCTTACGTTTAATATTATTTTCTTACTTTTTTTTTAAATTGAGACGTTTGAAAATAATCAGGGCCAAATCACCACAAACGATTGCAAGCACGATTAATTGATATTTTTCATTCATGGTACACGATATCGCATCAATTGTATTGTACACTCAGAGAAAAAAGTATCTTCATATTGATGACGGCGGGTCATCAGAATTGTGACAGCAATAGTATGTAAATAGTCATCAGTAATATGAAAACTGACATCAATCTCAACGACAAAAGTCATCAGACAATTTTGTTATATATCAATGCTATACAGCTGTGGTGACATCAATTCTCAATAATTCGATGAGATGGTGTCGAGTGTTTAGCGATAGAAGCCCCTCTTGGCTTCTCAATGCTATTACGTTTTTTCCGCTCATATTAGTAACTTACAAGCTGTCATCTGGTTTGGTAGATTACACCCATCTAATTGTCGAAATTGATTTAAAAAAAGCCTAAATAGTGTTATAATATTTTCTATTTATTGTTGAAAAGGAATTTGATTGTTAAAATTATTATTTTTAAATTTAAATTAATTTTTAAGAAGTGGAAAAAAATTTTATTATACTTATATTATATGTTAAATGTATATTCCGATAAAGCATCCCCATGATGTCAGTATCACATAATTGTCATAATTGCCGCTGTTGATAATTAGAGCAATTGATGTAATGGTTGACACCACAGCGATGAAAAGTGTAATGAGGTCGAAAATGATGACATTTGGCATTGCATTGATGTTAAAATACATCACAGTTATGACAGGTTTTCTATGAGTGTAAGAATATAAAAAAGTAAAAGCATTTCTTTTTATTCCTACTTTTAAGAAACATAAGGTCTTAAATCTATTACATTGTGTTTAAATTGCGATCCGTTGTGTATCGTTTGCTATAATCCACACGTGTCGTAATGAATTCGATACGACAGTTAATTCGATATCATACATATGCGGTGATCAGACCCCAGGATTTGCACTTAATTTTCATCACGTGCTTTGATAAATAAATGTTTGATGTTTACAAAATTAAAAATATTGACATCGAAACCATACGTTTTTATAGATTACTGGTACTAATAATAGGCCCGTTTCTTTATTCTACTTTGGAATGCCAAAGTAATCCACGGACAGCGTTCTCGTAATTTAAAGTTGTGTAAATGAGTTCAGTTTTGAGATAAAATTCTCCTTTCTCTTGCAGAAAACAGCTTTGTCTCGTATAACTTGGGATAGTTCAAAATTAATCAGCTCTTTTGAAATATTAACAATAACAAATAAATTGATTTGAATTGACTCATACTCAAAACCTTTCAATACTTTTGTTTCATCGACAGTATTACATTCTTACAGATTATTAAACAACTTTATAATATTTATAGGACATCAATTTGAACCAGCTACTCTAAAGTAGCTGTAGCGACGAAAACATCCTACTTTCTAAAATACAAATTTGTTAAAAACGAGTATCCAATATGCATCTACTTCTACTGTTACATTCACATTTAAACAGCAAACCATTGCGTATGACTGCAGCTCCAGCTCTTTAAAAGTAGAAGTAGCGATAGACGTATCATGATTTTCAAGAATATACATTTCTTAACTACATCTATTTTCCAAATAAATATAAATAAAGCGACAGGTAGAAGTAGCCTCTTTGCTACTTAATTGAAGTAGCAAAGAGTATTGGTAGGGGTAGAAACTGTAAAAATATTCTACTTAATTTTTGCTTCAATTTGAAATGAAAACATTATTTTTTTTGGCTACTTTATATGAATACTTTATGCTTGGAGCCACACAATTCATTTACATACTTTTATATACTTACCGACAATAATAATAACGAAGAAAGAACATGTATTATTTTGTTACGTGTTTATTTTCTTGTTTTTGTAATTTGTTTCACACTCTCAACAATGGGGCAGAATAAATCAAATTTGTATTAAATCTGAAAGTATAAAAATCGTGAAGCGTTGTTACGCCCTTTTGCATTTCAGGTGACGATACATAAAAACACATTTCATGAAATAGCACGTCTCAATCATAAACGATAAATTTCTAACTCAATATCTTTATTCCCCCTTATTGCAACATTGAGAGCAATTGAGAGTTATTGGCGACAAATTTGTATTAATGAAGGCAATATTATGTCGACTTTGAACGGAATTGACTTTGTTTTTCTCAACAATGTTTTTAGCGTCGACATAGTGAATTTTTGTTTTCAAGTAAGACATTTTTTAACCTTTTAGTGCCATGAAAAACTTTATAAATCATTTTTCTATCTTATAAGCATGGCATTTAAACTAAAAACCCCATTTTATATTGTGGTACATATTTTGATCCTACTTCTTAGAAGTTTGAATCTTTAACTTGAATTTTTTCTTAATTTTAGAAATAAAAAACGTAAAATATTTGCCTTTTAAATAAATTTAATTTTTGCAGCTTCAGATCTTTGTTTTTTATAAAAAATTTACAATTCAAAATCTTTTATTTCTCAATATTTCGATAACAATTTGTTATCACCGTCAGGAGAAATTAAATGTTACAAAATTGAAATTGAAAAATTATTGTCAAAAAATTCCTATACATAAAAACTTCATACACTAATTAAAGATTAGAACATGTTGTAATTCATACTTAAGCAAATCAACATGGCACATGTTGCTCACAGAGTACCATTAACATTAACATTTTTTTTTTATAAAAAGCAAATAAAAATAACAAATAAAACTTATATATACATACATTCAACGTGCTAATTTTTTGCTAACTAAATGACTATAACTATGCGCTAAATTATAAAATTTTAAAATTAATTCTTTTTTCTACAGGTGTGTTAATAATTTCTAACATATGTATAACGTTTCTTATAATTACTCTCAGTTTTTATTATTGAAACATTTTCAAAATTAGGATAATGATTTAATCTCGAGCAATGAGAAGATAACTCTTTTTTGTGAATTAATATGCCTATATTTTTGGTCTGATTTATGTCCTGCAATCCGTGTCCTTAATTTGTTTTTTGTTGTTCCTATGTATACTTTATTACAATTCTCCTGATTATATCCCTTACATGGAATTTTATAGACTATGTTAGCATTACCATTTTACTAAGTCTATCCTTAGTTTTACTAAATAATGTATCTAATGTATTATAACTCTTATGAGCCATTCTATATTTTTCCCTATTGAATATATTAGATCGTGCTAACCTTTCTGTCAGACCCGGTATATACGTTAGTGGTCTATAAATTTTTGGGTCTGTTAAATTAACTACATTATGAGTATTTCTCCTTCCAAATTGATTTATAAATTAGCTCAGATGGAAAATCATTGTTTCCAGCAAGTTCCTAATTTTAATAATGTTTGCGCTATGAATTTCTTCATCACTTATTCCAAGTACCCTTTCAACAAAATTTTTAGCCGTGTTGATGATTATATTCTTATTATCCTTCCTGATGCAGGAGGCTTTTGATACCAATCCATAACAAGCCTATTATCCCTCTTAATTACCATTGTTTCCAAATATGGAAGTCTTGAATTATTCTCCTTTTCCATGGTAAACTTAATATTATGATTAAAATCATTCAAAGCTGTAAACATATCCTCAATAGCCGAATCAGGAATTATACAAAACAAATCATCTACATATTTAGTCATCATTCTCGGTTTTATATTCAATCTCCCTATACAGCTGTGCAATAAGTTCTCCATTACAATGTCAGCTATAATAGGAGAAGCTGGAGATACCATTGGTAGTCCATTAATTTGCGTATATGTATATCTTCCCATTATACTGAAAATACATATTATCCTCTATACAAATTTTCAAAATACGTAAAAATAAATGTTTTTTATCATTGTGTGTTGTGTTATTAATCCCCACTTATCTTCTATGGTGCTCATTGCTAGTTCAACTGGTATACTAGGTGAGTGAGTCTACATCGACAGAAATTAGTTTATTTATACTTTGATCTTTTATCCTCTGTTTAAACTGCAATGAATTTTTAATATTATACTCCGAATTGTCAGTAATCTTCATTAGAATTTTTACAATATATTTTTATTAATTAACACAAACAATAATTTGTTTATTACTACAAAAGGATCATGGTGCAATACGAGTAATATACTAGGTAAAAGCGGAACTACAACAAGCCACAATAAAAAAATGACAGGACATTTTATTCTTGCTTTTCGTTGAGAACTGTCAAGCAAAAGAGACGAAAAACAAAACACACGCGTATTTTACTTTAAGTTTCCATTATATAAAGAGCTTTCCTCTCTTACCTAGCGTCTCCACATAGCAATTTTTATTGCTAAGCTCAAGCAAAAACGTCGGCAGAATAACAGTATAGCGATTGCTAATTGCTCTAGGTGGCGTAAACGTATTACTGCTTCATCACAAATACTAACAAAATTCAACGTGAGAAGTTGTATGAACAACACTGTGTTTGTTGTATGCACATCACTGCGTTTGTTATATATATTTGTATACCAAATTACAACTGACAGCTCATTGCAAGGTGCATTAACGTATACACGGTGGCAGCACTAGAGCAAAATTACAACAAAAACAGGCATCTGGTAAGCTATGTTTATCAAAAATATTTGTAACTGTTTTCACAATTATAAACTATGAATGTACCTTTTCATAATTATAAATTATATTTATTTTAATTATTTTTATGTTCACAAAATAATTTGAATATGTTTAATTCAGAATAAAACACTAAATTCACTTTCAAAAATGTAAACAATACATTTGACGTAAATAGCTTACTATATTGCCAGTAGCAAAAAATTGTCACATGCCGTAGTGATGCCACCGTGTATACGTTAATGCACCTTGGCTCATTGCTTGGCAATAATTGCTCAAGCAATCAGTAGAGCAATTATTGCGCAACAGGCTGCTACCTATAGCAATTTGTGGTCTACACATTGCAAATTTTATGGACGCAATCAAATTTGACAATTGCCGCAATAAATATTGCTATGTGGAGACGCTAGTAGGTGTCAAGGTGCATTAACCAGGTGGCATCACTAGCGCAGGTGACAATTTTTTATTTAAAATAATAAACCCATAAAGTCTTCTTAACCCGAATTGTTCCCGTGTGTCTACATAAAAAAGTTGTTGCTTAGAGCACCGTGTGTAAACAAGTTTCCAAAGAATAACGTTTTTTTTTTTTTTTTGTATCAACATTCTTTATTCAAGAAGCGTAATAAATTATTCTCACTAAAATTCAGTTTAGTCAAAGTATATTTAATATTATTAATATTTAATATATTAAGTGTATCCTGAGTTTAGTTGATGTATGCTTGTGAACAGTATCGTGGCAGCAAAAGTGTGAATAAAAGAAAAAATTATTAAATGTCGAATTTTGAAATGAAAAAGTAAGTATTGCTTTATAATTTGTTGTACGCTGTTTAAAACAACATTAGTTTTAGTGATTAATATAACTAAGAAGTCGCTTAATAGGTGTGTTTCTTTACTTTCTAGGTAAGTTTTCTGCAAATGAGAGCAAGCATAAGTTTTTCTGAAAAAGAGATAAAATTAACCAAAAGTACGGGAACGCAAAAACCCAAATTCCTAGCCCAAAAAAATCATATGTTGTGTTTTGATGCGGCAACTAGAAGCGTACAAATAAAATTTGACTTGTTTTTATGTATTTTAATCAAAAACATTTATAATTTTCAAGAATTCAATAAAAAAAAATACATATTTTTTATATGATTATTGTGTTGCGTTTGTTTACTTTAAAAATGGCGTCTTTACACTGAGTTTACACGTGCAAGTAACTTGTTACAAGTTGCGTGTACATATTAACAACCAACACATCGAAAAAAATAATAGAAACACTTGCAATTTGCACGATTGTTTACACACGCAGGTGCAAGTTCATTTTCAAAATGTCGTCGAAGACAAACGTTGTACGCCTTTGTACTGCATGCGCTTTAAACGGCTGTGCTGCCAAAGTTTTAGCATAGCAATATTACAGGGGAATTATATTATGTGCATAAATTTTTCACAATATAAATGATAAATTTGTATTCCAAATAAAAAATAAGTTGTAGATGTTTATTTATTTTGTGTTTTTATATTATGTTTTCGGCATATAATTAAAAATATTAATATTTTAAAAATTTTTCTGTGAAAAATACCCATTAAAGTTAAAATGAAATATCTATGGGCAACACTGTTTGTTTCTGCTTGCTTGCAAGTGAAAAAACCACTGCCAACCAAAATCAGTTGCAAGTGAGGCTACTACTTGCATGTATGTGAATGTATTAGTTAAAAAAATGTTAATGTATTGGGTTTTTTGCACTTGCACTTGCGTGTGTAAACATTCAGTTAGATGGTAGAACTAGTTTTTTCCCATACAAAAAGCAAGTTATGCCAAATTTTATACATATTTTTGCTCAAACAAAACGCGCGATCTTTAGCACACAGAAAATGCGTTTTGCGATTTTCACCTAACCAGTAACATGCACATGGCTGATAAAAACAATTGTAAATTTTGTTCAATTTCAAAATCAATAAACTCTCTAAAAAATATAAGGATGCCCTTCTTGATTTTTTTTTTATAATTAATTCTTTTTCAGATCTTTTAATACTGATTTATCGGCAGAGGTTTACATAAATATACCAAATAACAATATACATTCAATACGCATTCGATATTATCTTCAATATTATTATTATTTACTACAGACTTTTAAAGATATGCTAAAAGTAAGCGTGTAAAAAGCGCCACTTTAACGGATTTAAAAAAAACGCCCGCTGAAGCGAAAAAATGAGGCTATTAGGGTATTGAAAAGCGCTAAAACTGGCGCTAAATTGTCAACCGTGCACCTGATTAGTGTAAAATTAATTCGCTCTGGACCAAGGCGAATTTGTACAGGTCAATGCAAGCGGGAAGGCGAATTCAATAATATGTATTTTGTTATTGTAAAACTTACTGAGAATGTCAAAATCTAAATTCGCCTAAGATTGTTCAGCTAAGAAAAAATGTGACATAAACGTTAAATACAAAATTTTATAATTGTTTGTAATTAAAATCACAGATTATATTAGTTTTTCACTTTTAAATTCACAAAATTTTCTTGAAATTTCACTAAATCATACAAAAAAAAATTCAGATTAAAATGGCGCGGCAAACAAAAAATTATCACCTGAGTTGTCAATTCACCTAGTAGCCTTTGCTCTTGACAAAACAATTGAAAGCGGAATTGGAGTGTTGCTTAAGGTGGTATGACACTTCATTTTTATTTCATTGAATTGTTATAGAATTGTTAGAAAAAAATAGCATATGTTAGAAAGAATAAACTATATAAAACGTAGGCAAAACGTTTTTTTGCTGAAAAAAATTGACATTTCAAAAATAACCAAAAAAGAAAATATAAATTTATGAAAAAAGTGATTATAAAGAAATTAAATGGTAAAAGTTTGGTTAGAAGAAGAAGTTTTATATACTTATAATAAATGAAGTCAAGCAAGTGCCTTATATTTGGGATGTAAAGAAAATTAAGTTTTGGGAGGAGCTGATCATAAAACTTGATTTCTTGCTTTGCAATATATGGCTTTACTTTTGCTAAAATTTTCGCAAATTGCTGAGGAGTCATCCTCAAAATGAGTCTTCACATTCAATTTGTTTGAATAGGTTATGTTTAAATCCTTCGTCTTCTCGGAGAAGGAACCATCGGGAAGAACATTTTTTTTTTTTTTTTGTACTCCTGTTTGCCATTAACATGTTTATTGTATTTAAGGTATTTAATGCAATGGAATCTGTAATCGTATCATCCATTTTATAAACGTTTATTTTTTTGAAACTTGTTTTTTGAGTTTTTTATACAAATATTAGAAATATTTTAGTTTTTTCACGGTAGTAATATTATAACGGGTGTCGTTCATATCTTATTCATGACACAAAACGCGCCGGTTAGAACAAAAATCTCGTAAAAGCGCTGTCTTTGAAAATAAATTGCTGAGTTAGCAGCAATTTTAAATTTCCAAGCTGGATTTGTCAATTTTAATGTGAACATTTTTAAATTTTTTTGACATTTATTCATTTTTTATCGATAACAAGTATACAATTTTTGACATTCTAACATTTTGTTCAATATATCTGAACTCTTCGAACTTTAATTTTTCTATTACAATATGTTCTTACTACTTTCCAATACTAGAAAAATGAAGTGTCATACAACCTTTAATGATAAACATTTAATGGTCGTAGTTTCTAGCGATTTTAGCTTTTGTGTGAAACAACCTATTTTCAATTTATTATAATAAATAAATGTATTTTGTATAAATGCATAAAATACTCCCAAGTTATGTATTCGAAATACCAAATACTTTCAGGTCGTGTATTTGAAATGCAAACACAAAATACGTATTTGTATTTCAAATACTGCCCAGACCTGCATACGAGTATTATTGTCTTATTTCGAAGTAAAACTTAGTTTTTTTTGCTGAAATGAAACATTACATTTCTTTACTTTTGGGTAAATTCCGCGCAAATGTGAGCAAGCGCAAGTTTCTCTTAAAAAAAGAGATTTTTTTTTTTTTTTTTGTAGCGTTTTTTATTTATTGAATCTTCAAAATGAACTAACAATAAGTATTCAAATCTTAATACTAAATTTAAAAAATGGGATTCTTAAGTCCGGCCAATGCTAGACAAAAAGTTTTATTATGCGGGAGCTATTTCGGTAAAATCACCTATTGAGCAATCTGATGGTGGCAGCGGTATCCCTTCTTTTAAGCCGAGTGTGGCCGCCAAAATTAAGTATATTGCGCGCAAGAGGGTTTGGATGAAGTTCCAGTTTACTGACATACCTTGTCGCGTACTTAGAAAATTCCTCTTTAACCAGCGGAACACTCAGATCGTTATGCATTCGTGAATTTTTGACGTACCATGGAGCTGCAGTAATCGTTCGAAGAATTTGGTTTTGTCGTCTTTGAATTTTTTCAATATTTGACGCTGAGGCGGTACCCCATAATTGAATTCCGTAGCACCATATAGGTTTTAGAATTGCATTGTATAACAGAAGTTTGCAATCCAACTTCAATGTCGAGTTTCTGCCCATAAGCCAATTTAGTTAAAAGATAAAATATATTAAAAGTACGGAAACGCTGCAAGGGCAAATTTCTACCCGACAAATAAACATAAACAATGTTTTGATGCTGCACTAAAGTTTGCCATTTAATTTATTTTTTGATTTTTCAGTTTTTTTACTCACAAATTTTTGTTTAATGTTAATACAAAAACATTGAAAAAATTTGTTAATTCAAATCAATTTGTTTGGGCTAGGATCATAAAGATATTTCTGTCGGGGTAAATCTTTAAAAGAATGTAAAATATTTATTTGTAAGCCGTGTAAAGAAAATTTTTATAACATTTGTTTTCAGAAAGTAAAAAAAACTGAGTACATATATATATGTACGTATATTGAGTAATAAAATATTGTCTGTTTTGCACGCATGTGCGGCAATAAGACTTTACAAAATTTGTTATTCAATAATAAAAGGGAATTTAAAAATAAATACTTAAAATTTCATGTGATAAAAGAGAAAATAATTAATAAATATTCATAGTAGATTTCTGAAACTAAAAGTATACGATGCACTGTAATCATCCAGACATAACTAATTATTAGTTTTAATTTAAAATGTTCAATATATAACGTCTTAAAGTTTAAATAACTATAAAAATTGTAAATGGTAACAGCTTGATAAAAATAATTAAACTGAAAAATTTGGATAATGTAAATAATATATTTTAAAATCAATAACAACTTTCATGTTAACGCTGTATTTATCTAACGACTAATACTGTTAAAATAAAAAACTCTTAAATAACTTGATTTTTTTCTTATTTGTAAAGTAATATGTAAGAACATATGTACATGTAATGAGTGTACATAAGTATGTATTGTATATATAAAGTAAATAATTTAATGTACAAAACAAATGTTTAGTTTTAAGAATTAATAATGCATAAAAAGAAATAGTCATTAAATATATGCCAAAATTATATTTCAAACAATAAGCTTAACTTTAAGTTTTTTTCTTTGAATACGTTAAATATAAATTAGGGCACATCTTTAACTCCCTCTTCAGTTATAATAAATTCCGCAAATTCAATCGGTGTATCGGGAGAATAAAGGATTTCTAATTTTCGTACAGTTAAGAGTTTGTCTTTGTATTGAATTTGTTTGGGAATTTTGGTGATGCGCATGCGAGTTCTACCAAGGTGGGCCCAAGATAAACCCAAACAAGGTACTTCAGGCTCCTTTTCACTCACCGTGGCAACCTTTTGGAAAATAATAAGTCAAAAGTTAAGTATTTTTTATAAATTTTATACAAAACTACTGAAACGGTGTAAAGAAAATGGACGGTATTTTTGTTGCATTTATGGTCATGCTAAAGAACAAAGAGAATCTTAGAGATGCTATATACATACAAAAATATACATCTGTTTTAAAACTTCATGCAGATGAAGAGATGTGAAAAGGATAATAAACAAATGTGGTAAAATAGACTTTTAGTAGAAAAGCAATAAGAATGGACATTTACTATATGAAAAATGTTAAATAAAAAGCACATATCTTGTTATAAAATACGTATTGAACAAAACTGTGTGAAAGAAATAGCTAGAAGATTGTATTAAATCAGCCACATTCTGGCTGCCACTTAACGTTTAATTATACTTTCAACAGATTAGTCCGAAATAGAACAGAACGAAAAAATAAAAACTAACCATTCACAAATAGTTTCAATTGAACAGAAACAAAACAGCTGATTCAGAACAGAAAAGAACGTACAAACTAATTCTGCCTTAACATCATTCTAACGTATGAGTGGCCCGTGTGGTGAAAGTCGTTGGATACTAAATCGTAGAAAAGATAGTGCGTACTGCTGCTATGATGGTGACTAATGCTTCCGGCACTATGCCATAGAAAGCACTTTTTACTATGCTGGCTGACGGCTGATGTCATGATGAAAGAAATAGCCATGAATTCAGCTGTCAGGCTGTGGTCAAGCGGGACGTGGAAGGAGGCGACATATGGTCATGCCTCAATAATAGGAAGAATAGTGAACTTTCCGGAGAATATTCATTACTGTTCACCGGCTTTACTGCCCGACTACAGATTTGATGTAACTTTATCATGCACGGTCTCGGAGATGATCAGAACAAATCGTCAAGGCGACGTGCTTGAAATCTTACTGATGGATACAAGTCGCACTCGGGAGTTGGTGGGGGTATCTTTATCCCCCTATATGAGAGCAAGATGAGTTTCAGGATGAGTGTAGCATAGAGCAGGCCGAAATCACAGCAATTATGAGGGCAGCCAACTGGTTAAGGTACTACCGGATATACGGGGAGGATAACCGAAATTGTACTGATAGTAGGGCTGCACTGTATACACTAGCTAGGGACTATACGACGTCCAGGCTGGATCGCGAGTGGCAGATATCTCTAAACGAGATATTCGAACCTGGAGCTTCTCTGGGTAAGAGAGCACAGTAAAGTTCCCGGTAACATTGTAGCGGACGAACTGGCAAAGGCTGGTGTCCAGCTACAACAAATAATATCGATGGAATCCCGATTAGGAGCTGTAAGAAACGAGTACAGCGTCAAATTTTGACACCGCTCAAGAGAGATGGTTTAGTGAAGTCACCTGTACAATGTCAAAACTGACATGAACATTAGGACTATTATCCTTAGGGACCTGCCCCGACGGATGTTGCGTTCTGCTGTTGCGTTTAACAGGCTGGCTAGGCAGCCTGTTAAACTTAACCTAACATTACTACGTGTACGCCAGACTTCAAAAACAGTCAGATATTTAAAGAGTTTTGTCTTCATGTTCCAACTGCCTTTCAAGTTATCTGTAGACTGCATATAAAAAAAATAGTTTATACAATTAAGTTTTTATTCGCTATTTAAGCTTCTAACATTTATACCAGTAAAAAATTATAAATAGCTTGTTTTCTATGTTTCCCAGCTACATATCTATATGTCGACATTTTATAGGAACTACCCTAATCATCAGTAGACTTTGGAAATTTTTGAAAGATATTCTCAAACATTCAACTTTATATCCCAACAACATAAATAAATTGTTGAGAATTTAAAAGAAAAATGCTCTAATAATATCCGTCAAAACACAAAAAACAAGCTTTTCTATTTATAAACGTCTCTAACATTTCTTTACACCTTTCAAACAAATGAACAACCGTTGGTTGCTACGATTTGCTTTTTGAAAGTATAGAAAAGCAGAGAACAAAAATTCAAACAATTAAGTTTTTTATTCGCTATTTAAGCTTCTAACATTTATACCAGTAAAAAATTATAAATAGCTTGTTTTCTATGTTTCCTATGTTTGAGAATATCTTTCAAAAATTTCCAGTCTACTGATGATTAGGGTAGTTCCTATGAAATGTCGACATATAGATAGCTGGGAAACATAGAAGACAAGCTATTTATAATTTTTTACTGGTATAAATGTTAGAAGCTTAAATAGCGAATAAAAAACTTAATTGTTTGAATTTTTGTTCTCTGCTTTTCGATACTTTCAAAAAGCAAATCGTAGCAACCAACGGTTGTTCATTTGTTTGAAAGGTGTAAAGAAATGTTAGAGACGTTTATAAATAGAAAAGCTTGTTTTTTGTGTTTTGACGGATATTATTAGAGCATTTTTCTTTTAAATTCTCAACAATTTATTTATGTTGTTGGGATATAAAGTTGAATGTTTGAGAATATCTTTCAAAAATTTCCAAAGTCTACTGATGATTAGGGTAGTTCCTATGAAATGTCGACATATAGATAGCTGGGAAACATAGAAAACAAGCTATTTATAATTTTTTACTGGTATAAAAATAGTTTATGTTTATTAAACACTTATTTAACAAATTTTATATAGAACTTTGTCAAATAAGGGTCGTATTTAAACATACAATATTTTTTATGAATAAGGACAGAGTTTAATAATTCTATAACAATAAATATTTTCTTATAGAATTAAGCAAAAAAATTCGGTCAAACACGATACAAGAATAAAATGTATTTTTAGAGGACTCACCTGATTTGCACAAATCACTGCGCAGTTATATTTATCTGTTAGATGTAATAGACAATTGGCCAATTTACGCATGTCTTTAGCGCGCTCAATATAATTTGTATAAGTACGAAATACAGCAGCTACCGAATCAATAATAATCAAGCCAATTCGTACTGATGACATAAGTTGTGGCAAACATTCGGAAACACATTTCAAAAGTTGTTCCTAAAGAAAGAAAGCGTGCAAAAAATTAAATTAAAAATATAAATTATTTCAAAAACTTACGGCCGTATTCATAAAAAATATTGTATGTTTATTAAACAGTTATTTGACAAATTTCCCATAGAAATTTGTCAAATAACAGTTTAATAAACATAAAATATTTTTTATGAATAAGGCCATTAATGTTTTTGATTCTTCAATTCTCCTTTTCGATTAAAAATGTATATATACATACAGTATCGGCCAAAACCTAAGCACCACCACAGCACATTATTTTTAAATGATAATTTTTTTAAGAAAACAAAGTATACAACTTTTTTTAATATTTTTTTATTTATTTATATCTTTATTATTGAAAACGCAAACTTAAAGAATTCAGAGTTGATTTAAAAAAAGTTTAAATTCAAAAAACATTCTAAGTCGCAAATATAAGCGGACTAAACTAAAGTCCCCCTAATTTAAAATACAAACAAATTATTGAAATCATATTTCGTTGCGAATCCTTTATTCCGGATGACACACGCACATCTTTTAGGCATAGAGGATATTAAATTATTAATTACATCAGGTGATATAGCTTCCCAGGCTATTTTTGCGGCTTCAAATAAGTTTTCTTTGGTTTTGCAATTTTCTCGGTTGATTTTTAAGTTAACGATCTCCCACAAATTCTCGATTGGGTTAAGATCGGGAGATTGGGCAGGCCAACGGAGAACTTCTATCAAATTGTTTTGGAACCACTCCTTAACCACTCTCGACGTGTGTTTTGGATCGTTATATTGCTGCAATGTCCATTTAAGAGGCATTTCTTCTTCAGCATAAGGCAACATCAAGTCCTTTAATATATCACGATACTTGAAACGATCCATAGTTTTATCAATCTTATGAAGTGGCCCAATCCCTTGCCCAGAGAAACAACCCCAGACCATTATGTTGACGCCTCCATGCTTTACAGTGCCTTTGCAATATTTAGGATTCAACCGTTTCCCATTTGGTCTGCGTACACGCCTTATGCCACCTGAGTTCTTTAAATTAAACTTGGATTCGTCAGAAAACAGAACAGTCCTCCATTTTTGGACACTCCAGTCGAGATGGGCCTTGGCGAATTCAAGTCGGGCTTTTTTATTTTTTGACGATATAAAAGGTTTTTTTGCTGGTCGTCGACTGAATAATCCGGCCTCTACTGCTCTTCTGCGAATCGTTCTTTCGCTAATATTTAAATCTAAGCGGTTTCGTATGTAACTGGAAGATGCTGTAGGATCATTTTGGATTGTTTTTTTAATTAAGGAGTCTTCATGTCGCGAAGTTTCTCGTGGCCTTCCTCCAGAATGACTAGGAGATGTGCGACCAGACTGCAAAAACTTTTTAATTAGCCTAGAAATGATTGATCAAATATTTTGCACTTAATTGATGTCTTGATAAGCCGGCTCTCCAATCATCAATAATTCTAATTTTAAATTCATTTGAGTACTTATTGCGTGCCATTACTCTTATCTTATCGAAAACTTTAAAACAATGACAATTTTCGCATAAATTCTAAAAAAAAATTCTTAACATTGTAATTTAGTAGCTGCTGCATTTTTGGAGGGTACCGTTACCTAATACAGTAATGTCGCAGTAGCATAGTAAAATTTCCACACACAATATTAGGGGGTGCTTTAGTTTTGTCCGCTTATACTTGTGACTTAAAATTATTGTTGAATTCTAACTTTTTTTTTACTAAATTCTCAATTTCTAAGCTTGTGTTTTTCAATAATAAGGATATAAATAAATAAAAATATAAAAAAAATTTTTTAATGACATTATTTCCTGAAAAAAATTATCATTTAAAAAAATGGGCTGAGGGGGTGCTCAGGTTTTGTCCGATAATGTATGTACATACATATAAAAAATGTTAATACATAAGCGCTAAACTCAAAAACTAATATACCGATTTTGACATAAATTTGTATATAATTTCTTTGAGTCAAGACTCTGTGTTGTGCAGTTTCGCGTTTTTCTAGTGGATGGGTGATGGGTTTCCAAGATTTATTGGAAATGAGTTGTAAATAACTTTTTGTAGAGATAGAAGCTAAAGTAGGTAACACAAACTAATGTATAAGCCTTAAATTTTTTATAAAGTTACTCGACATATGTAACTTAAAGAACGGAAACTTATATTGGTTGATAAATCGAATTTCTTTAACGTACATATATCGTATTTATTTATTCCACCCGCAATTAATTGAGCTAACAGTAAGTAACCAATTCTTAATTTATCTTATCTTCCTAATAGATCTCAATTTGTCGTTTTAAATGATCGGTCCTCTAGTCTGCTACCTCTTTATTCGGGAGTTCCACAGGGCTCAGTTTTAGGCCCGCTTCTTTTTATACTATACATTAATGACCTGAATTTGCACATTGACTCAGTAAGTTGCAGATCGTTTTTATTTGCAGACGATATAATGCTTTTGTTTAGTAGTAAACGAGACAGCATGAGAGCTTTAAATCAAGAAATTAACTCCACTCTGGGATGTTTTTTATCGTGGGCTTCGATGAATATACTAAGACTAAACTTTGTTAAAACGAAAGCCATGGAGTGTGGATTTGAAGATAGTATTGCACAGTATTTTGAGGTTAGAGTTGGAGAGTTCTTTGTTCCATTTGTTGATGAAATGAAATGTCTGGGAATCTTTATTGATAAACGATTGAGCTTTGACTATCATATTCATAGTTTGCAATGTAAGATCACAGGAATCGTCCGAGGGCCATGCCCTATTGATGTCCAATATATTGTATGGTCTAGAAATTATTTCTGGAACTTTTAACTACGTTGTCTTAAAACTTAATAGAACTGTTAACATGATTGTTAGATATATTTATAATATTTGCAGATATGACCATATCTCAAAGCGTGTCAAAGATTTTCTTTTCATAAATTCCTATGCCTTCGAAACGTAACTTCCTTTTATAAAATCATTAAGAGCGGATTACCTTCATTGCTTCGGTCGAAATTTTCGTTTACACAATCCATAAGAAACCCTCAAATTCTTATTCCAAGAATAACTAGTACGATATATGAAAAATCATTTGTTATCAGAATAGCTCGTATATGGAACTATTTGCCTCTGGAACTAAGAATTTTCACTCACTCAAATAATGCCTTTCGTTTAAAACTTAAGAAGCATCTTACAAACTAAAATTCATTTATTGCGGTTTGGCTTAATTTACTTAATTTTTACTGTTGGGATCTTTCTTTTTCTCTTTTATACATTATTTATAAAAATATTTTATCAGGTTGGGGAACCTATGAACAATTGAACAAATATTTTCAATAGTTCATAGAGAAAGTGGCAGTTAGTTTTTAGTTAGTTATTTAATTTATTTTTTTCTAAATATATTACCGTTGATTTTATTAAAATAATATGCATACAATAATAAAATGTACATACATATATATATAACGCTCAGATCTGCACCTTGTAATATACTTTAAATTGGTCAAAGAGTGGCTTTTATATTACTTTGAATAAATAAATCTAAATCTAATTTCTTCCAAACAAGTTTGCCGAATATCGGCAAAATGAAGACCAAATTGAGCATTGCGTATCAGCAGTGTATTAGCGCCATAAGAGTTCTAAATTAGCGTAAAATACACAATTTACTCGTAATATACCAAAATGTGTTAAAGGCTTGTGTTTGGAAGATCGGCTGTATAAAAAATCGCAGAAGCAAAGCACAATTTAAACAGTTCACTGAAAGTGAGCCTAGATTATTATAATATTTTGAAAATAAAGTTTAGTAAAACAATTGAAAATTACAGTGTCGGCATTTTGGATTGATGAGGAACTATCGATAACTAATAGTGCAAACTGTTAATATACGAGTACATCGCACACAGATGCATGTATCTGAAATAGGTAGGCACTTACACTTTGCAAAACTTGTTCCACGTGTACATTGGCTAAGTAATTTATATCCAGGGCAGGATATTTTGTGGCGAAACTTTTAGACATTTCAAATAAACGTTTTGACGGGAATGACCCCTCAGTGCAAATGTACGCAACTCCACTTAATAGACCTCCGAAATCTGGAGGCAATTGTACGGTTAAAGACAGTTGCAAAAGTAGTTGCGTCTTGCCAGCACCTGAAATGCCACAAAATTCAGTTATGCCTCTTGTAATAACACCACCATGGGTACATCTGTCTAAAGCTGAGCAGTTAAAACTCAAGCGAGACCACTTAATATTGTGTGGAAGACATAACATATCTGAAACTGTTTTGAGGTGAATAAACAATTAGTTTTTCTTTGGATATAGGTATGTAAATACATTTTTTTACCTTTTATATCACTTTTTGCTGCTATTTTCGCTGCCGACGACTTTAAAATAAATATATCTTCAGGTGAACTGTCTTGCAGAAGCAGATGAGCCATGGGTGTTAAGATTGCCTGCTCAGGAGTCTTAATTTTTGCTAAAAAGCAAGTAGAGTAAAAAATGGAAAGGTTCACATAAATACATATACTTATATACATATGCAAATTAATAATACCTCTTTCAGCCAATTCCTTAGCTCTAGCATTTAAACATTCTAAGCCAGACATTTTATTTGACTAGAAGTATTCAAACCCACATACATATGTATGTTAGTAATTGTTATTGCGTGCAAAAGTTTTTTTATTGATTTAACAGCTATTTATTAGTAAAACTATGCTCATCTAGATATCTATGAAAGCGGTTATTTTCTGCTTAATTTAGCATATTGTATTGTATATCCACTTATTTTCAATTTTTCCCAACGCATTTAAAATTATAGCGCTTGTTTAATAATTAGCTTGTATTCTTTACAAATTGACCGTCAAAAATTAAATTCTGTACTTATTTCAATCAAATTCCCGCAAAAAACACTTTATTCTGAGCAAGAGTGCTGACACATTATTTTCTTTGAAAAATAAGCAAATAAAGTGCTGCCACACGTATTAAATATATTCACCTATTGGTTGGCGTATTGGATAATAACGCCGTGGGAAACCGTTAAATTTCGTCATGAAACAGAAACAATTGTTTTTTTTTTTTTTTTTTTTTAATTTAAAAATTATTAACATTATTAAAATATTTAACTTTTCTGAACGCAATTAGTACTAGGCAAAATTTGTAGGAAATAACGTTATAGTAGATTAGTACTTTGTTCACCACTGCCGATTAAAAAAATAAAAAAAAGCTATATATGAACATACATAATTGTTTAAAACCAGTAATGAACTTTCAATTAAGGTTTCAATTTCATCAACACTTACGACAAATTTTAAAACGTTGGAAATAACAATCTTAATGTATGTTATTGGAAAAAACTTTTCAAATTCTGTAATTTATGAGCAATCGAACTCATATGGAGCGATATTATCAAACCGGATACAATTGTGTATAGGCATACATACAAGAATTAATCCAATTAATTTAAATTTTTGCAAATCTTGTAGTTTTTTTTTTTTATAACAAAGTACCAATTTTTATTTCGATATTTCGCTAACAGTTTTTAGCATCGTTACAAACTGTTAGCGAAATTACGAAATAAAAATTAATAACTATTCTCTTATAAAAAAAAAAAAAAAAAACATTGCAAGATCTTAAGCTGCAAAAATTTGAATTAACATATAAGATCAAAGAGTATTAGGATAAAATTAAGAATTAATCCTTAAACATAGTAGGAATTTATTTGAAATTTTAAAGTTTAGCGAGGTTGTGTATTCGATTAGAGACTAAATACTCGTATATTCCCCCGGAGACACAGTGGATTCATTGTAAATATCTTCGGCGTTCACAAAATAATTACCTATAGCAGTCCTTCAACTTCTAACACATTGCGAAAACCAATCTTGATTAGAACTAGAGTTTTCGCTGTCTAATCTCAATTACATATGGAATGCAGCAAATTTTCTACAAGAGAAGATTCTAGGCTTCTTCGCTGATCCTTTTGTTACTGACTTACCTAGTTCAGATGTTTTCCTTGTTAATTCGTTGCCAATTTCATTGTTCAATACCACGCTGTGGCATATACTCAATTTTAATGGAAAATTTTTATACAACTTTTGCAATATACGCGTACCTATTTCGGCTTCATATATCTACCCGAATCGAAAATGATAAATTTGAATTTTCATAAGGATTCGAATTATGCACTGTTATAAATATGAATAAAAATTACTGCCTCTTACTATTTATACTGATTTAAAGTGGCAGTGGTGGATTGTTCCACCAAAATTTTAAATTATCATTATAATATACATTATCATGTTAAACATTTGACTGTAAGCAACTTCTCTTTGGTTTCAATGAATTAATAAATTTTATATGACTATTTTAGTTTTTTGTACTTACATATGTATACATGTTCGTTTTCAGTTTTATTTCCTGTATCATTGTTTTATATGCACACAATCGCAGCGCGAGTGCAAGCGCAGCTTTACCAAAGCTGCCTTGCTTTCGTTTTAAGAGGTCTTCGCTCCTGCCGTTTAAAAATAACTTGAGCCAGGCAAATACCACCATATAATATTAGAAATATTCAATAAGTTCAACTATTTATCATTTATATTCATATAACTAATTATAGTTTACAGCACAACGGGACCAAGAAAGGATCGAAGTGGGCTGGCGTCATGTAACTGCCGGCCTGTACAACCTAATTATATTTTAAGCTAAGATTGATTATAACTTAAAGAATAAATTTATATAATAGGTGAAAAATGTTGCTTCTTCTTTTCAAGTTATCAGAAATAATTTTGTTGAAGAATAAATGGAATATTTACAGTAAATGAGCACAAAACATCTTTATTTAGTAAAGACGGATAAAAGATTTCGATATCAGCGTACTTACATCGGTGCGTTTTAGAAAATCGTCTATTAGAAATGAAGAAATGGAAATTATTCTATCGAACGAGGAATTAAACTTTAGCAAATTCGAATACAAAATTTCTCTTAAATTTTTTACCAATTTTGATTACAACAGCAAATCTAAGTCATATGTATATTATGAATTTGATTAAAAATTTTAAGTACAGTTTTAATTTGTTACTGTAATTTTTCCATTTTTCCCGTTACTGGGGCGAAATTCTAATCCATGACAGACACTTCGAATATAGAAACTCATTTTCAAGTTGTTTGATCTTCTTATAGATTTGAATTATAGATTTCATAGTCAGGTTTGGTTTGAAACATAATCTTTGGACTCACAATCATCATTGTATTCAGTATTAACTTTATTGCTGAAAATAGGCTGTTACTACACATTTATTTTTCTTCAATGAATAATATTGCGTGCTGCAGTTCACCTCTTCGAGAAAGAAAAACCTACCTACATGAGGTAATAATACCAAATTCACATCGGTATTCACAGATTTCTAATCCGATTGATGTTAATACACTAAAAAATATTAGCTCTCAGCGTTTTAATTTAAATAAAGTTTTTGAAATACATTGAAGTGTGAATTTATGCCTTTTTGGAAGGTTTCGACAATTCTTCCAATGCTTTAATTTCAGCAGCTGCGTTGCGCTTCTTTTCCTCAGCCAATTTGGCATCACGTATCGCCTTCTGTTGAGCTTCAATTTCACGCACCTTTGCTTCCTTCACGGATAAGCGGCTCTGATGAAAGGCGCCGTAACCAACGCCAAGAAGCAACAAGGACCATCTGCCGAATTTGATCAAAGGAGATACACGTACTGGAGCTTGAGACATTTTGCTGTTTATAGTTATGTAATGAAACGTCTATAGTTGCAACTAGATTCCCTTAAATAATTGGAATTTGAAAAACAAAACAATATCATTACTTTAAAATTACAACTTGGTTATGTAAATGTGGAGAGAATTTTTTATTTAAATTCTCTGTTTCCAAAGGTTTACCTTGTATTCCAAACTCTGCAACAGAAAATCAAAATTCACAAGTGACGATGAAATGTCTAACCTCAATAAGTTCCTGAAGACAGCTGTCAAATTGAATTTTGGATAATGTCATCTGAAAACAAAACAAAATACCCGGTATTACCCACTAAGAGATAACCTATCGTTTAGACAGGAAAGTAGTTTCATGAAAGTTGCAATACACTCACTCTTTTTTTACTAACCACTCTCATTTTGCTTACTTTCCACTCAGCTTTCATCAAAACTTTCATGAAACAAATTTTTTGATCTTCGTGAAGAAAACAAACTTTTTAGCAAACTTTTTTACCGTTTAGCAAACTTTTTTACAGAGTTGCATATTTCGTACAGTAATGTGCAAAAAATACACAAATAAAAACGTAGTGTGTTTTTCAGCAAACGAAAATAACTATTTTACTGAAGCGTTTTTTTTTTTTTTTTTTGGATTAAATAAACTGATTTTCGTTGTCTTTCTCAGTGGTGCCAGAAATTTTTACACCAAATCTTTAAAAAAATCATAATTTAATATAACAAATTTTATATTGGGAGATATTACCCCGCAAACTTTTTTTCTAAGAAAAATTAAAAAAACATTGTATCTTAAAAAAATCTTCCAAACTTCTTGTGTCATCAAAAAATTTATGCTGTGCAATAGTGGACCAATAGAAAATTCTGGCCCACCAGTTGCCACTTCTGGCTTTGCTCGATATTGGGAGATATTAACCCAGCAAACTTTTTTCATACAAAAATTAAAAAAAATTTGTTTCTTAAAAAAAATCTTCCAAACTTCTTGTGTCACCAAAAATCTTATGCAGTTTAATAGTGGACTAATACAGAATTCTGGCCCACCAGTTTTCACTTCTAGCTTTGCTCGATATTGGGAGATATTAACCCAGCAAACTTTTTTCATACAAAAATTAAAAAAAATTTGTTTCTTAAAAAAAATCTTCCAAACTTCTTGTGTCACCAAAAATCTTATGCAGTTTAATAGTGGACTAATACAGAATTCTGGCCCACCAGTTGTCACTTCTAGCTTTTCATGAAAAAAGTTTGCTGGGTTAATATCTCCCAATATCGAGCAAAGCTAGAAGTGACAACTGGTGGGCCAGAATTCTGTATTAGTCCACTATTAAACTGCATAAGATTTTTGGTGACACAAGAAGTTTGGAAGATTTTTTTTAAGAAACAAATTTTTTTAAATTTTTGTATGAAAAAAGTTTGCTGGGTTAATATCTCCCAATATCGAGCAAAGCCAGAAGTGACAACTGGTGGGCCAGAATTCTGTATTAGTCCACTATTAAACTGCATTGGACTTTTGGTGACACAAGAAGTTTGGAAGATTTTTTTTTAAGAAACAAATTTTTTTAAATTTTTGTATGAAAAAAGTTTGCTGGGTTAATATCTCCCAATATCGAGCAAAGCCAGAAGTGACAACTGGTGGGCCAGAATTCTGTATTGGTCCACTATTTAACTGCACAAGACTTTTGGTGACACAAGAAGTTTGCAAGATTTTTTTTAAGATACAATTTTTTTAATTTTGCTATGAAAAAAGTTCACAGTGCTCACATACATAAAAGTATTATATATAGAACTATAATATTTTGTATTTAATTGTGGCATATCTTTATTTTTTTGCTTTTGTTTTCAATTTATTTTTAGTTAAACTAGTTTTTAGTTAGTTTATTTGGTTTTTCTTTGTGTTCAATATGTGGAAATCATATTGGTATGTTGCACATATATAAAAAACATGTGTTTTTAATTATTTGCGTTTTCAGTACAGGAAATGCACTTGGCATCACTAATACGTTTTTTTGTATGTAAACATAAAGAAGTACTTTTTTTGCAACTCTGTAAAAAAGTTTGCCATTCACCAAAGTTTGATTTCTTCTCATGCGTAATTTTTTGACGTTTTCTGAAAGTAAAATGACAAATTGCTAAACATTGTTGCCACATATAAAGAATTATATAAAGTTGCAGTATTGTAGTAAAATAATAATTATAAAATTAACTTCTTTTGCAAGTCTATGAAAATAATTATGATCATTTTTCATTGTATTGTATATTTAACACATAAAGAAAACAATTAAAGTCTTTTTATAAAAATAACATCGCAGAAACATTTATAATGATAAGTTTTTTTTAACTATTGCCCCATTAATTTGTATATATAATAAGTTCGGCAACTCTGATTAATAACAAACAAAATAAGAGTGGAGAGAAGTAGAGGCAAATTTTGCAACTCTTTGCCTCGGCGACATTTGTAAAATGAACTTTCACTTTCCTGTGTAGACGAATAAAAAATTTTCATTAGTCGTCTATTTCAATGAAATTTTTTTTGTAATACGTATACAAAAATTTCATGAAAGTACTTTCTTGTGTAATTTCAGCGTAAACATTATAGATGGGCCTGCATTATTATTGTTTACGAGAATGTCATCTTAAACAAAAAACGAAAAATTAACACCCGGCACTACCGACTCAAAAATTGATATATAAACATTACAGATGTGGCAGCATTCTTATTTGTTTACAAATTCCAAGGTGCATTACACGGTGGCAGCACTACGGCATGTGACAATTTTTGCTACTGGCAATATAGTAAGCTATTTACGTCAAATGTATTGTTTACATTTTTAAAAGGGAATTTAGTGTTTTATTCTGAATTAAACATATACAAATTATTTTGTGAACATATAAATAATTCAAATATATATAATTTATAATTATGAAAAGGTACATTCATAGTTTATAATTGTGAAAATACTTACAAATATTTTTGGTAAACATAGCTTACCACATGCCTGTTTTTGTTGTAATTGTGCTCTAGTGCTGCCACCGTGTATACGTTAATGCACCTTGACAAATTCTTTTTGAGCTATTTCTTCAGTTTAACCTTAAACGCATCTGTTTAGCCTTTATCGCCACGGGATTTGTCCACAAATTGTTCGATTAACTTGGCTTCCTTTGATTTTTTGCTTTAACAGCCAACTCCAAGATGAGTAGAAACTATCAAGAAGATCAGAATAATGAAATTGAAGCATTAGATTCCATTTACTGTGGCGATATGGAAGGTGAGTAATCTCGACACAAATCCAATATTTCTAATAATTTGTTTTCTTCAGTTTTAGAAACTGAACCACTGCATAAATTCAAAATACCTATAGCTACTGAGGAATATGATAAAGAACAGTGTGATAAAGGTTTGGCCTGCCATTTGGTTTTCACCTATACTCCCACTTATCCCGATGAAGCACCAACTGTTGAAATCGAAGAACCAATCAATTTTGAGGAAAACTATGAAAAGAGGTTATTGGATCACATTGACAAATCTATTCAGGAGTTCATTGGTATGGAAATGATATTCAGCTTAGTCAGTACAGCCCAGGAATGGTTAAATGAAAGATGGGATGAATTTAAAAAGGCAAAAGAAGAGGAGGCCGAGCGCAAATTAATGGAAGCCGAGGAAGCAGAACGAAAAAAATTTGAAGGTACTCGTGTTACCGTGGAATCCTTCATGAAGTGGAAAATGGAGTTTGAAGAAAGTATGGGCATAGCGGCAAAAAGAGAAAAGGCGACTGATTCGAAAAAACTAACTGGTCGTGAGCTCTTTATGCGCGACAATACGCTGAACGAGTCTGATATAAAATATTTGTTGGAAGCTGGTGATAGCATAGAAATCGTTAAATTCGACGAATCTCTATTTCAGGCAATGGCAGAACTTGTTTCGGACAATGAAGACGACGAGGATGATGAAGATTGGGTGCCTGGCGACGAAGATTAAACATATTTTTTATTATTTTTATGAAAAAGCATTTTTATTGTAGTTTTTACAATAAAGCGTATATTGAATTATTTTTAAAATAAAAACCTATGTTATTGAAAAAATCTAATCCAAGTTGATTTTAGATGAAGCTAATTCAGAAAGATGAATGCCTGCATTAACTGTTTCAATGTCATCTAAATTAAAACCATCATCGTCGGATTCGTTAATTGATGCAGCTTTCGTTTTGCTTGGCATTTGCCCAGCTTTCACAGGAGGTGGCAGTTTTTCACGGGGGAAATCTAATTTTGGCCATGAACCTGGTTCAGCCTTTGGCATGGTTATTTCTACTTTGGTACTATACATATGAACTTTAACATTTTCAACATTTATAATCTGAAATCATTGTTGAAATTAAGCATCAATTTCGTTATATAAATTCAAAAATCTACTTACTCCTCTAAGTTCCAAATCAATTTCAAATTTAGCATTTTCTTGATCTGGGAACAATAAAATGCAATGAAAACGTACAGGATTTACTTCCACTATACTTTGAGCATAGTGATACTTTTTGGCGTAGATAGAAATAATAACATCTTTGGCTGTTTGATGCCAGTCATAACGGCAATTAACGACTCTCTTGTTATCACCCTCTTTTATGTATTTATGTTGTCCATATGCACAACCTTTTTGAGCCATGAAAACTGCAAAGTCGGATGTTTTACGCTGACAACATGACCAGTACTTCATGCCTTCATGAAAAATCGGTACACCGCTATGAAACTGGCATTCACCGTTATCAGAATCCGTACCAGTGTATGAATAAGTACATCCCGAATTTTTGCACGAAGTACCAATAGATATTTCACTGTTTTAAAATTTCTCAGATTCTTTATCAATTTTATTGCCATAGTATATTAACTTACTTAGAGTTTGAAGAATCATTTTTAATTGGACCTTTAGTCACTGTGCTATCGATAAGCTCCTTTAAAGCTGGCGCAACTGTAACTTGTATTTCCGTCATAGCTGAATCAACAGGTGGTCGCTCCATGGATTCCTTAATAGGAGCTCTTACAACTACCACCTCATCATTGTCTTCACTTTTTGGTTGCTTTTCAGGTTCTGGTGGTTTTATGTTAGAGTGTTTGGACAATGTGCAACCCTTTATACTTAAAAATTCCGTAAAGTCAACGGATTTTTTATTACAGCAAGACCAGCCTTTATAGGCATCGTGAAAGAAAGGTTCACCAGGGTGATGGCGGCAAGAATCTGCAATATAAACATTTTAATACTTACGTACATAAATGCAAAATTTTCTATACACATTGAAGTTGTACACAGTTTGCAGTAGGTAACAAATAACATATTTACATTCTAGGCTTTTGTTATCAAGGTACTGATAAATAAGCAAATTTAAGTTAAAGTATTAAACTATTTTGCAACTTAAGCTTCTTTTGTCTTTAAAATTAGGATTTTAACTCAACTTTATACACATTGTTTACAGTATTTTTTTCAGATCAACTAAATTTTTTGCTCACCATCTTTATTATTTTCTGGTTCAAATTCTGCTCCGCATCCGCGGTTGTAACATCGCAACATTTCTTATTGTATGTTTAAAACAAGTCTACGGAAAGTTTACACGCAAATCACGTTTTTTAATAAAGTTTTATTTCTAGAAAGGAGCACTTTGTAAGGAAAAGCGATGTAAAGATACAACAGATGAGCTTAATCATATGGTAAATTAAAATTTTTCTAGAAAATTTTGCAAATTAGCAGAGATGCTTTTTCAACACTATGGGCACTAACAATTATGAACGGCTGTAACAAAAGTAGTAAAATGAGCGTTTATAAACAGTTTTTATTATTACCGTTAAATTGATCCACATATACAACGCAATTCTACTATATGATACTATTGAATTCAACATTGAAAAAATTCAAAGGCGACAAAATTTTTCAAACGATGACTGCAGCTCCATGATACGTAAAAAACTCATTAATTCATAACGGTCTCTGTGTTCCTCACGTAAAAGACGAAATTTCAAAGTACACGACAAGGTATATCAGTAAACTGAAATATCACCCAAATCCTATTGCACGCAATATACTTATTTTTGAAGGCCACTCTCGGTTGCCACCATCATTTTAATTCTTATTGTAAAACTTAAAGTAGAAAAAAGGTAAAGGTGAGGTAAATCATCGTAAAATTTGTGGTGTTTATTGGGTAAGGCTGGTTTGAGAAAATGTAAGTCTTCAAACTTTCTTGCAGTAATTTTGCTTATTTCTTGATAAGATTGATGCAAATTTTCAAAGTCTGTAGCATAAATTTTCTGCGGTGATATATTTCATTCATCAGAAAAACGAATTTTAAAATATATATGTATCTCTTTCTGCGAGTCTAGTTCTGGGATGAAATTCGAAAGAATCATCAGATTCCATATTAAGCCCGTATGGACCTAGTTCCATAACACTGTCGTCTACTTCAATTTCATAGTTTTGCCACACCAATTTCTTAAAAATACACACTAAAATTAAACTAACTGATCACACGGCTATGCTCGGAAGTTTGTGCAGGCACAAACACTTAATAGCATGTTCACATGAAGGCTTATATTCGAAGTTCGCTCTCTCTTTCGTGGTTCGCGGCCCAATCTAGATTGAACCAACATGATTCGCCATACAAAATTTTATGAGCGAACCAGCTTGGTTCATTTTGAATCTTGTTGCGAACCATGCAAAAACTACTATCATCTCCAAATTCGTTAGTAAATTATCGGATTATAATTATCTGAACTAGGTCTCAAAAAAATTTAAACGAAGAAAAACCATATAATTAATGTGTATAAAATCAAAATAAGCACATGGAACATATAAAAATTGGATACTTACATAAAGAATTAAATAAAAATTGCAAAAGAAGTAGTGAAACGTTTGCACAAACTATGTAAACATTGGTGTGAAACAAAAACCAGCCGTATGAACACCTAGTTTCGCAATAGTGGTTCAGAGAGCGAAGTTAATGTTTCATATTACCGTCTGAATATGGTATAAAGTTGCAAAACTATCGATAGTTTTATTTTTGGTCCATTATCGATATTTTTTATCTGATAGTGATACTATCGGCGAGAAAAAAGGAAAGTAAAGTTTATTAAAAATACTCGACGGCTGGCATATATTTAGAACAGAAAAGGCTGGTATTTTTTTTTTTTTTTTTTTTTTTTTTTTTTTTTTTTGTAGTTGTACTGAGCTGTATTGGCCGGCAAGAACCAGCCAGCACAGTCAGTAGTCCAGCAACACACCGCAAAATGTTCAACATTTTGTTTTTTATACCCTTCACAAAAATGTTAAGGGTATATATAAGTTTGTGATTCCGTTTGTAATTTCTACAGTTTTTAAAGTATAAAGTATATATTCTGATTCAGAATTAATGGAAAAGTCGATTAAGCGATGTACGTCTGTCCGTCTGTCGGTCGTTGAAATACCGTTTCTGAGAAAACCATAATAGTGAAAGGCCAATGTAAGCGGTTTTCGGCAACGAGCGGCAACCAACTGTTCTATTTGCCGCTTGAGCTTATTTATTGTAGGCAAATGAACGCGGTTAACTGAAGAAAAATTTGTCCTTCGAAGATTAAACATTTTGATTTTTTTTAAAGCCAAAATAAATAAACAAATTCAATTGCTAAAATTTCAAAACCGAAAATTAATTTCTGTCTTCTATTTTTTACATTTTTTTCCTTTAATTTTTGGTTTGACAAATTGAAGCGGCAAAACAAAAAGTTAAACTGAATTCAACATTGCCGCTCGGCCGCCTTTAACGGCACTGCCAAATTAAATTCAATTCAATATGTTGAAATTTATGTACGATTATTTTTATAAAAAATAGAATTTTTTGTAAATGGGTCACATTGTTGCCGCCCGCTGCCGCATGCCGCTTACATTGGCCTTTCACTATTAGACATAGAAACTTTTTTCTTTCACCATTCTATTACTCCATATTGCCATGTGTTTGCTATTGAAATTCAGTAATATCGGTCCATGTATAGCTGAGATATATGCAAAATTCCGAAAAAAGCCATGAATTTTTGAAATTTTGTATGGAAATTTTTGACAAAAAAGTTGTTTGTTTTGCTTCAAACTTCACACACTCATTAAGCATGGTGACTAAAAGGCAAAAAAATTTTTTTCCAGATATCGGTCCATATATTCCCGAGATATAGCCCAAATCGGGGTTTTCATAAAAATGTCGCGTAAGCGAACTGAAACAACTTTTTTGAAATAAGGTTATATAAATATGGAAAATTTCCGATATCGGTCCATATATACCCAAGATATAGCTTAAACCGGGTTTTTAATGAAAAAATTATTTTTTGCTTAAAAGCAGTTCTGGTAATAAAAGAAGGTTATGTAAATATGGAAAAACAAAATTTCCGATATCGGTCCATATATACCCGAGCCCAAACCGGGTTTTGTCATGAAAATGTCGCGTAAGCGAACTTAAACAACTTTTTTTGCTTAAAAACAGTTCTGGTAATAAGATGAGGTTATATAAATATGGAAAATGAAAATGCCCGATATCGGTCCATATATACCCGAGATATAGCCTAAAACGGGTTCTTCATGAAAATGCGGCGTAAGCGAACAACGAACAAAATGCGGCGAAACAACTTTTTTGTGCTCAAAAGCAGTTCTGGCAATGAAATAAGGTTATGTAAATATGGAAAATTTTCGATATCGGTCCATATATACCCGAGAAACAGCCTGAACCGATTTTTCCATTAACATTTTTTTTTGCTGAATAGCAATTCTCGTTATAAAAGGTTACTAAAATTCAGTAAATAAAAAATTCCGATATCGGTTCATATATAACCGAGCATATTTATGTCACATTTTTAATATACTATACATATACGTGACTATCGTGAAGGGTATTTTAGATTCGGCCCAGCCGAATATATAGGGTGTTTTTTAAGCCCGATAGAACTTGAAATTGTAAAAAATAACACAAAAAATTAAATTGTAATCAAATTTTTTTTTTATTCGAAAGATCAATACGTGACATTAACATTTGAAAATGATTTCGGGCATATGGGCACCGCGGCTGTTCTTGACGAAGCCCATTCTGGACGTCCAATTTTGGGCCACTTTTTCGAGCACTGCTGGCCGTATGTCACGAACAACACGAACAATGCTGGCCTCCAAGGCGTCAATTGTTGCTGGTTGCATAAACCAGTGACTTCACGTAGCCCCACAGGAATAATCGAGAGGTGTCAAATCGCACGACCTTGGAGGCCAATTGACAGGTCCATTTCTCGAAATCAACTTATCGCCAAATTTTGATTTCAGTAAGTCGATGGTTGCGTTCGCCGTATGGCACGTAGCGCCATCCTGTTGAAACCACATCTCCTCCGGATCAATGTCATCCATATTTTCAAACAAAAAATCATTGATCATGGTGCGGTAACGATCTCCATTGACCGTAACGCGAGCTCCGGCCTCATTTTTGAAGAAATAAGGTCCGATGATGCCACCAGCATGAAAACCGCACCAAACAGTGCATTTTTCTGGATGTAATGGAGTCTGTAGGGTCTCTTGTGGATTGGTCTCACTCCATATGCGGCAATTTTGCTT
The DNA here is from genome assembly GCA_914767995.1 of Thecocarcelia acutangulata. NCBI lineage: Eukaryota > Metazoa > Arthropoda > Insecta > Diptera > Tachinidae > Thecocarcelia > Thecocarcelia acutangulata. The sequence goes on from OU612094.1 coordinate 113,310,868, forward strand.
ATTAACAAACCCGTTAAGCCAAAAATGCGCCTCATCGCTGAACACAATTTTGCGATAAAACAACGCGCGAATCGACGACTGATTTTCAAAGTAAATTTGGATAATTTCGTAGCGTTGTTCAAGTGTGAGTCTATTCATGATGATTTGTCAGAGTATACTGAAACAAATAAAAAAAAATGTTTCATCAAAATTTAATTTTTTGTGTTACTTTTTACAATTTAAAGTTCTATCTAGCTTAAAAAAACACCCTATACTATACTCTTACTTGTTGTATATTAAAGTTAAAATTGTTTTCTTCTAAATTTTCCAGCTAAAGATCAATATCAATATAAACAAGATCGAATAATACGAATATTTAATAAGTTAAAATTTTTTAAATTTATAAACATTAAGCATGATCTTTTCATTACTAAAAGTGTGCATAGCAAAATAATTACCTTAAAATCCAAAGGCTTTATTGCCGACTAAAACTTGAATATATACTTTTTTCGTTGATTTCTTTTAACAAATTCCTGGTGACACTACATTTGGTTTTCATAAATTTTTATTAAAAATTATAAATATTTCGCAAACATTTTTTTAAACTGTTGATTACTAGTAATAGTTGACGGTTCTGATAAGCTTGTCTTATTGTTATGGAGAAGTTTCTGCGAGACTAAATGATAAATGAACTACTGAAGTTGCATGCTTCTATAAAAATATTAAATATTCATACATATGTACATGTATGATTGCGGTAGAAATATTGAAATCAGCGGTGAGGGTGAAATTGAAACAAAAAAACCTGTTAGATGTTCTCGGAAGTTTGGAGTATTTTTTTTTGAGCGAACAAAAGAAAAAAACTATGCTAAATGCGATTCATGTCGTAAAATTTGTAAAACAAGCGGCAACATGTCAAATATATTCGACCATCTAAAACGGATTCATCCTAATTATTTAAAAACGCCTGTGTCATAAAATACCCGAAACCTACGGCTCAAATAAAAATAATGCTTTGTTAGATGTAGCATATATGTTTGGGCTCCGACCATTCTGTTCCCAAAATTTATAAAGTCATTAAAACCCCTTAGTTTGGTTTTATTTTCAATGGTAAAGCTCCTTGCTTTATTGAGTTCAATAACTGGACTAACTTAACAATTATGTTATAGATATATAAAAGTACGTATTGTGCCTGGTGCAAAAAAAAAAAAAAAAAAAAAAAAAAAAAACAAGTAAGAGTGTGGTGTATTCGGCTGGGCCGAATTTAAAATACCCTTTACGATAGTCACGTATATGTATAGTATATTTAGCAATGTGAACTAAATATGCTCGGTTATATATGAACCGATATCGGAATTTTCTATTTTCTGTATTTTAGTAACCTTCTTTTATAATAATAATTGCTTTTCAACAAAAAAACAAGAATGTTAATGGAAAAATAGGTTCAGGCTATATCTCGGGTATATATGTACTAATATCGGAAATTTTCATTTTCCATATTTATACAACCTGATTTAATTACCAGAACTGCTTTTAATGAAAAAACGTTGTTTCAGTTCGCTTACGCGACATTTTCTTGAAAAACCCGGTTTAGGCTATATTTCGGGCATGGACCGATATCGGAAATTTTTATTTTCCATATTTATATAACCTTACTTCATTACCTGAACTGCTTTTGAGCACAAAAAAGTTGTTTAAGTTCGCTTACGCGACATTTTCATGACAAACCCGGCTTAGGCTATATATATATATGGACCGATATCGGAAATTTTCCTTTTCCATATTTATATAACCTTATTTCATTACCAGAACTGCTTTTGAGCAGAAAAAGTTGTTTCAGTTCGCTTACGTGACATTTTCGGTAAAAACTCGATTTGGGCTATATCTCGGGTATATATAGACCGATATCTGAAAATTTGTTTGCCTTTAAGTCGCCATGTTTAATGAGTGTGTGAAGTTTGAAACAAAACAAACAATTTTTTTTCAAAAAATTTCATACAAAATTGCAAAAAAAATTGCTTTTTTCGGAATTTTGGACATATCTCAGCTATATGTGAACCGATATTACTGAATTTGAATACCAAACCATTGAATCAATGGGGTAAAAGAATGGCGAAAGAAAAAAGTTTCTAAGTCTAATGGTTTTTCCCAGAAACGGTATTTCAACAGCGGACAGACGGATATCGCTTAATTGACTTTTCCATTAATTCTGAATCAGAATATATATACTTTATAGGGTCGCAAAAAAAACTGTAGAAATTACAAACGGAATCACAAACTTATGTATATGTATATGCCCTTAACATTTTTGTGAAGGGTATAACAAAACAAAATGTTGAACATTTTGCGGTGTGTTGCTGGACTACCGACTGTGCTGGCTGGTTCTTGCCGGCCAATACAGCACAGTGCAACTACAAAAAAAAAAAAAAAAAATACCAGCCTTTTCTGTTCTAGAGTAAAATCAACATAATGCGTGAGGCCCGAAAGTGAGTGCTGGAAAAATCAAAAAAACACAACTCTACCGAATAATAATCTCACCTTCTCAACTTGCCGCCTCGTCAATCCTGACGGGTTTCACGATTATGGTTTCCCGGCGCTTTAAAAATTTTGGAAACTATCCCTAATTTGATTCAGTCACACCATGCTCCTACTCACAGTCCCATATTTAGAGCCATTATTTGATCCATATTACGTTATAAAAAACTATTTATTGAAATAAATATATCTATACATAATTCTTCCTTTTAGCAGAAAATTCAAGGACACACACCATATGGACCAAAAAGTCGAGAATTAAGAGCCGTGGGTTAAATTATTTTCCCCCCTGCCAAGCGTGAGCTCCATTATGGTTTCCCGGCGCTTTAAAAATTTTGGAAACTATCCCTAATTTGATTCAGTCACACCCTGCTCCTAGTCACAGTCCCATATTTAGAGCCATTATTTCATCCATATTACGTTATAAAAAACTATTTATTGAAATAAATATATCTATACATAATTCTTCCTTTTACCAGAAAATTTAAGGACACACACCTGCTAATATGGACCAAAAAGTCGAGAATTAAGAGCCGTGGGTTAAATTATTTTCCCCCCTGCCAAGCGTGAGCTCACCCTATTCTGAGTGTCAAAGCCCCCCCCCCCCCCCCCCCCCATCTATTGCCGGAGCGACACTTACGCGATACTTCGCGAGGTGTTTGCCACCAAATTAGTATTAGCCCTTTTACTTAATGTACTGTTTACAGAACACACGACGAACGACACGTTTAAAAATTTTTATGAAAATCATTAAAAAATAGTGTTTTTCGTACAAATTTGCCAGGCAAGTTTCTCGCCGTGCACTATGGACCCCACATAAATATTTTTATAAAAATTATATTATTATATAAAAAACAATTATGTTTTTGTTTTACGACCAACTTTTTATTGTGCAGATAACTTGAAGTTGACAAGACAAGTTCTGTGATATTAGTTTTAGGTTCAACTACGATATTTTCTTTTGACTATTTTTTTAAATTATAAAATGCTTCATGATTTCCATTTTCGTTTTTTATATAATTGCTGAGTGTTGTAAAGAAAACTAAAATATTGACAATAAAAAATCTCCAGAGGAAGTCGGAAAAAAGCCGACGAAACGTTGGTACTGATTATATTACAGATATATAGTACAAAAAGTATTTTCTTATACTGGAACAAAAAGTTGTGTTGAATTCGGTTCGGTGCCACCGAAAATTAAAAAACGCACCAAAAATTGGAAAAAAGCGCACCGCGCACCGGCTTAGGAATTTTTCGCACAAAAAATTGTAGAAAGCACCAAAAACCGAGTTTACAACGCTGGGCGTGTACATCATATTAGCTTCGCTTCGTAGAAAAATGAACTTGTGGCAGTGGGTTCTAGCAGAAAAGTGACCCACATAGGATTTCCTTTATTTATCAGTGATATCCCTGTTAGGTGGGCGTATTGGTACCTCCATACGCAGCAACTCGTGGGGAGTAGGGTCTTCACCTGGCGAGGTTTTAACTTCTTCTACAATTGAATTTTGATTTTTGTGCGGTGGTTGTTCAGTCTCTAATATAGGGTATAGTTCCATCGTAACAGATACTTTCGGCGAATTTCTAAATCCATGGCAATGAACATTTGACAGTGCCGCACGGCATTGTTGTGCAGATACAAATTACATCGGGGCATGATGGTAGCTAGAGAGGATAAAGGAATAGAAAAAATACTGTGCCATTAGAAATTTTGATTTATGACTTTTTCTCTGTCTAACATGACTTTATTCTGAATCGGGTGGATTAGTCAAAGAATCTGGAGTTGTTTGGTCAGATGTGATGTTAACTGCTGGCAAAAGACATACATTGGAAATCGGGCGCAATATATTCCCGTGTTGTGTTTTAATCTTTACTACTCGTACTCTTTTATCTCTTCCGTGTATAACGTTGATGACACGTCCCAGACGCCACTCAGTAGGTGGCAGTTAGTCATCCACTACGATTACAAAATCATTTGGCTTTAAGTTGTGTTGTGCTGTCTTCCATTTGACTCTTCTCTTTAGCTCAGTGATATATTCGGTCTTGCAACGACATGCAAAAATATGTTGTAGAGCTTTAAGGCGGTTCCAGTGCTTGATAAAACTTAAGCTTCCTAAGGGAAGCGTTTCTGGCATAGCCATAAGTGGGGTATCTTTTATAAGATGACCGGGAGTCAAGGAAAGCACTTCGGAGGGATTCTCGGTCAATGGCGATATTGGACGTGAGTTCAATACAGCTTCGATTTCGATTAACATAGTGCTGAATTCTTCAAACGTAAAACTTAAGTTTCCAGCTACTTTCCTCAAATGTACTTTCATGTTTTTCACGGCGGCCTCCCATAGACCGCTCATGTGGGGTGCATACGGTGGGATGAAAGACCAGGAGAATCTGTGTGCACTATATTGTTCTACCAAAGCCTTCTTAGTCGTTTTTAAGAATTCTTTATGAGCTTTAAATAAGGCATGGCTCCGAGAAAATTCCTTCCATTATTCGAGAACATTGTTTTGGGAAAACCGACGGATCTGTCGAAACAAGCCAGGAATGCATCTGTAGAAAGATCTGAGCAGGCTTCCAAATGTACTGCTCGTGTAGAAAAACATACAAATACAGCTGCATAGCTCTTAATCAATTTAGCATTTCGTAAGTTTGAAGATTTTACGTTAAAGAGGCCGGCAAAATCTACACCGGTATATGTAAATGGCATCGAAAAATTAACTCTCTCTAGGGGGAGCGCTGCCATTATCTGTTGTTGAACCTTATACTTGTAAATAGTACAGATTTTACAACTTCGAATACACTTTCTTACGACACTTTTAAGTCGTGGGATGTAAAACCCTTGTCGTATGTATGGTTCGTAACATGCAGTAGTGTTCGGCATGAAGCAAAAAAAGCGGGATTTTTCCGGGATAATTACGGGATGTCGTTCGTTGAAATTCAATTCTGCGTTATTAAGTCTATCGCCAACTCGTAGCAAATCGTCTTCATCCCAAAATGGACACAATGTTAGAAGTCTGCTTTTTCTGGAGATTGACTGTTTATTCCGAAGACAGTTGCATTCTTGCGGAAAATAAGTTCGTTGAGCGTTTTTAAATACACGAATTTTGGTTAGTTGAATTTCGTTCGCAGTAATAAAATTTCCTGTTTCGTGTTGATGTTTTCTAAGGCGATTGCAGAAACGAAAATAGTAGCTAATCGTCACCGTTCTCTTCTTGAAGTAGGTGATTTAATTGCTTCGCTATGTCTGACAAAACGTTTAAATGATATGGTGAGGGTTTCTTTGTCTCCAAATCGGTGGGGTCAAAATCTCTAGGTTTTGCTTTCAATCAGTCCTTGCGGAGTACAACCACGGGAACCAAGGTCAGCAGGGTTGTCTTCTGTTTTGACATGTTTCCAGTGACTGCTGCTGTTTATACTATTAATTATTGTTATACTATTTGCCACAAAAGGTAGTATGGAAAGCATAATGTTTTTTACCAGTCATTCTACTAGCTTTGATAGCAGGACTGCCCCGTACAATTCAAGTTTCGGTATGGTGATCTTTTTAATGGTGCAAAGTTAGTTTTTGCAACGTATAAATCGCAATGTACTTCTTTAGTAGAAAACGATGCTCGAGTGTATACTGCGGCACAATACGCCTTTTCGGAGGAGTCGCAGAAACCGTGTATTTGCACCTGATGAGTTGGAGTAAAAGGTACTCATCCAGGAATTTTCAAAAGAGTAATCTGTGGTAGATTTCTTACAAAAGCATTCCATTTTAGGAGTAAAAGAGAAGGGATGCCCTCATCCCTATCTGCCTTTAGCTCCCATAGTTCTTGCATGAAGAGTTTTGCCACTACTATGACTGGAACTAGCCAGCCAAGAGGATCGATTAGTTTCGCAATGACCGATAATATTTGTCCCTTTGTGGATCTGGCAGAGAGCTGATTTTGTGCAACTGCATAATAAAACAAATCTGATTTGGCATTCCAGCGAATTTTTTAAGTTTTGACGGTGCTAGAACTGTCAAATTTTAAAAAATCTTCATCCTGAAGACCCTCCCGGGCCAAGTGCTCAAGTAATCTTTCGTTATTGGCAGCTATTTGCTTCAAGGGGAAGCCGGCAAACTTTAAAACCGGAATGACTGGATTTTGCTTTAGTTTAACTTCTTCAATACTATGTCCTCCAGACAAGATATCGTATACGTAAATTTCGTTTTTCAAAATATCCGAGGCCATCGGATGGGAATGTTTGCAGTCTGTGCTTAGCTGCAGAAGCGTTCGGATGATCAGGAATAGTACACAGTTCACACTAAAGGTGACGTCTTGTGACGAAACACTATTTGCTGATAAGATCAATCGTCTTTATGCATTACGATTTGTCTGAAAATTTTTTCAATATCGCCGGTGAAAACGAATTGGTAGTAGCGCCAATTAAGTACGAGTTGCATTAAATCGGTTTGAAGAGTGGGCCTTGATCCAGAACGTCATTCAAGGAAAACCCACTTCTAGTTTTATTAGAAGCGTTGAAGACCACCCTGACTCTGGTTGCCTTGCTCTCGGGTCTTATAACCGCGTGATGTGGCAAGAAAAGATGAAGCTTGTTTTTCGTTATCAGCCTCGTGATGAGTTACTGGTTCCATATTGTCCAGCTCAAGGTATTCTTGTAAAACTTTCATGTACGCTTCTTTTAAAACTGGGGCTTTGTCGAGAGTTTTCTCCATTCTATAGTACTGTCCCAGTGCAATGTTGCGTGAAGGACCCAAAAATATACTAGCTGGATACTTTTATTTAAAGGGCAATCTGACCACGTAGCGGCAATCAATCAGCTTGCCTATCTGTTGTTGATATAAAAAAATGTTCACAATATTCGTTTGCATCAGATAGTGGTACAATTCTTTCAACTTCCTCAAGTTCCTAGAACTTTTTAATTTGCTCGTGAAGAGTATGATCATCTAAAGGGCATATTGTTGTAGAGAATGTGTGAATTTCTGGGCCATTATCAGGACCCGACAAATACCAACCAAAATGCGACTACCTTGCCTCCAGATTCACAGATACATATATTCTTCTTTACAACGTCAAGATTTATATACGGCAGGAAATCTCTTCCAATAATTATGTCGATACAGGCAGGTTGGTAGAAAAGTGGGTCAGCTAGCGTTAGATTTTGTATCTCTGTAAAATCTCGGATTTTGGCAGTACTAGAAGAAAAGATTCGCAATCTTAGAGGCCGCAATTACTGAAATTCTTATCTTAAAGTCTGAAATTCTCCACCTGACGATGACGTTGCAAGGTTTTGTTGCATACGTCTCGTAAGAAAGCTTCTTTCAGATTCTGAATCTAGAAGAGCACGAATAGTAAAACTTTCCCCTACTTTTTCAACATACATATATCAGAACTGTAGATGCCTTCACCACGAACGAAATATGTGTCAGCGTTTTGTAGGGCGTAATTTACAGAATGAGCTAATTTTTCGACCTGAGTATTAACAGTACTGCTTTCGACCTGCACTTGACATTAGCGGCCTTTCAATCATCTGATTAGGCTTTTGTAGTGTTGTAAACTAATTATTTTCAATTTTATTTAAGTGTATGATGTTTCTTGTGGCATAGTGTACAAGACCCAGTGCTAGAGCATTTTGATTTATAATGTGTTGGCGAAAGTCAATTCACGCAGTATTTATTGGAGAATACGAAATTTAGGCGTTGTTGTGGCGACATTGATTTAGAAGAATTTTGGCAACTATGAGGTTGTTCACTTTGAGTGTGAAATGTTTGAGCTCTTACCGCCTGCCCACCCCTCGATACAGGCCTTTTCTTGTCAACCATCATTTCTAAAATTCCACTCCACACTCATTTCTAAAAATCCACTCTTTCTGACAGAAACTCATTTAATTGTGGCCAATTAGGCAATTCGCGATGAAACTTCACACTCCTTAATAATTTCATCCGAAAGTTTTAAAACTACTACATGAATTAAAAACGGATCATTATCGTGTAAATCGATTTTGTGAGTTTTCTACATTGCCAAACAGTCATTGATTGAATTTTGAATATTTCTGAGGACTTCACGTTTTCATTTAAGCAGGAGCAATCGCACGAATCTTTTTTACTTGGTCGTGCACAAGTAGTCTTTTGTTCTCAAACCGAGCCTTCAATTTTGCCCAAGCCAATTTAAAATTTTCATCTACCAAGTCGAAATCTTTTATGACTTGGTAAGCCTCCTCCTTACCTTGCTACGCAAATAATATAATTTCCGAGCTGGAACTACTGAATTGTGTTTTCAAATTCGGAAGCCGGCAATTTAAGTGACGACCGCACATTGACAGTATGAGCTGACTTTGGTGTACGAGATTTCATTTTATCCGCTATTTTTGTTTTCAATGTCACGTATGAAACACTTGCTTCTTCGTATTTCAAGGATATATCCTCTTTAGAATCTTCTTTTGCGGTTTCCTCTTCAATTATATACTCTTCTATGACGTTCAATTTTTCCCATCTTCTTTCTAATTCTTGCTTTTCCACATCGAGAAGAATAAATGAATAATCTTCGGGATTATTTTCCCAAAATTAGTGCAAAAGAAAGTTAATTGAACAAGGGCAAATTTACAACTCCTTTTTGATGCCGCCATTTCATTCGCTTTAAAAAAAATTTGTGGCTAATGCAATTAAAACCTTTTAAAAATCCCAAGAGTTATTTGTATCAAAATATATTTCGCTATATTTCTAGAAGAACTAAGTAGTTCTGCGATTATAAAATAATCCGAAGTGTTAACTTTTACACGTTATAATCGATTTATTGAAGAGTAAGTTTGGTTAGCGTGTTATCTCAAGAAAAGGACCAGTCAATTCGCCACCTCGTTCGTGCGATTTGACGCCGCTAGACATTTTGCTTTGGATCTACGTCAAATCATTGATCTAAGCCAATACACCCACGAGGTTGGAAGAACTCAGAGCTAACGGTGAATAGCGGTCGGTGCAGCTGAAATGTGTGACTGAGTCAACGAAAACTGGGTCCGCCGAAACGACCACTGCCGACGTGACCACATGAACGAGGTCTAGTTCCATTCATAAATGTTTTGATTGTATTCCAAGTCGATCATAAAGTTTTGAAAAAAACTTTTTAGACCTTATTGGAAAACATGATATACACATATGTGCTCATGTACGTCGTATGTTAGACTTTTTAATGTGATAAAAATGTGCCGTAAAACGTATTTAAATACATTTTTTTTTTTGCATTTGCATACATACATACGACTAAGAATATATTTACCCAACAAACCCTAAAGTTTGATTTTAAATTGAGAGCACTTAAAACGTTCGATACTGATTTGACATCAAATTGAAAAGTACAGCATTTGCAACAAAAAGTGAAAATTACTATAAAATTGAGACATTAATTTATTATCAACTTACTTTCGAATGTAATTCTCAAATGTTTTCTAAATGTGAATGGTAATCCAATGTGGATCACAAGTGAAAACTAATTTTTGCTTTAAAAATTCAAATTTTTTACACTTTGCCGAAAGTGCGAAGTAGTTAACTCTTTTTTTCACAAACAAAGCTGATGATCTTTTCTATAATTTTTATTACTTTAATTTGATTTTCATCGCAATATAATCATTTCCAATTATTTTTTCAGTAATACGCTGTTCGGACATGTACGTGAGATTACCGAAATAAATACCTTTATTGAGTTCAATATTTTTTATTTATTTATTTTTTTATTTATTCTGTTTTCAATATACCATGCACAAGACTTTAAGTCTCATATTGCAGCATAGAACTCATTACATGTACATACAAAAGAAAATATTCAGATTTATGCTTATTGAAGAATAAGTACGAAGTTGTTATAATAGGCTTATTCGTGTTCTTATAGTAAATTGCAGTAAATGAGTAGTCTTTCAGCAAATTGTAAAAATACTCCCAGAAAACTCTCTTGCCCAAAAAAGTACTCGAACAGAAATATAGTAAAAATTTGTAAGCTTTAGTAACAAAATTACACTTTAGCTGACAAAATTACATTCATAACTAGCCAAAAGTTAAGTTTTTCAAACCGCTTCTAGTCATATTCTTCCTCGGCTCCCCGAGGCCTATGGGCAAGTCAAAACTTGACCACCTTTTACTGTGCATACGACGATGGTTGCTATTAACTGTGATCGTTAAGATTGTGATATAAAAAAATCTCTTACCTAAAAAAGTACTTCAACAGAAAAATAGTAAAGGCCGTGTCAGATAAAACTTTTGCTTCGCTTTGCGTTGCAAATTCGCTTTGAAATCTATGATAAAATGTATATATGTATGTACTTATATGAAACATGTCAAAAATAGCACTTTTAACGCAACGCGAAGCGAAAAGTTCGGCAACTCTCATCTTTTTACGCGTTGAAGTTTTTTCTAATATCTTTATGCACTAAGAAAACAATTAGAACCAATTTCAGTAGTTCGTCTAATATTTCTAACTTCTGTTATCATAAGAAATGTTTAAATGTAAAAATTTTCAACAATTTTTTTAGATAAATAAACAAATCGTGAGCGTTGCCAAGGTTTTTATTGTGACATAACCTTTTGCTTTACGCTTTTCTGATAAAGTTTTAAACGTCACGCCAAGCGCCAAAGTTCTATCTGACATGGCATTGAGTGGCAAATGTTTAGATTCAAATGATTCTCACTTTGTAAGTGTTGGGCAATTTCATTTGCGTGAATCTTTCATTCTCTTGTAGAAGCGTTAAGTGAATTAATTCATTCTGTTCTTTCATCTTTCTATATGCACGACATGTTTCAGAATGAATGAAAATGTTTCAATTATGTATATCAGGTGGCAACATGACGTATTATTATACAGCAACCATAGACATTTTTTGTTTTTTTTCAGAGTTTTTAAACTAATCAGGTATTTTCTATTTAGACGGAAACAATTTGTGTAAAGTGGACTCAATACATCAGAAATTAGAAAAGTATCTCGTGGAGTTCCTCAGGATCAGTATTGATTGGGCTCTTTATGTTCAATATTTATATTAGCGACATATTTGAAATTTTTTCTGATATTTGCAGATGATCTCCAATTACTTTTTTCGTCACAAAAAAATGATACTGATAGTTTAGCAGGTATAATTGGTTATAATTTGCGTAGAATAGAGAAATGGTGCGAGGACAACCTTAAGTTTTAAACACATAGACGACAGCAGACAGCAAGCAGCAATCTGTCAACAATAAAATACATGTGTTTTAATGCACACGATTATTTTAACGACATCACAGCAGCACGACTTCACAACCGCATTTGCTGCTGCTGCCAACTTAGATTAATTTCTATTTTCGTAAGCAGCAAAAAGTAAATGCAGTGCTGCCACTATAAATATAAATTGACAGCAATAAAACTAAAATTTGTTTGAAATATTTAATAGAATAAACTTCACATAAATAAAAACAAATAAATTGATTAGTTTTTACAGTTTTACGTGATATTTTTACGTTTTCAGTCGGTAGTTTTAATTTTATTCATGTAAAATATATATGTGGCACCTCTGAAATTTGCATTATTTAAATACACATAGTAATACTGCTGTCTTGAAAATAATTATGTTGCTGACGAGACGGCAGCATTTGAAGCTAACTTCATTTGTAGCCGTGAAGTTGTGAAGTCTGCTGTCGTCTAAGTGTTTAGAGCTTTACTGTTGTTAATCCGAAAAAATTGAAAGCGATTGCGTTTAATGTTGCAGGTGTGCTACCTAGAATTGTAATAAACAATGAAGATATAGCGTATGTTCAGTATATGAAAACGCTTGGAATATTCATTGATAATAAGCTAACATTTGATTTTCATTTGAGTTATGTTTTCTCAAGGATCTCTTTTGGATTAAGAAAGTTTTATAATACAAATTGTTCTTTACCGAATTCGAAAAATCGTAGCTAATGCAACTCTAAGGCCGATTATACTGTATGGCTTAGAAGTTTGTTCTGGAACCACAGAGTCTAATATTGCCCATCTAAAAGTATATTTTAATAGAATCGTAAGGTATGTTTACAAACTAAGGGTTCGGGAACAAGTGTCTATTTATGTCAGAGACTTCTTGGGTAGCTTCTTTGATGTCTTCTGGAGAGTTTAAATAATGTTAGTATTTTATAAAGTTTTTCAAAATGGTTCTCCTAAATACTTTCTATCCAGATTTGAATTTGGACAGTTTTCGATGTCGCATACATTGCTTGTCCTTTCTTCAATTCTCAAACAATGCAGCGTTCTTTTGTGGTAAGAAAATGTCGAATTTGGAATACGTTTGTGCCCTATAGTGAAAGATACTTTGCTCCTTCGCCTCTCGAATTTAAAAATATTTTATTGTTGGATCTATAAACTATTAATGCATATTATCATTTAGTGATGGTGGTTAAACTTCAATATTTCATTCCTTGTTTTTTATCCAGCTATCCAGATCCAAGACATAATAAAATATTTAAGTCAAGTGGCCCAGCCCTATGCGCTTGACACTCAATTGTTTTTGTAAAAGCGCTTAGCTATAGGGCTGTGCTCTTTAATACACAAATACTGCGCTCAGCACTAGTAATGAAAAATACACAAAGAACTTCGTTTTTTATATATATTTTTTTGTTCTTCACCGCGCACACACAAAAGCAAAGCAACAAGACTTTCGCATGTTTTGCTGGTAAACATTGACGACAGCGATTATCAGTGTGACTTTTGTTTTTGTAAATGTTTGGCTTTTTACAACAAAAATCTATATATATAAAAATGAATGTTTGTATGTATGTTTGTCCTTTATAGAATCGTAAACTATGCATTTGAGCATAGGGTTATCTTCGGCAAAGTTGTTGTGCATGAGCTCGAGAAGGTTTCAAAATTGGTGCGACCACGCCTACTATAACGCCCACTTTTTTTAAATTAAGTAATTGATTACAAATGGGTTTTAACAGATTTACTTCAAACAAATGCCATGTTGTTTTTTTATTGGTGGCTTGTTGTAGTTCCGCTTTTACCTGTTATATTATAGTACAATGGTTCTAAGTGAAGAAATATGAAAGGAAAGCGAATGGTGAAAGAAATAGAGAAATAATACAGAAGTATTTCATTTTTTTTCACTTGAAAGAATCACTCAGTTGAAGTAATTTAGTCATGAATGACAGAAGTCTACAATTTGTATTCAAGTGTTCAAACCAAAGCATTGAAAATTACTTCAAAATTAGACTTGATATAAAATCATAAGTTAATTTCTTACCATAGGTTTGAGTTCGTGTTCGTTGGGTGTATACATGGACAGGGCTGGGCAAAATACACAGATTATGTATTTCAAATACAAGATACAAAATACTTTCCAGGAGTGTATTTCAAATACAAGATACAAAATACTTTACAGTAGTGTATTTTAAATACAAGATACAAAATACTTTCAAGTTGTGTATTTCAAATACAAAATACAACTACAAAATACAAATACATTTTTGTAATTTGGTCTCCGAAAAATGTACCCGTCTGGCTTTAGATACATATTTTATTTTACATATGCACTTAAACAAAGTTGTATATTCATATGATTGTTCTAAACTTGCTAAGAAATTAAAGGAACAAACCTGATATTTAGCATTTGATAGATAGTAAACAAAAAATTCATTCGGTAAAACAAGTATTTCCTTTAATAAAAACTAGATATTTCAATCAGTCATCCGACAAACAATAATCTTTCTACAGGTCCTGAGGAGCACAAGCTATAAATGCATTTATTTTTGATACTTGGATAGTTTTCCAGAATAGCAAGCTCCTTGCTTTTATCATTTTGAAAACTGATAAGCTCAAGTTCAAAATTTGATTTACGAGGTTGATCACTGTATTGTCCAAAACAACAATAAAATCTTAATCATCTTTACCTCAACTACTACTTATTCTTCTGCATCCAGTCATGGTTTCACGTTTTTTGTAATTTTTCTCCAAAGTATCTATTGTAAGATTTTAAATTTTTTGCCTCCCTTTTACTGAGATGCTTTCTGGCAATCAACTAATTTTGAAACTAGGATGGAAACATGACACCGATATGGCTCTATTTGCTCCAGGTGTCAGCATGAGAAACTCATTAAATCTTATTTCCAAGCTCTCCATTAATTTTGCTAAAATACAACTTAAATGCCTCAAAGTATTATATTGCAGTGGATCTAATCTGGTTCTCGCAGCCTAAAGTCTTCCATAATAAAAATTATTTCCCTGTATATCAAAAGCTGGTGGCAAATATAGGGTGTTTTTTTAAGCCCGATAGAACTTGAAATTGTAAAAAATAACACAAAAAATTAAATTGTAATCAAAATTTTTTTTTATTCGAAAGATCAATACGTGACATTAACATTTGAAAATGATTTCGGACATATGGGCACCGCGGCTGTTCTTGACGAAGCGCATTCTGGACGTCCAATTTTGGGCCACTTTTTCGAGCACTGCTGGCCGTATGTCACGAACAACACGAACAATGCTGGCCTCCAAGCCGTCAATTGTTGCTGGTTTATCAGCATAAACCAGTGACTTCACGTAGCCCCACAGGAAATAATCGAGAGGTGTCAAATCGCACGACCTTGGAGGCCAATTGACAGGTCCATTTCTCGAAATCAACTTATCGCCAAATTTTGATTTCAGTAAGTCGATGGTTGCGTTCGCCGTATGGCACGTAGCGCCATCCTGTTGAAACCACATCTCCTCCGGATCAATGTCATCCATACTTTCAAACAAAAAATCATTGATCATGGTGCGGTAACGATCTCCATTGACCGTAACGCGAGCTCCGGCCTCATTTTTGAAGAAATAAGGTCCGATGATGCCACCAGCATGAAAACGGCACCAAACAGTGCATTTTTCTGGATGTAATGGAGTCTGTAGGGTCTCTTGTGGATTGGTCTCACTCCATATGCGGCAATTTTGCTTATTAACAAACCCGTTAAGCCAAAAATGCGCCTCATCGCTGAACACAATTTTGCGATAAAACAACGGGGCGAATCGAGGACTGATTTTCAAAGTAAATTTGGATAATTTCGTAGCGTTGTTCAAGCGTGAGTCTATTCATGATGATTTGTCAGAGTATACTGAAACAAATAAAAAAAATGTTTCATCAAAATTTAATTTTTTGTGTTACTTTTTACAATTTAAAGTTCTATCTAGCTTAAAAAAACACCCTTTATATAGAAATTCTTACTGATATCACCCGATTAGTGTAAAATGTATTAGCTCTGTATAAATGAAAGCTACATTGCAGTATTGCAAAATGATAAACATTTTAATGGTTGTAGTTTCTAGCGGTTTTAGCTTTTGTGAAATAACTTGTTTTCAATTTATTATAATAAATAAATGTATTTTGTAAAAATGTATTTTTGAGCCACATGTATTTGAAATACAAAATACTAAATACTTTCAGGTCGTGTATTTGAAATACAGATACAAAATACGTATTTGTATTTCAAATACGTATTTCAAATACAAGTATTTCAAATACTGCCCAGCCCTGTACATGGATACATATGTATATGTATGTACGTGAGTTCTTTTGTCGTGTTCTTTAATTGAACTTGTTTTTCTTTTTTTCCTGCAAATTATTTAAAAGCGTTTTCTTATGGCCTTGAGACACCTTGACCTGATTAACAGGATTTGGAATATAAATTCTTGATAACAGTACCTATCTGATGCTTACACATCGATATAAAAATACATTTGTACGAGTATGTGTAGTCAAGTATGTTTGTTTAGTTCAAATTTAGTTCAACATATTTTGTTCGCTGTCAACAATTAAATGGCAATAAAACTTTAATTAATTGTACATTATGCTTATACATTTTTTTATTCAACAGCCGCGCAGTAAGTACAGGGTGTCCGCCGGGGAAGGTATTCTAATCGCAGTAATTCAATTGTAATCCTGGCTGTAATCGATGTGGCACCGTCTTATTGATACCACATGTTAATCAAGCCCAAAACATGCGGTTATCGCTCCTCATTTAGTTAAGGGCCAACTAAACTATGCAAATCCTTTGGCAAACATTCGCTTTCCGCTTGCACCTAAATCATACAAATGCAAACACATGCTAACGCAATTGTTTTCAATGAGAGTAGACAGCCATTGTATTGTGTTGCGAAGTTTGTTATACACAAGTTGTTTTACCCTCTATTTCTGGACATTCTATTTTTATTTTAACCTATATTTTTATACAGTCAAATTCCGATAATTCGTAATCGCAAGGGACCGTCCATTTCTTACGAATTATAGGGGTTTTCCATTTAGCGAGGCTTCGATTTAATGGGGTTGAAATAAAATAAATACAAATTAACGGGGGTTTTTAATTTATTCACTAAAACTAAACATAAAATATTGTTAAAAATAAAGCACAAAATAATTAAAATAAAATAACAAATTCATTTCATTTGCTATTTTATTTCAAATCGCTTATCGAGATTTTTTCAAGGGACCGACAGTTTATTACGAATTATCGGGAATTACGATTTACGAATTATCGGAATTTGTCTGTAATGAAAACGAAAAAGGTAAATTTTTACGCAAATCTAAACATTATTACAAGAAAACATTTTTTTCATTCACTTTGTGTGCTTCTTCTTCCAATAGCTCACTCTGCAAAAATTTCCTTGAAATGACAAAATTTATACACACATTCAAGCCAGCAAACACCCCCATAAACGAACAAATATGTTTGTACGAACCGAAAATTTTAACATGTTTTGCAGGCAGTTTGTATAGTTTATTTGGCCCTTTAAAGTCCCAATTGCACACTAGACTCACTTTTAATAGATGCAAAGGTGGACTGATGAACAAGGGGTTTCCATTGATTGCATAGAACCAACTATTTTTCACATATAAGTATATCCATTCAAATGAAAATGTGCCTCGTCACTCATTATGATTTTTTCACACAAACAAATCGATGAATGATTTTTATAAAAGGTTTTATAGCATGTTCACACGAAGGCTTATTTTCGAGGTTCGCTCTCTCATTCGTGGTTCGCGGCCCAATATTTATTGAACCAACATGGTTCGCCATACAAAATTTTGAGAGCGAACTTACTTGGTTCATTTTGAATCTTGTTGCGAACCAAGCAAAAACTACTATCATCTCCAAATTTGATAATAAATTATCGCTAGTTTATCTGAACTAGCTGCAAAATAATCTAAACAAAGAAATAAAAAAAGATAATAATGTGTGTAAAATCAAAATAAACACATTGAAAATGTAAAAATTCGAAACTTACATAAAGATTTAAATAAAAATTGAAAAAAGAATTAGTGAAACGTTTACACAAAATATGTAAACGTCAGTGTGATGCAAAAAACAACCGTCTGAACACCTAGTTTCGCAATAGTGGTTCAGAGAGCGAACCAAGTGTTTCATATTACCATCTGAACAGAGTATTAACGATCAAAACGCGTGTTTTTATCGAATATTTTCTCATAAAAAATTTGCCACGTTTCTACTTCACGACAGCCAAATATGAACTGTTAAGTCCAATGTTTATCAAAACGGCGGCAAAACAAATTAGTATACCTTCCCGGTGGAAACCCAATATAGTATGTATGTATAAACATATTACTCGTGTCTTATTAAATACAAAGAATAATTTATATATGTACATATAAAAACAAATTCAAAAATAAACTAATTTTAATACCCATACAAGTCTTTTGGCCTACGTGACAAAAAGATCAACTTTTTTTATTTATTTATTTTTTTTTTGTTTTGCAAAAAAATATATTTAAGTTTGTAAAAGTTTATAGCTTTTTTTTTTTAGCTGTTAATAGTATTTATACATTTGTGCGGTTAGAAGAAGGTAAGGTAAGTAAGCCTTACAAAAGGCCTAAATTAGCAGATACACATGTTTTTCATTTATTTTAATCTGTAAGATAATACGAGTAAAAGTATATGGGCTAAATTAATTATGAATTGATGTGTTTAGTTCAAATTTGTTTTCAGTTATTTCCCATCATTCAAGCCGTAATGGTACTAACTTTTTCCCGTCTTTATATAGCTTAAAAAGCTACTGTGCTGTTAACTTTTTTGTTTAATGCCTGAATGTAGAAATTTTTTCTCAATTAAATGATTTTTCATACTTATAATAATGACGCAACACTGATTGTTAAAAAAAATAAACAAAGCAAACACAAAACTATTTTACAATTTAAATGTGTTGCCAGACTTGTTGAAACATTTAAAAAGCTAAATGGAAGGTTTTCCAAACAAAAATTGATCACGTGAAGTTGTAAGGAAAGCATGCGACGGTTATCTAGCTTTCCATGTGTATAAGATATATATATTTTTTAAATTTTCTTTGCTTTTAATACTACACACTTATATTAATTTTACTTGTGTTTGTTTATTTGTATGTTTGCAATACTCGTAACCCATGCCATATGAGTGATTTTTACATATGTAGGTATGTGAAACTGTATATAGTGTTGCTGCTTTAGTGCTAAAATCTAAGCTGCCGTATTGATTCCGAGGAAGTGGGGGGGGGGGGGGATTTTGGGGATTCATGAAACCGATTTTGAGAACTCCCTAAAAAAAATGCAAACTCACTTCGCTTGGAACCGGTTTATCGGTGCGCTTTTTTATGCATCTGAACTATAAACGGTCATTCGCTTTACTGCAGCAATTGAAGTTGTCGTAGTGCTTCTGAAGAAGTGGGGGGATTTTGGCGTTTCCTTAAGCCGACTTTGGAAATTCTGAAAAAAAAAACTCGTAACCGGTGTTTCATATATGCTGCGCATTTTTGCCGTGAGACGGTTATCTATATTATTAACGGTCATTCGATTTAGTGCGAAAATTAAGGTTCTCATATTGTTTCCGGGGAAGTGGGGGGTTTTGGCGATCCCTGAAGCCGATTTTGGCAATTTAAAAAAAAAAATCGGAACGTGTCATATGAATCTGGTTATATGGATAATTTAATAAGAAGCTTAGACAATAATGATTGAAATATTTGAAATTTGAAGTGTGTTTTCTAGTTTTTAAACTAAGTATTCGTATATTTATTTATGATGTTCTGCGTTTTAACCTTAAGTCCAAAATTGCTAAAATATATGTATTTTATTTGAAGAAGTAAGCAAAATTACAAACGTACAAGAGGTGTGTTCTACGTGAATTACGAAACAGTCTGAACTAGGCCAAAGTTGTCCAAAAGCGTTCCACGTTACAATTTTTATGCAGTTCTGAGAAAAAATGAGACAGTATTTTTTACATTTCAGTAAAATTTTACATCGGAAATATAATAAAAAGACATCGGAAATATAATAGAAAGACTTGCTCAATTATTTTTTTTTTAAATTATGTTTTCGCCATATAACTAAAAATATTAATATTTTAAAAATTTTCTTTGAAAAATACCTATTAAAAAGCAAAAAAAGTTGTTTAAGTTTGCTTACGCCGCATTTTCATGAAAACCCCGGTTTAGGCTATGTCTCGGGTATGTATGGACCGATATCGGAAATTTTAATTTTTCATATTTATATAACCTTATTTTATTACCAGACCTGCTTTTAAGCAAAAAAAAGTTGTTTAGCTTCGCCTATGCGACATTTTCATTAAAAATCCGATTTGGGCTATATCTCAGGTATATATGGACCGATATTCGAAAAAAAAATTTTGCCTTTTAGTCACCATGCTTAATAAGTGTGTGAAGTTTGAAGAAAAACAAACAACTTTTGTTTCCAAAAATTTTCACACAAAATGCAAAAAAATATATCTCAGCTATACGTGGACCGATATTACTGAATTTCAATAGCAAACCCATGAATCGATGGGGTAAAAGAATGGTGAAAGAAAAAAGTTTCTAAGTCTAATGGTTTTCTCAGAAACGGTATTTCAACAGCAGACAGACGGACATCGCTAAATCGACTTTTCCATTAATTCTGATTCAGAATATATACATACTTTACAGGGTCGCAAATTAAAACTGTAGAAATTATTCAAAAATTTTGGTTGTAAATATATTTTTGTTCTGGCAGCACTATATGTTTTCTATGACTTGCTTTTTGGTATTTTATTTTCATATATAACAAACTACTGATTAAACGATTTGACAATTTTAGCATTTTGCACGGAAAAATGTATCAAAGAAACTGTATTAAGTTTTGTATAAAAAATGAAATTAAATGCGCAAGGACATTTGATATGCTGGCTATGGCGTTTGGCAAGTCTACAATGAGCAGAACACAAGTTCAATTGCAGTATACTCGGTTTAAGGAAGGCCGAGCAGATTTCACTGTCGATGCTTGTCCTGGTCGTCCCAGGACGTCAACAACCAACGAAAATATTGAAGCAGTGAAGAAAATTACTTTGAATAATCGTCAAATCACTATCAGAGAGGTTGCTGATGGTGTCGCCATATCGTTCGGCTAATGCCAAACAATTTTTACGGATGTTTTAGGCATAAAGCGTGTGGCAGCGAAGATTGTTCCAAAATTGCTAAATTTTGAGCAAAAACAACGTCTACTCTACTAAAAGCGCTCTAATTTGCCCAACTTTATAGTACGGGAACACTTTTCGTGCAAATTTGGATCCCGCGGGTTCCTAAAGTAGAGTAAAGAAATACACCTTTTGTTTAATAAAGCTAAAGATTTGATTATTATTTTTCTTGTCTTCTTCAATCAAAAATTGTTGATCACAGCATATTTGTATTGTAAAAAATCCTTCTTAAGAAAAAAAAACTTAAGAAAGGAAAAACTTGAACTAAAACCCGATGTACATATCGCTCCTTTATTGCAACATAGTCATAATTCAAAAAGGCTTGCTTGTTGAAACAGTTTAAAAGTAATTTGAATAAATTTTTGGCACAATATAAAAGGTAGTACTGTTAACAATTCTACATTGTTAACTCGGAAAGCTCATTTTTTGAGATATGACTATGTTGCAATAAAGGAGCGATATGTACAAACCAAAAATTTAATTTAAAATTGATATTGCCCAACAAACACCAAGTCAAACATTATCATATATGTGACGTTATTATTTGATATCAAACATAATTTTCAACCCTTTTTCAATGGTTTGATTTTAACATTTAAATTTAAATTAACAATCATTTTATCAATTTGATTTTGAATCATAAATTAATCTTGAAACAAATATGTCAGCAATGACTGAAAAAAATATCAACATTTTAAATTTATTTAAAAAAAAAATTTAAGAATTTCCGAAAAATTAATAAATGTGATTTGTTTGTGATATTTAATTAAATGTCAGCAAAACTTAGTTCTAATAAGTTAAAACGCATGAAATAAAACATTAAAAAGTGAAATAAAAAAAAATTATGAGATTGTCTGATTTGAACGCAATTTAGAGCCAAAAGGAACCAACTACTTCGTCCTTTCAAGAATTTCAAGACTAAGAAAAATAATAATAATAAAATAAATAATAATTCAATTTAAAAACAAAAGAAAAATGAATTTGCAAAGCAAAAACTAGTTTTTATTTGTATTCCACTTCACAATCCACATTTAAAAAACATTTGAAAATTACATTTGAAACCAAGTTGAGAATAAATGAATGTCTCAAATTAAAAATAATTTTATCTTTTTGTTGAGAATACTACTCGTATGTTTTTCAATTCGAATTCAAATCAGTATCAAACGTTTGTCGTTTGAGAAAACGTTAGATTTCGAATCTTTCTCAATTTGAAATCAAACCTTAATGTTTGTTGGATGTTTGTAATAAAATTCTACAGGAAAAAAACTAAAAGAATAACATTTCAAAATAAATGGATACTGTCTTCAACAAAATCGAAATATATGTAAGTAAGAGGACTCCTCTTGCTAGGCTATCGCAGCGTATGCGGCTAAACGTGCCAATTCTTTATTTTATTTTTCAAGAAACTTGTAAATTTACATCAATCTGTTTTGGATGTGGAACATTTTGCATTTTTCTACAACATTTTTCTTAGCATTTTGGAAACTTGAAGTCTACAAGATTTCACGCCTTGTTAAAGAATGCAATTGTATTTTAACAGTATTTGGGGAAAAAAAAACACCGATAAGAACTACGTGTTGGCATTTTAAAGCTGTTTGGCACTCGGTTGAACTGTAGATATTGTTATACTCATGTTACATTTTATTACATTTTAAACAAAAAATATATATTTATATAAGTTATATGTATGTACATATATGTATGTATATTTACTTCCATTGTACTATACATAAACAAATGTTTGCATGTTCATTCATTTAATTTTCCATATCTATGTACGAGTATGCGAGTATACTCGCATATGAGAGTTAATATTGTTAAGAATATGTACGTAAGTACGAGTAGATTTTAATATGCATATTCTCATGGCAAAAGCTTAAGGCTTTAAATAATTAGTGGCACATTTTCAAATTGTTAAATAAACTATGTTTTGTATAGAAGAACAAACTATATTCTTATACATTTATTAAAATAGATGGCGTGTCAATTCTTTTAGTTTTTTGTTGCTGCTTTTGTTATTATTCTTCTTGTTTTGTTTTTATTTAACGACCCACAATTGAATGTATGTACGAGTAGTTGGACTTTTCTGTAGCAATTTTTGTTTTTTGCTGACAGTCAAATTTAATACTAAATTGGCATTGAAATCTCAATTAAAATAAAAAAATATGAGTTGCTGAAATAATTACATAATATTCATTTTCACATCTGTGTAGTTTAATGCTTGTGAATGACAGAGAATTGCAAGAATAATTAAAAAGTAAGAATAAGATTTTGTTTCATAAGTTGTTTGCTGTTTTTATAACACAAATTTTAACTTGAATACCGTGAAATAAAAATTTATTTATTACAATTACGTTGGATTTTAAGATCTGATTTTGCATTTTATGTCTTTTTAGAAACCCGGATTCTGTATTTTTATCGTAATCAGTTCCGTAATCAAAACTTAGAAAGTTCGAAATGAAAAAGGAAAATGTAAAAAGTATCTATACAAGTAATTCTTATCCATGCTAATACAAGGTGGGCCAATAGAAGTCATCAGATGTTGTTTGGCTCTCATATATATATATATATATATATATATATATATATATATATATATATATATATATATATATATATATATATATATATATATATATATATATATATATATATATATATATATATATATATATATATATATATATATATATATATATATATATATATATATATATATATATATATATATATATATATATATATATATATATATATATATATATATATATATATATATATATATATATATATATATATATATATATATATATATATATATATATATATATATATAGACTTGCTGTGTTTTGCGGTCCTTCCCCCGCCCAGCAGGTTTTTCCTTGGCGTACACCAAACTATGGCACTCTGCTTTCTGGGGCATAGAGAAGAAAGAGTTCCTCGTTTGTTGTCAAGTAAAACTCGAAGCTGCATGACTTAAATTGTGTTGGACGTCCGATACCTGTACTGTGAGGAACCAGGAGTGATAGTTAGACGGGTGAGTTGGTTATGGGCTGATGCTTTTAATGGGTTTCGGATCGGTTTCATTCAGATTTTTCTTCCATTGACTGTTGGGAAATTACGTACAGGATGCACTAAAAGGCCCGAACTCTTAAGCAAGAGGTTCATCTATAGGTTCACTATAGTGTGCGGCACAGAACACAAGGCTCCGTTTTGAACAGTGTATTTAACTTGATGAAAGACATCTGGATGACATACTCTTTAAAAATAAAATCCGCATTTCCAAACCAATTTGTTTAATTTTTGTTGAACTTTTATAATTTTTAAATTAAAAACTTTTTTTGGTTTGTACATATCGCTCCTTTATTGCTATAACTCAAAAAAGCTTGTTGCGAGAAAAACACATTTCAAATTTTTAGTTTCTATACAACTCTTAGAAATTTTTTTTTTAGAAAATATCTCCTAAAGGTAACAGTTTAAAAGTAATTTCAATAAATTTTTGTCACAATATAAAAGGTGGTACTGTTAACAACTCTGCATTGTTAACTCGAAAAGCTTATTTTTTGAGATATCACTATCTTGCAATAAACGAGCGATATGTATACATCGGGGTTTAGTTCAAGTTTTTCCTTTCTTAAGATTTTTCTTAAGAAGGATTTTTTACAATACAAATTTGCTGTGATCAATAATTATTGATTGAAGAAGACAATAAAAATAATAATCAAATCTTTAGCTGGGGGACAACTAGCTGTTTCGTAGTCGCTACACTACTCATCAGCACCCATTGGAATTTGAACTCGGGTCATGACGTAGTATGATCTGCTGCTTTAACCACTCAGCTACCTAGAATTTAATTATTCTCTATCTATATTCATCTCATATTGAATCACATATGCATTTTTGTTAATTGCCCGCGTTGTTTGTGCAGCGTATGCTGTCTCGGAACTAGCGGTATTTATTTTTTATTTATTAACATACATATTTTTGTATTTTAATATTCTCCGTACCCAGAGACGTAAATATTAATTTGTTAAATTTTTGTTTGAACTAAAACCCGATGTACATATGTACAAACCAAAAAAATTTTTTATATAAAAATGTTTATCAATTATTACATTCTCTATTTATCATCTATTTCTATCTATCTATTTATTTGTCTTCAGACATTCTGTATATTAACGGAAATAGTTCTATTATTTAGCTAGTTTTCAGGACTTTGAGCTGCAAGCATAAATGTGGTTAAAATTTAAGCCATCTTACAGATATTTTGCATATAAATTTCCCACGTCAAACTAGAAAATAGTTTTAGTGTACTCGTAAGCTCCTTTGATCCTTAATTAATTATTAATATGTCACAGTACTGTTTAGCACATAATAAAAACGTGTGTAAAAATATTTAAATTTTCTTTAGCAAACATTTTATCAAACCAGTTTGATTTCTTTTGGTTATTTGACAAAGTGTGAAAAATAAAATAAAAGTCAAAAACGAATAATAATATGTATACATATGTAGGTATGTATATTAACGCGGTTTTTGAACTCTTTCAAAAACTCGGCTTCTGAAGTAACAGCAAGCACTACGGAAGTAAACTTTATTTGAATGTTTTGAGTAACAAAAGAGACGCACATTTTAAAATTTAAAATGTCATTAATTATATATTTATAAATTCATTTACATACATACTTATAATTAATGAAATAAACAATTCTTTGTCAAACGAGTATAATCACATATTCAGACGTTTTAAATGCCAGTTTAATATCGTCATAACACAAATTTACATTCAATTTAAAATAATGTATAAAAATAAGATATTATATATACAAATTGTATTTCATATTTCCTAGCTGACTATATAAATAACGACATTTCATAGGAGCTACCCTGCTGGTTATAAAAACAAAGCATTTGCCTTACTGACAACACTTGTAAAACTAAAACCAAAGTAAATTTTTAAGGGAACATTTATAACACAATATATACATACATATTTACGAACAGGGAAGCCAGATAGTCACCGCATGTTCTCTTTACAATTTGGCAAGCTCAATTTGTTTTGAAAAACGTTCCAGTTTGTTTCTTAATTTATTTTTAAACGACAACTGTTTGCTTAATTGCAAATTTTCTGTTTCCTATCCCAGTAAATAAAAAACAGTTGTTTATTTTGTTCTGTACAACTTTGTACACAGTGCTGCCAATACAAAAGCATTATTACAAATATGCTAAAATATAATCAAACTTTCAGTCGTAAAGAAGCTCTGGGCTGAACAGCTCTCGCGTCATCGTAATTATTCCTTAAGTGCGGTCAGGCTTGTTGTTTTTGTTGTTCGGTTCTCGAGAGTTATGCGTCTCAATTCCACTGGTTAATAGTTTGCCTCAACTAACTATATTGGTTTACAGTTTTTTTAGAAGTATTTCATTGTTAAGTCACAGCGACGCTACAAACGTACTGTTAATATCATCTTGGTCATGTGGTCATTGGAAATTTATTTTGCAACTGTATAGTTAAATACAAATAATCAAACTTAATATACATACTTGTATACATATATTTACGGTATTAAACTCATAAGTCTTAGAATATTAGTATGAAAAAATATGAATACTGTGAGCATTCTGGCATAAATTATTTTAAATTTGAGTCAGCTGAGATGTTTATAGTTTAGTTACGGCAAACTCCGCTTAAAAAGTCTTATTACGAGTATTTTCTGACTTTTTTGTTCGACGCATAAAGTAATATATAATGATATTATGCGTGATATGACACCGTTTGAATTCCCCGATTGTTTTACTTGAGAAAACATTTAAATTTCTTTGAACTTGCATTTCCACACAAAGGAAAATTGCAATTTCTGTATATTCAAATAATAATAAATAAAAAACAAGAAAACAAAACTAGCAGATGCAATTATTTTATACGTATGTATGTAGATTGAAATATTCTTACTAAAGGCCATAATTGTACGATTCATGCACAGGAAATTGTTAAAGTAGTCTGACGGGCTATAAAACTCCGCCTCCAAGTGCCGTACAAGTACAACGCAACAGTTTTCTCATAAATTTCGCAATAAATGCTACACTTATCACATAAAAATCATACTTTTATGACTATTTTCCAAATCGCACAACTTTTCAAAAAAAAAAAAAAAAAAATCCTCCAGTCGGTTGTATTTTCAGTGCATGCAAGAGGATTTGGGTGAAGTTCCAACTTACTGATATAACTTGTGGCGTACTTCGAAAATTCGTCTTTTACCAGCGGAAAAAACAGATTCTTGTGAATTCGTGAGTTTTTTACATACCATGGCACTGCAGTAATCGTTCGAATAATTTGGTTTCGCCACCTTTGAATATTTTCAATGCTTGATGTTGAAATTGTGAACTCCATATCACTATATCGCCTTTAGCCTACGGTCAAAGTGAATACCAAGGTACTTGATTTCATTCCGCTGCGGAATATGTAAGTTGTTAATTTGGATAGACCAACATGTTTGTTTAAACAGTGAGAAGTAACATGACTAGAATTTTGTTCATTAACTTTGATTTTCCAAAGTTTTAGCCATTTCCTGCAAATTTCGTAAAGCTAATTGATGGTGCTCATGAGCGCTGCAGAATACTGTGTTATCTGTGAATTCCGGATCACGTTGGCATGTCAGAGTCATAAATTAAATATAAAGAAGGCTTCAGAATGTTATCTTGGGGAACTTCTGCCTCGATTGGCTGAGTTGAACTTATA
Source organism: Thecocarcelia acutangulata (assembly GCA_914767995.1). Lineage (NCBI taxonomy): Eukaryota > Metazoa > Arthropoda > Insecta > Diptera > Tachinidae > Thecocarcelia > Thecocarcelia acutangulata. Next base: position 113,338,540 of record OU612094.1, read on the forward strand.
AAATCGAATTCTCTGATAACAAATTTTCGCCCATATAAGTAGCTTTCCAGAAGCTTATGATTGTTTGCAGACAAGTTTAACTTTTTATTGTGCATCCTACCGTCGTGCCACACTCTATCAAAAGCTTGAGAAACGTCAATGAATAGAGATGAACAATACTTTTTGTCCTCAAAAGTCTTTCTTATGACATTCACTAGTCTGTGTGTTTGTTCTATGGTGCTGTGTTTATCCCGAAATCCGAATTGATGATTATCTTTCGAGCAGTTTTAAAATTGTTGGTTGTAGACTTACAGCATCCCCTTTTCAGAATCGTGTTTTGCCCAGTTTCCAATTGAAGTTCGTAAAGGAGACTTTCTACAAGGAATAGGGAAGCCATTCTCTAGATTTCAAGAATATTTCTTAATTGAGGTTTAGTTGCCGCTCTCTTGTAAGCCTCCTTTTTTCCAACAGAACTTGATCAATTTCAGAAGAATAAGATCTATTTTTCTCATTTCTGAATCTTAAATGGTTAGCGGTAGCATGTTGTACGGCTACTTCAAGGTTTTCAGAAAAATCGTTAATTGACACATAATTATCCTCAGGTTTAATAATTATAAAATAATAATACCTTAAGAATATAAGAAAAATAAAAAAGGTATACTTTTACGCCTGGATTGCCCATAAGCTTCCTAAATCGCAAGACACTATAATTTTATGTCAAAATATGTTGATTTACAATATAACTGCGAAACAGGCCGGGTTAAAGAAATACCTATTGAATAGATTATCTGCAATAATCTTCAAATTCTGATCACTCCGTAGTAGGAAAAGGTTGTGACAGTGTTGTGTAGGAAACGTATTTTAAACAAGTAAGAGTGTAGTATATTCGGCTGGGTCGAATCTAAAACACCCTTCACGATAGTCACGTAATTATATAGTATATATTACAAATTTGAACTAAATATGCTCGGATATACATATATGGACTGACATCCGCGAAAACATATTTTGATCTTGTAATCACCATTCCAAATAAAAAATCTTTCATGGAAATTTTCATGGAAAAATCGGTTTAGGCTATATCTCGGTTAGATATGAAGAATCTGTGTGTTCCGCTGGTAAAAGAGGAATTTTCGAAGTACAACAAGGTATGTCAGTAAACTGGAACTTCACCCAAATCCTCTTGCGCTTAATACGGGATACCGTTGCCTTCATCAGAGCGTTTAATAGGTGATTTTACCGATATTCCCGAATAGTAAAACTTGTTGTCTAGCATTGGTCGGACATAGGTAAAAGCACATTTTTTTATTTAGTTCATTTTAAAGATTCATTTTAAAGATTCAATAACCAAAAAAAAAATAACGTTTGACAAACAAAAAAATCGGCTTAGACTATATCTCGGATATCGGGAAACATTTTTTTTGTCTTGTAATCGCCATGCTTAATAATTGTGTCATGTTTGAAGCAAAAAAACAACTATTTTTTGCAAAAATTTTCATACAAAATCTCAAAAAAATTTTTTTTAGAATTTTGGATATATCTCAGCTATATGCGAATCAATTCTATTGAATTGGAATAGCAAACCCATGAATCGATGGAATGGTGAAAGCAAAAATTTCTAAGTCTAATGGTTTTCACGAAACGGTATTTCCACGACCGACAGCCGGATATCTGTTAATCGAATTTTCTATCAATACTGATTCAGAATATGTATACTTTATAGGATCCCAAATAAAAATTGTAGAAATTACAAATGGAATCAAAAACTTATGTACTCGTATGTGTACGCTTTAAATTTTTGTGAAGTGTATTAAAACGTGATTGGAAAGTTTAACAAATTATATATACTCGTAAAAATATTCATATCCGTGTTTATTTTATGAAAAAAGCAACCAAAATAAAAAAAAATAAAAAATATTCGGATATCCACATTGAAGAAAAAGATTACCAATTTTTGTTGGAAATAACCAAAACGGCAGCACTGTTTGTACAGGAAATGAAAACAATTGTTGTCTTTTTTTTTAATTTGTACAAATATTGTTACGTAGAACGCTTTTTAATAACTTTGGACTAGTTCGGATTGGTTCGTTATTCATACCGAGCACACCTATTATTAACATATTGACATCATATGTATTTTTATCCAAATGTCTAAATTTCAGCCAAATATGCGTCATTTGCGGCAACTATTAATTTACATCTTTTATTAATTTACATTTATAACTCGTATAGTATTTAGATTCATGAATTGGCTTTAATAATTTGTCCAATTTTGCAAACCTTCAACAAAATTGGTTTTAGCTACAATAAGTATTAAAATAGCTCGCAACGGTGAATAATTTTTTGCAAGTAGTTGATGGAAACATGATTAACACGTACGCAACTAGAACTTAATTCTGAGATAACTCCACTTGGTAAAATGATTTTTTGTTGTATAAATGATTTTATGTAAAACTAAATTGTTTAAGGAAAACTAACAGTGTAATATAACATTAATTTCAAGCGATTTGACAGCAACACAATTTCATGCTGATTTTACATTCTGGTTGTTTTCTTCTGTGTGATTTAAGCAATCTTACAATCAAATGGCTTTTTTTTTTTTATTAAGAAGGTTAATTAATTACTATTTTTGCTCTACTTAAAGTGTATTTTTATCGTGAGAACTTTTTCATTTAAACGAAAAAAAAATCATAACAAAACATTTTACCCAAATCGGAGTTAAGTAAACAAATTCCTAGAGTAAATTTCATCACTTCTAAAAGTGTTTTGTTCGGCTGCTGAATTTGCAACAGACAATTGTAACTAAAGCTTCTGTAAGGCCATTCAAGTTTGTGAACTTTTTTATTTGCAACTGAATTATTACAAAATTTTACTTCAGACAGTTATGAATCATTTGAATATTAAAAATATTTGTAACCACAACTTATTTGTGTTTGAAAAATGACAAAATTTTAAAATGTTCTGCGTTGTTGTTGCTGCTGCTATTTATTCCATTTGCAATATGCAGTACCTTACGGGAATTGTTGTCCACCAGTATTGTTGGTTGCTTGTCATAACTTCTGGATTTGGGAGTATTTTTAATCTTTTTTTTTTTTTGTTGTCTTTTAATAGTTTAGATAAATTTGCGTGTTGTAAATTGATACTAGATACATTTATTTCTAAATGAACCATAACCCCAATAAACTATGTTTTTTAAATAAAAGTCATACCTAATATGGGGATAAAATGTCATATTTAATAGCAAACGTAATAATAGTACAAAATGTTTAAAAATTAAATATGCTGGAGTAAATGTAATAGAAATCTTATTTAATAAATAGGAGGATATTTTTTTGTTTTGGTGCATTCTACTGGAACTAGGAAAATAGATTATGACAAGGAGTATCAAGGCAAACGTTATCACTGCATTTAAATTAGTTAAAACTGATCAGTTCACAGACAAAGCAGAGACAGCTTGAAATATGATTACAGCAACACTAGTATATATGCCATAACATTGTGTATTATTGTTAAAAGCAGCCGATTATCGATATTATTATAGTTTGTTCCCCGTAAATATGTTTTCGTGTGTATTTCCGCAAATCTATTATTGTCATCTACTAATTTCCGAATATGGTTGTTTATACGAAGAAGAAGTGCTGGACGACGCTGAGCACACTTTCTTTAAGCGTATTCGATGGAAGGAAACTCGTAGATAACTGGAAATGGTAGCTGGCTGAATAACAGTAGAGAATGTCGTGGACATCATGATAGTGAACGAAGCCAACTTTTTAGCGGTATCGCTAAAAAAGTTCTGCGGACGAAAAAGCCAGATCTAGAGGCCGCAGAGCAAGATTATAATCAGGATCCCAGTCGAAGGATAGTGTAAAGAGAAGGGCTGATTAAGCCATTGGTAATCCACCCCGAAACAATGCTAATGCGGTCCCAGGGTGTAAATTTTTATCCCAGGAAGAAAAGAGGGCTTTTTAGTCGGTAAGCTCACCGTTGTGATCACCCGACACAAAGCGGAGGGTACGGACCCTCGCCGGAAAAAATATGGTTGCATACAATGTTAGTATTGTATGTAATTTTTTAAAAACATTTATCATATTTATGATAGGTTATTTACATGTAACAAATATTAGTTTACAGAACAACTTACTACTGTAAGCATTAACGATTTTTTACTTTAGTCGTTGACATATAAGTTTCTTTTCGTTTTGTTTTTCTTCTATGAATGAAAGATGTGTTGCAAAAATCAAAGGGTACGGCAGAATAATAAGTTGTTGAAATTTGTATGTATGTTGTAATCAACAATACTAGGCCGAAGTTAACCATAATGTCGGCCAACCATATTATGGTTGTACCCAACCAGACTATTGTCACACCATACAATGGTACATCCAACCATACTAATTATTATATAAATTTTATACTATACAATCTTGATCCTAATTATTTGACCTTTTTTTAAATTAAATTGAAATATTGTTTAAGCTTGAGGTCAGTTTTGTTTTTTATATAAAAAGAGTTTTAATTAGATTCGATATTTCGTCTTTCTTCGGAAGACTTCTTCAGGAAAAAATTTTTTTAGTTTTGTTTACAAAACCATATAATGAAAACATATTGAAAACAATTTTAACATACATAAAACATTCAACATACATTGTAACAAAAAGTTACATAAAAATATTATTAACATAATATTATATACATAATTATAGATATCTTAATTAGCTAATTTATTACCCTATTCTTATTAATTAAATGCCTATAGTTCTGAGCTAAACTTTCTGAATCTTTTCTAAAATTAATTCTATTAGCTATTGGTACATCAATTACCTGCAGCATTTTGAACATATACCGTTTTCTATAACTATTTTCTGTATTTAATATGGAAACCTTATTAAAATCGGGATTGTGATTTAAATCACGACTATGTATCGACAAAGCCGTCTTCTGTGACGAATTAATATTTCTATATTTCTGATCAGACTTATGTCCTGCTAATCTAGTTTTGCATTTATTCTTTGCTGTTCCCACATAAACCTTATCACATCGTTCGTTATCATTACCGCCACAAGGTATTTTGTATTCTAAATTTGACTTATCTAATTTATTCAATCTGCCTTTTGTTTTACTAAATAATCAAGGTTTTTAGGAAAACTATTTTCATATAATATGCTCTTCAAAATGTTTTCATTCTTCTTATGGAATCTAATATCGCTTATATTAAATACTCTATATAAGATTTTTAGCTGTATTTATTATCACTTTCTTTGGATGTTTTGAGAAATAATTTATTATTCTTCCAGAAGATGTTGGTTTCTAATACCAATCTATGAATAAATTATTATATATTTTCTCATAACTAATGTATCTAAATATGAAATTCTATTGGAAGACAAAACACCGAATCTAATTAAAACTCTTTATATAAAAAACAAAACTGATCTCAAGTTTAAACAACACTTCAATTTAATTTATAATATACATTTCAAATATGCAATTATTGATAAAATGCTTAATAAATTCTTTTTATTTCAGTTAATAGACACTAAAACCCATTGTGGCCAAAATCATTTGCAATTATGGGATCCGACTAATGTTTGATGATTAGTTTTAATTATTTTGTAAATTAATATTTTCATTTTATTTATTCAAATATAACAATATACTATTTTCCTTACCAACCATATAATTCAATAATAGTATGTTGCCCTTAGAAAATTGTCATATCAACCATATATTTTTTCTACGTGAAATAGTTTGGACTATTATTAACTCCACCCCTTGGTTGTTTGGAAATATGAAATTTAGATAATGCCAATCGTTATGTGGAAGAATAATTATGTTCATTTGTAAGTGATTATAATTATTAGGGGCTACGGATTAAAGGAAAGAATAATTCTTTAGTTTATTATGAAACATGTATTTTAGAGAGAGAATAGAGGTTTAAACGAGATAACAATTTTATTTGGAAAAGGTGGGGAACAACTTGTTTCTTTGATTGATAAAAAAATAAGTAAATTCATATATTTTTCAAAATCTGATATTGTGCAAAATATCTACAAAATGGTAACTGTTATAATATAACTACATTATTAATTTGTTGAACTTTTTATAATATTTTAAATTTTTTGGTTTGTACATATGTACATCAGGTTTTAGTTCAAGTTTTTTTCCTTTCTTAAGTTTTTTTCTTAAGAAGGATTTTTTACAATACAAATTTGCTGTGATCAATAATTATTGATTGAAGAAGACAATAAAAATAATAATCAAATCTTTAGCTGGGGGACAACTAGCTGTTTCGTAGTCGCTACACTACTCATCAGCACCCATTGGAATTTGAACTCGGGTCATGACGTAGTATGATCTGCTGCTTTAACCACTCAGCTACCTAGAATTTAATTATTCTCTATCTATATTCATCTCATATTGAATCACATATGCATTTTTGTTAATTGCCCGCGTTGTTTGTGCAGCGTATGCTGTCTCGGAACTAGCGGTATTTATTTTTTATTTATTAACATACATATTTTTGTATTTTAATATTCTCCGTACCCAGAGACGTAAATATTAATTTGTTAAATTTTTGTTTGAACTAAAACCCGATGTACATATGTACAAACCAAAAAAATTTTTTATATAAAAATGTTTATCAATTATTACATTCTCTATTTATCATCTATTTCTATCTATCTATTTATTTGTCTTCAGACATTCTGTATATTAACGGAAATAGTTCTATTATTTAGCTAGTTTTCAGGACTTTGAGCTGCAAGCATAAATGTGGTTAAAATTTAAGCCATCTTACAGATATTTTGCATATAAATTTCCCACGTCAAACTAGAAAATAGTTTTAGTGTACTCGTAAGCTCCTTTGATCCTTAATTAATTATTAATATGTCACAGTACTGTTTAGCACATAATAAAAACGTGTGTAAAAATATTTAAATTTTCTTTAGCAAACATTTTATCAAACCAGTTTGATTTCTTTTGGTTATTTGACAAAGTGTGAAAAATAAAATAAAAGTCAAAAACGAATAATAATATGTATACATATGTAGGTATGTATATTAACGCGGTTTTTGAACTCTTTCAAAAACTCGGCTTCTGAAGTAACAGCAAGCACTACGGAAGTAAACTTTATTTGAATGTTTTGAGTAACAAAAGAGACGCACATTTTAAAATTTAAAATGTCATTAATTATATATTTATAAATTCATTTACATACATACTTATAATTAATGAAATAAACAATTCTTTGTCAAACGAGTATAATCACATATTCAGACGTTTTAAATGCCAGTTTAATATCGTCATAACACAAATTTACATTCAATTTAAAATAATGTATAAAAATAAGATATTATATATACAAATTGTATTTCATATTTCCTAGCTGACTATATAAATAACGACATTTCATAGGAGCTACCCTGCTGGTTATAAAAACAAAGCATTTGCCTTACTGACAACACTTGTAAAACTAAAACCAAAGTAAATTTTTAAGGGAACATTTATAACACAATATATACATACATATTTACGAACAGGGAAGCCAGATAGTCACCGCATGTTCTCTTTACAATTTGGCAAGCTCAATTTGTTTTGAAAAACGTTCCAGTTTGTTTCTTAATTTATTTTTAAACGACAACTGTTTGCTTAATTGCAAATTTTCTGTTTCCTATCCCAGTAAATAAAAAACAGTTGTTTATTTTGTTCTGTACAACTTTGTACACAGTGCTGCCAATACAAAAGCATTATTACAAATATGCTAAAATATAATCAAACTTTCAGTCGTAAAGAAGCTCTGGGCTGAACAGCTCTCGCGTCATCGTAATTATTCCTTAAGTGCGGTCAGGCTTGTTGTTTTTGTTGTTCGGTTCTCGAGAGTTATGCGTCTCAATTCCACTGGTTAATAGTTTGCCTCAACTAACTATATTGGTTTACAGTTTTTTTAGAAGTATTTCATTGTTAAGTCACAGCGACGCTACAAACGTACTGTTAATATCATCTTGGTCATGTGGTCATTGGAAATTTATTTTGCAACTGTATAGTTAAATACAAATAATCAAACTTAATATACATACTTGTATACATATATTTACGGTATTAAACTCATAAGTCTTAGAATATTAGTATGAAAAAATATGAATACTGTGAGCATTCTGGCATAAATTATTTTAAATTTGAGTCAGCTGAGATGTTTATAGTTTAGTTACGGCAAACTCCGCTTAAAAAGTCTTATTACGAGTATTTTCTGACTTTTTTGTTCGACGCATAAAGTAATATATAATGATATTATGCGTGATATGACACCGTTTGAATTCCCCGATTGTTTTACTTGAGAAAACATTTAAATTTCTTTGAACTTGCATTTCCACACAAAGGAAAATTGCAATTTCTGTATATTCAAATAATAATAAATAAAAAACAAGAAAACAAAACTAGCAGATGCAATTATTTTATACGTATGTATGTAGATTGAAATATTCTTACTAAAGGCCATAATTGTACGATTCATGCACAGGAAATTGTTAAAGTAGTCTGACGGGCTATAAAACTCCGCCTCCAAGTGCCGTACAAGTACAACGCAACAGTTTTCTCATAAATTTCGCAATAAATGCTACACTTATCACATAAAAATCATACTTTTATGACTATTTTCCAAATCGCACAACTTTTCAAAAAAAAAAAAAAAAAAATCCTCCAGTCGGTTGTATTTTCAGTGCATGCAAGAGGATTTGGGTGAAGTTCCAACTTACTGATATAACTTGTGGCGTACTTCGAAAATTCGTCTTTTACCAGCGGAAAAAACAGATTCTTGTGAATTCGTGAGTTTTTTACATACCATGGCACTGCAGTAATCGTTCGAATAATTTGGTTTCGCCACCTTTGAATATTTTCAATGCTTGATGTTGAAATTGTGAACTCCATATCACTATATCGCCTTTAGCCTACGGTCAAAGTGAATACCAAGGTACTTGATTTCATTCCGCTGCGGAATATGTAAGTTGTTAATTTGGATAGACCAACATGTTTGTTTAAACAGTGAGAAGTAACATGACTAGAATTTTGTTCATTAACTTTGATTTTCCAAAGTTTTAGCCATTTCCTGCAAATTTCGTAAAGCTAATTGATGGTGCTCATGAGCGCTGCAGAATACTGTGTTATCTGTGAATTCCGGATCACGTTGGCATGTCAGAGTCATAAATTAAATATAAAGAAGGCTTCAGAATGTTATCTTGGGGAACTTCTGCCTCGATTGGCTGAGTTGAACTTATAAAATCGAATTCTCTGATAACAAATTTTCGCCCATATAAGTAGCTTTCCAGAAGCTTATGATTGTTTGCAGACAAGTTTAACTTTTTATTGTGCATCCTACCGTCGTGCCACACTCTATCAAAAGCTTGAGAAACGTCAATGAATAGAGATGAACAATACTTTTTGTCCTCAAAAGTCTTTCTTATGACATTCACTAGTCTGTGTGTTTGTTCTATGGTGCTGTGTTTATCCCGAAATCCGAATTGATGATTATCTTTCGAGCAGTTTTAAAATTGTTGGTTGTAGACTTACAGCATCCCCTTTTCAGAATCGTGTTTTGCCCAGTTTCCAATTGAAGTTCGTAAAGGAGACTTTCTACAAGGAATAGGGAAGCCATTCTCTAGATTTCAAGAATATTTCTTAATTGAGGTTTAGTTGCCGCTCTCTTGTAAGCCTCCTTTTTTCCAACAGAACTTGATCAATTTCAGAAGAATAAGATCTATTTTTCTCATTTCTGAATCTTAAATGGTTAGCGGTAGCATGTTGTACGGCTACTTCAAGGTTTTCAGAAAAATCGTTAATTGACACATAATTATCCTCAGGTTTAATAATTATAAAATAATAATACCTTAAGAATATAAGAAAAATAAAAAAGGTATACTTTTACGCCTGGATTGCCCATAAGCTTCCTAAATCGCAAGACACTATAATTTTATGTCAAAATATGTTGATTTACAATATAACTGCGAAACAGGCCGGGTTAAAGAAATACCTATTGAATAGATTATCTGCAATAATCTTCAAATTCTGATCACTCCGTAGTAGGAAAAGGTTGTGACAGTGTTGTGTAGGAAACGTATTTTAAACAAGTAAGAGTGTAGTATATTCGGCTGGGTCGAATCTAAAACACCCTTCACGATAGTCACGTAATTATATAGTATATATTACAAATTTGAACTAAATATGCTCGGATATACATATATGGACTGACATCCGCGAAAACATATTTTGATCTTGTAATCACCATTCCAAATAAAAAATCTTTCATGGAAATTTTCATGGAAAAATCGGTTTAGGCTATATCTCGGTTAGATATGAAGAATCTGTGTGTTCCGCTGGTAAAAGAGGAATTTTCGAAGTACAACAAGGTATGTCAGTAAACTGGAACTTCACCCAAATCCTCTTGCGCTTAATACGGGATACCGTTGCCTTCATCAGAGCGTTTAATAGGTGATTTTACCGATATTCCCGAATAGTAAAACTTGTTGTCTAGCATTGGTCGGACATAGGTAAAAGCACATTTTTTTATTTAGTTCATTTTAAAGATTCATTTTAAAGATTCAATAACCAAAAAAAAAATAACGTTTGACAAACAAAAAAATCGGCTTAGACTATATCTCGGATATCGGGAAACATTTTTTTTGTCTTGTAATCGCCATGCTTAATAATTGTGTCATGTTTGAAGCAAAAAAACAACTATTTTTTGCAAAAATTTTCATACAAAATCTCAAAAAAATTTTTTTTAGAATTTTGGATATATCTCAGCTATATGCGAATCAATTCTATTGAATTGGAATAGCAAACCCATGAATCGATGGAATGGTGAAAGCAAAAATTTCTAAGTCTAATGGTTTTCACGAAACGGTATTTCCACGACCGACAGCCGGATATCTGTTAATCGAATTTTCTATCAATACTGATTCAGAATATGTATACTTTATAGGATCCCAAATAAAAATTGTAGAAATTACAAATGGAATCAAAAACTTATGTACTCGTATGTGTACGCTTTAAATTTTTGTGAAGTGTATTAAAACGTGATTGGAAAGTTTAACAAATTATATATACTCGTAAAAATATTCATATCCGTGTTTATTTTATGAAAAAAGCAACCAAAATAAAAAAAAATAAAAAATATTCGGATATCCACATTGAAGAAAAAGATTACCAATTTTTGTTGGAAATAACCAAAACGGCAGCACTGTTTGTACAGGAAATGAAAACAATTGTTGTCTTTTTTTTTAATTTGTACAAATATTGTTACGTAGAACGCTTTTTAATAACTTTGGACTAGTTCGGATTGGTTCGTTATTCATACCGAGCACACCTATTATTAACATATTGACATCATATGTATTTTTATCCAAATGTCTAAATTTCAGCCAAATATGCGTCATTTGCGGCAACTATTAATTTACATCTTTTATTAATTTACATTTATAACTCGTATAGTATTTAGATTCATGAATTGGCTTTAATAATTTGTCCAATTTTGCAAACCTTCAACAAAATTGGTTTTAGCTACAATAAGTATTAAAATAGCTCGCAACGGTGAATAATTTTTTGCAAGTAGTTGATGGAAACATGATTAACACGTACGCAACTAGAACTTAATTCTGAGATAACTCCACTTGGTAAAATGATTTTTTGTTGTATAAATGATTTTATGTAAAACTAAATTGTTTAAGGAAAACTAACAGTGTAATATAACATTAATTTCAAGCGATTTGACAGCAACACAATTTCATGCTGATTTTACATTCTGGTTGTTTTCTTCTGTGTGATTTAAGCAATCTTACAATCAAATGGCTTTTTTTTTTTTTATTAAGAAGGTTAATTAATTACTATTTTTGCTCTACTTAAAGTGTATTTTTATCGTGAGAACTTTTTCATTTAAACGAAAAAAAAATCATAACAAAACATTTTACCCAAATCGGAGTTAAGTAAACAAATTCCTAGAGTAAATTTCATCACTTCTAAAAGTGTTTTGTTCGGCTGCTGAATTTGCAACACACAATTGTAACTAAAGCTTCTGTAAGGCCATTCAAGTTTGTGAACTTTTTTATTTGCAACTGAATTATTACAAAATTTTACTTCAGACAGTTATGAATCATTTGAATATTAAAAATATTTGTAACCACAACTTATTTGTGTTTGAAAAATGACAAAATTTTAAAATGTTCTGCGTTGTTGTTGCTGCTGCTATTTATTCCATTTGCAATATGCAGTACCTTACGGGAATTGTTGTCCACCAGTATTGTTGGTTGCTTGTCATAACTTCTGGATTTGGGAGTATTTTTAATCTTTTTTTTTTTTTGTTGTCTTTTAATAGTTTAGATAAATTTGCGTGTTGTAAATTGATACTAGATACATTTATTTCTAAATGAACCATAACCCCAATAAACTATGTTTTTTAAATAAAAGTCATACCTAATATGGGGATAAAATGTCATATTTAATAGCAAACGTAATAATAGTACAAAATGTTTAAAAATTAAATATGCTGGAGTAAATGTAATAGAAATCTTATTTAATAAATAGGAGGATATTTTTTTGTTTTGGTGCATTCTACTGGAACTAGGAAAATAGATTATGACAAGGAGTATCAAGGCAAACGTTATCACTGCATTTAAATTAGTTAAAACTGATCAGTTCACAGACAAAGCAGAGACAGCTTGAAATATGATTACAGCAACACTAGTATATATGCCATAACATTGTGTATTATTGTTAAAAGCAGCCGATTATCGATATTATTATAGTTTGTTCCCCGTAAATATGTTTTCGTGTGTATTTCCGCAAATCTATTATTGTCATCTACTAATTTCCGAATATGGTTGTTTATACGAAGAAGAAGTGCTGGACGACGCTGAGCACACTTTCTTTAAGCGTATTCGATGGAAGGAAACTCGTAGATAACTGGAAATGGTAGCTGGCTGAATAACAGTAGAGAATGTCGTGGACATCATGATAGTGAACGAAGCCAACTTTTTAGCGGTATCGCTAAAAAAGTTCTGCGGACGAAAAAGCCAGATCTAGAGGCCGCAGAGCAAGATTATAATCAGGATCCCAGTCGAAGGATAGTGTAAAGAGAAGGGCTGATTAAGCCATTGGTAATCCACCCCGAAACAATGCTAATGCGGTCCCAGGGTGTAAATTTTTATCCCAGGAAGAAAAGAGGGCTTTTTAGTCGGTAAGCTCACCGTTGTGATCACCCGACACAAAGCGGAGGGTACGGACCCTCGCCGGAAAAAATATGGTTGCATACAATGTTAGTATTGTATGTAATTTTTTAAAAACATTTATCATATTTATGATAGGTTATTTACATGTAACAAATATTAGTTTACAGAACAACTTACTACTGTAAGCATTAACGATTTTTTACTTTAGTCGTTGACATATAAGTTTCTTTTCGTTTTGTTTTTCTTCTATGAATGAAAGATGTGTTGCAAAAATCAAAGGGTACGGCAGAATAATAAGTTGTTGAAATTTGTATGTATGTTGTAATCAACAATACTAGGCCGAAGTTAACCATAATGTCGGCCAACCATATTATGGTTGTACCCAACCAGACTATTGTCACACCATACAATGGTACATCCAACCATACTAATTATTATATAAATTTTATACTATACAATCTTGATCCTAATTATTTGACCTTTTTTTAAATTAAATTGAAATATTGTTTAAGCTTGAGGTCAGTTTTGTTTTTTATATAAAAAGAGTTTTAATTAGATTCGATATTTCGTCTTTCTTCGGAAGACTTCTTCAGGAAAAAATTTTTTTAGTTTTGTTTACAAAACCATATAATGAAAACATATTGAAAACAATTTTAACATACATAAAACATTCAACATACATTGTAACAAAAAGTTACATAAAAATATTATTAACATAATATTATATACATAATTATAGATATCTTAATTAGCTAATTTATTACCCTATTCTTATTAATTAAATGCCTATAGTTCTGAGCTAAACTTTCTGAATCTTTTCTAAAATTAATTCTATTAGCTATTGGTACATCAATTACCTGCAGCATTTTGAACATATACCGTTTTCTATAACTATTTTCTGTATTTAATATGGAAACCTTATTAAAATCGGGATTGTGATTTAAATCACGACTATGTATCGACAAAGCCGTCTTCTGTGACGAATTAATATTTCTATATTTCTGATCAGACTTATGTCCTGCTAATCTAGTTTTGCATTTATTCTTTGCTGTTCCCACATAAACCTTATCACATCGTTCGTTATCATTACCGCCACAAGGTATTTTGTATTCTAAATTTGACTTATCTAATTTATTCAATCTGCCTTTTGTTTTACTAAATAATCAAGGTTTTTAGGAAAACTATTTTCATATAATATGCTCTTCAAAATGTTTTCATTCTTCTTATGGAATCTAATATCGCTTATATTAAATACTCTATATAAGATTTTTAGCTGTATTTATTATCACTTTCTTTGGATGTTTTGAGAAATAATTTATTATTCTTCCAGAAGATGTTGGTTTCTAATACCAATCTATGAATAAATTATTATATATTTTCTCATAACTAATGTATCTAAATATGAAATTCTATTGGAAGACAAAACACCGAATCTAATTAAAACTCTTTATATAAAAAACAAAACTGATCTCAAGTTTAAACAACACTTCAATTTAATTTATAATATACATTTCAAATATGCAATTATTGATAAAATGCTTAATAAATTCTTTTTATTTCAGTTAATAGACACTAAAACCCATTGTGGCCAAAATCATTTGCAATTATGGGATCCGACTAATGTTTGATGATTAGTTTTAATTATTTTGTAAATTAATATTTTCATTTTATTTATTCAAATATAACAATATACTATTTTCCTTACCAACCATATAATTCAATAATAGTATGTTGCCCTTAGAAAATTGTCATATCAACCATATATTTTTTCTACGTGAAATAGTTTGGACTATTATTAACTCCACCCCTTGGTTGTTTGGAAATATGAAATTTAGATAATGCCAATCGTTATGTGGAAGAATAATTATGTTCATTTGTAAGTGATTATAATTATTAGGGGCTACGGATTAAAGGAAAGAATAATTCTTTAGTTTATTATGAAACATGTATTTTAGAGAGAGAATAGAGGTTTAAACGAGATAACAATTTTATTTGGAAAAGGTGGGGAACAACTTGTTTCTTTGATTGATAAAAAAATAAGTAAATTCATATATTTTTCAAAATCTGATATTGTGCAAAATATCTACAAAATGGTAACTGTTATAATATAACTACATTATTAATTTGTTGAACTTTTTATAATATTTTAAATTTTTTGGTTTGTACATATGTACATCAGGTTTTAGTTCAAGTTTTTTTCCTTTCTTAAGTTTTTTTCTTAAGAAGGATTTTTTACAATACAAATTTGCTGTAATCAATAATTATTGATTGAAGAAGACAAGAAAAAAAATAATAATCAAATCTTTAGCTGGGGGACAACTAGCTGTTTCGTAGTCGCTACACTACTCATCAGCACCCCCTGGGATTTGAACTCAGGGCATGACGTATCATGATCTACTGCTTTAACCACTAAGCCACCTAGAATTTAATTATTCTCTATCTATATTCATCTCATATTGAATCACATATGCATTTTGTTAATTGCCCACATTGTTTGTACAGCGTTTGCTGTCTAAGAACTAGCGGTATTTATTTTATTTATTAACATACATATTTTTGTATTTTAATATTCTCCGCACCCAGAGATGTAAATATTAATTTGTTTGAGCATTTTATAATTTTTTCAAATCAAAGCAAAATATTTTATTGCGCTTTTGCTTTGAAGTCTTTTTTGACAGCATAACTCTTTGTGAATATTAACGGTACAAAGTTTTCTTAGTTTGTACTCATTACAACAAATGAAAGGCGGATTCATCCATTCATTCAGGTGAAACTGGGATTACAATAAATACAGCATTGCAAAAACAACATGTTGTTTTATTGTTGCTGAAACAATTCATGTATCAAAATTTTTACATAAAGTACTTATATACATACATACATACACACTTTACTCATATGCATATATTTGAGCAAACCAGAAATAACTTTTGGCACTTGATAATTTACAAGTAAAAACAAGTAGAACATCTGGTTTTTCACTTAGTTTTCAATGTAAGTCACACTTTTTTTTTTTTTTTGCTAAAATACTATACTTATTATTAGTAGTAAGAGCACTGTATTTTATGTTTTTTTAAACAGAAAGTAAAACAAATATGTTACTCCCATTATCTCTTTTATTTATTGACATTTATTGTGCACTCATAGAAAAAAAAAACATCTTCATATTGATGATGGATAGTCATCAGAATTGTGACATCAATATTACGTAAGTAGTCATCAGTAATGTGAAAACTGACGTCAATCTCAATAACAAAAGTCATCACGAAAATTTTGTTATATTTATGTATATTGTGTATCATCAATGCTGGAACTGTGGTGATATCAATTCAATGATACATTTTATTAATAACTATAATACATATAAGTTGTAAAAATTTATTTTCAAAATAGGATAATTTTTAAGAAGTATAAGGTGTTTTTTTAAGCTAGATAGAACTTTAAATTGTAAAAAGTAACACAAAAAATTAAATTTTGATGAAACATTTTTTTTATTTGTTTCAGTATACTCTGACAAATCATCATGAATAGACTCACGCTTGAACAACGCTACGAAATTATCCAAATTTACTTTGAAAATCAGTCCCGTTGTTTTATCGCAAAATTGTGTTCAGCGAAGAGGCGCATTTTTGGCTTAACGGGTTTGTTAATAAGCAAAATTGCCGCATATGAAGTGAGACCAATCCACAAGAGACCCTACAGACTCCATTACATCTAGAAAAATGCACTGTTTGGTGCGGTTTTCATGCTTGTGGCATCATCGGACCTTATTTCTTAAAAATGAGGCCGGAGCTCGCGTTACGGTCAATGGAGATCGTTACCGCACCATGATCAATGATTTTTTGTTTGAAAATATGGATGACATTGATCCGGAGGAGATGTGGTTTCAACAGGATGGCGCTACGTGCCATACGGCGAACGCAACCATCGACTTACTGAAATCAAAATTTGGCGATAAGTTGATTTCGAGAAATGGACCTGTCAATTGGCCTCCAAGGTCGTGCGATTTGACACCTCTCGATTATTTCCTGTGGGGCTACGTGAAGTCACTGGTTTATGCTGATAAACCAGCAACAATTGACGCCTTGGAGGCCAGCATTGTTCGTGTTGTTCGTGACATACGGCCAGCAGTGCTCGAAAAAGTGGCCCAAAATTGGACGTCCAGAATGCGCTTCGTCAAGAACAGCCGCGGTGCCCATATGCCCGAAATCATTTTCAAATGTTAATGTCACGTATTGATCTTTCGAATAAAAAAAATTTTTGATTACAATTTAATTTTTTGTGTTATTTTTTACAATTTCAAGTTCTATTGGGCTTAAAAAAACACCCTATAGAAGTAAATGCATTAATTGGTGTAAATTTATAACCACATCAATTATTGTTTAAGCAAAGATAAATAAGTATAGCTATCATATCATTTCGACCATAATTAGTCATCATATGCGGCTTTAGTTACCTATTGGCTAGAACTGCGATTAACTCTGACATAATATTTCAGAAAACGTCCGCAGAATGAAGGAACGAATTTCTTTATGTCCATCTTAATATTTAACAAGAAGTATACGTATTTTTGTTAATCTTATAAGAATCCATAAATCAATGGAAGCCGAGAAGAAAACACTTCTTTGCGATCAATACAATCTTATATGAATTTTGTCTATGTTCACATTTGGCCAAAAGTAATCACTTATAATATATATTTAATGCATAAAAACAAATTATTTTCCATTTAAAATTGTTTTTTAAAAGATATTTTGCAAAACTAAGAATCGGTAATATTGCAATGTTGTCTTCTTGTAAACAAACACATACACATTTTCTTTTTTGCCAGCTCTTACTATAAGATCGTCGCCATTAGATTTCTCATAAAAACGCTCTCTTAAAAATTATTATAAGACAGCAATAACAATAATTTTACACACGTTCTCACCTTAGATATTATCGCAGATGTGGAAACTAAGTTAAATAAAAAATATAATGAGAACGTAGAGAGTAAAATAAACAAAGGAACTACGAGCCGGAAAAATATATAGAAGAAATCGTCAAAACCCCGATAATTTTTGAAAATATCGTAATTTTACTTTTAAAATATCGTCAAAAAAGTCGGACTTATAAAACTTAAAATTTTTAATATATTTTAAATTTTTATATAAAAATATAACAGATTTTTAATGCAAGTTCATTCAGTCAAATTTGTACATTCGTAAAAAATAGATTAATTTGTTAAAAGAATTTAGTTATTAGTAGATATTAATAGTACGGTATTAAAAAATAAATATCTTTGTCTTATATATACATAAAATGTTCAGAAAATTTTTGGAATACCTCCAATATCAAAGGAGTTTGCAGGACTTAATTTTAATTAGTTTTTGTAATAAAGAAAGGTTTCAATTATTTCACTTGGCTGAAAATTACATAAGCTCTCGTTGTAGAAGAATAGGGCAATGACAATATGTTTAGAAAAATTGCAATTTTTTAAAAATTGCTTACATTTGTTTCTCAGTTTCTAAAAATTGCTTCGAAATATAAAAAGTTAATTCTTGATAGGTACTCGGAATCCAGATCTTGTCTTTCATATTTACTTATAAAAAAAGGAGAGTTGCTGTTTTTATTGACAATATCAGGAGTTTTTTTCAATATCAAATAGCTTCCAAATTTTTTAAGCAAACAAAATGCCTGATTTTTATATTGTTGTCGAGTTGCATTTACTTTTATACGAGTAGATATACCTTGTGTCTCATCTTATCTATCCAAAAAAAAAAAAATCGTCCTGTTTAGGGCAAAAATCTCAAATCGTCATTTTGCTAAATTTAAGCGGGGAAATCGTAAATATGACGATTTACCATCAAATCTGGCAGCTATGACTACGTGGCAAAAAAAGAGAGTAGTTTCTCGTATACTGCAAACACACAATTACTATATGATAATGCGACAGTAAGTCATCAAAAGTATTATTAGAACATTTTTAATTCTGATTGCTTGGAAGAATAAAAAATGATATATATGAACATATTTTTGAATTCATTACATTGATTCTAAGTTTAAGTTTAGTTGATGATAGCGTACCATGCTATTTGCCATAAAATTTACTCTCTTAATAATTTTCTGATGTTAGTGAGCCATCACATCCATGACGTTTTTTTTTTATCAAATTGAATCCAAATTAGAATTGGTTTGATGTTAGTGTGCCATTCTATTGATAACAATTTGCCATTACATTGACTTCGTTTAGTCATATCTTTCATATTTCATTGATGAAATTATTGTCGCTAATGATTATCAGAGTACTGATGTAATGGTTGACATCACAGAAAAGGGGCATGGGATAAAAAATGAGAACAATTGGCATTGCATTGATGTTGAAATACATCACAGTTATGATGGATTTTCTATGAGTGTACAATATATAAAAACTAAAAATCCGTATGAGAAACATTAAAAAACTCACAAATAACCACCACAAAAGAAACAAAAATTGGTTTCAAGTTCAACAACGAACTTCGCTGAATCAATTAATATATTGTTTAAATGCGGATGTGTAAAGGAATTCGTGGATAGAAACGGTTCAATAAATATAATTATTAATCAAAGCAAATATTTTAAACAACAACAAAGCACGATTTCAAGATTTTTTTTTTTTGAAATACATTATACAATATACATTGTTGATTTTATTTTTATTATAATTTGTTCTGTGCACAGGTAGCTGAAATTTTACAAATTTGTGTGATATGGGAATATTAAAGTAAAAATAATATCAACAAAATTTTTGTCTGAAAAAAGAATTTGTATGCATATACATAAATATCAAAAAATAACCTTGGATATCGTATTTTCTTGTTGTTTAAAAAATTTGTTGTTTTCGATCAATAATTATTTTTACTAAACTTTTGTTTGAATCCACTAACTCCTTTACAGGTCCGCATTCCTACAATTTATTAATTGATTCAACGAATTTTTGTATTGAACACGAAAAACAATTTTTTCTGTGTAAGAAATATGATGTCTTTTAACATGGCTATGACGATTTTGATCAATTTATCTGGCAACTACGTGCTCGTACATTTACTTTAATACTTATTTAAATCTACAATAATGATTTATATGATTGTACATACAATGAAGGTCTTGGTTTATAAAAACACAAATACAAGTTCCCTACAAGCTTATTCAGCTCCTTAGCACGCTATTAAGGATTTAGAGCAGTGCCTGAAGAAAAATGTTTGATAAATGTGTTGAAAATTGTAGCCAATGAAATATTTAAAACAATTGTAAGCTAAAGTGTGGAAAATACACACTTTTATAATTGATTTGAAAAATTTATTACCATTTAAATATTACAATGTTTAGAAGCGAAACTAAACAATTTTAAGTTGGTGGCTCAATTTTATATGCTTATCGATGACTCATACGGGGATTTATCAAAACAGTCCATAAATACTCGTATTGATGGCGATAAGTTTATATTTTTACTGCGCAGCCATTAAAATTCGATACTACATTAAATGCTAAACAGCATGATTGTTGTAGTTGCCGTCTTCCAGTCGACAGAAATATTTTTTTTTTTTTTTGAATTTTTTATTAAATTTGAGATTTATTTTAGCAGCGTGTAAACTATACTCGGCCTTGATGCCATAAAATTTTTGGCAGTAAATCATATTTTGAAAATATGCTTTACGTTTTATTCATATACAAATATTTTGATACATTTAAAAGAAAATACTTGTAAAAAAGTCTGAAATCTTTCTCTCATGTCTTAATGATTAGACTTGAAATTCTATCAATTGAAGTAGGCATTCATTTTAAACAGCCTGCTTTGAGCACATGACAAGTTTATATTTAGTCTTTTGGGAAATTTATCTTTTGTTTATTTTGTTATTCTTAATTAATTAATGCCCTCTATTTGTACTCAATCAGCAATCAAATACAAAACAAACATGTGCTTTGCACAATTTCCCAATTGTTAAACGCTGATTTCGCTCTCGTTGTAGCTGTTGCTGGCCTTATTGCAGCAATTGTGGCTTAAGTTGTTCTTATTAATACTCTTGTTATTGTTTGGCACAATTTGTTGTAGCTTAAATATTGTTTATACAGTGGTGGACATGTAATTAAAACATAAATATGATCTTTCATTGTTTCGGAATATTATCTGATATATTTTCCACTGAAAATATAAATTTGACCTCTCTTGTACTTGGTTCCTTTTTTTACATTCAATTTCTGTTCCGCTTTCTTAAAAAGTTAGTCATTATATAGAGAAAGGATAGTTTTTCAAGTGGACACATAATTAAAACATTGCTTTTTAAATACAGTTATTTTTTTCGTTTCTTTTTTTGCGAAAATCTGTTGATAGGTATGTTTTAAATGATATCAGCAAAATTGTATATCAATATCAGTCACTTGGTATGGGAAAAATGCCAAGTTGCTCCTAAGAAGAATGGAAGGTAAATTATTAACCTCAGAGGCTCCGAGAAAATGGTGAATGAATTTTCTCAATTACTTGTTTGCTCTAGAGGAAAAATGTATAATGCACTAAACCATTTTGATAAATTTGGAAACACAAATAATGTGCCCAGAGCCTTCGAACACCGTAAAACCACAGCCAGATGAAAATAGTCGTAAAGGCCTATAGAACTGACCAATTAAAAGCTCTAAAAAACTAAAAGTTTAATTGGAGTGAGCATATGGTATCTATATATAATTTAGAAGTCTTTGATGGCGGCTTAATGAAAGTGGCGTACGTGGATGCATCGCACAGAGAAAACTTTCTTCTCTAAAAATAATTTTAAATGCACATTAGACTTGTCAGAAAAAATATTAAGAAACCAATGAGTTTTTGCAAGTTTATTTTATGGAAAACGATATGAATGGTGGTCTAGTTAACCAACCACGCAATCTTAGATATACCATCAAAACAATAAATTAGTTTACTATCAACAATGTTTTAATTATGTGGCCACCACTGTAAAATTTTCTGTAAAACAGATTATTGGTCCAATATTCGATTCAATTTCCATACGTGCCGATTGCGAAGTATTGAATGTTTAGGAAAAAAATGTGTTGTAATATTTGTCGTTAAATTGTAATTTATAAAATGTTTTCAATTTTTTCTGGGTGGGTCGTTCATGTTTAAACTTAACTAATTGTTATTTTTTTCTTTAATCGGGGAAAAAAAATTCTAAAATATCATAAGGAAAAAATGTTAAGGAAAATGATACTTGTTAATTGCCATGTTGTGTCGAGTTAAATAACAAAATAATTGTTGAAATATATTGTTTTGATGTTGCTAAATTGCACGCAACCAATCCATTCTGAGACACCTCGGAACGTATCATTAATTTAAAATTAACGTAATGTGTATACGCAGAGTATTAATGCGTATACGCACGGTACTTAATCAACACAAACCTATTTTACTCTATGGAATACAAAGTTACAGGCATTCATTGTAGCGACATTTTTTAAGAGTAATAACTCTACGTAATTGCAAGTCGACAATTTTGTTCAAAGTTCGATATTCGGCGAATACTTGATGGACTGAGTGTAACTTCAACTCTTTCGTGGGGGCAGAGATTCTGTGCAACTGCTTCGGCTTCGAAGGTACCACGGCCAAAGGCCAGTCGATCTTTAAGGACTTCCGAAAACATTGAACTGGTTGAAAACAGTTTATGTGAAAAGACGCGGCTTTCAATACGGAAAAGAAAAGCAGCCTCACCGGGACTTCCAAGAGCGATTATTCAAGAACTTTTAAAAAAGGATCTGCAATTTCATCCTTTTAAAATTCAAATCGTTCAAGAACTGATAGAAAGTGACTTTGATTTATGCAAACATTTTTGTGAAACGATGTTGGAGCCTTTTCGCACTGTAAATCCAGAACGGCGAAACTAACTTTCACATAAACGGCTACGTCAACAAGGAAACCCGCCGTTACTGATCTTAAAAAATCCGCAACTCTTGATTTAAACATCAAAAACTATTGCATTGCTCCAGAGTAACTGTTTGATGTGCCTTATCCACGCGTAAAATAATTGGATTTTTTTTTCGAAAATTCTCGAGGCCAGACGACGAATTTCAACAGTGAAAATTAGGAAAGAAATTCTATTTGACAAACCTGCAAGCTCATACATCGTATCTTCACACACGTTGTTTCAGCAGGATGGGGCGACCGCACACACACCAGCGCTTCGATGAATTTGCTTTCCTCCAGAATTGATCAGATGCTTCGGGGATATCCTATGGCTACCGAAGTCACACGATCTAACTTCCAGAGATTTTTTTATTGGGCTAGCTCAAAGAGGGGGTTTATAATGACAATCCTCAATCTCTTGTGGATTTGAATTGAAAATATTCGTCTAAAAATCAGCTCAACTAAACTAAGTTTACTGCAGTGTGTGTAACAGAACACAAGACTCTGTTTTGAACAGTGTATCCAATTCAATGGATGACATACTCTTTAGAAAATAAAATTCACATATCCATTCAATCGTTCAATACTTTTAATAAAACTTTGTACTAACTATGGGATGAGCCCTACTGGAACTACGAAAATAGGTTATGAGGAGGAGGAAACAAAGAGTAGTGTTTGTGTACGTTTCAGTTGAACTTTCCACAGACAACTTGTTTCAGAGACAAACCGTTTGTCTGAAATACAAATTTTTTCTGTTGTGCAAATCTCTGGGCACATTCGCACACTATATTAGCTCTAGACGTTGTAACGTTTCAGGAATAAGATCCGTAATCTCATCAAAGTATGGATTTTGCCCTATGTAACTATAAAACAAAGTAACACATCCACACTGTCACCGATCAGCTTCTTCGCTCTCTCTTACTATCGTTCGAGTAACTCCAAAACAGATTTTGAGGCACCGACCCAAATATGGGAGTTGTATTCCATTTGCGCTTGGATACAGGTGGTATGAATAGAAAGGAGATGAGATGGAGTGAAGTGTGTCTTACAACATTACTGGACGTTCAGTTCAGTGAACATCACACTGAAATTTACATTCGAAGAATATTAGGAGCATCTGCTTCTTCAATATTTACAACCCCCCATGAGTGCAGATGAAACAGCATTCACGGTCATGCGTTTATGAGTTAATAAACCGCACTTGGTTTTACGAGAGTGGAAGTCAACACTGTTTTTATTTATGACCCCATTAGGAAATTAAAATGAGCCATTCCTATTTTGAATGAGTGAATGAGTTATTCATAGTTTGCCTCTTGTCACTGATGTCGGATAGGTTGTGCCTATAACTGAAAGAATACGAATGGTAAAGGCTGCTGTCATCTGCAAAAAGGATAGGGTTGGAAGTTTGACATATAAGGTCAATAAGAAAAATAGAAAATAGAGCGGGAGAAAGAACCGAGCCTTGCGGTATCCCTGAATTAATATTGAACACGTTGATTAGACCCCATTTATAATAACTCGTCTCTGAAAATAAATCGAGAAAAATAATCACCGACACCAAAAGCAGTAAGTTTTGTTAGCAATGCACCAAGCCATACTTTGTCAAACGCTTTGGATGTATCTAGAGCCGCCAATTTACTTTCCCAAAATGATGAATTGAGTGGCACCATATCTCCGAGAGATAAGCCAGAAGGTCGTCTGTAGAACAACTCTTAAGAAATCCATATTGATGGTCACAAAGTAAATTGCGAGACTCCAGATACCGCACAAGATGGTAATTGACCGCACATTCCATTACTTTGGAAAGCGCAGAGAATATTGCAATTGGACAGTAATTTTCAGGGTTATTTGCCTTCCCTTTTTTGGCAATTGGTGTTAGATTAGCAGCCTTCCAGCGCGATGGGAACTAACCAACAATGTAAAGTATGCAAAAAAGGCGGGCTAATGGACGCACAAGCGTAGGGGAACACTATTTCAACACCACTTCTGGAATGCCATCTGATCCAGGTGACTTATTTCCTTTCTCATTTTATTACATTCAGTATCTTTCGATTATTTCAGTGTCATCACAAGAAAAGTGGCAATAATGTCGATTATTCTTGTGGCATCATTGAAAAAACGTCATTAATTTTGAAAAATTAAAAAAAATCATAATGTAGCAAGATATTTCATATATTGCTTAGAAACGATCCACAGCAGACTAACTACCCTAGTCCTTTATGTAATAAGTATATATAGATTTATTATTAACACCATATTTGCTTTACGCTGTGGCAACTTTGTGTAATCTTTATACACACATTATCCTGTATATACAACGATACACATTGATATGTTTATACACATGTTTGAGTTATTTTTATGTACACATATTACTTGTTAAAGTATATTATTAGATTGTTTATGAAAAACACAGTAGGATTGTTTTAAAATTCATATGGATCATTATGGTCCTGTAGATAATGGAAGGTTAATGAAACATATTCTGGTTGTGATTGATGCATGTACAAAGTTTATTAGGCTTTATCCGACGAAGACAACGAATACAAAAGAGGCTATACTAGCTTTGAAGGATTATTTTAGATCATACAGTAGACCTCGATGTGTTATAAGTGACCGTGGTGCATGTTTTACTTCAGCAGAATTTGAAAATTTTTTGAAAGAGATGAATACTAAACACGTCTTGGTGGCGACGGGAT
Organism: Thecocarcelia acutangulata; assembly: GCA_914767995.1. NCBI lineage: Eukaryota > Metazoa > Arthropoda > Insecta > Diptera > Tachinidae > Thecocarcelia > Thecocarcelia acutangulata. The sequence continues at coordinate 113,364,339 of OU612094.1, forward strand.
CGCCTGAGGCTAATGGGCAGGTAGAGAGGGTTAATAGGTCGATTGGGCCCATGTTATCCAAACTAGTAGATCCAGAAAGGGGTCTTTATTGGGATGCTGTACTTGACCGGGTTGAATACACTTTGAATAATACTGTACATAGAACTATAGGACAGCATCCGAGTGTAATGCTCTTTGGCGTTAGGCAGAATGGAAAGGTAGTTGATATACTTAGAGAAAATTTAGCAACATTTAATGACTCTGAGGGGCAAACGAATCTGCATAAAATAAGGTCTAGAGCAGCCGCGACTCAAAAGAAGCTGCAGACTTATAATAGAGATTATGTGGATACACGAAGAAAAGCACCATGGGTTTATAAGAAAGGGGATTATGTTATGCTAAAAAATTTCGACTCAACGGCTGGTGTATCTCGGAAACTCATGCCAAAGTATAAAGGTCCATATAGCATAACGAAAGTTTTACGGAACGATCGATATGTTGTTGGGGATGTAGAGGGATTCCAGCAGTCTCGTATGGCTTATAAGGGTGTTTGGGCGGCTTCTAATATGCGTCCTTGGATTGGAAAGCATATAAGACGACATGAGATGCGGTGATCTCATTGTCAGGATGGCCGAGCTGTAGCAATATATTTCATATATTGCTTAGAAACGATCCACAGCAGACTAACTACCCTAGTCCTTTATGTAATAAGTATATATAGATTTATTATTAACACCATATTTGCTTTACGCTGTGGCAACTTTGTGTAATCTTTATACACACAGTATCCTGTATATACAACGATACACATTGATATGTTTATACACATGTTTGAGTTATTTTTATGTGCACATATTACTTGTTAAAGTATATTATTAGATTGTTTATGAAAAACACAGTAGGATTGTTTTAAAATGTTGACTTGAATGAAAATTATATCAGAATAAAATAGACAACTGAACCGAAAGGACGTGAGTTTTATTTGATTAAACGCCCTACAATAATTTATTTATCATGTGTCAATTGTTTGCATGTGTGTTTTCATTCTTAATTTTTTTTTTCTGTAATAATTTTTTCTGTGTTTTTGTTAAATTTTGCTTATAAGGCCTACATTTTATGTAGATATGTACATAAATTTTATAATCCTCTTTTTGTTTTTAAAATTAATTTTTTTTCAAAAAATTTTACATGCTTTGATAAATTGTTTCAAAACTGAAAAAACAATATGTTTGATTGATAGTAGATGTTAGATGTGAGCAATGTAAACAGTGTTTCACATTTTCAACATCTTTCATGCGTTTCATGAAGATGTTGATCAGTGTAAAAAGCCTATAAGTAACATTTTATGAAAGAAGTCTAACTTCTTGAAAATAGGTCAAGCATTTAGTATAAAACTAAGCCTTAAAAATCTTAAAGTTGAAAAAAATATCTTCCAATTTTATTTTACTTATAAAATCTTCAAAATTAGGGTAACATCTTCATTCTGGCAAAGCTGCTTTGAATTAATACCACGAATATTTTACGACACTTACTTCATTAATACTTCTTCCATCAATAATCACCATACAGTCACTACTTCTATTTTAGTATGGTTTAAACTTAATAAATTTAAAACCAGTTTGTTTATTATTGCATCTTTAGAAAACGGTTCTGTGTCATGTGTAACCGATGATTGCATTATTGCTTGACGATATTAATAGCCAGATCGTCTGCATACATAAAAATTTTACCTTGTAATCCAAAATATTTTTAATCATAAGTTTTGAATAGCAAAGGTCCAAAAGCACTGCCTTGTGGTACTCCGTAATTTATGTACGCCATAGAACAACTCTTTTCATTTACTGCAACATATTGCTTTCTATTAATGAGAAAGTTTTTAAAAAATACTTGCTTTCGCCCAACTATGCCATAAAGCCACCTTTTCTCAGCCAGAATTCCGTGATCAATCAAGTCAAATTCCTTCCTGAAGTTGTAAAATAGAAATTGATTTACAGCCTTATTAAATAAAATTTGACTTTTGGTTTCATGTATGTATTTGTTACCAAATGAGTAAAGCTTAACAAACTGTTATTAAAAAATTGTATTCAGAAAACACATTAATATGATAATCATATTCGGTTGGGATGCAACCCGCTTATAAAAAGATGTTACTACATAAACTTATTTTTAGCTTTTTTTATTAGCTTTTTAATAGTTTTAGCATACATTTGTGAAAAAACCAAAAATTTTTCTTTTTATAATTTTTTTTTTTCTTCAAAAACTAAAATTTTGTGGCGTTACCATAAAACGAAATGAGTGGAGAAAGCGAATGAATACAAAAATTTGTATGAAAAATAAAGAAAAAGTAAATGAAAAATGTCTCCAAAACCGCGCGGGTCAAAATTTTTCTTATTTTTATTGTTTTCTGATATGTGATTTATGCAATTTTGAAATTTTGATCTGGTAACAGTATACATAAAATTGCCTCTTACGTTCCAAAAAAAATTGCGGTTTATGTTCTAATGATGCTAAAAATATGTATTATATTAATCGGTAGCCGAATTTTCGAATACTTTTTAGTCGCATAGTAATAAAAAAAAACATTTCTTCGCTTTTATCTTTCAATGAAAAATTTTAATGAATAAAGTTAAAAAATGTATTAATAAAATAAAATTGAGCATATTTCCGAAGGCGAATGGTTATTTTAATTACAAATTAAAGGACTCACCTTACTATTACTTTTTCATACATTACTTTTGTGTGTGTGTGGTTGGTTGTTTTTTTTTTTTTGTCATTCAAAAATACAAATTCACAGCCTGTTCGACGATATCGAATGAAAATGTATGCGAAAGAAAGCTAGTCACTCACATTCGAATAAATTTGGGTTGGCCTATGTTACTATTGTTTGTTCGCATGAACTTATTAATTGAATTTTGAATAAAGTTAGAAAACCCCTAAATCAATAAAGTTAGAAAAACCCCAAATCAATTTTCTTTCGCCTAGAGTGCGAATGAACTTATCCTTTGGACATCGGCGAACTGGCTGTTATTAAAATTGAAATATGAATGGAAGAAGTTTTTATTTCAACATTTTTTTCATATTTATGTATGTTCATATAAACCAAGCCAGTTTTAATAGGTAGTGGCAGAATTACAATAAATACAACACCAAAAAACATCAACATATATTTTGTTGGTAGAACTTACGAACAGTTGTCAAAATTTTGTTTAAGAAAGCAAGGAAGTCTATGTATTTATGACAATTTTACGCAAAAGAAGCAAAAGACAGCTGTGCTTATACCACTACCGTATTAAAGCTGCTTTGATATAAACATATCTACACACATATGCATGTTCAAACTTGTATATGACCAAATGGGATTTTGTCCTGAATAATTATATTGAGGGTTATAATGAATATAAGGAATTTTGACAAAAAGCCTAGAAATTTAGTAAAACAAGTTTAAGGTTAGTTTTACCGTAGTTTTAAAGATGGGTTTATTAAAATTTCAGCATTGACGCTGAGTTAATATCAGTATATTAAACAAATATTGGATAACGATAAGTAAACGTTTAGTAAGTTTTTTTTTTAATAAGGCCGGTAATTTTTTTTTTATTTATTTATTTATTTCGGCATTACAATACAACAAGAATAATTCTTATATTATAGTATTGTTGAGAAATTTGACAAAAAAAAAAGATAGAAATTTATACGAGTATTATGTATATGAGTATTATACGTATGAAGAATTATACAATTAGTAATCTTCTAATTACGAAAAATGTTTAAATATGGCAGATTTGAAACGGCTTGCATTGCGCAATGTTTGTATATTAAGTGGTAATTGGCTCCAGAGACGGAGAGCCTCTTTTGTATCTTGAGAATTGCAACTTTTGAAATTGATATGCAGGTTGACGTTCATATATAATTCGGTGTAAAAATTGCAACACACGGCACTTTAATAAATTATCAAATGTAAGATCACAAATTTGCTTTGCAAACTATATCGCCTTACCCCGAACACATATCTTGCAACATTATTGTATGCTACATTCAATATCCTTCTGCTTCTAGCATCACAGCTTGCAAATTGCTCACATCCGTACATCAGCGTTGGCAATAAATAACTTTTAGCAAGTAGAAGACGAATATGCTTAGGTGTAAATGATTGTGACATCCATAGATTTCTTAACATAGAAACAGTTTTTTGGCAATTTGATTTTATATGATCCGACCAATTAAGATCTTTGTTAAAAACAACACCAAGGTTTTTAGCATTTTCGACAATTTTTATAACTGCATTATTAATATGGATTGGTGATAGATTTATATGGATGTTTTTTGGCTTCCCAATTATTAAAGCAACAGATTTCTTTGGATTTATGCTTAAACTATTAGCAGATGCCCACAAGTAAATTTGACTGAGATCTTGATTTATCAGGTCGCTACAATTAGTTGCATTTGAAATATTACAACTTATAAACAATTGCACTTCATCAGCATACATTTGTATTTGGTAAAGTTTTATATGATCAGGGAGGCCGTTAACATAAATCGAGTATAGAACTGGACCAAGTACAGAACCTTGTGGTACACCTCTTGGCATAGAGCTGCTTCTTGATATATCAGATCCATAGTAGACACTTTGACTTCGGTCACTTAAATAAGATGACATGAGTTTTATTGCAGTTGAAGAAAAATTAAGCATATGTTTCAATTTAAGACACAGAATAGAATGGTGGATAGTATCAAATGCCTTAGAGTGGTCAAGTAAAATAAGAAAAGACATCATTCGACGTTTGTCAATTTGGCATCTTATTTCCTCAGACACATCAATCAGGGAAGTAATGCAACTATGCTTTGGCCTAAAACCTGATTGTCGCTGATTTAACAATGAACTTTGCTGTAAGTAGCTACTTATTTGCTTGTGTATTAACTTTTCAAAAGTTTTCGAAAGAAAAGGTAGAATTGAAATAGGTCGATAGCTTTTGTCAGGTTTTTTAGTTGGAACAATTTTGGCATGTTTCCACGAGAACGGGAACGTAGATGTTGTTACTATTGTATTAAAGAGATGCATTAAAGAAGTAAGCATGTACGGGAGTGTAATTTTTAAAAATTTTGGATGCAAGCTGTCACATCCAACTGCGTTTGATTTGATTTGAAGGAGTGACTCAAAAACATCTTCTCTTGTAAATGATATAAAATTGAACTCATGTCTTTGATGTTGATTCTGACTAATATTGTTGTAAAAACTGGTATTAATTTGTGGCATTGTAATATTTGTAAATTGCTGATTCAGTTGGTTTACGTCAATTGGGTATTCTTCTACATTATTGTGACTCACTAGACTCATCTTACGAATTTCAATCCATTTTTTTCGAGAATAAACCTTATTTTCATGTTAACGGAAGATCCAGCAGATTTAAAAATATTGAAAAGCTCTGATGTTTTAAATCGTTTCCATCTCGCATATGCTTGATTTCTCTTCTCTATCAGCAACCTAACCTCAGCATTAAACCAAGGTTTATTGTTTCGAATGACTCTTGACTTTAAAGGCACATATTTATCATACAAGTATTTTGCTTTTTCGTGTAGAAAGTGTAACTGTTCATTGACATCAGGCGTGGAGAAAACATAGTTCCAATTTACATGTGAAATCTCTGTGGCAAGAGAGTTATACTCCACATTTCGAAAATCTCTATAATGGATTATTTGCTGTTTTATAATATTTGTGATGTTGAAGTCATAGGAAAAAAACAATAAATCATGACGTGAAAACATAGATGCAGATAGTTGATCAAATTTTAGTAGACTTGATTTGTTGTTCACAAAACAGTTGAGTTGGTGATACTTTATTAATCAAATCAAGTCCAATTGAGTTCATATCTTCTTCCAAACTTTTGTCTTCAAGTACATTCCAATTAAAATCGCCGGTTAGGATAATGTTATCATATCCAAGAGTATGACAGCTAATCTTTTCTAGCACAGAGTCCATATTAATATTTTTATTTGGTCTATACATAGTCCCGATTAAGAGCTTTTCAGTATTGTTCATAATTTCCACTAAAAGATATTCTACGTTGTTGTCATCCCCATTTTTAAATTTTTCTTTACAATTGATGCTACATTTTATATATGCTGCTACACCACCACCATTCATGGATCTGTCAGATCTAAGGAGATGATAACCGCTTAAACTGTATATGTGACTATCAACATCTGGGTGAAACCAGGTCTCTGAGATGCATATCACATCCATATTAGAGTTCTCATACATGTGAATTTAACTTAAATTTTTTAATTATTAAAAAATTGTTTCGCAAAAAAAAAAAAAAATAAATAAACTGAGCCAATGAATCATTGAAGTTTTGTGAGGATACAACCCTAAACTTTAGTCACATTTTGATACAAAAGGTGCAATTGTTTCGTTCCTTGACGTAAACATCCCTGCACTCACTTAAAATTCAAGTCAAGACCCAATTACCTTTTTAACTAAACAAAAAATTTTACATAAAAACAAACTAAGCTATTTCCTATCGTTAAAAGATTCATTTTTAGAATGGTTGAAATTATCGAAACCAGAATTTTTACACATTTTGCATTCAAAGTTTTATTTTAATGAACTCAAATGCTTCAACATGTAATTCTTTTTTTCATTTTTAAGACCATTTAAAAATAAATTTTTTATGACTTAAATATGTTCTGTATATTTTTTTGTTTTGTTACTTAATCTAAACTCATACTTAACGCCTGTTTGCTGTCACGATTAATTGTTTTGTCATTTTGACTGAAGTTCAGGTACGAGCTTTTAGACTCACTTCAGACATAGAAAATCACAACACACCCCTTACAAGTTTAAGTTAACAACAATCACGGTCAAAACAATACCAAAAACTTTGCCATTTGTGTTTTTGGCTTTAAAATTTAAAATGTCAAAAAATACATTTAGTTTTTAGACAATATTCAAAGAACAAATAATCTGGACAAGAAATAATGCTGAAGAGAATGTTTACGAATCATTTGGAGTAAAATTGGCAGTATTACTGAGTGTAAATTTAAATTCCAGAATATTTCATGTTTCGAATTGTACCATATGTTTTATAACGCTATAAAAAATAATTTTATAAATTTCTTTCATAGGTAAATATAATATATTTGTTTTATGCGATTTTAACACAAGCATTGCATTTGTACCTATAGTTTTATTTTCTCAGCATTTCTGACCAAAAATAGTTTAAGTTGAACTTAAATTATAACACTTCTTTAAATTATGTCCATATAGAGCATTTTTATTTGACTTAAAAAAACCTTTTAATCTAAATAAAACCACAAAATCTTTTCAGCAGTTTATGCAAGTACAAGCACTGCTCCTTTTGTGTAGTACGAGTATGTTTCTTTCTTGTTTAAGAAACTGAAAAAACAACGTAAAGTACAATAGAAATCAAACAAAGAAATCATTTGATGTTTGGTAATATTTTTTTTTTGTAAGTTAGTTTTTCTGTTTCTTTAAATGTAAATTGCAGAAAAATGCATTTACATACATTTGTTTGCGGTTAAAATGCTGAAGTTACACAAACAAGCAGATACTCATACACTGAGCAAAAAATTATGATACAAATTACCCCAAACATCTGTGTTTGAAACAAAAGGTATAATACAGTAAAGAAAAATATGTTGAAATAACTGGACTTAAAGTTTAATGGGCTAATTAATATAAAATATTTGAAGCTTATTAAAGGGAGATTAGCTGAATACACATTGGCCTAAGAACTGGCCAAACAGAATATGGTATTTTCCATTGTAGATTGATAAGAGGATACACGAACTAGCAATACTTCTGTACTATATTTCAGCTTGCGACTCGAATCTAAAAAGAACGTACTACAGGCAAGTGAGTATACGAGTACAGTCATAGAAAAAAGTATGTTCATATTGATGACGGGCAGTCATCAGAGTTGTGACATCAATATTATGTATATAGTCATAAGTAATATGAAAACTGACATCAATCTCAATGACAAAAGTCATCAGAGAATTTTGCCATACATTGAGTCTCGTTAATGCTACAACTGTGGGATATCAATTCATTGACGCAATTGTTAAAATTGATTCTAAAAAAAGGATAAATAGTGTGATAATATTTTCTATTTATCGTTAAAAAAAATTGGGGGTAAAAATTATTATTTTTAAACTTAAATTAATTTTTAAGAAGTAGAAAAAAATGCATCATATTGATGTAAATATAAGCAAAGGCAAATTAGTATAACTATACACTGCCGCTCAGTTGAATAAAAAATTATTCACAAATTATTACATTTTCCTTCTGAAATCTCTTTATAAATGCTGAAGGAAAATTAATTATTTTAATGAAATATTTTGGATGAAAATAATCAACAACAAGAAAAATTACGGTACAATGAAGTACTTAGGTAATTTGTTGTTTTTTTTTCGCAAAAAATTATAAATTATTCATGTAAAATTTAGCTCATTTAAATAGGTTCATTAAACAAATATTTAGTTTGCCGTTAGGAGTGAATAAACTAAATCGCAATCTAAAGCTACGTACACACGGTTGTCAGATCTTACAATATTGCCAGTAAAATTTTCTGAAAGTGTATTACAATCGTGTGAACTGCCAATTTTTAACTTCCAACGTTGTCAGAAAAACCATTGTCAATTAATTGTAAGACGACAATGTTGTCAGGCATCTGACAATCGTGAGAACACTCTTCGTCGGCATTGCCAGATAATTGGCTGGTATTGTAAGCTCAGTTTTAATTGTCAAATGTATAAGATTAATGCACCTGACAATGGCATCATTGTTAGAAAAAAGTTTGATGGGCAACACTGCCTTACAACATGTCTGGCAATTTTTTTCATCTAACAATCTGACAACCGTGTGAACTGACAATTTTTGCTGTCAGATGATTTATTTCTCAGACCAAAGTCTGACAATGAAATTGTAAGATTTTCTTACCCAGACATACGAGTAAGAGTTCGAAAAACTCAATACACTCACATTTTTTTACTACCACATTCACATTTTTCGCATTCGCATGTCTACTCGCAGCTAAATTTGCATGGGAGTGATTTTTTGGCACTTCCATGCAATCAAATGTCAAACAAACAAACAGTGTTACCGTGTAAATAATTTTAAACAAATCAACTGAATCATTATAAAATTTAAATCTAAGTTTTAGCTAGTTTGTATGTTAATTTATTAAAACTAATACTATAGATAGAAATGTTTAAATTATATCAATAATATAATAATAATACAAAATAATGCCAACTATTTTCTAAAAATATTCTCAAGTGAAGAACACGGTAACTCCAGTTTATATAGACAGCCAAAGAAACAAAATATATGAAGGAAATAAATTGTTTGAAGTTCACGTGCTGACGACAAATTTAAAATGAACTCTCACTCGCATGTGTAGACAGAAATGAAAATTGCAAGAGATTCGAGTTTTTCGAAGAAATTTTCGTTGATAATACATATTCAGCACTCGCATGAGATTACTCGTATGTCTAAATGCAGGGATACAATCGTCTGAACAATTTAGTTCTGCGGGACAATCTTTCATTGTCACTACATTGTCAGCATGTTGCCAGATCTTACAGTATTGTAACATCTGACAACCGTGTAAGTAATTTTAAGCATTTGCAATATATTTCAATATTTTTTTTTATTAAAATGGGATGCAAAAAAACATTAAGTGAACAGGAGAAGGGCAAAATAAAAACTTTTTTTGAAAGTGGAAGTCACAGAAAAATCGGAATTTTATAAGGCTGGAATAAAATTATGGAAAAACATGAAAGGACGTACACGCAAAGCCACAACAGAAGCGAACAGAAGGGTTAAAAAATATGCTGCATCCAATTCATTCGACTTTGCCGCAAAAATAAAAGAAAAAAACAGACGTTACTGCTAGTTTAGCCACAGTAAAATGCATCCTTCATAGCCCTAGGCATTTGAAAAGAATGAAAATTAAAAAACGCCACCACTTAATACTACACACCTATCAATATATTGTACATATATAAATATAAAAAATATACATATATGAAGAAAAGTTTAATTTAGAGGGGCCAGATGGATACAATTATTATTTTCATGACTTAAGAAAAGACGAATGTTATCTTAGCCATTTGCATAGCTGTCACGACAGTGTGATGGTATGGGGAGCGATCTCTTATTATGGTACAATTGAGCTCCAATTTATTTCCTACAAAATGAATGCTAATCACTACAAAGCAGTGCTTGAGAAGGCTTTTCCACATATTTCTAATTTATTTGCACATGTGCCGCGGGAATTCCAACATTATAATGTACCCATTCGTACAGGGTAGTAAAAGAATTGATTTTGGATTGGCCTCCGTATTCTCCTGATCTGAACATTATAGAAAATGTATGGGGATTATTTTCTCGAAAAGTATACGAGTCAGGCAAACAACAAAAGAGAGACAAAAGAGACCTTAGTTGAAAGACCGAACTTTCGCTGTGAGTTATTGAGAAACTTTACAGCTCCATCCCAAATGGAGGTAATATTAAATAAAGAAGGCAGAACTTATTATCTATTTTTTTATTGTGAAAACATTAAATATTAACGGCCGTATTCATAAAAAAGTTAAACAGCCGTTCAAACCATTTTTAGGGAAAATTCGATAAAACTGTATTCATAAACGAATTTTACGTTAAAATGTTCTTTTTAGCAGTTTTTTAAGACAACTATTTTTAAAACTGATTGCACCCAATTTTAAGACAATTTTAAGGTGATATTTGTGTTTTTTAGTTATTGTTTATTTATATGTATGTTGCGAAAATTTTTATTGCATATTTATTTATCAGAAATCCCATGATATTGATAACAATAGATGTGTGTTTTTAATAGAAAATATGACCCAAGCTTTGAATAGCTGGCAACAGAAAACTTTCAGGGAAAGAAGTAATCTATTTTATTCTTTATTCCAGATAAGCAATTACGCTTTACATTTTTTACAGTCTTCTTATTTTAGTTATTACTAACATTTTATTTATTTAAAATAATATACGTTAATAAAATGCCATGTACATCAGTGATGTGTAAAAAACGAAATAATAAAAAAGCTCGTTATTCATATTTTTTCCTACGCGTAAACAAAAGGAATCAAAGTAAAACTTTTCTGACTCAGTATTTTTTGCTATTTAATTGAAAGACAAAATGGAGTTGACATTTATTTATTTGTTTTAAAGTCGATTTTCATAAAAAAACAATACAAGACATTTCTTTACATGACTACTATGTGAACAAAAAACCGTTTTTATCGCAGCAGATCGCAGATGAGAATTGCATATGATGGCGTTGCCAATCACAAATAGAAAATTTTAATAAAATGATTTTTAGCTAAAATGCTGTTTATGAATACGTTTGTAAACGTATGTTTGTAAAATGTGTTTTTTTTTTGCTGAAAATTCTGGGGGGTTACTCTCTATTGCGTTGCGAAAGTAAATTCGATGCGAAAGGTAGATGCGATAAGAGTATAATTTTGTATTCGGTGCTGTTTGCGCAAACTTTTTCAGGAACTAATTTAAAAATTAAGTAACACTGGTATCACAAAATAAACAATAGTGAAGAACGATAAAATGAACTGTGCGAAAGGGAAAATTAAATGCGAAAAGAAAATACGAAAACGCAATACAGAGTACCAATTCTTCGATATTTCTGTCACATCGCAATAGAGAGTAACCCCCCTGTTTTAACTAAAAAGTTTTTAAAATGCTGATTAGTGTTTTGTATGAATATGGCTGTAAAAATGTAAAAATAAATATATTGAATAAATTTTACTGTTGTTTTTTTCAATTAATGGTGTTGAATCAAATATATCGGCTGGTTAAATTTCAAGGGCCGATGTTGAATGTGAACCACACCTAAACGCCAAGTTTTTTTTCCAAATTTTATTTGACATTTCTCTATTTCAGAATTATTCAATTTGAACCATGGAGAGATACACAATCCAACAACGTGTTAAAGTTATCCAGACTTATTATGAAAATTATGATCAATTTTCGAAGAAAATCATCTTCAGTGATGAGGCACATTTTCACCTCAGTGGATTCGTCAATAAACAGAATTGCCGCAATTGGGCGAATGAGAATCCAAGAGTGACTGTCGAAAAACCAATGCACCCACAAAGAGTGACTGTTTGGTGCGGTTTATGTGCTGGCGGCATCATCGGGCCGTATTTTTTCCAAAATGAGGCCGGTCAGGTAGTTACTGTGAATGGTGTTCGCTATCGTGAGATGATAACGAACTTTCTATGGCCCGAATTGGAAGATATGGATGTAGACGATATGTTGTTTCAGCAGGACGGTGCCACTTGCCACACAGCTAACGAAACAATTGCTCTTTTGCGCAACAAATTCAATGGCCGTGTTATCTCACGTAATGGCGGTGTCAATTGGCCGCCAAGATCATGTGATTTGACACCGTTGGACTTTTTTCTTTGGGGTTATTTGAAAGAAAAGGTGTACGTCGATAAGCCAGCAACAATTCAACAGCTAAAGGATGAGATAATTCGGCACATTAACGGCATAGAACCTCCATTATGCCTCAGCGTCATCGAAAATTTGGACCATCGGATGGAGGTGTGCCGCCGTGGTCGCGGCGCCCATTTGGCCGATATTTTGTTCCATACGTAATTGAATAATACAAATACATCATAATAAAATAAAATTACAATAATTTCCTAAATAGTTTGTGTTTTATTCAAAATCAACATCGGCCCTTGAAATTTAACCACAATTTACGATGTTCAAAAAGCAGATTTTTGGTTAAAAGCAGTTTTAAAAAACAATTACCATGACCATATTTCAGTATTCGCTTATCAGATATTTCAAATTGAGTTTGAGAATCTATTGGAAGTTAAATGTTTATTATGACAATGCAGACGCATTTAAAAAAGAGTTATATAAATTTTTTACATTATAGTACAGTTCACTTTATCTGGTTTTAATTTCAGTTAAGGTGAAATAAACCTGTATTTGAGTACAAACACTTTCATTTATAAGATATTCATCGTGATGTGTTAGGCTTTAATCATAATCATAAATGAAAAATAAATAACTAGCCTGACTGGACTTCAAATTGATGGGAAATAAAGAACCAATGCAAAACCTGGAAGGGAGCAGATCTTGAACCACCTCAAAGAAAGTACAATGCGAAAAAAGGGTACGTAATGAAAGAATTGGTACCCTGTTCTGCGTTTTCGTATTTTCGTTTTGCAAATCTCCATTCACCACACTCCGTAATACAAAAGCGCAAGTCGCGTATGCCGTTCGCCAGTCGAAACCTATTTCTTGCAGTGCATCAACTCTTTGATATGTGTAATACTGGTACGCTCAGCAACTAAATTAAACGCATTTTTCATTGTAACGTTTAAAAATTTGCATTTGCTGTTTGCACTGTTGCATGGCGTCGTTGCCATTTGTATTTCATGTTTTCATTTCATGCTGTTGGCTGTGTTACGAATCTTTTTATGCTTTTTGTTTTTTTGTTTTACACATGTGAACGAAAAATTTGTTTATTTTTAACAAAAGTAAACATATAAATTTGTTCGTTTTAATTTTTGGTAAGTACACGAGTTTTGGTAGCAAATAAAAATATTCCACACAAAAAAAAAGGCGGCATTGTTTATGAAATAAAAATCAGTAGAAAATTTTAATAGCGACTAAATATTTCGACGTTACGTTTTATTTAACGAAGGTGCTGGAGAATATGTAAAACAATATAAAATAAAAGAAAAAAAAAAACAATTTTTCTTCTTTTTATTTTCCATTATGGTATTTTTTAATAATGTGCTAAAAATGTGACATTTCTGTTAATATGTGTCTTTTATACACATAAGTATATATGTACGTTTATATATGTTTTTGCAAACGCATGCCAACTTATGGAAATTCATGAATTTTGTAGGTTAAAAAGTGTGAATATGAAAATGCATAAAATAGTTGAAAATGTATTTGCAAGGTTGAGGTAAAGTCTGAATTTGATTGACAAGCGTTGCTTTTGAGTTGTTACTTTTTTATGCACGAATTTAATAAAAATGATTCATTTGCACATTGTTAACATGTATGCAGTTTGAATATTCATAATTGACGTAAAACGTAATGCACGAATTAGAAACATAAATTAACAAAAAAAAACCTTATTAAAATTTTGAATAACAATAGTTTTCCTTTGAACTTTTTAATATAATGCATGTTAAACTTTAAGGCTTATGAGTATAAAAATTTAAAAATGTATTATTGTCGCTGTAAAACTTGACGTCACTTATAACCAGGGACACCAAAAATATGCAATTATAGTAATTCGCCGTTTAGGAAGGCTTGCTCTGAGGAATTTCGAAGTTAGGGATTTTACTAATAAACTAGAAAATTTATTACACGAATACAAAAGTTCACAGTTACGAAAATTGTTATTAAATTATAAAATTCGTTATTCGCTATTTTTGCTATTAGCCCTCTAGTCCCCAAGACCGCCTCTAGATAAGGTAAATTTATTATTGGCTTATTTGGCGCAAAAGTTTCCTTTGTATTTTTTTGTACTTCGTCTAATTTGGGAAAGTCCAAAAATTTATTTTATTGCATTTAGAACGTAAGTTGTTGCTTTATGTAGCTATCAACATCATTTGAAGTTGGAAAGATGTGCAATACGGACGAAATAATTATTTTGCAAAAAGAGTGGATTAAAAAATTTTTTTTTTTTAAATAATAAAAGTTTACATAGTTAAAAAAACATTGATGTGTTGCTGGTTGTGTTAGGAAAGCAAAAAGAGAATAAAAAGGGGGAGAAAACAGCCTTGCAAGCTTTTTAATGATTTTGGAAGGTAGCCCGTCTGAAGGCGGTCTTAGGAAAACTCGGACAAAAATATGTTAGGTAAGTTTGAAAGTTTGACCTTTCAGGAAATAAAAAATTATTTTAATAGATATGGAACGTCGACAAAATCGACAACTGTCATCGCTTTTGGATGAAGACATCGGGAAAATATTAGATTTGATGATTTTCGAGAGCGACACTGACGCAGATGATATGGACGATGATCTGCGATATGCAGTGTCATACCAACATTAGGTCTGAAGAGGCGATAAATAAAGCGGTGAATATGTTAGATTCAATGCGGGAATTGGAGATTTGTGTTACCTTAAGGGGAAGTCCAGCATCACGGGCAAAATTGTTATCTCCTACTACTTCGATTGCTTTAAACATTACACCATCAGGGAAACGCGTTGAGCCTGCTCATCACAATATCATTCAGCCTGATTATAGTATTATTAATGAAACAGGGGGGTTTATTGGATCCGTTTCTGAAATAGATCGCAGATCTCACACTTTCGAAAAAATGTTGTGGCGCCAAAAAACTTAGTGTTGGATAACTCTGCGATTGAATTTTCTAAACTTGAACTACGAGATCTCAAAAAGCTTGATTCGCCATTCAAATGCTTCAAATACTTTTTGGGTGACAATATTATTGATCACATCCTTAGACAATCTAACTTATATACCACTCAAAAATACAATACAACATCATTTTTTACAACAAATTCAGAAATTCGACAATATATTGGTATTTTATATTTTATGTCAGTTTTCCGCTATCCTAGTGTCCGTGCATATTGGCGTGAATATGCATTCCAAGCAACCCAAAACACTATGCCAAGAAACCAATTTGAGAAATACGATAATAGTACACTATCTGCCGAGAACGATCTTGATCACGATCCTTTGTACAAAATACGTACAGCCGTGCGCCATTCAATGAATAGTTTCAATCCGTCCCAATGAATCGACGTTTATGTATAGATGAACAAATGTGCGCAAAGAAGATGAATACATTTCTTCGGCAATATTTACCAGATAAACCGCACAAATGGGGAGTAAAACTGTTTGTTTTATGTTATTCCTATGGCTTTTGCTATAATTTTGAGATATATTGCGGCGCAGGCGACAATTTTGTACAAAATGGCTCACCTGACCTTGGAGCGTCAGCAAATGTGTTTGTGTGATTGTCTCGCAACATTACAGATAATAAAAACCCCATCGTATAT
The DNA here is from genome assembly GCA_914767995.1 of Thecocarcelia acutangulata. Taxonomy (NCBI): domain Eukaryota; kingdom Metazoa; phylum Arthropoda; class Insecta; order Diptera; family Tachinidae; genus Thecocarcelia; species Thecocarcelia acutangulata. The sequence goes on from OU612094.1 coordinate 113,380,384, forward strand.
TTTGACAACTATTATACTTTTTTGTCTCTTCTCGTATATCTGAAATCAGTTGGAATTTATTCCTTGGCGACTATTCTTTCAAATCGGATTCCGAATTGTAAACTACCAAACGACAATGATCTGATATTTTACAGAGTATTGTGGATCTGCTTGTGGAGCTTAAATTTCCTTGTCGCTTTGGAAAGATAATAAGGCTGTGCGCTTCGCATCTACCTACGCAGGCACAAAACCTTTTTAAAATGAAAGAAATCCAAAAACACAGGTTTCACGTTTTGTTCGCTCCGAAAAAAGGTTTGTTGACATCTATTGCCCCAATATAATTCATGAGGACAATAGCCATATGGGTAGTGTTGATATCATGGATGGTCTTATTGGGCGCTACAAAATTCCAGAGCAGAGCAACAAGAATGCAAATCGACTATTCGTACATTTATTTGACTTAGCCATGGTAAACGCCTATATTTTGTTTAACAGAATTAACAAGCCTAATGCTAATGATAGGCGATATCAGCTGCCAAGCTTCCGAGCAGAGATCGCATCTGTACTTTGCATGCAAAGTCCGACTGCCCACGCCAAGAAGTTAAATAAATTGTACAGGACAAAAATCTTTTTTACCGCCTGCAGATGTCTGTTACAATGGAGTCGGCCATTTTCAGCATTTTTTATTACGCGCTGGCAAAAAACTTGTAAATTTGCTGGTTGCAATTCTGAAACTCTAATCGTATGTCGAAAGTGTAACATAAACCTGTGCCTTTTTAACCTGAAAGACTGCTTCTACAATTTTCACTACAAATAACTTAAACAAACGCTGCTTTCTTCATGTATATTTTTTCAAATTTCCTTTAATAAACTTTAAAAAATTAAATCTAAAGCTATTGCTTATTTTCTGCATATTTTTGTTGTAAACTGGTCCTTTTTTGAAATAAAATATTTTATTCGCAATATAAAAAAAATAATTTTTTTATATATATATTTTTTATATTCTTTACTTTTGGAAAAAGCTAAAAAAACGCAAAAATATTTTTTTATAAAAAAAAAAAAATGAGAACTAGATAGTTAGGAACGTGTACAAGTATAAAATAAATACCTGGTCAGAAATTTACCTGTTTCTGTTGTATACCTGTCGGACAATGAGTAGCTGACTACAAAAGTAGCCAACTTTTATAGACTAGTTTTAAGCTATTTAGTACGCAATGCAAAATTTTCCTTAACAAAAATATATTTTCTGTACTACCGTTCGTTTTTTCATTTTGTTTCATATTTTTGGTTTCAAAAAACACAAAGTTGAAAAAAGTGAAACTCCTCGCGCGGAGGTTTTATTCAGTAAGAATTATTGGCTGAGCCCTCCGGATAAAATTCATTTGCGTATATACATTTTAGTCTATATACTCGTATTTGTATAGTCATATTTTATTTTAGGCTACATAAGTATTTAATTCATAAATAAATATTATTTTGCATGTTGTACTGTAATTTTTATACCCTTCACAAAAATGTTAAGGGTACATATAAGTTTATGATCCGTTTGTAATTTCTACCGTTTTTTTTTTTTTGCTACCGAATAAAGTATATATATTCTGATTCAGAATTAATGGAAAAGTCGATTAAGCGATGTCCCTCTGTCCGTCTGTTGGTCGTTGAAATACCGTTTCTGAGAAAACCATTAGATATAGAAACTTTTTTCCTTTACCATTCTATTACTCCATATTGCCATCTGTTTGCTATTGAAACTCAGTAATATCGGCTCATGCATAGCTGAGATATATTCAAAATTCCGAAAAAAGCTATGAATTTTTGCAATTTTGTATTGAAATTTTTGATAAAAAAGTTGTTTTTTTTTGCTTCAAACTTCACACACTCATTAAGCATGGTGACTAAAAGACAAATAATTTTTTTTTCAGATGCCGGTCCATATATACCCGAAATATAGCCTAAGCCTGATTATTCATGAAAATTTCGCGTAAGCGAACTTAAACAACTTTTTTGTGCTCAAAAGCAGTTGTGGTAATAAAATCAGGTTATATAAAAATGGAAAACGAAAATTTCCGATATCGGTCCATATATACCCAAGATATAGCCTAGACCTGGTTTTTCATGAAAATGTCGCGTAAGCGAACTTAAACAACTTTTTTTCTCAAAAGCAGTTCTGGTAATGAAATAAGGTTATATAAATATGGCAAATGAACATTTCCGATATCGGTCCATATATACCCGAAATATAGCCTAAACCTGATTTTTCATGAAAATTTCGCGTAAGCGAACTTAAACAACTTTTTTGTGCTCAAAAACAGTCTTAGTAATAAAATCAGGTCATATAAAAATGGAAAATGAAAATTTCCGATATCGGTCCATATATACCCGAGATATAGCCTAGATCTGGTTTTTCATGAAAATGTCGCGTAAGCGAACTTAAACAACTTTTTTTTCTCAAAAACAGTTCTGGTAATGAAATAAGGTTATATAAATGAAAATTTCTGATATCGGTCAATACATACCCGAGATATAGCCGGAATCGATTTTTCCACTAACACTTTTTTTTTTTTTTTTGCTGAAAAGCAATTCTCCTTATAAAAGAAGGTTACAAAAATAGAGTAAATAGAAAATTCCGATATCGGTTGATATATAACTGAGCATACATAATTTAAATTTTTAAATATACTATACATATACGAGACTATCGTGAAGGGTATTTTAGATTCAGTCCAGCCGAATATACCACACTCTTACTTGTTTGTTTGTATGTTTTTCTGAAAAATTGCGAATAAATGCATTAAAAATTTGGACTAAATTTATATCGAAAAATATATAACAATTAGCTGAATACTATTTTAGTGGTAGCTAGTTACAACAATTTACTTTTCAGCTAACGTGTCAACAATTAACTTTTAGTAATTAGTATACTGATAGCTGCACAACATTAAACGAAAGTAATACTTAGGAAGTTAACTTTAAGTTAATTGAAAATTAGTGCGGAGAGGGACAATGATTACCTCCTAGGATATCACAATGTTAAAATACTTAGTGGCTTCTATTTAAAAGTAATCCAAATGTCAGTCACAACTAGCTGGGAAACAGTTAGCTAGAAGTTACTTTAAAATTAACTCAGTTTCCGACGGGGATTGTTTTACAACAACAACAAGTGCTGCCACCTTAAAGTAATATCACCATAGCGTAAGTATTGTACTAAGTTTCCAGATTTGACGATAAATCAGCATTTTGACGATTTCCATACTCAAGTGTAGCAAAATGCCGATTTTTGATCTAAAAAGGACGATTTTTGCTATACGAAAGGAAAGGCATCATTAAATTTTTGGATTTTTTTGTAGGTGAGCCATAGAGTATGTCTATAAGGATTTTCCCGTTGATTATTGTGCAAATTTTCAACTTGTAAATTTGCAGTGCATGCTATAGTTGATCGTAAACATTACAAAAAACTTCTGGCTACACTATATAAATATGTATTTTAATAAATAAGAATGTACAAAACCAGTGAAAGAGGAGAGATTGTAAATTTGTGCCCAAACAATGGTCTTAATGACGTTATGTTTGCATCTGTATCTTTTCTTTGCTTCTTCACTCATTGTACTTGATTTTATTTTTTTAAATAGTTTATGCTTATTATTTCTTAATTTCTGCCCTCTTTTTTCTTTTTAATATTATACAATTTTTTGAGCTTAAGGTCTGTCTTGGTTTTTTTTAAATTTCTTTTATCTGGCAACATTTCTCCTTCGGATAGCTTCTTCAGGCCAAATAATATTTATTTAGTTTCAATTTTTATATTTGTACAAAATTTTTGAAAATAAAAAACAACAAAAACAAATAACTTGAAATAAAAACATTTTCTTTGCCTTTCATATAATCGAAAATCAAATATTTTAATTTCTTACAGGTACATATACAGAGTTAAAAACAACAACAAACACAAATAAATAACAAATAGCGCAGCGTCAACGCTTTGCAATTGGAAGCTCCACTTTTGACAGAACGAAAGAGAGAAAACTTTACTGAGTGGACTCAGCGCTTTAAAAACGGTGAGTTTGACATCCAAGGCCAGCATGGCAGGAGAAGTTGGTTGTTAAAACCGACTGAAACAATCACAGAAGTTCGTAAAAGTGTAGAAGGCAATCCAACCAATGCAATGGCATTTTTAACAGCGATTTCAATCGTCGTATAACTTCAACGTAAAGTGTGAAAAATTGTGATTTTTTGAAAAGTTTGTATGAGGAACCCCGCAGGGATGGTTCCAGTTGATGTGCCAGCGGTTAGGTGGGTCAGCCCTCCAAAGTTAGCGGGGTCATACACTTGGACTCGATGGGGGCATTCTAAATGGGTCAAAGTGAGATTTTTCAATATTTGGTCTTTCGGTTGAAAAATCGCAACATCAAAATTCATTTTAGAGGTATGGTTCCTTCTGCAAAGTTTCTTAACTTGATGCCTAGAATACGATTTTTCTTGTACGTTGATCGTTGTAAAAAAACTGTTTTTTAAATTTCCGATTAAAAGCATTGTTTATCGCTGATTAGACCTTTTACCCGTCTTTCGACCCCGTGTTGATAAAACTGGTCATCTTTTGAATCGATCAACCAGGCAGTGTGTCTTTGATCGACACAAGTGCTCATCCGAGGGAGAAACATTTGGAGACTACCAAGTGGAGTAGGACTTCCCATTTCAACATTTTCAACTATATCTCAACTAAATTCGCAACATGGGGTCGAGCTTTGTCATGCTGTAAAATCACTTTATCATTACTTTGTATATATTACGGCCATTTGTCTTTCAATGCTCGGCTCCAACGATCCCTAGAATACGATTTTCTTTGTACGTTGAGCGATTTTTTTTTTGCCTCCACACAAATCGACCCGGCCTAATGTACATACATATGTATATTGGCTTAAGTTCGTTTTTTCCTTGCTTATAAATTGAACAGGTGTGTCATGATCAATAGTTTGAATTGAAAAAGTAAGAAAAGTAAATTAATACCTTTTCCACCACCCGTTTGGTCTTGAATCCTGCTGACTTTTGTGGGGCTGTTTTAACATCTCAGCCAATGAGATCTTGGTTTTACTTTCTGTCTAAGCTATCAAAGTTTTACTGTAGACTCATCATATCTGCCAACAATATCTGTAGGATCAGAGAGGTTAGGTTTAGGTTCAACTTTGGTCTCGTTGTGTTGCCTGCGTATTCGGGTGCGAGAGGATCGGATAAAAGTATTCAATCCACCTACATCACATTACGATATTTCTACCCAATTGTGCTGTCCCGGTCTGCCAAATACCAAGACAAGAACAGAGGTAGTTCTCAACTCTCTCTTTCTTCTCCTCGCCCTTACAACTTCTACACAAATCATTAAATGGAAGATTTAGTCTTCGCGCATGCGTTCCTATGTGGAAATGTCCTATCAGATCCACCACAATAGAGCACAACTTCTGTCGAGACAAGCCCTACGGAGAATAGTCCTTCTATTATCATAACGGGGTCACGTTAGCCCTCGATAGATAACCTCACTATACCAGGTTTTTCCTTGGCGTTCGTTGTCAAATAAAACTATAGGAAGGCACATGACTTATATTGTGTTGAACTTCCGAATCCCTAACCAAGGGTTAATTGCCAGAATTGGGATCAGCAAAGCTTTCGGGAGGTTCTGCTTGCAGACCATCTCGGCCGTAATCATGGTTGAGGTGTCTATCTTGGCTAAAATGTTCTGGCTGTGGTTTAAACTTAAAACCTAAAAAATTCGGAACGGAAATTTGCTTCCCACATATCTATGGTGGGTTGGAGGTTTTTGGGGGCATTGTCGAGTTGTTGTTTTCTTACAACAGGTACCATTAATTTAAGGAACCAGTGCTGATGGTTGGACGAGTGAGTTGGTTAAGGGATGATACTCGGCCTACCAATTCGTTAAGTCTTTCAGTGACTTTCGAAGAAATTGCATACAGGAAGGATTAGAAGGCTCGAACTTTTAAGCAAGGCTACAAACTTATGGCAAAAAGTTGCGACATGTGTAAGCCTTGTGAGTCATATGGGAGCGGTGGTTAATTCACGCCATGGAGTTGGTCCATCATCATATTAGGCCGACAAGGCAGGTACAGATGTAAATCAATTCCACGATCTGTCCTGCGCGGTCCCTAAAAGTTGACACCGTACTTGGTTCTCACATCTTTAGGTTCAGCTAGGTGACAATAAATATAATCAGAAGATAAAATTAAAATAAAATTATTCATAAATCTTCTTTTCTTCTACATATAGTTCTCTTCGGTTTGAAGTAAAACAACAAAAATTCTTTTTCAAATAATTTTTTTTAATTAAAAACTTTTTTTCTTTTCCTATTGCATTAAATATTTACAGTAATTAACAATTAAAAGTTTAAAATTTATAATATTATTAAAGTAGAGTTAGAATACAATTTAAACTAAGAAAACAATGAGAGATTTAATTTAAGATATTTCGTTTCCATTTAATGATAATAAAATCGTTTTTTATGCACAAACTTTATCACGTTAAATGATTATTTTTCTTTAACAAATTTATTTGTTTGTTTATTTAATACAATACAAATACTAAAACTATGACTGGTTTTTGCATTTGCAATAAATAAGTCTGCAACGAGACTGTCGTCGGCTGACTGCATCTGTCTCCTGCCTGCATAAGCGGCTAAAAAGGCCACTGCAACCGTCCTCAGTTACCGTTTGGCTTCTTGGTAGCTTAAAGAGAATAATTTTGCTTTTAACGATCACATGATCGTATTATTTTTTAATGCTGATGTTGTTCGATTTGTGGTTCTATTTTTTTTTAAATTAAATTGTTTTTGTTGCTGGCTTTTATTGTTATATACATATATATATTTTTAAAGCTTAATTAAAAACTAAAAACTAAATCGTTGTAAGTATGGAAAATTATAATAGTTAAACTCAGCATAAGATGTTGGTCGATACGCAGTTGTGAAATATGATGTTGCTGTGTGAAAAATAATAGATAAAATACGGATATTTAATAATAACATCAAACTGATTGTATAAATATTTTTACTTTCATTTGAAGTAAACACGTGACTTGAAGCTTTTGACGATTAGATGCTAAATGGGGTGTGTGTGTCAGAGTTAGAGCATGTGTATTAGTCACTGTGGGCTTGTAAGCATGTTTGTTTCCAGCTATCACGGAAATGTTAATAAGTATTAAGTAACTTAAACAGGTGTGTAATAGCATATCTAATAGCATTTTAAAACTACATCATCTTCGAACATATTTAGCGAAGTAATTAACCCTTCAAAACCATTAAGCTCCTGCTAGTTTTTGTTGTTTGCACTTTTTAATGTTATAAAGTTAAAGTTGTTTTTTTTTTTCTCTCTCTATTTAAACAGGTGCCAATTTGACAACTTTGAACAACATAAATACTAATGAAATGAATTGAAATGAACGGGATGTTGAAAAATGTAAGTTATTTCTAGAGAAACAAAAACCATGAAAGTAGATATATAATATACAAATACATAATTTATAATATATATGCTTATGTCTTATATATGAAAGCAAAAAAAATTAACAAAGCTTGGTAAGCAATTGTTAAGAAAAACTTCCTGATGTTCTATGCAAAAACAATTGTTAGTTTACCATCTGTTTAAAGTTGACTTTGGTACACTTTAACTGTACGTTTAAATGACACTTGACTTGTCGATTTTAATTTGCTTGAAGATCGAAATTTTGCGAAAATTTTTAAAGAAAGCTATTTATTATTTTTAATGTATAAATAAATAAAAACATTAAATATTATTTGCAGTGAAAATACTAATTTTGAAAGAATAATATAAACAATAATTATACTAGTGATGCACTTTTTTTTCTTGGACCAGTACTCAAGGGATGACCCCTACATATGCAGTGCATTGTACCGGAACTAGGAAAATAGGTTGTGAGGAGGGGGAAAGAGTGAGTAGTGTTTGTGAACATTTGACTCTGTAATGCGTAGTACGATTCCCCGGGCAATCGACCACAAATGGATGAGCTCTAAACGATGAACGTGTGCTACGTAAAAATGTGTGAGTTTCAGGAACAAGATCCCTAATCTCGTCAGAGCAAAATACATTGTAGTAACGATAGAACAGAGTAACGCACCCCACACTGCGTCGATGCTCCAGTGCGTCAGTAGAGTTGGATACCCTACTGTCACCGATAAGCTTATTCGCCCTCTCCTGCACACGGTCGAGTAACCCCAAAATAGACTACATCCGGCCCATTTTCGGTCGGATGTAGGTGGTATAAATAGTAAGTATCTTCATTCCAAGAACATCAAGAGCATCCGAGTCCTCAATATTTATACCATCCATGAGTACAGATGAGGCAGCACTTGCGGTCGTTTGTTTGTGTGTTAATAAACAGCATTGGGTTTTACGAGCGTTGAAGGAGACTCTGTTTTTACTACCCCATTCAGAGATTAATAGAAGGTCACTATTCAGTGACCTTCTATTAATCAGCCTCATGGCTGGGATCTCTAATAGGCTGGGCCTATAGCTAAAAGAGTACGAATGGCAAATGCTGTTGTCATCTGCGAAAGAGGGGATAGGGTTGGAAGTTTGATAGAGAAGGTCATTGAGAAAAATAAGAAATAGGGCAGGATAAAGAATAGAAGAATCAAACGAATACAATAAAAAACGTTATTCGAATAATAAAAATATTTCTAGTATAAGTAATTCTATTACTTTTCCTCAATTTCATTAATATACTACATATTATATATTCAATAGTTATTAAAAAGTAAATCCAGGAAATGTTTGTCAAAAATGTGTTACTTTATGTAATAATAATTTTTTATTTTCAAGATTTGTTTTTCAGTTATCGAATATTAGTTTTCACGCATCACTATTCAAAAAAATACAACTGAATATAATGGCATTGGCAGAATAAAACAATTAAATTTACTATATTAAAACGTTAACGTACTGTTTTTGCATAAACTTTATTAAAAATGTATGGTAGTGTTAATGTGTTTGGTATCTAACGTATGCGTTAAAACTCATATGGTTAGGTTTTAACCATCCTTAACCTTCTTTTTGTAGAGCGATTTTTCACTAAACATGTAATTGTCACTTTTGCTCTTTTTTGTCTTCAAAATTGAGCCGCCATGTTGTGGGAATGAAACTCCCACTTCTGAGTGTGTTTTCAAATAAAACACAACTTTATTAAATTCAGATTCTTATTTAATTATAATTATAAATCAAGTAAGTTAAATAGTTGTGTTTGCTGTTTAATAAACTTGTGTCTTGGTTGTGCGTATGACAAAGACAGACTCTTATGTTCATAGCAAGGTGCATTAATGTATACACGGTGGCAGCACTACGGCATATGACAGTTTTTTGCTACTTGCAATATAGTAAGCTATTTACGTTACATATACAAATTATTTTGTGAACATAAATTCAATTCAAATAAATATAATTTATAATTATGAAAAGGTACATTCATAGTTTATAATTGTGAAAATAGTTACAAATATTTTTGGCAAACATAGCTTACCACATGCCTGTTTTTGTTGTATTGTTGTAATTTTGCTCTAGTGCTGCCACCGTGTATACGTTAATGCGCCTTGGTTAATCGTTTGTTTGTTCGTTTGTCTTGTGTTTCGTATTATCTTTTTACTTCTTATTCGTTTCGAGAATGTTATATTAACCCTTTGTGTGTTCAAAGGTCTTCTAGTCCCTATTCCCACATATATATATATAGTATAATGTATATGACTTACATGTATACTCGTATATATCTTGTTTATACGGACTACTTAGTTGCAAATATGAACGTAAACTGTTGCCGTTTAATTTGTTTGTTGTTACGAATGTTTTTCTTGAATTCTTATTTTTATATTATGCTACCTTCTTTAAAAATATTACTTATGATTTAATCAGTTGTCACTGTTGTACATGTCATGTCATAAAAAAATTTAAGTATCACATTTATACCAAAGAGTTTTGTCTTCCATCCTGTGTACCACGTATTTTTGCTATCGTCTGTGTTTTCTGTGTACGACTACTTATCTTGGTTTTACCAAATTATTATTATTAATAATATATCAATGTACGCCGTAATAAGTAGCAATCAGCAATCATAAGTAGTGTTTTGCCTTCCATACTGTGTACACATGTTTTTTTTTACCATCGTCCGTGTTTACTCTGTATGTTTATATGTACGTTTTCTTTGTTTGTTTTTAATATAGAAGAAAATAGGTTATGATTAGGAGGAAAAAGGGAGTGGTGTTTGTGGAAGTTTAACTTTAACAATAACAACAGGAAATACTAACACAAACTCTATTGCAGCATTTAAAATGTTGGAATTAAATTACTTAAAACTGATCAGTGTCCAGTGTATATACCTTCGATTGATGATGATGAGGTGGAAGAAAAAATGTTCCAGCAGCAGCTATGTGAGAAAAGCTTCCTAAAATAAAAACTACAAAAATATTCCTTCCTTTTGAGTTAAAATGTTATTTATTTTTAGATTTTTGGTTTGTACATCGGGTTTTGGTTCACGTTTTTCCTTTCTTAAGTTTTTTTTTTTCTTAAGAAGGATTTTTCTACAATACAAATTTGCTGTTTGCTTGAAGAAGACAAGAAAAATAATAATCAAATATTTAGGTGAGGGACCACTAGCCGTTTCGTAGTCGCTACACTAATCATCAACACCCATTCGGATTTGAATTCGGGTCATGACGTATCATGAACTGCTGCTTTAACCACTCAGCCACCGAGCCAATTAATCATTCTCTATCGTTATTCATCTCATATTGAATCACAAATTTTTTTTTTTTAATTGAAAATATGCGTAGTACGTAACCTTTCATTTGTTACTATTTTTTTATTTTTTATTAAGAAATAAAATCAAAAGAATTTGGTGCTTTTAAATATAATAATTATGGTCCATTTTTATTATTTAATTTGCTGAAGAAAACTTGTACATTATCCAACTTTGAGTTTGTGCAAACATATCGTTCCTTTATTGCATATTACAAAAAATTAGCTTTTTGAGTTAACAATGCAGAATTGTTAACAGTACTACCATTTATATTGTGGCAAAAATTTTTCCAAATTTTTTTTTTACTCGTAAAGTGTTTCCTTTAGCAGATATTTTCTATAAAAAAATTTCTAAGACTTGTATGGAAACTAAAAATTTGATATTTGTTTTTTTTTCTCGAAATAAGCTTTTATTTTAATTATGACTACGTTTCAATAAAGGAGCGATATGGTTTTTGTTCACAGTTTTCACCAGTGTTCTAAAACACATTTTTTGCGTATTTTCCAACACTAAGACACGGACTCTACTCGCTTCGCAACGACTGACGTCATTAGAAAATTTTACGATATCGGAATTGTTTTCTATTCTGAAGTATTTTCGACCACGAGTGCCAGAACTAGCCCCCTGATTTTACTCTATATTCGAAAAATAAACAATTTAAAAAACCAGTTTCAGTAAAAACAAATAATTCAATAAAAACCGGTCGATCACCCTAGTTATAAATGATTACCACTAAAAAAGTTTTTATTTGTTACTTAATACAAATACTTAATTGCAATTTCGCCAATAGATTTGAATATGAAATATTAGAATGTACGAGTATTTCTCTCGTTGTAGTAATGCACTTAAAATTTATACATACGACTATAGGCAAACACATTTCCTTTAAATCAGCGAAGGGCGCTGGTTTGTTCAGATTACGAACTTGTTCGCCTATTCTCATTTACTGAGCGCGATTTTTTTTATTTAGAGTTGCTACTAAGCCAAAATTTTACATACCAAGAACTTACTTAAAATTCCTCAAAACGTACCATACACTTATTTTATTACACTGCTTGTTAATTTAAAAAAAATGAATGGAATTATCATCAATAGGTAAGATCTAACTAGGTAAATGCTATTTTTTAGCATTAACATAACAAAAATAAACATTTTTACATTTAAATCGAAATGTTAAAAAATGCGACTATAACATATATACGTGTTTGTGTGTTTCAGTTTTCATTCATTTACTAATGCCCACAAACAGAATAACTTGAGTTCTTTGTTTCATTCTTTAATAATAACAAAGGTAACTCTGAATACAATTACAAATAAGAGGAAAACATGAAATTTAATTTAGCAGCTTACTAGTAGTGTTACCTTTTATGATACTAAAGTGTCAATTTGACCCTTTTTTGTGTCTATGAGACTTTTTGTGACAAGTTTTTTTAAAATATCCTTTTGCAAACATGGAACTTTTTGTTAAGAAGGATTGAAGAGCTGTTTGCATAAATATTCAGTTCTTATTCACATTTGAGCAAGGTTTTATATTAAACTGCTCTTATGTAGGTATATGTCTAATCACATATATTTGATCATGAAATCTTTATTTCTAAAAAGTATGTATGTATTTTATAGTCGAATAATTTATACCAAGACTGCAAATATAAATGTGATTTGTTTTATTAATAAATCTGAAGAAGTACAACAACTGTATTTCAAAAAAGTCTTTACAGCGCAGTTTTGAGTTCGTATATAAATGTCATCTAGCTTAAAATTCCATTTACATATGAAAATTCACTTTTCACTGCAAATTTGAATCAAACTTAAATGCCCAATCTTCTTCATTTAAGTTGTATTTAAGTATATTTCATTTATCATATGGTTTTGTGTTAGTGCGAGAGAGGTAAACAAAGCACATATGAGCTATTATTGCCTGTGAAGATCACAAAATGACATTTAACTAAAAGTAACATCACATGAAATACAATTATTCAGTTTTTCTGTTCTTTTGATAAATTTAATATTTTTCTTTAAGTATTTTTCTATTTCGATAACAAACAGCTGTTCCATGGAATACTTTCCATAATATTTGGAATTTAAGTGAAGCTGTTACACTTTCATCGCATTTATATATGTATGAGGATTTGCTTTAGACTGAAAAAATTTAACTTGCCTTTAAATATAGCTTAGCTTTAAATGCAAATTAACTAATTGTGTATTTAAATACGAAGTCAAAAACTGGACCTGAGTATAATTAATATCATTTTAACTGATGTTATTAATTATATTTGAAAAATTTTTCTAAATGTAATCATTATTCAAATACATTAAGTTTTGAAGAATTTTTGCTTAGTTTTTATTGTTTTTAATCATTTTACCCTTTTTTCATGAAAACACCCTTTTTGTGGCACCTTTTTTTTTCAAAAAACCCCTTTTGTGCTACTTTTTGAAAATTCGCGAAGGCAACGCTGTTTACACTACATTTCAACAAAGCAGGATCGTTGCGGAATTTTTATTTATTTTGCTTAGTTACGCATTTTGTTTGTTGTAGACTGGCGAAATAAAGATTCTGTTGAGATCCAGCTGTCTTATATATGTTTTTTCAGGTTGTTTTAAAAACTTTTCAGTGGTAATATGGGAAGTAGAGCTTGAAAATACTTTTTATTGTCTTTTATAATTATTGAAATGCCATTATCTCCCCGAACATTAATTCGCGGAATGGAAGATATACACGGCTTTTTATACAAAATGAAACAAATGAATTTGTCTAAGTGTAGAGCAACTTTTTTACGCTCTTAAGCTCAATCCTCTCTATCTGCCCTTCGCTGCTTTAAATGCACTACCTAAGATTTTGTTTGATACAAAAATCTTGATTGACAACCCGCTTTAGAAATACGTCATTATTTTTTATAAACCGCCAGCGATAGCTCATCATCGCTATTTACAATCTATGGAACTGATGAGATAAGTATCGAATTTCTTAAAACTTTAACTTTTAAATACACAACTTATACACAAACTTATAATTATTGCCATTAGTTGTTTAAAATATCTGTGTTTAAAATAAATTTATTCCGTATGCAAATGAATTGATTTCTGTTACATATTTAAACAATTTTTTCTTTCTTAAATCGATGCTTGTATGTAAGTTGTAGTTTCATTGATTGTAAAAATGTCTATGTTTTGTTTTTCTTTTATTTTAACAACTTGTTGAAGGCTCTATAAAACAACAGAACTCTTGGCAACAGTGAGCCTTCGAAACAACATGTTGCATTGTTTTTGCCACTTGAAAATTTAAACAAATTGTTTTAAATGAACTGGTTTTTTTTTGTATTTCAACAACAGGTGATATGTTGTTTTTAAGTTTTTGTATCTAAAAATTGATATGTTTCAATTTTTTTGTTATCAGCATATTTTTTCATAGGGGAGTGTAGGTGTTTAAAGCTCGTCATGTGTTAATATATAAAGCTTATGAGCTTGATATACTTTATTTAACATAACAGACTAATTTTTCTTATGATCTTGATTACAATTTTCCAAGTTGACATTCATTTTCTCTTTAAATATAAGTCAAACAATAATTTGTGACTAACAAAATCACAGATATATTAGACCAGGGACTAACAAAAATATAATTTTCAGAACTTATTACAACACATGGGCTAAAAAGTCCCGGGCCTAACAAAAAAAAATTAAAAAATAATAAAAATTAATATTTACATCTCTGTGTAAGGAAAATTATTAAAATACAAAAATATGTATGTTAATAACTAAAAAAGAAATACCGCTAGTTCTGAGACAGCAAACGCTGTACCAACAATTTGCGCAATTATCAAAATGATGCAATATGAGATAAATAAAGATAGAGAATAATTAAATGGCTCGGTGGCTGAGTGGTTAATGCAGCAGATCATGATATGTCATGACCCGAGTTCAAATCCCAGTGGGTGCTGATGAGTAGTGTAGCGACTACGAAACAGCCTCAGCCAAAGATTTACGAAACAACCTCAGCTAAAGATTTGATTATTATTTTTCTGGTCTGCTTCATTCAAAAATTATTGATCACATCATATCTGTATTGTAAAAAATCCTTCTTAAGAAAAAACTTAAGAAGGGAAAAACTTGAACTAAAACCCGATGTACATATGTATAAACCAAAAATGTTGTCAACTCGATGCGTCTCGCACCGTTGTTGGTGCTTTCTAAAATGTTTTATGCGAAATTTTTTTTTTTTTTTCGGTGTGTTTTTTAACTTTCGGGGGACCAAATCAAATTCAAAACAACTTTTAATTTCAGAATATTTTTACTACATATCACTAATACATTCAATACCATTTCATTCAAGTGTGCACAATTTCTACATTTCATTTTACAGAGAGCACAATAAGAAATAATACGAATAGGGCTGTACCGGGTCGTTCATTTCAGTGACCGGTCACTTTCGTTCAATTACAAAAGACTGATCGTACAATCGGTCATTTTGAACGAAAGGCTCGGTGCCAACACTACAATTTTCCGGTCATATTTCAACACAGCTCCGTAAAATAAACAAATCAAAATGGCGAAATAGAAGGTGATAAAAATTTATTGTTTTAATTGAGAAAATAATTTTAAATAACAATCATTTAGATGGATCAATTTAAATTAGTTTCCTATTCTATTTTCTATTCTATTAAAAAACAACCCCATTATTGTTAAACAAAACAACAAAAGCAAAAGAACATGACATAAAAAGCATGACAGATATTTGAACGAAAGCTATCCAAACTGAACGGCTCACTATTGAACGAAAAGTGGTCAGTTTAGTAATCGGCACACTTCGTTCAAGGAGATGGTCCATTCAATGTAAACCGTTCATTCATGAACGACACAGCTCTAAACATAAAGTAATGGAATTTTAAATGCACCAATTTATAAGCACTAAGTAAAACAGTTTTGCTCTTGTAGTTTATTTATATTATCTAATAAAATTGGAATATTTAATTTTTTAATTGTGTTCTCTCTTCCTTTTATTTTTTTACAGTACAGACATAATTATTATTATTGTGAAAGGTTAAAATTTATGTTCTTAATACAAGAATATTATGCTTTTTATGAACATCATAGAGCGCTCACCTAGAAAATTTGCACAGAAAAGATTATAGCAAAAATAAAATCAACAAAAATTTTTCTGAGAAAATAATTCGTATGCATATACATAAATATCAAAAAAGTAACCTTGGATATCGTATTTTGTTGTTGCTTAAAAAAATTTTTGTTTTCTATCAATAATTATTTTTACTAAACTGTTGTTTGAATCCACGAACTCCTTTACAGGTTCGCGTTCAAACAATTTATTAATTGATTCAACGAATTTCATTATTGAACACAAAAAAAATTTTTTTTTGTGTATAAAAAGCACTGTTTTTTGAGTGCTTTCCATATAATTTTCTAAACGTGTCGTTCGTCTGTGTTCTGTAGACAGTACATTAAGTAAAAGAGCAAATTCTAAGTTTTTAATAAAGTTGCATTTCTATTATATTTGAATTTTTTTTTTTTTTGGTAATTTTGTGAACATGTATACATATCTTCAACACAACGGGGCCAAAAAGACCCAAGTGGGCTGGTTCCATGAAACTGGCGGGCTGTACAACCTATACTTATCTTAAAAATGTGTTTTGGTACCTTTTTTCGAAATAACGCGTTTTTTCTCGCATTTTGGTGCATTCTTAAATTTCAAAGTTGAAAGTTTGCTTTTAAACAAAACGAAAAAAAATTTTCATGGAAAAAACGGTTTATCCTATATCTCGGGTATATATGGACCGTTATCGGAAATTTTCATAATCTGTATATTAATTACTTCGTTTTATAATCAGAAATGATTTTAAGCAATAAAAAAATGTTCATGGAAAAATCGGTTTACACTATATCTCGGTTTTATATGGCCCGATATCGAAAATTTTAACTTTTTCTATTTTATATTATCAGAACTTCTTTTAAGCAAAACAATGTTTAAGTTCACTTACACGACCTTTTATTATCAGAACAGCTTTCAAGCAAACAACAGTTGTTTAAGTTCGCTTATGCGACATATTCATAAAAAATCTGGTATATATGTTCCGTATTTTGATCCATATATCTCAAATGAAAATTGTAGAAATTACAAACGGAATCACAAACATTTTACATTTCTTAGGCGCTGTTAATATTGGCTTTATCAATTACAAAGCATTGACTCCGCGCTGTTTGGGGCTCATCTCATGGATCTTATAAATTTTGTGTGTAATAAAAAGTTTTGCCTGATAAATTTTGCTTTTGACGCTAATTTAGGTTGCGTTGTTAGACTCACTTACTAATGACACATGTATATTTACAAAATAAATTTAGTATTGTTGATTTCGTTAAAGATCTTGACGTGTAATTTTCAGTGAGTTTTTTTGTTCTATTGAAGCATTAAATTTGTTTATTTATTTGATCGTTTAAGTATACTAATATCAAATTAAATTGCAAAGTATAGGATATACAGCATGGGCAGCATAGCGAAGACCATATGTCAAAAGTAATATCAGTTGCGTTGCTGTGACTAAAAATAACGGTCTATGCCTTCTTATAGGAAGTTGCAGCGTGGTTAACAATGAACTAACTCATAAAATGTATAAAGCGATGCAGTTAGTTGAGACAAGTCCGTAACTCAGTCTTTACACATAAAAGTGCAAAAAACCCAATACATTATTCCTTTTACTAATAAATTACCAGATTCACAAGTTGTGGACTCACTTGCAAATGATTTTGCCTGTTCGTGATTGTTTTACTGAAACCATAATTATGTGATTGTTTTCAAACATATATGTAATTCAACAATAGTACATTAGCTCTTAAAACATTGTCATCTCACGCATAAACTTTGTTACATTACATACACACAAGTGTAAAACAAATTTGTCCTCCCCGGATACGCACACACACATACATTGATCTAAATTTATATGGGAATTGGTGTTCGCAAACTGCCCGAAACAAACTATTAATTTTAAAGATTTTGTTAATTGACGTAACCATAATTATTTTCTAATTGAGGTCGTGGCTAAAAAAAAAAAATTAATGCAACTAATAAACGCTTTTGCGGAGTATAGGGCTCCATTATTCGTCTGTTTGTTTTCTGCAGCCGTCTAGCTCACAAATGTCAATTATGATTGGCGTAAAACTCCATTTACATAAGCTATTACATCTTACGATAGGGTGCTTAATTTTGTACCACCCTGTACAACGCATTAATTACTTAAAAATTTTTTTTCTAGGTTAGTTTAATTTTATGATTTGGAATGCATACGAGTATATTTATTGACAAATAACAATTATTGTATTTATTAACTAATAATGTAAAAGCAAAGTTATTTATTGTAGAAATATCAATGTCAGCAATTTTCTCAACCAAAACTAAATAATTAACTTTGAACAAAAACAGCAGACAACCTAAAGTCATGCTACGCTGAATAAGACCATCATCACGATGCTTCTTCGACAATTTGGTAATATTTGTATCATGATATTGTAGAAAAATAACAATGTAAAATCAAAATACATACAGTGTATTTGTTTTTATGCAATTCTCTTAATTAAGTCCAAAGCGTGACCCACTTAAAATACTCGTGTAGGAACAGTGTAGTTTCCAATTAATTTATAACTTCAGCTATTTACTTATTGTCTGTTCGATATAAACATAATTCGTTTACTACCGCACCAAAAAGAAAAGTAAATGTACAATCGGTTCGGTAATTCACGAGAAATGTATCTCCTGATTACCTATTTGAGACCTCGGGCCTTAGCTTCTGTACTTCATAACAAAGCAGTGCACTGGATCTATGTGGTAACTCGCCTGAGGCATGTTAATTATATCTCTGGTCTCCTTATGATTATTATCACAAGATACCCAATAAGGTTATCCGGCTTGAGATGTATCAATGGTACCAAAGCACCAAAACTTTGGCAAAAATTTACGAATTGTTTTCTTTTTTTGTTGTTCTTTTGCCAAAATATTGCAAATTTAACTTAAATATTCGTATTATTTGATTTTGTTCATATTTTTTTTTTCTACATTTTCCAGCTAAAGATCTTGATTGGTTTTTGTTTTTTATAAAAAAAGGTTTAGCGGTTTTTTATTTTCGATATTTCGATAAATATTTGTTATCATCCTCTGGAAAATTAAAATGTTATGAACAAATTAATTGAAAAAATGTTGTCAAAAACTTTACATACAAAAAACTCATACACACGAAAAATTCTTAACAATATTAACAGATTGAAAAATTAAAAAACAAAATAATTCAAATTAAACTTATTCTGCAAACAACATATGCCCTGTTAACGATTACAACATGTTGTACCTCAACCTTAAACAAATTAACATAGCACATGTTGTTCACAAAATAACATTAAAAACATTTTATATAATTTAATCATATTCTAATAAACAACATTGTATATATCGGGTGGTTAAATTTCAAGGGCCGATGTTGAATGTGAACCACACCTAAACGCCAAGTTTTTTTTCCGAATTTTATTAGACATTTCTCTATTTCAGACTTATTCAATTTGAACCATGGAGAGATACACAATCCAACAACGTGTTAAAGTTATCCAGAATTATTATGAAAATTTTCGAAGAAAATCATCTTCAGTGATGAGGCACATTTTCACCTCAGTGGATTCGTCAATAAACAGAATTGCCGCATTTGGGCGAATGAGAATCCAAGAGTGACTGTCGAAAAACCAATGCACCCATAAAGAGTGATTGTTTGGTGCGGTTTATGTGCTGGCGGCATCATCGGGGCGTATTTTTTCCAAAATGAGGCCGGTCAGGCAGTTACTGTGAATGATGTTCGCTATCGTGAGATGATAACGAACTTTTTATGGCCTGAATTGGAAGATATGGATGTAGACGATATGTGGTTTCAGCAGGACGGTGCCACTTGCCACACAGCTAACGAAACAATTGCTCTGCTGCTATTATTGTGCTGCTGTTACATAGTATGGTTGAATACTATGTAACATCCAATAATTTTTATACGGTTATGTATGATATTTTAAATTGTAATCACAGATGAAGTATTAATAATTAATTTTGTTGCAGCTAATAGATACTTCTAGATCAAGGAGAAAATTTTTGCCTAAATTCAAATCAGACGCATGCATCCCATATTATTCTTTTCGAATTATTATTCGTTATTTTATAATAATGTCATACTCTATCTCTTTGCTTTAATTTTTTTTATATGTATGAGTATTGTGTTAATCATTACAGCATTTTTGTATAGCAATGAACTATTTGTGACGTTGTTATGATTATTTATGAAAAAGTAAGATTATTTGGTATGATAATATGGTTGAATATAGCATTAATATAGTAACTTTAATTTGTAGTATGGTTACTCACAATTACAATAACGTTGAAGAAGAATATAGTATAGTTATATATAAAATTATTTTAACAAAACTATAGTCAGTCATGTTAATTGCGTTTTGAATATAACAATATAATATTGTCGGCAACAAGCAAATAAGTCAACAATAGTATGTTGTCCTTAGAATACTGTCGTGTCAACCATATATTTTTTTCTACGTGTACGGAAGGAATATTAATGAAATCAGGAACTTACTAAAAGATAACGATTTTCCAGATGAATTAATTAGAAAATTTGTGAGTCAGTTTAAAAATAGAAGTATGCATAGTGTAGTTAGCTCAACAGAACCAAAAATTTGACGTCTTTGACGTAACGGGGAAAAATATGGAATGGCTCATAGGAGTTATAATACGCTAGATACATTATTTAGTAAGACTAAGGATAGACTTAGTAAATTAGATATTGCTAATATAGTTTATAAAATTCCATGTAAGGGAAACGATTAGGATAATTGTAATAAAGTATTCATGTGTATAAATTTTCTGTATGTAAAATTTTTTGACTACATTTTCTCAATTAATTTGTTCATAACGTTTTAATTTTCCAGAGGATGATAACAAATTGTTATCGAAATATCGGAAATAAAACATCGTTAAACCTTTTTTATAAAAAACAAAAATCAATCAAGATCTATAGCTGATAAATTTTGAAGAAAAAAATTGTAAATTTAACTTTATTTTATGCAGCAAACCATTCTGCCACACTTTATCAAAAACTTGAGAAACGTCAGTGAATAGAGCTGAACAATACTTTTTGTCTTCAAAAGTCTGTCGTACGATATTTAGCCTGCGTGTTTGTTCTATGCTACTGTGTTTAGCTCGTACGCCAAATTGATGATTAGAGATACAGTCTACATCATTTAGTATTGGAACCCAACTTCGCCATCAATAATTTTTCAAACACTTCGGAAATTGTTGGTAGGGACTTGTTGGTCTATAAGATTTTACTTTAGTCGGTTTCTTTTCTGGCTATAGGTATAATAGTAATCATAACAGCTTTCTTTCTGCAGGATAATACTCAAGGCGTAAAATAGCGTGAAAAATAAATAAAATAATCATTCTAGCTACACGAGGTAACTGCTCAAGTATTTTGCCAGTAATTTGATCAATACCTTTAGATTTCCTGGTGGTTTGTGTTACTGATAATTGTTTTTCGATATCTTGAAAATATAGTCTCAAAGATACAGGCGGTCTAACAGCATCTGGCGGTAATTCAGCTGCATCGTTTGCTGTATCATTTGTAGTAAACATGTTTCTCAAGTGATTAACATATACTATTCTCTTTTAAGATTTGGGTTTTGCCAAGTCCCCAGCTGAAGTTCGCAAAGGTTGCTTACCTCTAATCGGCATTTTTAAACCTTTTTTTTGCTTTCGACCAGGATTAGTCAAATTGAGGAGTACTATCAACGCTTTACTAAAATGTTTTAAGGGAAGCCAATTTCTGGATTTCAAGCATATATATTAATTTAGGTGATGCCTACGATCGAGCTGAGTCCCAAGGTGTTCGACGGAATAGGTGAGTTGTTAATTTGGATAGACGAACATGTTTGTTTACAATGTGTGAATGTCACATGAGTACATTTTTGAACATTAACTTTAATTTTCCAAAGCTTTAGTCATTTTTCCAATATCGAAATATGTACCTGCAAATTTCGTGAAGATAATAGATGGTTTTCATGTGCGCTGGAAAATGCTGTGCCATCTGCAAGAGTTGAAATGTGGTTTTCGGATCTCGATAGCATGTCAAAGATATAAATCAAATATAAAGTAGGTCCAAGAATGCTACCATGGAGAACACCTACATCGATTGGCTTCTGTGATAACAGAAGCTTGTGAGTGTTTGCGGGCAACTTCAACTCTTTAATTTTGTGCATCGAACCTTCATGCCATACTTTATCAAAAGCTTGAGAAATGTCAATGAATTGAGCTGAACCCTACTTTTTATCCTCAAACATAGAATAAACACACAGACTAGCCAATGTCATAAGACGGACTTTTGAAGACAAAAAGTATTGTTCAGCTCTACTAATTGACATTTCTCAAGCTTTTGATAAAGTGCGGCACGACGGATTGCCTGCAAACACTCATTAGCTTCTGGAAGGCTACTTATGCGGCCGGAAGTTTTTTTTTTTATCAGAGAAGGCGATTTTATAAGCCTCTCACAGCCAATCGGAACAGGAGTTCCCAAAGTAGCGTTCATATCGGAATCCATACTTCATCTTTTGCAGATGACAACGCATTTTGCAGCGTTCATGAAATTTTTACGAAATCTGCTGGAGTATATTTCAATATTAGAGAAATGCTTAAAACTTTGGAAAATAAAAGTTAAGATACAAAAATATACTCAAATTAACAAATCACCTATTCCGCAGCACAATGAAGTCAGGTGTCTTGGTATTCACTTCGACCGTAGGCTGACGTGGAAGTCTCACATTGATGCAAAAGTCACTCAGTTGAAATTAAAAGCTCCAGTTGAAGTTGGCTAAGGTGGCTTACCTCTAATGGTTTTTAAACCTTTCTTCGCTTTCGACAAGGAATAAACCGATTAAGGAGTTTGATCCCAGGATTTCAAAAAGATTTCTTAATTAAATCAGGGTTTATGGCAAATTTTGCTTTCTTTATTGAAAGAAATCCAAAGTTTTTTCATAATTAGAATTCGTTTATACAGTTTTACACTAATAGTAATCATTTTTTATTCAACAGCTAATTCTATTTTAAAATACAAATTTTCCCTATAAATGCGGCAACTTGTTCAACGCAAGTCAATGCCGCATAAAAATGATTTTTCAGTCTCAGCTTAAACATTATTGCATGACAATTCATGATTTGCTTAGAAAACTAAGTGTTCAAACAAGAAATTTAACGAAGGTTACATTTGTCATGTTATTGTAAAATAATCTATCTGACGAATGCCAGCCACTTTGATGGACGTCTGCCTAAATCAGTCTAAAGCAAAAGCAGCTGAATCCAGCTTAAATTGACTAAATAAAAAATAAATGAGCGATTGTAAGGCGAATCAACAAATGAAAAGTAAAGTGGGTTTCGTAAGGTGGGTGGTGAGGATATTTTGTTGACTTTTTTCTGTTTTTGCTATAGTTTGATAGACTTATTTTAAGTTGTAAGTGGTTCTCTCCTACTGATGTACTAGTGTCTTTAGTCTGCTTTTCAGACTCAATTATTTAATGTGAATTTTTTTACTTGTGCTGTTTTAATGCCTGTCTTTAAATTCGGTTTAGTTTTGTTTTCTTCGTTTGTTTGATTTAAATTGTTGGCAATTTTCCAATTTGTTACTTTAACGTACAAATTACCAGCTGATGTTTAAAAGACTTGAAACTCGTTTAAGATATTATTAAATCAAAAAGGTTTGGAGATTTTTCTACATGAAATATTAAATAATTCTTTTACATTAAGCAAATCAAACGTAAATTTATTTAATTTTTTTCGGCTGGGCGTGATTGTGGCCAGTTGTTAAAGCGATTCGTTTCATTTAATCAACTGTTGTCAATTATTTCAGTGAAGGAAGGTTAGTTTCTTTTGTGTATTATTATTATTTTTCTTCTGTACTTTGTGTGTTAAATTTTTTTTTTTTTTTTGGCGTTAAGAACTTGATTAAAACAATTTTTGTTTGTTTTTATTTATAAACATTTGTGGAATGCATTTAGCATGTGATTTCTTTAATATTTTTGTTAATTGAATTAAAATGATGACGTAATATATATTTTTAACGAACATATATTTTTAACGAGTCAACTGACAAATCTTTCTTATAATATTTTATAGAAACTTTTATGTTTTATATAGTTTATGTTCGAATTTGGAAAGCTTATGAAAATAAAGACTTTGAAATAATACAAACTTTCGTTTGAATTGGCTTAATGATTCAATTAAGTAATTTTTGTTTGATAAAAACTTATGCGATGTTTAGGCGGCACGAATAAGTCATGCGTCTAGAAAGTTTGTACGAAATATAGTCATAATTTTGAGTATAAATTATATAAAATTTCTAGATATATCACTCTTTTATGTCATTCATATTTAGCCTCTTAGCAGCGATCTCTGATAAACTGGGCCTATAACTAAAAGAGTATGAATAGCAAATGCTGCTGTCATCTGCAAAAGAGTGGATAGAATTGGAAGTTTGATAGAGAAGGTCGTTGAGGAAGATAAGAAATAGGGTAGGAGAAAGAACGGAGTCTTGCGGTACCCCTGAATTAATCTTGAACTCGTTTGATTGGACGCCATCTATAACAACTCTTATAGTGCGGCCCCTGAGAAAGCTCGATATAAACCGAGAGAAGTCATCACCGACACCAAAAACAGTAAGTTTTGCTAGTAGTGCAGCATGCCACACTCTGTCAAATGCTTTGGAGATAACTAGAGCCACCACTTTACTTTCGCCGAAATGATGGATTGAATGGCACAATTTCTCAGAGAGGTATGCCAAAAGATCGCCAGTAGAGCGACCCTTACGAAATCCGTATTGGCGATCACAAAGTAATTTATGCGACTCTAGGTACCTCACAAGGTAGTAGTTAACTATACTTTCCATTACTTTAGAAAGCGCAGAGCAGATTGCAATTGGGCGGTAATTTTCAGGGTTATTTGCTTCACCCTTTTTGGGAATTGGCGTTACATTAGCAACCTTCCAGCATGATGGAAATTCACCAACATGGTAAAGTAGGCTGAAGAGGTGTGCTAACGGACGCGCAAGTGTGGAAGAACACTGCTTCAAGACCAGTGCTGGAATGCCATCCGGTCCAGGAGTCTTATTTATGTCGAGGTCGGCCAAAACCCTTTTGACTGCTCGAGCTCGGAAAAATTTCTTTGGCATTGTTACAGATACTCTTTCAAGCTCGGGAAGTGGTTGACTGCTTTCCGGCAAATAAGAATTGCTTTCAAAAATTTCAGCCAACAGGTTAGCTTTGTCAACCGGGTCGGTGAAAGCTTGGTCATTCTTTAAGAGAGTTGGAATTGATGAACTGGCACTGTTCTTTACTCTCTTAACGAAAGACCAAAAGGTCTTACTGCCCCGGGGAGCTGTAAAAACTTTGGCACGAAGACGCTGTTCGTGAAGAAGCTTTTCACGCCTAAGTACTCTGGCACACGAAGATCTTGCCTTTTTGCGTAGCAAATCAGTGTCTGGGATTTTATTTGAATGCCAATTACTGAATGCTTCCTCTCTGGATCTGACTGTGGTTTTGCACGTCTGATTAAACCAAAATTTCACCCTTGGTTTAATCGAACTCTGCTTTGAGGGGATGAATGTTTTCATCCCCAGCAAGATCATATTCTCAACCATTTTTGCTGAAGCATTTATGTCTTTAACTAGAAAGCAAAGTTTCCAATTAAACTGCTCATAAAATTGGTTGAGCTCAGCCCAACGAGCCTTTTCGTAAATAAATTTTAACCGTTTCGTGGCTGATTTCGAAACGTTACGAAGTTCAGAGATCGAAAAGGACGCAGAAATGGTACAATGATCTGGATTGCCGAGAGGTGCACTAACTCTGACTTCATACTTTTCAGGGTGTGAAGTTAGGAATAGGTCAAGTGTGTCCTTCAACACATGGAATATGAGTTGGCTCATTCACTAATTGCGCTAGGTGGTTGTGTGCAGCGAATAACTCAACATAATGGCCTTCTGGAGTTGTATGACTCGAATGGCGAAGCCATGAAGAGTTGTGAACATTGAAATCACCAGCAACAACAATTTCACTGCTCGGACAACGCTCTAGGATCTTCGATATGGAGTCAGAGAGGACATCGAAACCAGAAAAGGTAATATCCCTCCCTGCATTTAGACTTCTATATAGAAACCCGAAATGCAAAAAGTGTGACCTGATTTTGAATTTAACCCAAAGACAGGTAAATTCGGCATCATGCATGCCTAATGGTTGCTGGCATTGGAACACAACTTCATTGCGAACGTAAATTACAAGACCCCGATGAAGATTGAAAAGGGATAGGAGTTGATACCCAGGTATGTGAAAATCCTGTGGATCAGCATTCTCAGACACCTGGGTTTCACACATGGCCAAAATATCCGGCTGGTGGAGACAAGTGTGAGCATATACTGAAAAAAAATTCGCTCTCAGCCCACGTATGTTACAATAAACAATTTTAAAATTATCTGTCATTCCACTGAAAAACCAAGAAACAAACGTTGAATATTGCAATGCTGACGAGCCCCGAATTAATTGATGCTGTTTTGAAATTAAAAGGGATACACATATGTATTTATTCGTGCAATTCGTTTTTGACACGTGAAGTTAAGAGAATTTCGTTTTTGACATTTTGTTTTTTCATATAAAGTTTGCCGCCAATTTTGTTAATCATTAGTCAGGGCTGGGCAGTATTTGAAATAGTTTTATCTGAAATAAGAATTTGAACTACAAATACGTATTTTGTATTTGTATTTCAATTACATAACCTGAAAGTATTTAGTATTTTGTGTTTCAAATATATAACTTAAAAGTATCTTGTATTTCAAATACATGTGGCTCAAAAATAAATTTTTTTGTCATAATAAATCGAAAATAACAGCTAAAATCGCTAGAAACTACGACCAGTAAAATGTTTATCATTTAGCAACACTGGGTTTCAACTTTCAATTGTTTTGTCCAGAGCGAATTCATTTTACACTAATCAGGTGATATCAACAAGGCGAATTTATACAGGCGAATTCAGTACTATGTATTTTGTTATTGTAAGACTTCCTGAGAATGTCAAAATTTAAATTCGCTTAGAATTGTTAAGCTAAGAAAAAATATTAGATAAACGTTGAATACAAATTTTTTTAATTGTTTGTAATTAAAATCACAGATTATATTAATTTTTCACTTTTCAATTCACAAAAAATTCTTGAAACTTCACTGAATCATACAAAAAAGACTTCAGATTATAATGGTGCGAAAAGGTTTGTAAACAAAAGAAAAAAATTTGACAGTCTTATTGGAAAAATCGCGGCAAGCAAAAAATAATCGCCTGAGCTGTCAAGTTCACCTAGTAATAAGTTTTTTGATTGGTATCAAAGTTAGAGGCTAATTTAGCGAATAGAACTCAATTGTTTGAATTTTTGTTCTCTGCATTTCGATACTTTCAAAAAACCAATCGTAGCAACCAACGGTTGTTCATTAGTTTGAAAGGTGTAAAGAAATGTTAGAGACGTGTATAAATGAAAAGGCTTGTATTTGTGCTTTGACAGGTATTACTAGAGCATTTTTCTTTTTTAATTCTCAATAATTCATTTGGATTCTGGGGATATAAAGTTGAATGTTTGAGAATATCTCTCAAAAATTTCCATAGCTTACTGATGATTGGCGTAGTCCCTATGAAATGTCGACATATAGACAGCTGAGAAACATAGAAAACAAGCTGTTTATAATTTTGTAAAGGAAATATTTTTTTTTGCCGAGTGAATGTTTTATCTACTATCTATCCAATCCTAAATATTTGCTTTGTTCATTTAATTTCCCAGATTGCGAGTTTAGAACAATCATATGAATACGTATGTCATACTTGTATATATGTTAAATGTATGTACATAATATTAAATGTAAAAAATGTAGTAAAAAATAAAACATTTTTTATATAATATTACACAACTTTATTTCTAGTATTTGAATACATAGTAAGTATGAACACACAAATTGTAGCCTAAAACGCAAAAGAGCGTAACTGACAAATATTTATTTATAATACAACTATCCACAAATTTTAATAGGCTTTCGATATTTTGACAGTTACGTACTTTTGGGTTTTATATGGCAATATACAACTTGTTTTTAATTAATTTTTTTTATTAAATGTTAAATAAAATATGTATCCAAAACCAGAGAGGTACAATTTTATGACACCGAAATACAAAAAATTATTTGTATTTTTTAATTGTATTTTGTATTTAAAATACACAGCTTGAAAGTATTTTTGTATTAGAAATACAGAACTTTAAAGTATTCTGTATGTTGTATTTGAAATACACAGCTGGAAAATATTTTGTATCTTGTATTTGAAAAACATAAGGTGTTTAATTTACCCAGCCCTGACATTAGTCTTGAAGTATACATGTGTCACTTATTATGGAAAAATATTCAATAAATTAATGTGTTTTAATCACTAATACAAACATCGATTACGAGTACAGTGACAATGAGAAAGTTTCGCGAAATTTTTGGGAGAAGCAATGTGCAAAAAATATTGCTACTGCTCAAGAAAGTCTTCAAAACCTTTAAATATGTTTCCATTTAAGATTCAGTTGACACAAGAACTTCTTCTAGAAGACCATTTACATCGCCGTACATATGACAATAGGATGTTACAGCTCGCCTATGACACCTCTAATTGTATTGAAAAAATCATAATGAATGATGAGGCACACTTTAATTTCGAACGATATGTGAATAAACAGAATAGTCGATTCTGGGCAATGGAAACCCCTCAAATTATTCAGCAGTCACCTTTGCATCTTTGTGGACGTTTGACTTGAACCTAGCATCACATCATTTGAAATGTAGGAATTAAATTAGTTAAAACTGATCAGTGCCCAGTGTATATACCTTCGACACTGCTCCGACTAACAAAAGTTAGTCCAACTACTTCCACACTGTGAGGTAATGAATTATATAGCAATAATATTTAAAAGAAGTTAATAAAGAGCATAAAAGGAAAACAGACGACAATGAAAAAAAGACGTGTACACAGGGTGGAGGACAAAATATTATTTATTACCTAATTGCCACTTGCTTTTGTGTAATTTTGTTTTGTCCCATCAAACCAAAAACGTTCTCAGATAGCCGAGGATTTCATAAATCGTGTTTGCTAACTTATTTCTTATTTAAGTGCCTAAACATTTATAGTTTTGATTCGTCATGGGAGGTTTTTTTCTTGGTATTTTGTCGGCCCATTCTAATCTTCAGGCAAGTCACAAAATCAAAAAAAAAAAAAAAAGAAATAATTAGCCCAATTACAAATAAAATTCCGTGGGAGTTTTTTCACTTTTCTCTTTCCTCCAATTATGACGAAAAATCAAGTTTGACGTTTTTTTTATTTTTTCCTTTTTCCATTCACACAAAACACTAAAGGTAGTGACAAATCTTCAATTCCTATGATAAAGTTAAAAAAAAATTGGCTTTTTCTTTAGTATGAATTGAAAAAAACTACATTACGCGAGAAATAAATTCCGTGAGGCATAAAATCCGTGAGAAATAAAATCCTGGACGAATGATAACAACCCATCATGTAATATTAGTAATATTAAAAATAAGTTCGACTATTTAACATTAATACATACAACCGTGAGAATATTTATAATTGGGCTGAATAGCTAATATAATAATACTTGGTTAAGTTTTATAAATCTATCGATCTGCATAGTCCACAGGTCTCTATCTCTTATAAAGCTGCAAGACTATCGATAGTCGGCCCATTCGATAGATTCGATACTATATTTTAAAACCATCGATGGTTTCGATAGTATCGAACTCTAACATATAAAATATATATGCGGCAACTAACACAGCATTATTTGCAATATTATTTTGGAGTGTGGTCCGTGGAAACCAAGCGAGCATCAAGACATTTCACAAACTCATGAAAATCTCGTTTCTGCACAATTAGTTTTTTCTTATATATATATTGATATTTACTCTTCCATATAGAACTTTTGGGCACCCTTGCATTAAAGCAAAAAAAAACAAAATAAAAAACAAACAATAGACTCCAAACTTCCGAGAACCCCTTAAGCGTTTTCTTGCTTCAATTTCACCCTCACCGCTGATTTCAATATTTTTACCGCAATCATTTACAAGCATACATAAGTATGCAAGAATTATTTTTTCAGAAGCATGCAACTTTAATAGTTCATTCAACAGTGAATCCTGCCTAAACTTCTACATAAAAATAAAACAAGCTTATCACAGCTGTCAACTTTTAATAGTAATCAGCAGCTTCAAAAAATTGTTACGAAAGATTTAAAAAATTCAAAGGTGACAAAACCAAATTCTTCGAACGATTACTCCCACGAGTCCATAAAGATCTGAGTGTTCCACTGGTAAAAGAAGAATTTTTCTAAGTACGCGACAAGGTATGTCAGTAAACTGGAACTTCATCCAAACCCTCTTGCGCGGAATATACTTAATTTTGGCGGCCATACTCGATTAAGAAAAAGGGATACCCTTGCCACCATCAGAACGTTCAATAGGTGGTTTTACCGATATTGCTCCCGCATAATAAAACTTTTTTTCTGGCATTGACTAAACTTAAGTAAAAAGCATATTTATATTTTTATTACTTTTTTTTTTTTTTTGTTTCTTTATTTTTACATTTAGTATTAAGATTTGAATACTTATTGTTAGTTCATTTTCAAGATGCAATAAATAAAAAACGCTAAAAAAGCGATAGATTTACAATTTTTAACAAAAATTTATGAAAACCAAATGTAGTTTCACCAACAATTTGTTAAAAGAAGTCAAAGAAAATAGCAGAAATACGAGTATTTTCAACTTTTAGTCGGCGATAAAGCCTGTGGATTTCGAGGTGATTATTTTGTTATGCGTACTTTTAATGTTTAAAAAATTAAAAATTTTTAACTAATTTTTCAATTTAATTTATAAAAATTTGCAAGCCGTCGAGTATGGTTAATCAACTTTGCTTTTGTTTTTTTCTCACCGATAGTATCACTATCGGATAAAAACTATCGATAGTGGACCAAAAATAAAACTATCGATATTACTATCGATAGTTTTGCATCTCTAACCTCTTATCGTTGTCGAGATATTATGGACACGAGTATACGATAGAATACATATGAAATTTTTTATAAAAAAAAACTTGGGGTATCTTCAGGTGTGTTTATGAAAATATATTATAAGTTATCCTCAGGTACATACTATGCATATAAGTATGTGAAAAAAATCGAAATTAAATACATTTATATAAAGTTTTCCTCCCATATCATTTTCGGTATACATATGCAAGTAATATTATATTATAGTTATTTTGTGTTAAACAAGTTTATTATAATTGAATTAATGTACAAGTATTAAGCACATAGACGACTGCAGACTTCAGAACTTCACGACAACAAATGCTACAACCAGCAATTGTAGTCGTGTAATCGACTACTGAAATATTTTTAAGACGGCTTATTTTCTACGCGTTCTGCACTTTTCTAAACTATAGTTACATGTAACGCTTTTCATGCGATAAGTTTTTTTTGCTGCGTTTGAAGAATTTTTTAGATAAAAACTTTTTTTTAGGACAATAATAGTTGACAGCACAAATATTCTTGACGGCAACTTTGAAAAAATTAAATGAATTGTGATCTGCAGCTATCAAAAACAACTGACAGTTTTCATTACGCTTACGACGCATGCAAAAGTAAACCTACTATGCGTCCTATGCATTGTGATCTGTAACTTATCACATACAATAGCACTGATTCTACTTTTTTGACAGACGCTTAGAACGCATTAACGCATATAATTCGTGGTATAGACCTTCAGCTAAACTCATTTATATAAAAGTTTACTTCAATATGGCCACCTTAGAATTTTTAGCTTTACGAAATTCTGTTACTTTACCTAATGAGATCTGTTTATACTAAACTTTTGTGAAAAAAGTTCTTCCCTCTAATTAAAGGTCTAAGAACCTAAAACAAGCAGCTTAACTTAAAAAGAGTTTTTGTTTACTACATTTGATCTAGGTTCGGTGGGCCTTCAAATTTAAAAGTATAATCGGATATATCTTCTGCTCTACGATGAGAACAATCTTAAGGAATTGAAACTATACAACAGCATATCGAAGTTTTGAAAACGTGATCCAAAAGTAGTTCAATTCGAGGAACAAAAATTTCGTGTCAAAGATATGCAATTAAAACTACTCACAAATGAAGTAAAATCAACTGGCAAATAAACCACGCAAACTATTCGGACACGCGCTTTCCGTTTATACGAGTACATAAACGATACAAACAGAAATTAGTCACTTTTTTGTTATCAATGAGAGTAAATTATTATAATTATGTTTGCCCGCCATATGAAGTTTAAAATACACAAATTGTTTTGTAATATCCCTGCAGAAATCGAGACTACTCCTTACATGCGTGTAAAGAGTACTCCACAAGGGACCAGGACTAGTCAAAAGGTAATCCAAATATATGGGAAAAACATGTTCCTTTTTGCATTACAATGTCCTAGGAGAGGACCATGTAATCCAAAAAAACATTACATCAGACTAATCCAAAAACTAGTCCAAGTAACTACTCCACAAATTATTAACACAGGGTTAGTCTGGAAATTACTTCATGCCACTACTCCATGGGTTACCACAGAAAACTAGTTTGGAAACCATTTTTAACTGATGTGAATACTCCATGGAATACCACAAATTTTTTACAGCACTTTTTGGGTGTTTTTGCAAAAAAAAATCAAATGAAATATAATCACAAAATTTTTTGTATAGGGTGTTTTTTTAAGCCCGATAGAACTTGAAATTGTAAAAAATAACACAAAAAATTAAATTGTAATCAAAATTTTTTTTTATTCGAAAGATCAATACGTGACATTAACATTTGAAAATGATTTCGGGCATATGGGCACCGCGGCTGTTCTTGACGAAGCGCATTCTGGACGTCCAATTTTGGGCCACTTTTTCGAGCACTGCTGGCCGTATGTCACGAACAACACGAACAATGCTGGCCTCCAAGGCGTCAATTGTTGCTGGTTTATCAGCATAAACCAGTGACTTCACGTAGCCCCACAGGAAATAATCGAGAGGTGTCAAATCGCACGACCTTGGAGGCCAATTGACAGGTCCATTTCTCGAAATCAACTTATCGCCAAATTTTGATTTCAGTAAGTCGATGGTTGCGTTCGCCGTATGGCACGTAGCGCCATCCTGTTGAAACCACATCTCCTCCGGATCAATGTCATCCATATTTTCAAACAAAAAATCATTGATCATGGTGCGGTAACGATCTCCATTGACCGTAACGCGAGCTCCGGCCTCATTTTTGAAGAAATAAGGTCCGATGATGCCACCAGCATGAAAACCGCACCAAACAGTGCATTTTTCTGGACGTAATGGAGTCTGTAGGGTCTCTTGTGGATTGGTCTCACTCCATATGCGGCAATTTTGCTTATTAACAAACCCGTTAAGCCAAAAATGCGCCTCATCGCTGAACACAATTTTGCGTCTATAAGTTGCGCGAATCGACGACTGATTTTCAAAGTAAATTTGGATAATTTCGTAGCGTTGTTCAAGCGTGAGTCTATTCATGATGATTTGTCAGAGTATACTGAAACAAATAAAAAAAATGTTTCATCAAAATTTAATTTTTTGTGTTACTTTTTACAATTTAAAGTTCTATCTAGCTTAAAAAAACACCCATATAAATTTTTTTCTTCATTTGCCAAAATACTATTATAAACAAAAACATAACATAAAACTATAAATAAATAATTGCAAACATAAGAATTGAATTCATAGAATATGCCTGGACTTACTAGTAACTCAAACCTTGAAATTCTTCAAAGATTCCAGTCAAAAATAATAAGAACAATATCAAAGTCTCCATGATTTGTGAATAAAAAAATATTCATCGTGACCTAACATACCCATGGTTAAAGATGAAATTAACAAATCCTGTGATAGATACTTATTTATTAATAGTAATAAAAAAAAATCATTCGGCTTGTCAGAAAACACACTAAACAAAACATAGTGTAACAGTGTTACCATAATTGTATTTGTTTTAGTAATGTGTTGCGAGTATTGTCAAATATCTTTTTTTTTAGTTATCATGGTCCATGTTTGCATTACATCGGACTATGTTGTTACTACTCCTTTTTATTTAAAACGGATCATGTACTCCAATAATTTCTGCAGGGATGTTTTAGCCTCTATTTTTTGATATTCTGTTTTTATAATTTTTGTTTTTTTTTTAATTTCTACAAAGAAGGTAAACTTTTATACAAATCTAAAAGTTCTAACAAGAAACTTCTTCTTGATTCATTTTGTCTGTCTCTTCTTCCATCAGTTCTCTCTGCAAAATTTTCTTTGAAATGACAAAACGTTAGACTAAAATAAAAAAAAAATCACATCTCCATATTGAAAAAGATATTGGCAATTTTGATTAAACTAACCAAACATGGCAGCACTGATCACAACCAACAGCACTACGTTACTTTAAAAATGTTTGCGCATTAGCTTTTTGATGGCTGCATTGTTACTCTGATGTTTCTTCTCCATAAAACGAAACCTTGAACACCTGGTAAAGCTCAAAACAATTCAGCTGACATCTTCAAAGTTTTAATGGTCAACAAGCTTTTAATCGCGTTAAAAACAAAATAGTTTAATTTTAGCTGAAAAAAACCAATATAATACTCTTTCACTTCCCCTGTCATTATACTCGTATTTACTCGAGTTTGCATGCTTAAGCAACTAATGGGTTTTTACTTAGTTTTTCCTATCTGATAATAGACTTATCTATCGCTTACCCTTTAATCATGCTAATTATATAATACCTTTTTCTATCCTATTGTACCAACAATTTATTTATAACACTCTATTAAAACAAATGTGAGTCTTGAATTGTTCATTTCTTTAAGGCTTGTGGCTAAGTCTTTTGTTTTACCAATACGAGGAAGTCTGCATATAAAAAGCCAAAATAGTAAACAATAAATTGTAATGAAACCACACTTTGCAATTTTAATTAAATTGTTAAGAAAAAAGAGAATATAGAAAACAAACATTGTTTTAAAATGTTTGCCATCAACTAAATACACGAAAAACACTTTTTAAATTCCCTGCAGTTGAAAACTCATACAAATTCATGTAAAAAGCCTGTGGAAAAGTAGTTTAGTAAGAGCAACAAAAAATTCATACTCCTTTTTCTTGTTAATATGTTTTTTTAGGTGAAACTAACTCAGCTGTTAGTTCAACATGTTCAAATGTATCTTTCTTTTTTTTAGCATAACAGGGAAAAATAAAGATTAATGACCCAAAAACTTTGAATGAGCAGCTCCAGCACTTGTATTAAATGAAATACCTTTAAACAAAACAATATGTTTAAAAAATGCATATTAGAAAATAAAATAACAGAAAAAATAATGGAAACTAAATTTAACTTCACTTTTTATTTTGTTGAACATTTTGTTGCTGTTTTTCTTAACGCTGCTGGCAAATATACATATTTTATTATTATTTCAGTTGCATTAGCAAATTTAAGTCGCGAACCCGATTTTTCCTTCATTTTGAGATGTGGCCAATTCACGTTATTTGTTTCTTGAGTCACATTTCTTTAAGTTTAACTGAAAGCTCAACTCCCACTATTAATTTATGCACATGTGAGTTTTTGTTATTTGAAATTCATATTAAATTGAAATAAATATTGCTGATACATTCATTTGTTTTGAATTAGAATTTAGTAATGGCTTTAAACAAATACACATTTTATATTGTTATGTCCAATTTATATAAAAATGTAGCATTTTACAGATAAACAAATAGCAGGGGCCTCCAAAATAAAAAATAATGGCTCGATTATCACCGAACAGTAGTTGGGTTGCCAGTTGCTAAGAAGGCATTACCGATAACAACTGGCAATTAAATCTGGCAACCAAATTCGCTATTTTAGAGTTATTTTGGCAACCACAAGTTTTCAGTTGCTGTATAGTTTTTGGAAGTAAAATGGACTGAAAATAAAAAAATGGGTAAATTAAGTTGAGTATTATCTTAAAATTACCAAATTTAGCCTATCAATGAAAGAGAATAGTTAGTTTTTCAAAAAAAAATTTTATTTTTCAATATAATCTCCTGAAACTTCAATACACTTAGTCAAACGCTTTTCTAGCAATTCTATCCCTTGATTAAAATAGTTTTTCTTTTTGTATTGTTCTTTTGTCTCTGGAGTATAGTGGTGGATCCATATCTCATCAACAAGCTTGAGAAATTCTTATGCGTTTTTGGTCGACTGTGAAAAAATGAGGCCCCCATCTTGCAGAAAACTTGTTCATCTGTAATTCTTCATGCAAAATTAAATGGACTCGATCATTTGAGATGCCCATTTGAGATGCTATTTCACGCACTTTTATTCGCCGATCATTTAATACCATATCATGCACTTTGGCTACAATTTCTGTTGCTGTTGCTGTTTTTGGACGTCCACTACGTGGTTCATGTTTAATGCTTGTACGACCACGTTTAAATTCAGCAACCCAATTTTTTACTGTTGCATATGAAGGAGCTCTTTCACCTAACACATTCACCATATCATTATGAATTTCTTGTCCCGATAAACCTTTTTTATGTAAATATTTAATGACACCACGCATTTCTAATTTTTCCATTGTAAAAATCAAGGCGAATTCATATCAGGTATATGCAAGAGCAATAAATACAACACTACAAAAAATAAATCTTTTTCAAATGTCAAGGGAAAAATATAAACACAAAAAAATATAATAAAAAAAAATTTACAAGAAAAGAAAAACTTTGGAATATTTTTTGAAACTTTTAATTATATCGTGAAAATTAAAGTCTCAGATCATTGAGCTTGGAAAGGTGTAAATGGCCAGCCAGATTGGAAAGGATTCTGGCTGATATCTGGCACTCAAGATACAATACAAAATAAAAAAAAAATTTTACTTTTTTTCAATTTTCTCTTAAAAAAATTTTTTTCAATAAAAGAAAAACTTAATTATTTCGTAAAACCTTTAAGTATTTCGTGAAAATTAAAGTCTCAGATCATTGAGCTTAAAAAGGTGAAAATGGGCAGCCAGATTAGGGAGGATTCTGGATGATATCTGGCGCTCACGATACAATACAAAATTAAAAAAATTGCTTTAAAATTTTTTTCCCAACTTTGTTTTAATTGTGTCATTGACATCTGACACAGACTAAAATTAAAAAAAAGTTATCAGCTGTGCTGTCAATTTCACCTGTTATGAATTCGCCTTGGTAAAAATTGTATATGAAGGAGTTACCAGATCGAAACAAAATTTAACATGTGTTCATAGCAGAGATGGAAGTTTCCAAAAGACTTAATTTTTTTCTGTTTATACTGCGCTTTTTGTGTTAGGCTAAGAAGTTTCCGAACCTTTCTCGTAATTGTGAAATAATACTAAGCAACAGTTTGATGCCCTTGTAGAAAGGAAGAAGGAAGATATTAACCCATTTGGAGCCAATAATTCAGGAAAATTATATACTCGTAATATTGGTCCATTAGTTCGTATACCCGAGTAATGGCAGAGAGTATGGGTCCCAACATTGTCAACTCGGTGAGTTTCGCACCGTTTTTGGTGCTTTTTACGATTATTTATGCAAAAAATTCTGTAGTCGGTGCAGGGTGTATTTTTTTTTAAATTTTCGGTTCCTTTTTTTAAATTTCGGTGGCTCAAAATCATATTCATCTCAACTTTTAGTTTTAATGTAAGAAAAAAGTTTATTCAAGTATCCAAAATTTTTAGGTTTCATTTTGCGTGGAATATGTTTTGTTTATTTATATTATTAATTACTTATAAAATTTGCTGCTTTAATAGAGTGTTTGTAAAGTTCGTATTTATGATGGCACGTGAATTCATTACTGTTTTGGTAATTGAGAAATTACCAAATTATTAAATAAATTGTAAAATTTTTCCAGATCGTTTGCATTAAATATTGATTATGGTAAACTTTTTCTCTTGTTTGTTATAATTCAGGCATATTTTCGAATATTTCAATAAATTTAATTTTAAGACACCGATAACGAAAACTCAAGCTGTGTGTAATAGAATTGCTATTAATCGAATTTGAAGGCTTGTAGTGCGATTCTATAAATTTTATCTGATCTGATAATCGTAAATTTTTTCGTCTCTATAAAAGACAGTAAAAGTAACAGGTAATTTGGTCAACATCAAACATAATTAAATGATATTGCTTAGTAAAATATCGTTAAATTTATTTTAAATATAACATTATTATAGAAAAACTAACAGAATCGTACTAAAAGCCAAGTTTGTCAAACAAGAACTCTAGCCATTGAACGAATTTGATGGTATGCTAGCAGTTGGTGCTGTCAGACCCAGTTTGATTGTATAATAGTTGCTTAAAAGG
This sequence comes from Thecocarcelia acutangulata, assembly GCA_914767995.1. Taxonomy (NCBI): domain Eukaryota; kingdom Metazoa; phylum Arthropoda; class Insecta; order Diptera; family Tachinidae; genus Thecocarcelia; species Thecocarcelia acutangulata. Next base: position 113,418,671 of record OU612094.1, read on the forward strand.
CTGCTTCATTATCGTGTTCTTAATGTAAAAATAATTAATATAAAAATTTTTAATATAAAATTATTGTTGGTTTTTAAAAATGAAAGGAAAATATGAAAACTTGGTGCGTTTTTGTTGAAATAACGTTTGGGCTGACTGTTTAACCAGCGGTCTTTGGACTGGCTGTTTCCCCAGCAGATTCGGCTGACTGTTCACCCAGCGGTCGTCTGACTAACGGTTCCCTATTTTGCAGATATCCTGATTGTGGCAAGAGTAATGTCTGTAGAGGAGATACACCTGTCGAAGAATAATTCTCATCAACAACCGTTATACCGAACTCGAGGGTGTTCCTACGATATCCGATTCCAGTGTATGCTGAGTACAACTGTCATACCGAACCTGAAGCCTGTCCCTATGAAGATAAGCCCAACCCATCCTAAGAGGAATTTCCACCAGCAATCGTGGCCGTAAACCCTCATCACTTTGTTAATGAGAACCATGCGAAGAACATACGAAACGCAAACCACACTATAAGCATCATGAGACTAAACCAATCTTTGTTATTGAATAAATATAAATTCGGATTATTGTAAGAGGAAAAATCCTGTCTTGTTATTTACTTAAAATCCGTGAATCTGTAAGAAGGCCTTGGATGTCGTTCTGCTACCTCAGCCGACGATAAAACCACGTTACAACCTTACTTCTTTGAAAAAGAAATCGGGGTATCGGTAACTGTGAATGATAAGCGATATCGTGATATGATTGAAAACTTTTTAAGGCATGCTTTGGGCTTGATTAACATGTGATATCAAAAAGACGGTGCCACATCACATACAGCCAACATTGCAATGAAATTACTGCGAGTCTTCTTTCCACAACAAGTTATTTCAAGAGGGCGATGTTGATTGGCCTATATGGTCGCCTGATTTGAGTGCTCCGGATGTCTTTTTGTGGGGATATGTGAAAAACAAGGTTTATGTAAACAAACCAGACATGTTTGAGCAACTCAAACAAAATATTCGTGCTGAAATTAATGGGATACAGCGTAAAATGTGTGAGAATGTAATGAAAAATGTGTTCAAAAGAGCACACATTTGTGAGGCTAACAGAGGCGGACATTTATATCATATTGTATTCCATACAATGTTCTTGCTTCGGCAGAACATATACTAAAATTGGAACAATAAAGAGAAGATTAGCATGGCCCTGCGCAAGGATGACACGCAAAATCGTGAAGCGTTCCACATTTTTCCTGTGTGCTGTTTACTGTAAGTATGGTTGCAGGGGGTCACCAGTCCCCGAGCCGTTTGGGGCTCTACTGGTAGTAGTCCTTGGGCTACGAAGTCTGACCGGAGACTTAAATCTGGTACCACGGGAACCGGGAGCCCCAGGAACTTGTTCCTGCCCGGTTATGGTGCGGCCCTTCGGGGAGTATCGTGGTGGTTGTGGTTTAAACCCAAATCGCGGGGAGAGTTCATTTGAGCTCGATGTGGAGTTGTATTGCGACCGGGTGCCGTGACCCAAAGATCGGAAGGAGTTTTAGAAAGGCTCCGCTCCTAACCAAGGGGGAGATCATGTCCAAACAACATGAGATCGAATTGGTACTTATGCATGGCAGTTTGTCATGTATGGGGGCGCTGGTAGACGCATTGTATTCACCCGGTGTTAAGATCACCGTGGGGTAAGGCCACAATGGCAGGTACCCACGTAAATCGTTTTCACAACTGTATTCCATACAATATGACAATATTAAATAAAACAATATTAAATAAAACATTTATCACTATAAGAGCCATTATCTTTCATTTAATAAAAAATTATAAACAATGAACATCCTATATTTGGTTTTTTAATATAGTGTAACAAATTTAGTTCAAAGGATTCAATGATATCCTTTTTCAGTATTTGTCGTTTTTGAAAAAAGAAAATTGTTGCGCCCAAAACTCCATACATACATATTTCTGCGTAAAAGTTTATTTATTGAGTCTGAAAAAAAAAATTTATTTATTCAGTGTTCAAAAGCAACCCTTTTTTCCTATATAATGCTAGGAACACAACTGCAACGTACGACGTATTTTTGGGTGCGAATATTCGTCGCGCGTGAACACATTGGTGTATTGTGGTGTTGCTCGAAATTCGTCATACTCAGCGAAAATTGAAATAGATTTATTTATTTCTAATTGTTTTGTCTGCGAACAACGAACAAAATAGTATCAGGTGACCAGGTGTCTTATATAAAAAAAGTATTATAAAATAAAGTATTTATGAAAATGTTCTCAAAATGAAGATGTATAAAGTACCCCAGATAATTTGTTCAAAAATACCTCTTTCGGATGGGATTTATATAGGTTTACTTGTAATATGGTCCCCTTAGTATTTATATATATTTTTTGATGTTTCTTTGCACAATGTTATCTATACAAAAGTTCGTTGATATTGTGCTGCACACGACGCCTTTATACAACGAATATTTGCCGGCGAATTCGTCATTCATCGCAGTTATGTTCTTAGCATAAACTTGAAGTTCTAAATTGATTTAAGTTTTGGCAGAAATCCATGTTCATAAATTTTATATCAAATGTACAATTCTTTTAACAATTAAAAATTAATTGTTCGGTTTTTTTATTGTTTCCATTTTAAATTATACAAAATTTGCAGCCAATCCTTGTTTTCTATCACACAACATAATAAATGAATGATAATCATCCACTTAAGTTAAGAAAAAAAAAAACAGAAAATAATAATAAAATTAGACTGTTAAACATGAAAAATGAAAACTGTAACAAAATACTTGTGGTCTTGTATTTTGGTACCTACTTAAATTACATTTACATTTTTAACGCTAATCATTACTTATTTATTATGTATTTATACTCAGATTTATTTATTTAAATATTTGTATGTAATTTGGTACAATTTTTGATAGTAATACATTTTATTACTCAACTAGTCAGCAACTCCAACAACAACAACAACAGCAACAACAATATAAACACCAATGAGGAAAAAAGTTTTTAGCAAATGACAAAATCATGTTCGATTGATATGCAAAAAGAAAAATAAAAATTACCTGATGGCAAAAAGACAGGCAGGCAGCCAGATAGACAGACAGACAGATAGACGACGCACAGAACAAGGAGCGAACAAATGTTTTAACCAAAGAGACCCATTTTCATTTTGAACTAAATAAGCAACTACCACCACGGGTTTGCTTGCGCTGTTTGCAGTGACTTTGATTTAAAAAGTTAAGTACGGACAGATGAACTAATCGAAAAAAAAATTAAATATCGCAAGAAAACATTATTAAAAAAAATGGACTGGAATAAAACTTTTTAAAAGCTCACAGCAGTCACACAAAACACAAAATAATAAAACATGAACTATTTTGATTTGGCTCAGTGGGCATGAGACGTTGCAAGTTGCTAAATTTTGAAGGCATTTCATTTTATTTACGAATATTTTCTTTATTTCGACTATTCGAGTGAGTGACCAGTGTTTAGATTTCTTTTGAACAACCTGAAAGCACTTGTCGCTTCAAACATGAAAAAAAAAAGAAACAAATGAAACAAACGTGATTGTACAAATTGACAAAAAGCCTTCGAAATATTTCGCTTTTTATTAAGTGGTTTTTTAAACATGATGAAAACGAAAATCTTGCCGCCAGATTTGAATAATGAATGAGAAAATTTGTTATGTTTTACTGTTTCAAATGAGACTTACGAGTATTTTGTTTTTTTTGCCACAAACTACAAGTGAATTGAGTTTAGTCAAATTGTTGTTATTGCTGAACTAATGAGTCTTATTAGGTGTTTTTTTTTTCTCGTAGCAAAACAAATAATTATTAAAAAATTGCCTTGTTGTGAGAAATGCGCGGTCTGATCTGACCGCAACATTTCGGCCGGTATCTCACGAATAATGTTGGCAATGTTGGCTTTTAGTGCGTCAATCGAAGCGGGCTTGTCGCTATAGACATTAGCCTTAACATAGCCCCACAAAAAATAGTCTAGAGGCGTTAAATCGCACGATCTGGGCGGCCAATTGACTGGTCCCAAGCGTGAAATAAACTGTTCACCGAACTCGCCTCTCAATTGGTCCATTGTGGATCTTCATCTAACTTTTCAAGAGCCCATTCACCAAAAATTTGACGTTGTGGTAGGTCGTTTGGCTTAAATTCTTGCACCAGCTGTATCTTATAAGGCTTCACACCCAAATCCTTCCGCAAAATTTTCCACGTAGTGGAGTAACAGAGGCCCAATTGCTGCGAACGGCGCCGAATCGATAATTCACGGTCATCACCAACACTGGCCGATACGGCTGCGATATTTTCTTCAGTTCGCACTCTACGTAAGCGTGTTGGTGGTTTAATGTCCAACAATGTAAATTTGGTGCGAAATTTTTTTACAATAGCCCGAATAGAAGCCTCAGTAGGTCGATTAAACTGACCATAAAATGGAAGAAGCGCGCGATGAACTTTCTTAACAGAGCACGCATTTTGGTAATAAAATTCAATAATTTGCAAGCGTTGTTCGTTTGTAAGACGATTCATGATTAAATTATAGACCAAACTGAAGATGTTTGACAGTGACACAAGATACAAAACGTGCGTGAGCTGTCAAAACTAGTGTTGCCAAAAAGATAATAGCAAAAAAATCGCTCGTTAGAAAGCGTTCATTAACCCAAAAAATTTGCAAGGAGAGAGCGTCAAAATAGCGCAAAAAATTGAGAGCCATAAAAATTCTTGCAAGTTTTTACAAGTAAAATTTTTGCTTGCAATAATTATTCAAACAGCTGTTGTGTTTACAATACAGTATTTCTAAATTTAGTTCAAAATAAAAACATTTTGGAAAATTTAAGAAACTTTTAAGCCGATTAAAAGTATTAAAAAGATGTTCCGGCAAATTTACTTGCTTGTGTTTAAATGTGTTTAAAGCTTCTAGGGGAGCAATTAAATTCACTCTTGGATCCTTCCATTTATAATCATATTAACATTTTTCTAATTTTAATCTCTAAAATATTTCTGTTTTTTGTTTCTTTATTTTTTACAAACCAGATGTTATTTTTAGTATTATAAATATTACCTAGCTACTCGGTATGAGAATTTAAAAATAAAAATGCTTTATTAATACCTGTCAATACACAAAAAATAAGCTTTTTATTTTAGAGCATTTTTCTTTTTAAATTCTCAACAATTTATATAGATTGTTGGGATATAAAGTTGAATGTTTGAGAATATCTTTCAAAAACTTCCAAAGTCTACTGATGATTAGGGTAGTTCCTATGAAATGTCGACCTATAGATAGCTGGGAAACATAGAAAACAAGCTATTTTTTATTTTTTATTAGTATAAATATTAGAAGCTAAAATAGCGAATAAAAACTTAATTGTTTGAATACTGTGTTTAATTACAATTATACCATCGTCGGACATTTCGCTTACAAAACTATGGTGACGCAAATCAATGGCATTAAAATATAACAATGCAATATTTTTGGTACCAACCATATAATTCAACAATAGTATGTTGCCCTTAGAATATTGTCATATCAACTATATATTTTTTTCTACGTATAGGATTAAGACTATTTGTTAAACTTATTTTTTAACTTTTGTATTGTTATAAAATTATAGGTTAAATTTATGTCATCTCGTGCATTTTACTTAAAAAGTCATTTTAGTGGACTCACCATAGGTATTTGAGAGCATTTTGTAAGCCTCAGTCGCAGATTTCTTCGTATTGAAGCAGCACATTAAAACCTGCCGCAAATGACGCGATTTTGGCTCGTAAGCTGACATGACAAATCGACTAATATTTCGATGGCATTATGTTTACAGACACTTAAGCTTATTATATGTTATCTACGATCCATTTCTGTCGACTACCACTTAACGCAAAGTTGTAAACCATTGTATTAAACAATTTTTTACTCCAAATTAAATTAAAATGTGTTTTTAAACATAGACTGGCTAAAGATAAATTTTTCAAAAAAAGGCAAACTCAGTAAACACTGTACAAATAACAATGCGGACAATTAACAAAATGCATATTCGAACGCGATTCAATATGAGATGAATATAGACACAGAATAATTCGATAGCTCGGTGGCTGAGTGGTTAAGGCGGCCGTTCATGATGCATCATGACCCGAGTTCAAATCCGAAAATGGACGCTGATGAGTAGTGTAGCGGCTGCGAAACAGCTAGTTGTCCCTCAGTTAAAAAAGTATGATTATTTTTATGGTCATCTTCAAACAAAGTTATTGATTACAGCAAATTGTAATAACAAAATCCTTCTTAAGAATCTTAAGAAAGTATAAAACTTGAGCTAAACCCCGATGTACATATGTAGAAAAAACCAAAAATGATTTCCTTAAACTGAAGCATGTAAAACTCAATTACTTGTTTAGCTATTTTTACTTAAACTTCTTAACGCCCTCTAGCGCCACCGAAATCTAAAAAATTCTTTAAAATTCATTTAAATTATATTTGAATCTGTATATTATTATCTACAATATACCATCTTTTCATTTTTTGTCTAATATACCATCTTTTCATTTTTTGTCTAAGGTATGGTGCATCCACTACTGAAAATGATTGTTCAACTAAAGCCACAGAACACGGCCACAGGACTCAGTAAATCATTCATTGTATTGCATTTTACGTTGTAAGAAAATATTTGTATTAAAGGTTCACTGTGGTGTTTTGTATTTTGTTACGAATTTTTAGAGGATGTGGACAACCCTTATCAGCGTGTTGATAAGGGTTGGCACATTAACTCTAAGCAACGGGGGAGCTATTAAATATGCCCAGACATTGCACATTAGGTATCTGTGGCACATTAACACTGGATATTGCCCGTTGGAGAACCATGCCAGGAGACTAGACTTACCCTATAATGGTACAAATTTAAACGAAAACAAGTAAGAGCGTGGTGTATTCGGCTGGGCCGAATCTAAAATACCCTTCACGATAGTCACGTATATGTATAGTGCATATTACAAATTTGAACTAAATATGCTTGGATATATATGGACGGATGTCGGGGAAAAAATATTTTTGCCTTGTAATCACCATTCCAAAAAAAGAAATCTTTCATGGACATTTTCATGGAAAAGTTTGTTTAAGCTATATCTCGGTTATATATGAACCGATAAACTTCTTTTAAAACGAGAATTACTTTTCAGCAAAAAAAAAAAAAAAATTTTACTTGTATTGGCCAATATCGGAAACTTTCAGTTTCCATATTTATATAACCCCATTTTATTACCAGCAATGCTTGTAAACAAAAAAGTTGTTAAAGTTCGCTTACGCGATATTTTCATGAAAAACCTGGTTTAGGCTATATCTCGGGTATATATGGACCAATATCGGAAATTTTAATTTTTGCCTTCTAGTCACCATGCTTAATAATTGTATGAAGTTTGAAGCAAAACAAACAGCTTTTGTCGGAATTTTGGATATATCTCAGCTATATGTGAACCGACATTACTGAATTTCAATAGCAAACCCATGGCACGATTGGGTAATACAAAAATGAAAGAAAAAAGTGTCATGTCTGATGGTTTTCTCAGAAACGGTATTTCAACGACCGGCAGACGCACATCGTCTAATCGACTTTCCTATTAATTCTGATTCAGAATATATATACTTTATAGAGTCGCAAATTAAAATTGTAGAAATTATAAACGGAATCACAAACTTATATATACCCTTTACATTTTTGTGAAGGGTATAAAAAGGGTAAACATCTTGTCGAACTTTTTTAAAATGGCTTAGGCGAAAAAATTTGTTTTGTGAGATGTTATATTTTCTTCGAAATTTCTTCAAATTCATGCCATTAACTACGCTTAAAATATCACAAATTTAAGCGAAAAAAAGTAAAATTTTTTTAAAATCGCTTAGGCTACGTTAAAAGTGCGTCAAAAAAAAAAACCAAAAAAAAAAAAAAAAAACTTATGCAGAAGTTGCGAAGACGAGGTGGAGACAATCCTTCATCTCTTCGGAACATGGCATTGGAGCATCGCCGCCTAAGACATCATGGCGGGAGGAGCTTCGATACCCTATAAGATCTGTCCTCGATCAATCTGACCGCCCCAGCTTCTTTCTTAAGTAATGCCACACTGAGTAGTTTCCCATCTTTCTTTTCCCTCTCCCTCACTCTCACTATATCCCTGAAACTTCTATTTTTCACCTCTACTTTTCCACTTTTCAGGCAATTACTAAGGAAACGATCTTCAGGACCCAAATGAGCTGTAGAATCTAAGTCCCTTTGGACACCTAACCCAGTGTGCAGCCGTTGAGCTACTCGTTATAAATATATTGGCACATTCACATAAAACTAATATCATAAGACTCAAATAAATAGACATACATGATATAAAGAACGCAAATTTCCAAGTAAATCAAATGCAAATGATGTTATTGTTGCTCTTGCGTTCTAGGTATTTCGTTTCTTATCGTTTGTTGTTGTTGCTTTGCTATTGAGTGTGTTGTTGGTGCTTTCTTATTGTGTATATGCGTAAGAATAATATTTGTATATTTGGTTCTGGAATTGCCAATAACTAGAAAGGTCATGATGATTGTAGAAGATAATAAAAAAGTGTGAATAAACGGCAGATCTGCGCCAGAGGCACAGTTTATTTTTAAATGTTGTGCAAAACAGTAATAAGTCATAAAGGTAAGCAAGTTTATACACAGTGGTGTTAAGTGTAAATAAAGTTGAGAAATATTTAAGAACTGTGTAACGGAAAAGTGTGAGAGCTATTATTTCATTTGCAATTGAAGAATCTGCAAAAGAGTTTTTAAACACAAAAACGTATGTTTAAACACTATTTTTACGTGTAGAAATCTTTTATAAATTCAGAAATAAATTTCACACATTTTTCTTAAAAAAAGTGAAAAAAAAATGTAAGATAATTCAAGGCATATTTGATATTTAATTATTTGATCTTGTTTAGGTAAATATTTATTATTTTTGCAGCTAAAGATCGTTTTATGTTATATAAAAAATTTAACAGTATTTATTTTCAATATTTCGATAAGAATTTGTTATCATCGTCAGGAAAATTAATTGTTGAATCCTGTATCGATGTATTTGGAAAGACAATTTGAAACACAAACATTAAACTCACAAAAAATATATTTGAAAATTGTTTTTGATTTAAAGTTTTGTGTTTGAAATTTTCTCTCCAAATACATCGATACACGATACGACTGAGCTTGTGAATTCAGCAAATATGTTATTAAAAATTTTTCAATTTATAAATTGAATATAATTCAAGGCACTTAAAGCTATTAAGTGTATGTTATAAGATCCGGAAAACTCTAGAAAAGTAGCCGGTAATATGCTAGCTTGTCAGAAGAATATTATAATATTGTTATTTATTTATGGTATATAGTGTATTTATTTTCATTCCTTCACTTACTTGTTTTTTAACTGTTGTATTCTTATAAGGTTATAAGTTAAATTGATGTTAATTAGTGCAATTTACTTACAGAGTCATATTCTGTTCCACCAGTATTTTGACCAGTTTTTAAATTCCCAAACCATTTGACCATTATTTATTGTAATTCTTTATTAGTTTTGCCCAATTAAACGTTTTTTGCAATAAACTTATAACATAAAGCAAACTTTATGCAACGCAGTTAACAAGAGAATTGTTTTCAATAAAAATAAAATCACTTATATAAGGTGAATAAATAAAGTTGTAAAAATAAATATTTTTATTATTTGGATTTTGGCAGAACTATAAAAGTTTTTATCACAAAAAATTTTTTTTTGCCAATTTGCAATTTTTTTTTTTATTATACAAATAAATTGTTAAAAACATTTACATATTTGTATATTAACTTAAGGCGTTTTCTTTTCTAAAAAACAGTTTGTTACATGTGATTAAACAAAAACTTAAAAAAACACAAAATATTAGTCCTACTCACAATCTTGTGCTTTTGAGATTGTATATTTCTGCATTCGCAAATAAAATATATTTGTGTGTATTTTGTTACTGTAAAGTAAAAGTATACTCTACTATTTTCCAAAGACAATAAAGCAAGATGATTTGCACAAGATTGTGAATAGGGCTATTGTATAAAACAATAAAGCACAATTAGCATTTCAACTTTGGAGTGCTTTAATACCGTAAGTTGCTGTGTGGAAAAACGTATTAGAAGTACTAATTTAAACTTTGTACATATTTACGGCCTTATTCATAAAAATATTTTACTTATATCAAATCGTTATTTAACAAATTTTGTTTAGAAGTTTGTCTAATGCGAGTTTAAAAAACGTAAAATATTTTTTATGAACAAGCCGTTAATTAATAATTTTACAGCCTTTTTTCTTTTTAATGCTTTTTTTTTTTTAAATAATTATCAATAAATTATGAAAACTAGAGTAATTGTTTTCGCATAAAATGTAAAGAAAAGGTGTTTAAATTTTACGGCACGATGTTGATTTTAAATAAAACACAAATTATTTGGAAACTAATGCCATTTCTTTTGATACTATTGGTAGGGTTGAATTATTTATTTTATTTTTTTCTTGGACCAGTACTCATGAACTAGGAAAATACCCACGACAGCGAACACCATTATATACTAGTAACTGCCTAACCGGCCTTATTTTGGAAAAAATACGGCACGATGGTGCCGCCACTCCATAAACCGCTACAAACAGCCACTCTTTTCGGATGTATTGGTTTTTCGACATTCAATCTTAGATTATCATTTGACCAAATGCGGCAATTCTGCTTATTGACTCATATCGTCACTGATATCCTCAAGATGATTTGTTTCGAAAATTAATCAGCTGCTGTTGTCATTTGTTGTCAACATTTTGACCATTGACGACACTTGCAATAGTCAAGCCGCTTTAGCTCTTGAATAAATTGCATCTTGTAATCGTGTAAGTGCAAGTCTTTATGCATAATGTTTATCAACGATGATTGTGAGAGGTGCAAACGTCGGGCATGATGACAAGTGGAGATGGACGGCTCTCTATCCACACTATCTCGAACGGCAGCCATATTTTCTGCAGAACAAGCTGTATGAGCGTGCACTGGTGTTTTCACATTTCCTACAGTCCCAGTTTGCTCAAATTTTTGCAGGGGTTTTCCGATGTACGGACATATTTGGACAAAAAATAACGAAATGCACGATATGCATCTTGGGTTGAAGGCCAATTTTCATAATAAGCCTGAATAATTTTAACACGTTGCCCAATTGTATATCTTTCCATGGTTTGTATTAGTCTGATGTCGAGAAATGTCAAATGAAATGCAAAAAATACCTGACGTTGATGTGTTTGCATTCAGCATCGGCCCTTAAAATTTAACCACCCGATTGAGCCAGAATAAACCAGCATACGGAGTAGTATTAAAAAGGCGGTATCCGGACCTGAGCTTGAAGTTGAGGACAAACTACTTTTCACATTGCCAAGCAGCATATTTACAAAAGAATACAATCTTTTTTACGCTGTTGCCTACTTTTTAGAAAAGAACATATAAACGGGTAAAGCGTGGAAGAAATGTAACATTTTTTAGAAAAGAAAATGACGTTAAGTTTTCTATATGCATATAAAAAAAATATTTTATTGGCTTTCATTTTATAGTTCGGCTGCATGGGGAGTTATCATGTAATTGGGAATCGGGGTAGAATAGAAACAAGTTGTGATGTGTGTGTATTATTTATTTGAACTTTATTTAATAATTTAAAAAGGTTTTAAAGTTGTTAAACAACAAAATAAAAACTTAAGAAAATATATATATTTTGATAAAAAATTAAAATTGAATAAAATAAAATAAATTTAAAGTAAAATAAAACAAAATAAAAATTTAAAAATTATTTCAAAGAGGAAAAATAAAAATAAAATAATAATAATAAAATTTACAGAAAGTGTTAAAATAAAATTTTGAAAAATTACAAAAGAAACTTAAGTAAAATAAAAAATATATAGTAAAACATACAAACAATATTAAACAAAGAATTTGAAGCAAAAAACATAAAATTGCTAATGAAATCAAAAACGAAATTTAAAAACGAAAATTTAATAGCTTAGCTAATTATAAATATAAAATGTAAATTAGAAATTAAAATATTATTTCAACTTTTATGGTTATAATTCTGTTTAACTTAATTAAATTTTTTTCACCATAGTGCTTGAATTACAAAATAATTCGTTTAATGTGTTGTTTAAGCAAACTATAATATAAAAAGAGGCAAATTTTTTGTTATTAGTTTTGACTACTCTGTTATGGTGTTATGTTTAAAATTTATTTATAATTACAAGCGAATTTAATTTCATTAATTAATATCATTTATTATGTTAACAGCGATGCTTTTTATCCGGTTTTGATGTGCTTTTGTTTTTGTGATTGTTTTTAATTTTAAAATTTATGCTTCATACAAAAAAGTGTGGTTGGATGCAACTTAAAAATCATTAGGCGAATGTTAATAAAAAAGAACTTAACGTGACCACTTCATTTAAAAAATCCAAAAAATACACGCAAAAGAAAGGCAATTTGAAATATTGTTGCGGCAGCATTAGTATGTTGACATTTACATTAGTGTAGTATTGTTGCCGCTAGTAATGTACTATCGTTTTTAGTAAAGTTTAATACAGCATAATTATATCAGAGCTGATATTTTCACGTTTCTATTTTTATATTTTACCTTTTTAAAACATGATTGAATGCAATAATAATGTTTTAAACAAACGTTTAAAAAGAACCATAGTTTTTTAATATACAATAATAGACAAGTTAATTTTAAACATAAGTATGGTTAATGTATTTATCTGCACCACATGTTTGTTTACCGAATAAACTTGCTATTGTTGATTTTATGCAAGTCTTGACATCAACATACTAGTTTTCTTTTAATTTTTTGTTGTGTGTGTTTTTGCTTTCATTTGAATAATCAGCCCAATTAGGAATATTCTCACGGAAAGTACTGTTTTCAATTCAAATTAAAGAAGAAAACAAAATTTTCGTCCGTAAGAGTTGAAGAGTTGGTCTCTCTTTAGTGTTTTCAATGATTGGAGAGAAAAAAAACCTCTTACTTAATTTTTATTCATAATTGGAGGAAAGGGAAAAGCGATAAAATTTCTACGAATAGGTAGAATAGTAAAAATATTCAAAAAATATGTTAATATTTGGTGAAAATAGTATTCTTATGACAACATACATTCCAAACCAGAAAGATTTGTATAAAAATTTATAATAATAATAATATATTTTAATATATTTGAATTGTATGTGCATTTTTACAGACACATAAGTGGGCCGGCTAGAGCAAGAATTCAAGATTTTTCTAAATTCTACTTGTTTAATCTAATTTATTTTTTGTCAAAATATTGGTTGAAAAATATATTTATATTGCATGAATAAAAAAAAAACGTGCGTTTCTATTATTTAATCATATATTAATTTGGCTTTCAATACTAATAGTACTGACCGCGACAATAGAATTTATAAACTTCCAATAATATGGGTAGGAGTAATTGCATTGTATGGTTGGACATGACAGTAAAGTGTTATTTTTTGCAATAACGGTGTTAGTCATAACACAATTATTATAACTCTTAGCAAATATATATTTATGTAGTACAGGTTTTGTTCTTGGCTGTACTTAGTTTTGTAAATAAATTTAAAATTGAGAACATATTATTTGCCAGTATTCAACCATATAATTCAGCAATAGTATTTTACCCTGAGAATATTGTCATATCAATCATATTTTTTCTTCTACGAGAAAATAATATAACTGCGCACAAAAAAATTGTTGCTAGGGATGAACGATATAAGTAAATATTCGATACTTTTCTTTCGAGTACCAAATAGGTAACGGTCGGAAATACTCTTTTCGTATTGACAGGCAAAAAAGTTGACTTGGTCACCATTTTTGTTTTCAAAGTTTTCATAAAATAAATCCATGCAACTCGTGCATGCAAATGGGACTACCAAAATCGGGAGTATGGTTGCATTTCATAAAAAAAGACAATAAGATTGCGGTCACAATCTTGAGATACTAAAATAAATAGTCCTAAAGTTACTAAAGCCATTCGAATTTTTCACTAAAACATCTTCCAGCCAGACTATCGAATATTATACCAATCATAAATTATCTTGCATCGAAGCTACAAAATTTTCTTTCTTTCGACCGATACAAGTATGTTTCGATGCTTTTTTTTCGATATTGAGTAGGCATCAATCACTTTGCGATCGATGCCATATTGATTAATTGTTGCATAATATAATAAACGCAAGCAACATTTAATTTCTAATTTATTAATTTTGTAGGTATAAAACCTTATATCTGTTGTCTTTGAAAACAATTAATTCCATAAAGCGAAAGTTAACACAATTTCGTATTATAGAAGAAATAAAAGAGAATCAGCCGGCCAGCGCTTATTACTTTCATGAAACCAAATCATTTTCTGCTTCTCTAGTTAAACTTAAATTTTTGTATTATATAAAAAATGTTTTGTTTTTGGATTACGCAAAATGCAAGTTGGTCACATTACGTTTCAATTGCTTGTACTCGTATCTTGTGTTTAGTGTAAAGATGGCGTTGAGAATGATGATCTTAACTTGCCTGATGACTTGATTATAGTGCCAGTCATGATCATAATTATTTGCACCATTAGTTAAATTGTTGTGTGGATGTGCTTTTTGTTGCGGTTTCTTTTTAAATAGCCAGTAGCATTATTAATAACTTAAATAACTACAACACCATTTCCAAGAGATAAAAATACATATCTTAACGTTTTTATGCAACTACAATATTCAAAAATATAGAAACTTTTAATTTTGCATTTAAGGCTGAATTCACAAAATTTTAGTTCGAACAACATTTTTTTACTGATAGCCAGTTCGCCGATGTCGAAAGGATTAGTTCATTCGCACTCTACACGAAAGAAAATTGAATTGTGTTTGCCTAACTTTATTCTATGTGAACGATGTGTCAAAATTCAACTATAATACATAAGAACATGCGAAGGAATAATAGGAGTAGTGACATAGACAAACCCAAATTGATTCGAATGTGATTGACTAGCTTTCTTTCGCATAAATTTTCATTCGATATCGACGAACAGGCTGTGAGAGTTTTTTTAAGTTTTGCTATATTCTTGATGTCACACACAAATTTGGGAATTCAAACGGTGTCATATCACGCATAATGTTCTAGTATTTTATGACAGCATAATAAAAATGCCATAAAATAATTGAGCTTTTTAAACTGATGTTCGATTTGTCATAATTAAAGTCGACTCAAATTTACAATAGCATACTAAATGATAAAACAGAACTAGGGCTTGATAATTTTTTCCATAAAATTATGCCAGAATGTGGTCGTAAATTCAATCTATTTTATTTTGGAAGCGATTTTTCTGGTGCTCTCACTTCAATATTACCGTAAACTTCATGCATTTGGTAGACAAAACAAAAGTTTTAAAAGCTTTGGTGCGAAGAAATATAAGAGCAAAATCAAAAAACGAATTTAAAAGTGCAATTAAGGTAATAATATTGTAAATTTCAAAAAAATGTATCTGATATTATTGGAAAATTTATCGAAAAAGAACAAAAGCATAAAGTTAAATTTTTCATAAAAGTTAGACGAATAACACATTTATTTGACTAATTTTGTATAGAAATTTGTTAAATAAGAGTATAATAAATATAGCCTTTTTTTATGTTGGACCAGTACTCAGGGGATGACCCCTACATATGCACTGTACTGGAACTAGGAAAATAGGTTATAATAGAATGAAAGAGGGAGTAGTGTGTTTGGAAGTTTAACTTGAACAATAACAACTCAATTACAGCATTTAAATGTTGGACCTACAATAATTTTTAGGAATAAGACCGTAAAAGGTTAATTTTTAAAAGATTTTTTACCCAACCAATATATAAAAATATAATATGACCGTTAATGAAGCTACAGCCGTTGTTTAAAGGCTTGTTTTCTGTAAGAGTTGCTTCTGTTTGAAGTTGCGGTCGTAATCTGTTTCATCATTTAGTTTATAATTGTAAATATTTTTAACAAGCATAGTTTACCACGTGCCGGCTTTTGTTGTAATTTTGCTCTGACAGCTGATAGTTAATAGCAAAGTACTCTCTCTCTCTCAACATGCTAATTAGGCCATGCCATGATTGCCGCTTAATAATAACTGTGTTATTGTTTTATAAATATCAAGGCGAATTTATTTTATCAGTTGAAACCAAGGCGAATTCATTACCAGGTGAACTTAACAGCACAGGTGATTATTTTTTGCTTCTCGCGTTTTTTCCAATGAGACTGTCAAATTTTGTTTCTTTTGTTTACAAACTTTTTTGCGCCATTTTAATCTGAAAGTTTTTTTGCATGAATTAGTGCAATTTCAGGAAATTTGTGTGAATTTAAAAGTGAAAAACTAATATAATCTGTGATTTTATTTACAAACAATTATAAAAGCTGATATTTAACGTTTATATAAAATTTGTTCTCTGCTGAGCAATCTTAGGCGAATTTAGATTATGACATTCACGATATGTTTTACAATAACAAAATACATAGTACTGAATTCGCCTTTCCGCTTGCATTCACCTGTATAAAGTCGCCTTGGTTGAAACTGAAATTACGATAAGTACAACGATGCATATGTGTGTGTAGATATACATGTATACACACATATAAATGCGTACTTTACTTGTGTATATTTATGTATGTGAGTGAAACGGGAACGACTTTTGACACTTAAGTTGAAAAAAAAATAGAGCACAAGGCGAATTTATACAGGTGAATGCAAGCTGGAAGCCGAATTCAATACTATGTATTTTGTTATTGTAAAACTTACTAAGAATGTCGAAAAATTTAATTTCGCTTAAGATTTTTCAGCTAAGAAAAAATGTTACATAAACGTTAAATATAAATTTTTATAATTGTTTGTAATTAAAATCAAAGATTATAATTGTTTTCACTTTTAAATTTACAAAAATTTCTTGAAACTTCACTGAATCATACAAAAAAAAAAACTGCAGATTAAAATGGCGCGAAAATGTTTGTAAAGAAAAGAAAAAAAATTTGAAAAAACGCGGCAAGCAAAAAATAGTCACCTGAGCTTTCAAGTTCACCTAGTAATAAATTCGCCTTGGGTAAACATCTGCTTTTTCACAAGGCGAATTAATTATTAGGTGGATGCATCGGCGAGTTCAGGCGAATTCGGTTAATATGGCGGCACTTTCTCTGTCAAGTTTTGTTTACCTTTTTGGGCGCCATTAAAATTTTTGTACATGTTCTTTATCAAGTACTTTTGACAGTTTAAGTGTGAATTCGCCTTTTTACACAAACAAAATACCTGTTGTTTTTCTTATTGTTTTATTGTTGTAGCGAAGCGGCTACCTTGTTTTTTGTATCATGCTTTTTCAGTTACACCTGGTAAATTCAATTCGCCTTGCACATACATACTCGTATAAGTAATTCGCTTTTGTGTTTCTCTTGGAAATTATGAGTAGATGTAACAATTTATTAAAGGCATTTAAAATTCACTACATTAAGCTTGTTAAAGATTTAATAAATTTAATTTAATTTTAGAGTTTAATATGAAAAGACTAAAAAATAACTTATTGTGTATTTAAGATTTTATTATTTTAATGGTACCAAGCGCGCTTATTCGCGTATGTAAGTATGCATTTATATACTATGTTGTATGTACTTAAATATATTGTAATAGTGCTGCTAATTATTTAATGTCTGTTAACCCGTATTTCATTGGCAAAGAGTTGGACTCGTGTATGTATATATCTAAAGATGTATGCTCTATTGTGCATGCTTACGTGTGTATGTGTTAGATGTTTTGAATACTTTATTTAACCTCTTGCTGTTAATTAAAAATAAAAATTTCATTTAGTTATGTATTGTATATATATTATATTATTAAACATAACAAAAACAGAAAAATAAATTAATTTAATTAACAAATAAAAATTATTTTTAAATTAAAAAAAAGGACAATTGAACTATTTAATTATATATAAAGCTTTTTTCATTCACTGAGTTTTGTGTTGTGTTTTGTTAAAATTTGGTGCCTTTTTTAACTACATTGTGCTTTTTTGTATAATTGAAATAGTTGTTTTTGCAGATAAATAATAAAACATAATTAATAAGATTTACTTTGTTGGGGTGGTACAAAACCATAACCTGAGGCGCCTACTATCACACCACTGGATTCATCAACTGCATCTGGAGGAGATGGGGGGAATACAACAGGGCCTAAAACAAAAGTTAAATTAATTAAGGGAAAAGTTATATTAGTAAATAGTATGCCAATACAAATGATTAGAATTTGTTGTTTAACAGCCAGTTTACCAATCTTGATAGATTGCTTGCGAAGGAAAATTTATTGTTTAAATTTATGATATGAGAACGATGCTTCAAAATTCAAGTACATACGAACCAATAATTGAGAGATAGACAAACAAAGAATTATTTCGAGTATAAGTGACTAGCTTTCTTTCGCATACACTTTCTTTCGATATTGGTAAACTGGAAGTAAATTTATTACAACTTTGGTATAACAAAATATATAGCAAGTTTAGTAAAAGTAAAAATAAAAACAAAATTTGCTCTTGAATTGTATGATTAGATATATATAATTGAGTAATATTTATTAATACGAATGTTTTAAAAAGGCGATGTGCGCTATTTTGTTTTTTGTGGGTACAAAACCATATGGTATACATACGTATATATTTATTTCCATAAATTTCACTCAGCAATGACCTCCAAATTAATAATTAATTTGGAAATTTTGAAAATTTTCTTCCAATATCCCATTTCTTTCCAATAACCCTTTGACGACCACAGAGTGTCACCGGTGTCTTATACCAAAAATATTGATTAACTAATTAACAAATACGAGGGCGGATTGATATTGAAGCTACCTAACGCTAGATGGCAGCACAAACACAATATTTGCTTATTTTTTTGAAATGGTGATATGTCAAATGTCAGCTGTAAAATTTCGCTCAAATTCATCGACTAGTTTATTTGTTGTAGCCGATTGAGGTAAGCAACTTTTATTTTTCTTGAAAAATGGAAACAAGTAGAGTTTTGTTTTGCATCATGTCTGCACGTGTGTTTTTTTTATTATATTATGTTTTTACTGCTATTTGTTTTTTCTCTATTTGTTGTTATTATCTTTTTCATGTTCCTACTATGTGTTTATTACCTTATGGTGCTTTGAACTAGTTTTTGTTCTTCTGAGCAGTGTCGAAGGTATATACACTGGGCACTGATCAGTTTTAACTAATTTAATTTCAACACTTTAAATGCTGTGATAACGTTTGTTTTGGTCGTTTCGTGTGTTAAGTTCACAAACCTCATTCCACCTTTCCCCCTTCTCATCTATTCCTATTTTCCTAGTTACAGTACAATGCACTGCATGTGTAGGGGCTATCCCCTGAGTACTGGTCCAAGACAAAAAAAAGTGAATTTCGTGCGATTCGAGTGATTAAACACTTTTATTTGAAAGGGACACCGGCGAAAGCGACAAGAGAAAAGCTCGAGCGGCCCAACAAGAAGGCCAAAAGCGGTGGTTACTGAAGAAAATATAAAAAAAACCCTAAATATCGTTATGAGTCGCCGAGTCAAGCTACGTGAGGTTGTTGAAATGGTAAACATACCATATGAACGTGTGTTCAACATTTTGCATGAACATTTGCATATGAAAAAGCTATCGGCAAGATGGGTGCCGCGTTTGCTCAATGTCGAACAAAAAGGAGTTCGATAGACCACTTCATAGCGGTGTTTGGACATGATAAAGCGTCATCCTGCCCATTTTTGGCATCGATTAATAACTGTTGGTGAAACGTGGGTCGACCACTACATACCTGAAACCAAAACTCAAACGAAACAAAGGGTGCCCGAGAAAAATAGCGCACAGAGCCCAGAACTCTCTTGAGGGTCACTGTAGCAGTCATCACTGGGCACTACTTGGGAACCATGCCAGGAGAGAAGCCCTATCCTATAACGACTTCTGTAAAAGTTGCCAAGACGAGGAGGAGACGATCCTTCCATGCCTGCCATGTCTGGTCTCGGTTAATCCGACCGTGCCAACCTCTTTCATAAGGAGCAGTGGATGGCTAGTACAACAGCATGTAACGCCACACTAAGCGGTTCTCAGCTTTCTATCCCCCTCCTCTTTTCCACTCCCACCATATCCCTCTAAATTCTATTCTTCACTTGCACTATCAAACTTATCAAGCCAGCATAAGGGGAACGACTTCAGGACACAAGAGAGCTGGAGAATCTAAGCTATTTCGGGATATTCGGCAGCCTGGCTACCTAACCTAAGTATATTTTAAATAAAAACATTTTTTTAACACTAAAATATTAAATAACAATCGATGACGCGTACAAAAGCCTACTCTTTGCAACGTACGCGTCTATGCGATCCTGACGCGTACAAAAGCCTACTCTTTGCGTCGTACGCATCTATGCGATCTATCCTTTGTGATGTGCAACTTATTTCATACAATTGCACTGATTCTACTTTTTTGACAGAGCTCTAGATCGCGTTAACACATATAACGCGTGGTATGGACCATGAGCTTAACCTACTACAATTGTCATCAGCAGCTTTTTGAAAAGGGTAACCGTTTAGTCTGCTGTCTTCTCTGTCTTTAATGCATTAATCTATTTTCAGTTTCAAACCTTCTTTAAAACAATCATGTGCATATTTTTAATTAGGTATATTATTCATCGTTTTAATCGTGATATAAAATATACAAGGTAGTTGCATTCTCTTTTTAGTATTTTTAATATGGATTTTTGAAGTTAGTTTTAAGAGAGAAATACAAAAAGGCGTTGCCACACAGTGAAATAGAGGAATCTACACCTAGAATTAATTTTTCCTGAAATGGGTAATTGCAATTTTTATACTAGAAGATACCAGTAACAATAAGCTAAAAGTAGGCATCTATAGTCGTTTTGCTAATTATATTAAAAAATTAAGCAAATATACAATTAAAGTACTTAAAAAAAGTTGTTGGTAATGAAATAGACATCTAATTTTAAATGCTGGTTTTTACATTTCATTTTCCAAAGCTTGTACTCACCATTTTAAATATGTTTTACTTTCTTTAACATATCTGTCAATGGATTTTTAATTGTATGTATTAATGTTAATTTGTATAATTTTTATCTATTCTACTGGAATAATACGCTAAGAGGTATGACATGTCATAACATTTCATCATTTTACTTCCGGTGTGATAGTGTGAAAACGAAATGTAATAATACGTTATAACAGTCTCAACAAATCTCATTAAATTTCCGTCTCACAAAATCCGACGAAAATCTTAAGACTTGTGATAGTCAGAAACACCCTTTATTACTGGTATCACATTCCTGTGTCGCCCTGTTTGTTTGCTATTAACATACATTTCCTTTTCTAAAAAATAGTGAACAAACAACCGGCTCTCTATTTCTTGGTAATGCAGTTTTCGATATACTGCTAGCTTTTAACTAATGCTGCCCAGGGGGCTAATTCCGTCATTCGTGATCGAAATTACTATCGAGTAGAAAATAATTTCGATATCGTGTAAATTTCTAATGATGTGACTCATTACGTAACGAGTCGAGATATCACTTCAGTGTTGCAAAATACTGACAAAATGTGTTTTATAACACTGCCGAAAATTGTATGTATTTGCATACTTTGTATACTTGTTGTACATTAAAAACTAAATAAACACACATACGTTCACAATAACAGTTCATTTAAATCATTCATGTATGCGTGTTTGTACATTAAAAAGTAAGTAAATAGAAATAACAATTCAATAAATATGTATGTAGAAAACGACCATTTAACTATGTATAAGCATATGTATGAATTTCTAAAAAAAAAAAACAAAAATAAATTCTTGAATATAATAACATATGACTTCAAATATAAGTTTTTGTGTTCTTAGCAATACTCATCTTTATATACATATACCTGCATATATACGTCATATACATCATCATATGAATTGAAAAAACCCTTAAGAACCAAAAACTCTCAATTTAATTTAAATACTATTGCTATTCAAAACAAATTTTTATTTACATTTGTTTTGTGTTTTTCTGTTTGGCTGGTTTTCGATAGTATTTTCTTTTGCTTACGAGTAAAAAGTTGCACGGTTGCCTTCGAATGGTTACTCGCTATCGAATGCCATCATTAGAAATTTCGAAACCTTTTACTCGATATCGAATGAGATAATCCCAAACGTGTAAAAACTCGCACATTCGAGTAAAAACTCGCTCGTAAGCGAATGACAGAATTAGCCCCCAGATAAAATAAGCATGTTAGAAAATATAATATTTGTATTTTTCGCAAATATTTTGTGGTTTTGCAATTTTAAAATATGCAGCTCATTATTGATTCTGGAGTGCAACATATAAAAGTGAACCAAATGGTAATGTAATTACTTCATTTATTACCCTTTTAAATGTTGAAATATATGTTGAACTTTATATTTTTATTTATTTTATTTTTTAGCCTTTTTTTGTTATTAACAATTTTAAAATAATTTTCACACAGAATTTCAATTAAAATCAAAAACAAGGCAACATATAAACTAATACGGTAACACAATTTTATGGAAAAAAGCAGATTCCTTTTACTTGTCAGATGGTGAATGTCAAGGAAAATTATGAGAATGCGACTACCTTGTATTTTTTTATATCATGGTTTTCATGCTTACCTCTATTTTGTCGGGGATCTCTAACTTGTGTGTGTTGTGCAAAATCGAGAGAATTGAAATTGATTTGTCTGTTTCCCAAATGACCGAACAGGAAATTTTCTCCAGCTGCCAAAACTAGAGAAGCGCAGATAGCAAAAATTGTAATTAGCTAAAATTAGAATAGAAAATAATTAGTTTAATCGAAATCCTTTAAAATTAAATTATAAAACTGTTTGTCCAGCTTTAAAATATCTTTTATTAAATTTATAAAATTGAAAACTACTTTCAAAACGTTGGTTTCCTTTTTAATTTTGTTTTATTTTTTTCTAAAGCACTTTCCGAAATTTTCAATTTCACTTAAGTGTTGATATGATAAATTTGTGAAAAATCATTAGCAATCTTCACTTTAACCTCAAGTTGAGCCCTTTAGTAAAACTATGAATTATTAACTATAAAACAAACATTTTCCTTTTTAGCCTTGTTGAGCGAACGCTTTGGCCTATTTGAACTCGTTTGTGCGCCTCCGTACAAAAATTATGCAAAAGCGCTTAAACGTTATTTGCCACTTAAAGCTTCCGCATTTGAAAGTTATACAGAGAAGGCAGGCAACAGACAAAGAAACCTTGAAATCTACTTTCCCAAACTCATGCCTTCAAGCAATAAATATGAATTGGAAAAAATAGTTTTAAATATTTATTTATAAGCATTAAAGAAATTGTCTTGTAACGACTATTATTACGAAAAATTAAAATAAATGGAAGTGAACTTCAACTTTGGTTAAAGTTTGCGGCCGCCGCACAAAAAGTGTAGAAATAAATTTGGGACTTAAACGTTGTTGAATGGGGTTTTAAGCAAAAAATTTATTATAATTTAATTTAAGCATTTCTTATACATTACATACATATGTAAGTATATAAATAAAATTTGTAACTAAAATAAATACACTTGAAGAAAAAAGAAGGGTTGAGTATAGCACAAAAGTTAAAACTAAATAAGAATTTTTTTTTACAAAATTAAAGAAATTGTTCAAAGTTATTTTGAATATGCTGAGTCTTCTAAAAAATGACCCAAAATTAACACAATCTGAAATGAACTAGTTGCCATTTGTTCAATAAAATGTTGGCGGTCCTAAAAACAATTCGACAGCTGACATTTTGGGGTTAGACAAAATTTATAGAACAATGTATCTTCCTTATAGAACCATGATTAAAAAATAATGAATAACAAATGGCCCAATACATCATGTGATTTAACAACATTAGATATAAGCCTACGACCAACATTGCCTTAAAGGAGGAGATCCAGCGCTGCATCAACACAGTTCAGCCACATTAATTCAAAATGGTGATGGATATTTTTGACAAACGACTACATATGTGCATGCAAAGTCGTAGAGATCATTTGCCTGATGTGTTATTTCACAAATTTGAAATATATACTTTTTTTGATTTAGTATACAGCATAACAATTAAAATCCGTGTTTGCTATACATTTAATTAAATTTTTGCTTTAATTTTGGGACACCCCTTAGTTTCACTCTTTTCTGGATGTTGGAACTTATAACAGGGTTATTTGAGCTTGTGTGCTTATATATGGGGCAATCCAGTCAAATCGGACAGTTCGAAGAAAAAATTTTAATTTTTTACACTTTCCTTTTGAACAGTACAATTAATTATTATTATTTATACCAAATTTTAAAAATGTCGGGAAAAATAGTAATTATTCGAGTCCCACTGTCAAATACATCTTAAAAAAAAATCAAAGAGTATAAACAGTGAGTAAAACTTATTTAAAATATTAATTCTATTTTTTATTAGATAGTAGATAGAGAAAGAAAAATAATGCAAATAAAAGCAATACTGTTTGGACTAATATTGATAAAGTTATGAGTTTTTATTCGGACACAATTTTCTTATAACTCGTTTTTTTAACCCGATATCTCTGAAACCATAAGCCAAAAGAATCTGAAAATTTGGTAAAATGTACTATTAAAAAGAAACATCAATACAGTAAAAAATAAAGCAAATTAAAAAAACTGTTACTTCGAACTGTCCGATTTGACTTGGTTTGGCCCCGTATACAAAATGAAAACACATTTATCAAATTGTTTGAAATTCTAGAATTCTTATTATTATGATTAAACGTTTTGAACGACAAATAAAGATTAATTAACTTTAATACACAATCTTAAGAAGGGAATATCTATAATCTAATCACCGCATACATGTAGATTATGGCAAATGATGCGTATCGGATCGTAATTTAAACAAATTATAAATTTAAGACCATATTGTTAAGTTTTTGCCTTTTAAAACGATTTTTCGGATTCTTCAATTAATAATGACTCACACACTTGTTTGTTACACAGTGCTTCAATAATTCATAACTTTAATTACACTTAACACCACTATACATTAAAACACTAGACTTGCTTACTTTTCTGACTTAAGACTGTCTAGCATAAAGTTCAAAAATAAACTATCCCTCTGCCGAAGATCTGCCTGCTATTTATATATCTTTATTACTTTCAAACATTTTCCTGTGCTTTATAGTTATTGATACTTCCAAACTCAAATGTATAAATACAATTCTTACATATATACACATTCACACACATGCAATACAAACAAGCAATAAGAAACGAAATACCAAGAACGCAAGAAGAACAATAACATCATTTGTAATTGATTTACTTGGAATTGTGCGTTTTGATTGTGCGTTTGTTTATTTATGTATTATGTTTTTTGTTTTATGTTGTTTGTGTGCATGTGCAGAACATTTATAACAAGTAGATGCTCAACGGCTGTAAACTGAGTTAGATGTGTTAAAAAATCGTAATAATATATTTTCTAAAAATACAAATACACAAAAAAAAAAATTGCTAAAGCTTTTATATTATTGTGATATCGTGTACCATGATACCAAAACGAAAACTTTTTATTAATCTTGCTCGATATCGTATGCGGGGATTTGGCCTGCAGGTAAAAACAGTAGACTTTTTTTTTGTGTTTATAAAATTAAAATTTTTTATAAACAGCTTGGTTTCTATGTTTCCCAGCTGTATATATGTCGACTTTTCCTAGGAGCTACCCTAATCATCAGTAGACCTTCGGATTTTTTTAAAGATATTTTCAAGCATTCAACTTTGGAAAAAATTCCAGAGTCTACTGATGATCAAAGTAGCTCCTATAAAATGTCGACATATAGACAGCAGGGAAACATAGAAAACCAGTTGTTTTACATTTTTTTAATTGATATCAATGTTAGAAGTTAACATAGTGGATAAAGCTCAATTGTGTTATTAATTTTTTTTTTTTTTTTTAATTCTACATTCGGTAACGCTATATACTGTAATTTTTCCTTAATGCGATGATGTCTTAAAACAAATAATTTAATTCAAATAATTTGGAAATACGTTCTTTGTAAACACTATATGCTTGAAAACATTTGCAGCTTTTAAGTAGAATATTAAAAAGCTAAGCTCTTTTTTATTTTACGCTTTAAAACAAATTTTTATGATCGTAATATTTCTTTTTAATTTTTATAATTACTTGGTTTTTTAATTATTATTTGTGTAGTTTTAAATTAGAGTTTCTCCAAGTGCATTGTTTTGTTAATTTTCTGAAACACCAAATGTTGCACTAAAATTCAATCGAAAACCATATTAAATTTTAAGACAAAAAACTTATTAGTGAAAAAAAACGTAAAAAACAATGAAATGTACTAAATGGCTAAAATTATGGTTCATGATAAAGACAACGTTTGTATGTCTAGTTGGTCAACAATAACATTCACTTTTAGAAGGGGGTGTTAAACTCCTTTTTTTTTTTTTGCTTTCGTTTCTTTTTTTGCCAGACCTTATCTATTTTAAGACTGTTAACATTTGTGCCAAATGTTGTAATCTTAAAAAAAACACTTCCTTGTTAGCAGTTTTATAGCGAAAGAATTAATTAAATAATCTTAATAAAATAAAATGATGAAGATTGAACTGCAATTAGAAAAATTGATATGAAATAAACATGTTAGTAGATCTAAAAACCAAATAAAAATTATTTCATATGCTAACAAAATGCTGATGGGATGAAACCAATTTTAGTATAAGGTGTCCGCCGGGGAGGTACTTTGTTTTGCAACCATTTTGGTAAACACTAATCTTGACAGGTTATATTTGGCAGTCGTGAAGTAGACACGTGGCAAACTATTCGGTAAATTAACGTATTTTAATCGTTAAAATACTTTATTAAAATCAATAATCGAATACTGTAACGATGAGAAAGTTACGTGAGAGTAACGAATGATTTTGAAGAAATAAGATCTGAAGGGGATAGGCCTAAGAATGGATCGCAACGTACTGAAAGATCTGCTAAAAACATTACCGCTGCTCCAGAAAGTATTTAAAACAATCCATCAAACTCAATTCGACGCCGTACTCAGGAGCTTGGAGGATTTGTTAGAGGATGATTAGTTTCAGGCTGCAAAATGAGTGTAGCGTGATGTAGGCCATACTGAGGGCAGCTAACTGGTTAAGGTACTACAGGTTATACGGGCAGGATATCCGAATTTATACTGATAGTAAGGCTGCGCTGTATGCACTAGCACGGGCATAGTGAAGTGCCCGGAAATGTTATAGTGGCCACGAACTGGCAAGGTCGGTGCCCAACAACAACAAAGGGATATAAATGGGATCGTTGGAATCCCGTTTAGGTGCTGTATGAAACGAGTACAGCGTCAACTTTTTGAGACCGCTCAAATTAGTCTAGTGAGATTACCTGTCGCTGGCATAATCCAGATATGATAACATGAAGACTACCACCCCTAGTGGCCTGCCCCGACAGAAGTTGCGTCCTACAGTCACGGTCCTGATGAGACATTGCCACATTTTGACGCAGGCGAGGTAGTTAAACTTTTCATTTAATGACTTCTGTAAAAGTTGCAGAGGCAAAGAGGAAATAAAGAGTGTTGAGCACTTCCTCAGTCGTTGTCCAGCTCTTTCTTATATAAGGGCTCTATATCTAGGCAGTCCGATTCTGTATGATTTGACGGATGTATCGTAAGTAGATTGGACAGCTTTATCTGCACCATGGGTTGGTTTTGAACCAGTGATATGTATTCTGCTACGATCATATCACACCCAGGCAACGCAACTTGACCAAATTGAACCCAAGTGAGCTGGCTTTCCAATGGCTGACAGCCTGTTAAACCTAAACTACATCAAATGCTTTCTTACGTTAAAAGGATGCCCTAAGTTGAGTTTAACATCCGCAACATTGCGGAAAATTTTCAAGTTATTTAAGTCCCAATCAGGACTTCAATGGACGATGTGTGGTATTAAGTGCATAATCTCCCTAAAACATTTTCATGGAAATACGAGTGCAGATGCCTGTTTCTTTGCTTCTATTATAATCACATATATATTGTATGTGAAATATATTTAAACATAGAAATTTTGAACGACATTACAGTTCGAAAACTGTTTACTCTTGCAGAAAGATAGTGTCGAAACTTTGGATAACAGAGTACTTTATATTTATTAGAACCACAACAACAAACTATACAAATATTATTTCTCCTTCTCACAAGCATTTTTGCAGCAACAAACAACCTGCTATAGCAACAAACTTCCAACCAATATAATTGAATAGGCAATTTTTTCACAATTTTTTTATTTTTCAATTTTATTAACGTAAACAACAAATACATGAAGTAAATTAATTGTTGTTACAAACCAGCTTTTGTTTAGATAAGGTACGATTTCTTCAATTAACCTAGTATTTCTTCGATAATTAAATATTACACGTAATCACGTCAAGTTTATGTTTTGTTTCTTTTTTTTTAGCTTTTTAGCAAATAAATATTTATTTTACATTGTGAAGATCTTATCAAACTTTTTACACTTTTAATAATCTATAAAAGAATTAATTAAAACAAACAACTGCATTATATTAACATTAACTAGTTGTAGAACATACATTAGTATACGAGTATGTGCATATTAGAGAGATTCACGGAAAACCTAATACTTCCCCGTCTCAAAGTAGTAGTTTTAGAGATTCAACAATGAATGATCTCTTGTGAGCTTACGCTCATACTGAGTACAAACATGTCGATCATTTATAAACAAATTAATTTCAAATGCTCTTCGAACTTTATTACTTTCGGATATTACTTTCCAGAAGCAATAGCCAAACACTTCTGAAGGAAAATATAAGAACACTTTCAAAATGTGTGAGAAACTCAATTCAAAAATGACTAATTTATTTCTCGTATCACAGAGCATGGTAAAATTAATAACTTTATTTTATAAACAATTTACTTATTTCAAAGCATAGTCAAACACTTTCGAAAGAAAAGAGTCTTCAAAATATAACAACACTTTTATACGAAGGAATTCTAAAGATTTTAAGGGTGCATATACAATGAAATCATTATACATTTCTTTACTCCGCAGTATTTTGGAATATTATTTTATCATCTGGAATCCTATCATGTAGGTACATCTAATCGTATTGAACGTGTCCAGAAAATTTTTACTAAGACCTTTAAAGCGGTTAATATGGCCTTATGAGCTGCCTTCTTATGAGAACAGGAGAAAATTATTAGACTTGCAATCAGTAAATGATCGCAGAACTTGTTCATCGCTATTGCTGGCCTATAATATTTTATTTAACAATATTGATTGCCTAGATCTAAATAATTATTTTACCTTATATTGTCCTCCAAGGGATTTAAGAAATAATCGTATGTTTGAGGAAAGCTGTCTAAAGACTAATTATACGAATAATGAACCTCTTGCAAAATAGTTACATTTATGAAACAACTTAGCCCCTTTGTTAAATTTTAATGTTCGTTCAAATTTATGTTGTTTAAATATTTTAAATAAAGTGTTTAGTAGTCTGTAAGAATAAAGTTCTGTAGATGAAATAAATAAATAATTAAAACTAAAAGAAGTTTCAGTATCGTTTCACACTTTTTAGCCAATATTAGTCACTGAAGGAACTATGCAGTAATAAGTTATGGAAATCTCCAGAAAACAAAGCAAACTTCATGTATGAACAGTTTAGCGAAATCTCTTAGTTGATCTTTATAAAAGATGAATTGGTGCAATGTTATTACAAAAGAACTCTGAAAACTTGTTATTATTGAACAAGTTTTTGGGAATTTAAAAGAACACAATTCAAAAAATGGTATTTTTACGGCGGCAGATTGACATTGAAGATTCCTAACGCTAGACAGCAGCACCAATACAACAATTTTTTTTGCTTTTAATTTCGATCTGTCAAACGTCAGCTGGTAAAATTTCACCCAAATTATTTGTTGTAATCCTTTGAAGTAAGCAACTTTTGTCTCTCTTGAAAAAATGAAAAAACGTGAATTTCGTGCAGTGATTAAACACTATTATTTGAAAGGGGAAAAAAAGCTCGATAAACATTACGGTGGGTCTGCTCCGTCAGATTACACGGTAAAATATTGGATTACCAACCAAATTTAAACGCAGCCGAACAATCACTGCAACAATACCATCAACAGGAAGGCCAAAAGAAGTAGTTACTGAAGAAATTATTAAGAAAATCCCCGATATCGTTACGAATGATCGCGGAGTCAAGTTAGGTGAGATTGTTGAAATGGTAAACATATAATATGAACGTGTGTTCAAGATGGGTGTCGCGTTTGCTTAGTGTAGAACAAAAACGTCTTCAATAGACCACTTCACAGCCGTGTTTGGACATAATAAAGCATAATCCTGTTGATTTTTGGCAACGATTAATAACTGTTGGTGAAACGTGGGTCCATCACTACAAATCTCAACCAAAACAATGGGTAGAAGAAGCTGGTGGAACTGCTCCGAAGAAGCCAAAGATAGTAAAATTGGCTGACAAGGTTATGGCCACTGTATTTTGGTATGCACACGGAATATTGCTAATCGTTTATCTTGAAAAAGGATCCATAACAATTAATTAATTCAATCAAAAAAATCTATCACATTTAAAGAAGAAAAAACTGTTCAATCTTCATGACAACGCACCAGTTCACATAGCATTATATACTATGCTAAAATTACGTGAAAGACTCTTCGAATCGATTGAACGTTCACCTCTTAGTTCAGATTTAGTTCCTAGCGGCTTTTTCCTGTTTCCAAGTTTGAAGAAATGGCTCGCAGGGAAAAGATTCATCTCAAACGAAAAAGTGATTACCGAAACTAACGCGTGTTTTAAGGGGTTCCAAAAACCATATTATTGAGATGGCATAAAAAAGTTGGAATATCGTTTTCCTAAGTGTATTAAGCTAAAAGGAGATTATCGGCCAAGTCACAGAGTTCACTTCCGTTCGGAAATGGAATTGAATCGATTTTTTAATTCTTCAAAAAACGAAAATTTAAAACTTTTTCGGAATGAAATCAACTCTATAAGATAATACTGAGAAATAAATGGTTTTTGAAAAAAAAAATGTTTTAGCCTACTTAGTTAGCTTCAATCCGCCCTCGTACATTAGAATTCTGAAAACATGTCACTACTAAACAAATTTTTGTAAATTTAAAAGAAAACGAAATTTTTAAGAACACAATACAGAAAATTTAATTATTACATGTAGTCTTGTAAATATTTTTAAGCTGAACATGGTTGTTGGTATATTACGAGCATTCCTATTCAACCAGTTACTTTTTGACCGACAGACAAGTAACTTGTGGTACTAACCATTGTATTTATACTAATGCAACTGCTGACTCAGGAACTAAATAATTTTGTTCCTGTTTATTTTTAAGAATTTTAGTGATAGTTAAAAAAATATCTCAAACATGATTTTATTACTTCTCTAAATTATTTTCACACGTATCTAAATCTAATTAATTTTATAAAATTTGACACTTAATTAAAGTTGAATAAGGCAAATGAAAAAAAAAAAATCCTAAACAGCTTACTTGAAAAAGCGAAAGCACACATGCGCAAATAATTTTGTAACAAATTACTTGGAGTTAAAAATAGATAAAAAAAAATTTGCCAACTAACGAACTAAAAAAGTATCTATAACAAAATAAATAGCGGTGTGAATTAAATAAATACAAAAAAAAAAAGAAACAAATGAAATAAATTCAACGAAAGTTAAATAAATCGAAATTTTCAGCCAACCATAAGGTAAAATAAAATAAAGTCTAGAAAATACGCAAACGTAGCTACAACATCTAATGAAAACTGTCAATGAAGAGGACATGACTGAGAGAAAGAGCGAGAGAAATAAACATGTGTCCAAGCGTCCCAAAAGTTTAGTAGCAACACGTACGACTTTTAATGAATTTGAAATTTTGTAGTCAACGTAAAGTTAATGAACCTAAATGAAATATGGTTTAAGTAAAATATAACATCTAAACAAAGGAAAACGAAAAAACAACAATAAAATATAAACAAAACATATTTGTAAGTACAGCAGAGAACCTCAAAATTATGATTTTTCATGATTTTATTCAGCAAAAAAATTGTTCTTCATTTTAATGACTAAAGTGCCCGGGAGACAATAAAAAAAATACTTCAACGTTGTAAGTGTGTGCGTGCAGTCGTGCTTTTTCGGAAAGACCTATAGGTTGTCGGATTTAATTGATGAAAATCAAAAACATTTGACTTTGCCATATAATCATTTTGATGGTCTCCATTTGTGATTGACGATTAAAAATATCAGTTGTTTTGTTATCGAAAGGCACAACAGTAAGTAAAATACAAAACTGCATTCATATTTGTTATGATCATTAAATTTTACTTTGTTTATATGTGTACATATATTTAAGCATTTACTATTATATTTTATTTAATACTAATTTTCATCCATAGCTTTTTCTTCTTTTCATGATTTCTTTTTTAACGAAATTGCACAAGATAATATTAATTAATTAGAAACGAACGTGGCAAAATCGAAATATAAATGTTGATTGACGACAAAAAAACGACACCCACTATATGTACTGATTGACGTGTTTCTCTGATCGTCTCCACGAAAAATTTCATGACGATTAAAAATCATATTATTCTGCTACACACATTTAATTCTGATTATGAACAGAATTAACATAAGCATTTTAGGAACAAGTTTGCACAGGCAGGACAAGTAAGTTTATCGGGTGTAAACGCTCTTATTCTCATTAGTTCATACAACATATCCGGCTTGAGCAGTATGATATACCAACAATGCAAAGAAAATGGAAAAGTTTGATCATTTGCAAAAAAAGCTTGCCTTTTTTTTTTTTGTTTTTTATTGCTAAGCACGCGTCCGAATAATGGATCAAATTTAGCTGAATTTATGTATTGTTTATAGAACACAGACGAGCAACTCCTCTAGAAAACTTGTATGACAGTTACTAAATTTTTTGAGTAATTTCCATACAACTTTTTTAGACAAGTCGGTCGTCTATATTCTATGAATAGCGCATTAGTGTTGAGCAAAATCTTTCATTTGCGTGAATGCTTCATTCTCTTTCAGAATGTTAAGTGAATTAATTCATTCTTTTCTTTCATCTTTCTGCTTGTCAACCATTTCAGAATAAATGAATATGTTTCAATTATGTGTGGCAACATAAATAATTATTATAAAGCCGCTACGGCATTATTCGTTTGTTTCACAATTTGTTTAAAAGCAATACTCGTATATATAAAAATTACTTATGTGATATTTCCACAAAACAAGCAAGCAACTTATTTGAAAAATTTTTATGGTAAAAACTCAAAGTATTGAGTGGTTTTCATATAAATTTTCATTACAAACCGATTGCTTGTGATATGGAAACATCACGTTAATATTAATTTTTAAAATTGATTGGAATTTAAAACTACAAAATAAAATTAATAATTAATTTTGAATGCCTACGAGTACTGAATGAAATATGACGAAATATGAAAAGAAAGAGCATGTGGAAGATATAGAGAAATAATACAGTTGTGCCTTGCGGCCTTATCTGATAATGGACCAGTTCCACGGAGTGAATCTTTCGCGATTCACACAGGGTGTGGCTGACTAGGCTCACACAGGTAGCAATTTTTGCCGTATACTTGTAGCCATATGAGCAACTTCATTTTGAGGAGTTCGGGCCCTCTTCTAATCCCTCCTGTATGCAATTTCCCAGCAATTAATGGAAGACAAGGCTTAATGAGTTGGTAGGCCGAAGCCCACTACCAGCAACAGCCCTTAAACCAACTCACCCGTCAACCATCACCACTGGTTCCTCACAGTACAGGTATCTGTTGCAAGAGATCCTCGGGAGGTTGTTAGTCCCCGAAAAAAGTCACGCCAGGTTTCAAGCACAGCCAGAACGTTTCAGCCAAGGTAGGCACCTCAACCATGATCAGCTCGGGTTGAACTGCAAGCAGATCCACCCGCGGACCATGCTGCCAATTTATACCCTTGGTAAGGGTTTCGGAAGCCAACGCAACATAAGTCATGTGGCTTCCTAGAGTTTTATTTGCTACAACAAACTTGGGAACCCTTCCCCTCTATACCAGAAAAACAGAGTGCCCTAGTTAGGAATACGTCAAGGCAAAACCTGTTCCCCGGGGAGAGAGAAAGAAATATTTCATTCTTTCTCTTGAGAGAATCATTCAATTGAATTAATTCATTCATGAATGACACAAGACTAGTCGAATTGCATACGCCGAAATACACATGCAGACAGGCGATAAAAGTTTTATTTCAAGCCACTGTAAATAAATGAAACAAAAAGAAAACAAAAACATACAAAAAATAATAATAATAAATATTATTTGCGATAGCAGACTGCAAATGTATATTAAAATAATAAGGAAGGCATGTCTTGATAGGAATGAACGAATTCATGCACACTGATTTCTTGTTTTTGTATCTCAATGTCTACCAAAATTTTGAGTGCTGAGTGGAAAATACAAGCGCGCAAGTTGACAAGTTTGATTAGACCTATGATAAATATAAGCCAGTGTTCAAACTGTATGTGGTTCGATTGCCTTAAAATGAGTCAGACGATGTGTAAACCATCACCACCAACAATGAAGCATATTTTTGGTTGCTTTGAAATGCTCACTAGTTTGATTATTTGCAAATAAAAGGCAAGTTTTTTGTGCCTTTGTTATTGTTGAACGATATTTTAATCAACACGTGAAGTTCTCTGATATGTATGTATACATAACAGCTTAAATGGAGCATGATTTCTTTAACCTAAAAATAAAAATTTGTTGCATTACGAGTATTAAACTAATTGGTTTGAAATAATATTTTTGTTCGAAATCAAATAAGACCTAAAAATGTTTTTTGTTGTCAAATATTTTTCCAAAAAAACGTGATGTTTAGGATCATTAAAACAATTTACAATAACAAAGCTAAATGCTTTAAATATAACAAAAGATATTTACAAAAAAAAAAAATAAAAATCCAGCTAATCTTACAGAAGCTTAAAAACGTCTTATAGCCACCAATAGTCTTTGCACTGTGTCACTTTAGTTACTCGTAGATGTTTAATGTTGTCTTCAAATATGTTTTATTTATTGTGATATTTTTCTCTTGAGCTGTGTTTGATCTTAGCGTGGTGACTTCTATGTTGAGGTGTTATCCACAGTTAAGATCTTCCAGTGTTTAACTCAGCTTCTTGGGTCACCAAAATTGACTCTATTTTTTATTACAAATTTGTTTACCACGCTGGCTGGAGCTTTGTCTTGGTAATAAATATTTATTAAGTTTTATTTTTTCTATCATGATGAGGAGAACTTTATTAAAGACTATGAGTGAATCGAGTTCAGTGCAGTTGTTATAGAAAATAAATAATTCATTTGTTCGAGCTCGTTTAACAATTCAGCAGAGACTGACTATTGTCATGTCGTCTTTATGTCTATATTTTTGGAAAATATATTTATTTGTAATGTCTTATTAAATGAAATTATTCATTTATTTTTATTGAAATGTAAAGTAATTTTATATGCAAATTTGTTTAAGATTATAGAAGAAAAAATTTTCTCAAATAAGGAATGATTATTAATAAACAAACATTTAGTTTACAATTTCATCCAATAGGAAACTTTTCCTATAAAACAAATGTGTTAAAAATTATGTTTTTCTTGTTGTTGTAACGATTGCATTCTATGCTTTTAAATAAAATGGTAGTCGAGTATTTTGAAATAAGCTTTTTAGAAAAAATTTCATATAAAGCGTATTTTTAATAGAAGTATAAAACTTTAAGTTGGCAGCACTTTTTTAACTGCCAGCCGTTTTGACAGCTGTTAGGTGATTTGTGTTAAGATTGGTTGAAGGCGAACTCATTTTACCAGGTGAAGCTATAAAGTAGATGTTCTACTTTTTTCTATTTTTAAAGCATAAAATGTCAAAAGTTGTTTCTGCAAGTAAAGTATGTATGTACATACATGCATACTTTCTATAGAATTTTTTGACACATAAATCGCTCAAGAAACAATAAAACAATATGTAGTTTTTGCATGCTTGTACTTATTGCAAACGGAGTTACCCCCAAGGCGAACTCATTACGAGGTGAACTTGACAGCTCAGGTGATAATTTTTTGCTTCTTGCGTTTTTTCAAATGAGATGGTCAAATTTTTTTTCTTTTGTTTACAAAAATTTTCGCGCCATTTTAATCTGAAAACTTTTTTGTATAATTTAGTGTAATTTCAAGAAATTAGTTTGAATTTAAAAGTGAAAAAGTAATATAATCTCTGATTTTAATTACAAACAATTATAAAAGTTAATATTTATAACGTTTATATAATAATTTTTCCCAGCTGAACAATCTTAGGCGAATTTAGATTATGACATTCTCATTAAATTTTACAATAACAAAATACATAGTGCTAAATTCACCTTCCCGCTTGCATTCACCTGTATAAATTCGCCTTTTTCCTCCTGATAAAATGATTTCGCCTTAGTCTGGTTTTGCACCTTCGAATTATTTGAGCCCATGGTGCAGTAACGTCTACTAGATAACTGCGCTATAGCATGTGTTTTTTCTACCAGTAATATCGTGAGCACTCAACGTCAAATGTATTGTTTACAATTTTGAAAATGAATTTATTCTGAATTAAACATTTAAAAATAATTTTTGTTAAAATAAAAAATAATATTTTTTTATTTATTTAATAATAATAGTCAATGGATATAAGTAATCCTTACAGGCTGATATAATGGTATACAAGTAAGTTAATAATTCCAAACATAATAATTAGGAATTAAGAGAAATAATAATATTAGGCTTTATTACATTCATACTCGTGCATAAAGAAAAATCAACAAGATGATACAAATTATTATACCCCCTAAAAGGATCCGCAGGCGCATAATTTTCTTTACAAAATTTGATGAAAATAGGGCATATAATAACGAGCACCACAACAAATATTGCCATTGACAAGATTAACCATAAACAACATTTTAAGCATTAAATGGCGACTTTTGAGATTTGGTAATTTTATTAATGATAACCTGCTAGTATAGGAAGGAAGATTCATTGAATAACTCCAACGAAGACCACGTAAACAGTACAACAAGTTTGGTTTTTGTACGGATTCAATACTATCGTTATGAATTTTTTAATACGGATCCTATATAATCTAACCGTATTCTACAAAAGGTCCGACTAGAGACAGCTTCGTAATATATGGATCTGAAAATTCTGTAGCCCATCGTTTAATAAAGGCAAGAACTCCCTTGGCTTTGTTTACAGCCCCAGTTTTGTATGAAACAGAGTTTCACTAGATTCCAATAAAATTCCTAAATCCAGAAATGAGTCAACTACTTCTAATTGATAATCTCCCAGCGAATAATTAACACAAATTAAAAAAATAGCATGCATTTAAATTTTTTTAGATTCAATTCCATCATATTATCCTTACACCATGCAAAAAAATTATTGAGAACACCTTGAAGGTAAACGTTAAATTTAATTTATAATTATGGAAAAGTACTTTCAAAACTTTTAATTGTGAAAAAAGTTACAAATATTTTTGACAAGCGCAGCTTACTATATACCTGTTTTTGTTATAATTTTGCTCTAGCACTGCCACCTTGTAGACGTTCATGCATCTTGATTGGGTCCAAAACAAGACTGGCGTATTTGGAGTGATGATAATTCTCAAGCCATGTTCACAGAAAGAAAAAGCTTTTGCTAAGTTAAAGTTTTTACTACTTGCTTTTCCTACGAGTCGTGCTCAAAATTGTAACTACGAATATCACACAACTGTACTTGAAACCAGCCGTAAACAAATTTTTTATAGAAAACCAATGCTGTGATGTCTTAAAATAAGTATAAAATTCTTGAATCAAGAAAAACATTTTGAATCTGGTAAAGAATTTTTAAACTGAGTAAAATAACCAAAGCAAAGGCACAAATATATATGTACATACCCAGCGAAAACTTGTTTGAAAGGTGTAAGGAAATGTTAGAGACGTGTATAAATGAAAAAGCTTGTTTTTGTGTTTTGACAGGTATTATTAGAGCATTTTTCTTTTTAAATTCTCAGCAATTTAATTAGATTGTTGGGATATAAAGTTGAATGTTTGAGAATATCTTTCAAAAATTTCCAAAGTCTACTGATGGTTAGGGTAGTTCCTATGAAATGTCGACATATAGATAGCTGGGAAGCATAGAAAGTAAGCTATTTATAATTTTTTATTGGTATAAATATTTATTTATATTTTTATGTTACGTTTTTGTTTATAATAGTATTTTAGCGAATGAAGAAAAAAATGTTTACGAAAACTTTTGTGATTATATTTCATATGATTTTTTTTTTCAAAAACACCCCGAAAGTGCTCTAAAAAATTTTACAAAATTATAGTTTTTAAAGTAGTGGTATTCCATGAAGTATTCACATCAGAGTAATTTAAAAATGGTTTCCAAACAAGTTTTCTGTGGTAATCCATAGAGTAGTGGCATGAAGTAATTTCAAGACTAACCCTGTGTTAATAATTTGAGGAGTAGTTACTTGGACTAGTTGTTGGATTAGTCTGATATAATGTTTTTTTTTTTTTTTGACTACATGGTCTTCTCCTAGGACATTGTAATGTAAAATGGAACATGTTTTCCCCATATATTTGGATTACTTTTGGAATAGTTCTGGTCCCTTGTGGAGTACTCTTTACACGCATGTAAGGAGTAGTCTCGATTTCTGCAGGGGTTGTCTTTATTTCAAACATTTTTTTTTTAATTTAGATTGATCATTGGTAATGTTGGATAGGGCGAACTGTATGTTTTGTTTGTGTTGTTATATTGTTGCATTAATAAGACCACCTGGTACTGAATTTGTCTTGCATCAACACAAAATTTTTCTGAAAATCAGTATCGCATAGAATTGATATGCTAAGACTAGATGTCAAAACGAAGTTATCTTTATTTCTAATTATTTCTTTTTTTTTAGATAATGTTTTGAATCTTTTAACATTTTTAAAATTTTCAAACATTGAGTACCTGTTAACAGGAGGGCATATAAAAATTCGCCTTCGTTTAATAATTACTTAGTATCTCACAAAAAAACGCATTCGTATGAAAAGCCATCAGAATGGCATATATTTTAAATTTTAATTATGCATTTCAAGCATTAAACTTAAACTTTAATTACATGTTAAGCTTAAACCTTTTTTTTCATACGACAAGTTGTCGTTAATTTAATATAAACGTTGCATGCAACTTAATAGTAATTTGTTAAAACAAATCGATTTACATTTGTTTACACTTGAAAAAATCGTTTAGAATAAGTTAAGCGGAAAATGAGAAAAGGAAATGGAAATAAATGTAAGATACATGTTAAAAAAATGTATTATATTCGTTTTTCAAAAGGGCAGAGCCCCATAAACAAGGAGCAAATTTCTATTCAAGGGTTTTTTGTTCGTGTGGTTTCAATTAATCAATATTTTCCATATATTAAATAACAATTAAATTGTTTGTTGCCGTGTTTACTTAACATAAATGTATATATAAAATTGATTATTAATTTGTTGCTTTTTGTGTTTTTTTTTTTTACATTAAACAACTGGCAGAACTTGTACTACTTGTTACTTTACCTTCAAGAAAATTATGGTTTTTTTTCAATTGTTAGTTTGATTTTGTATTATTGTAATTAATTATTTATATACATAAAAGACATATATTCAATATTAGATCAGAGTCTATACGAATAAGTTCCATTAAATCTGCGCATGTATGTGTTGCAAAAATTGTTATACTGGCAAATGCTTAAGAACATTTTTTTCCATCAAACACGTACTTATTATGACCAATTTAAAATGGAATACTCGTACATGATTTTATTTAGAAAAACTGATTTTTATGCTTTATAACAACAAAGACTTTACTGAAGGCGTTAAGTCATTTTGAATAATTCATTAATGGCCAGCGAACTACTTCAATAGCAGCGCTTATATAATTGTCAATGATTTCAATAAAGCAAAGATATATTCGGTATTTGTACATATGTATATGCATATATAAATATGTAAATATATTTATAGTTATACATACGAATATTCAGTCGCTGGCTACACTAGAGTAACAAGAAGAACAAATTTAAAATATTGAAAAAAAAATTAACTAAATAATTATACCAAAATGAATCCTTTGCTTGCTTGAAGCTCTAGTGTAAATTGTACAATCATTATGTTCACTTTCAACTGAAACTTTATCCAAGACGCTTACGGTCTAATTCATATACACATTATAACACGGTGATATCTAACTTACACCCAATTTTCAC
This sequence comes from Thecocarcelia acutangulata, assembly GCA_914767995.1. Taxonomy (NCBI): domain Eukaryota; kingdom Metazoa; phylum Arthropoda; class Insecta; order Diptera; family Tachinidae; genus Thecocarcelia; species Thecocarcelia acutangulata. The sequence goes on from OU612094.1 coordinate 113,459,049, forward strand.
GATGATTTTTTCAAACGTCTTTAAGTCATGTCTATCATGTTAATGGGCAAATTTGATAGAAATGAAAGTGAACTCTGCTTTTTTTCAAAAACCATTTATTTCTGAACATAGTCTCTTGTTAGCTCAATACACTTAGTAAGACGATATTCCAACTTTTTGTACTATCTGAATAATACGATTTTGGGAACCTCTCAAAATACACGTTAGTTTCGGTAATCACTTCTTCGCTTGATATGAATCTTTTTCCTACCAGTCCTTTTTTAAGTTTGGAAACAGGAAAAAGTCACTAGTAGCTAAATCTGGACTAAAAGGTTGATGATCAATTCGAAGTGTATTTCACGTGATTTTAACATCGCCTCTAATGCTGTATGAAGCGGTGGGTTGTCTTGAAGAAAGAACGCTTTGTTTCTTCTTTAAATATGGTCGTTCTTTCTTGATTGCATCAATCAATTGATACAATAATAATTTTCTGTGATTGTTGATCCTTTTTCAAGATAATCGCAGAGCAATATTCCATGTGTATCTCAAAATACCACCTTGAAGCCAATTTCACTGTCTTCGCCTTCTTCGAAGCAGTTCCACAACCTTCCACCTATAGTTTCGATTGATTTTTGGTTTCAGGTGTATAGTGGTGAACCCATGTTTCATCAACAGTTATTAATCGACGCCAAAAATGATCAGGATTATACTTTATTATGTCCAAACACCGCTGTGAAGAAGTCTCTTGAACTCATTTTTGTTCGATACTGAACGCGGCACTCATCTTGCCGATAGCTTTTTCATATGCAAATTTTCTCGCAAAATGTTGAACACACGTTCATATTATATGTTTACTATTTCAACAATCTCCCCTAACTTGACTCCGCGATCATTCATAACGATATCGAGGATTTTACTTGATATTTGCTTCAGTAACCACCTCTTTTGGTCTTCCTGTTGGTGGTATTGTTGCAGTGCTTTTTCGGCCGCGTTTAAATACAGCAATCCAATATTTTACCATGTAATCTGACGTAGCAGACTCACCGTAATGTTTACCGAGCTTTTCTTTTGTCACTTTCGCCGTTTTCTCTTTGAAATAGAAGTGTTTAATCACTGGACGAAATTCGCTCTTTTCCATTTGTCATGAAACACAAAAGAGTCTTACTTCAAACGATTACAACAAATAAACTAATCTATGAATTTGGGTGAAATTTTAGCAGCTGACGCTTGATAGATCGCAATTTCTAAAAAATTTAAATAACACTAGATTGCTTCAATATCAATCCAACCTCGTATGTTATGTAGCATTTCACAACAATGTTTTAATTTCATTCGTTTCTATGGACCCTAAAGCCAAAGTATTTTTATGAACTATAAAGTTTTTTGAACATTAAAAAATACTGCATCTTAACAAGTTTTATGAGTGTTGTTCATAAATTTTGTTTAATTGGTATATCAAATCTAAATACTTCGCCACAAAGCATTAATAAAAACATAAAGCACAAGAAGATTATTAAAGCCACTGATCAATACCTATTGAATTAAATCGCATACTGGGCACTTTAAAACTATCATAAGAATAGAAGTAACAAAATTATCTTAGTAGCGCCTTCCCAAAACACTCGTAATAAAAATCTCATAACTGTTATGATGTTTATAATCTCAAAAAATCAGAATATTAAATAATATCAGCTACAAGCTTTAATCACATTGAAGCCAGCAGAGAACGGATTTCAATATGTGGAATATAAATTCTATGCATTTAAATGCGAATATTTATTTTCACAACAGCAAGATGACACTACTGCAGGTTTTAGTCCATGCTGAACTTTTTGCCGCAGTCGAATGTAACCAATTTCGAAAGCACCTTTAATAGGGTAGTGGTATAAGCACATCTGCCTTTCGTTTCCTTTGCAAAAATTTGTCAAAACTTGTTTACAAGATACATAGTTCTGAAAATGGACACATAGACTTCCTTACTTTTTCAAACAAAACGAAGCCAAATTTTTGACAACTTTTCGTAATTTCTACCAACAAAATACATGTGATGTTTTTTGGTGCTGCATTTAGTGTAATTCCTGTCTTGATAATTTCTATTTTTGTTAACTACAAAATAAAAGCAATGTGTTCAATGTGTAAAAAAAATATATATAAAAAAAATTACGATCTTGGAAATATTTAAATTTAAATGGGGTTTAAATAAATTGCATACATACTTATCCTCAAAATAAGAACTTCTAATTTAATAAAATAACTAGTTAAGGGCCACACAAACTGTTTGGCAAACATGCCTAAATTTTTCGTTTGTACAAACACTTAGCGTTGTTAAAGGGGGTGTTTGTGTGTACAAATCTTTGAAACATGTTTGCACGTTTCGTATAAACATCTTGAAGGTTTGTGTTGTCTAACACAAAATTTTGTCATTTCAAAGAAAATTTTGCAGAGTGAAGTGCTGGAAGTAGAGAATTTTTAGAATTTTTAGAATTGTATAAAAGTTTACCTACCTCCTTTGTAGAAATTAAAAAAAAAAACAAAAAACAAAGATTATAGCAAGAGAATCTTAAGAAATCAAAGTTAAAACAAATTATAAAACATTTTTTTATTATTTATTTTTTTATTTTTTATAAACTTTTAATGGCGATCAAATTGCCGCAACATAATCGCCGTGTACTCTCATTGGACAATAACAGGCGAGAGCATTACATGTATATGTATACATCGCATTGTGTATGTATTTTTGTTTTGGTATACATTTGATTGCTTGGCTTGTGTTTGGAAAAATTATGCCAACGAAATATCACTTTCATCCCCCCGTTTACCAACAAGCTGCAGAACCAAATTTCTCCTCTGTAATTGCACATTGAAAAGAAAAAACTGATTAATTTTTGTTTCTATTTGTATCGTTTATGTGGAAACGGAAATTGCGTGTTTGCCGAACGGTTTGCGTAGTTTATTTGCCCCCCTTTAGATATATACCAGTCGATTTTACTTCATTTAAGAGTAGTTTTAATTGCATTTCTTTGACGAAAATTTTTAAAAGAGGCGGATATAAATTTTTGTTTCTCGAGACGAATTTTACCAAAAATAAACATTTTGAAAACTTATTAATTTCTTTCATATCCATTTTCATCATTATTCTTCATTTCCTCCTAATGGAATTTATTGTTATTGAAATTTATTTTTAAGTTATTATAGTTGGTCTTATATGTTCGAAGAAAAATCCTAACTTACATTTTTCTGGAATTTATATTTTTGGTGATTTAGCACATTTCACAAAGATTAAATCTAATAGTTTCATAAGAATACACAATTGTACCAAAAAGTAACAAATTGATGTACAATATACGAGTACTATATATATAGTAGCTAAATTACTAGAGACAACAGAGGTTTTTTTTAATTTAAATAGATTTTTGATTGTAATTAAAAGTTACAGGAGTTTTAAATACAAATACATATCTTTATATTTTTTTTGTATCAGAAAATGTGCGAAGTGTAGTAACAATGTTTCTATATCTCCACATTTTCTTGGAGTAGAGTCCGAAGCCTTTCCTATATAAAAGCAAGCTGGAGCACAACCATTAAAAAATTGAAATTCAGTGATAAAAATTGCCAAAGTTGTTGAAATAAAAAATTTAAAACAAGTAAGAGTGTAGTATATTCGGCTCGGCCGAATCTAAAATACCCTTCACGATAGTCACGAATATGTATAGTATATTAAAAATGTGACCTAAATATGCTCGGTTATATATGAACCGATATCGGATTTTTCTATTTTCTGTATTTTAGTAACCTTCTTTTATAACGAGAATTGCTTTCCAGCAAAAAAAAAAAAAAAAATTTTAATGGAAAAATCGGTTCAGGCTATATCTCGGGTATATATGGACCGATATCGAAAATTTTAATTTTCCATATTTATATAACCTTATATCATTACCAGAACTGCTTTTGACCACAACAAATTGTTTAAGTTCGCTTACGCGATATTTTCATGAAAAACCCGATTTAGGCTATATCTCGGGTATATATGGACCGATATCAGAAATTTTGAATTTCTCTATTTTCGTAACCTTCTTTTATAACAAGAACTGCTTTTCAGTAAAAAAAAAATGTTATTGGAAAAATCGGTTCAGGCTATATCTCGAGTATATATGGACCGATATCGGATTTTTTCTTTTCCCATATTTATATAACCTTATTTCATTACCAGAACTGCTTTTGAGCACAAAAAAGTTGTTTACTCGGCATTTTCATCAAAAAACCTGTTAAGCTATATATCGGGTATATATGAACCGATATCGGAAATTTTAATTTTCCATATTTATATAACCTTATTTTATTACCAGAACTGCTTTAAGGTGAAAAAAGTTGTTTAAGTTCGCTTACGCGGCATTTTCATGAAAACCACGGTTTAGGCTATATCTCTGGTATATATGGACCGATATCGGAAATTTTCATTTTCCATATTTATATAACCTCATCTTATTACCAGAACTGTTTTAAGAAAAAAAAAGTTGTTTAAGTTCGCTTACGCGGCAATTTCATGAAAACCCCGTTCCAGGCTATATCTGCGGTATATATGAACCGATATCGGAAATTTTCATTTTTCATATTTATATAACCTTATTTTGTTACCAGAACCGCTTTTAAGCAAAAAAAGTTGTTTAATTTCGCTGACGCGGCATTTTCATGAAAAACCCGTTCTAGGCTATATCTCGGGTATATATGGACCGATATCGGAAATTTTCATTTTTCATATATATGTAACCTAATTTCATTACCAGAACTGCTTTTGAGCACAAAAAAGTTGTTTAAGTTCGCTTACGCGGCATTTTCATGAAAAACCTGGTTTGGGCTATATCTCGGGTATATATGGACCGATATCGAAAATTTTCATTTTTCATATTTATATGACCCTATTTCATTACCAGAACTGCTTTTGAGCACAAAAAAGTTGTTTAAGTTCGCTTACGCGACATTTTCATGAAAACCACGATTTGGGCTATATCTCGGGTATATATGGACCGATATCGAAAATTTTCATTTTTCATATTTATATGACCCTATTTCATTACCAGAACTGCTTTTGAGCACAAAAAAGTTGTTTTCATGAAAAACCCGGTCTAGGTTATGTCTCGGGTATATATGGACCGATATCGGAAATTTTCATTTTCCATATTTATGTAACCTAATTTTATTACCAGAACTGCTTTTGAGCAAAAAAAAATTGTTTAAGTTCGCTTACGCGGCATTTTCATGAAAACCCCGGTCTAGGCTATATCTCGGGTATATATGGACCGATATCGAAAATGTTCATTTTTCATATTTATATGACCCTATTTTATTACCAGAACTGCTTTTGAGCACAAAAAAGTTGTTTAAGTTCGCTTACGCGATATTTTCATGAAAAACCCGGATTGGGCTATATCTCGGGTATATATGGACCGATATCGGAAATTTTCATTTTCCATATTTATGTAACCTAATTTTATTACCAGAACTGCTTTTGAGCAAAAAAAAGTTATTTAGCTTCGCCTATGCGACATTTTCATTAAAAATCCGATTTGGGCTATATCTCGGGTATATATGGACCGATATCTGAAAAAAAAATTTTTTGCCTTTTAGTCACCATGCTTAATGTGTGAAGTTTGAAGCAAAACGAACAACTTTTGTTTTCAAAAATTTTCATACAAAACTGCAAAAAAAATGGCTTTTTTCGGAATTTTGAATATATCTCAGCTATACATGGACCGATATTACTGAATTTCAATAGCAAATCCATGAATCGATGGGGTAAAAGAATGGTGAAAGAAAAAAGTTTCTAAGTCTAATGGTTTTCTCAGAAACGGTATTTCAACAGCGGACAGACGGACAGGCGGACATCGCTTAATCGACTTTTCCATTAATTCTGATTCAGAATATATATACTTTATAGGGTCGCAAAAAAAACTGTAGAAATTACAAACGGAATCACAAACTTATATATACCCTTAACATTTTTGTGAAGGGTATAAAAAAAGCAATTAACGATATTAAAAACATCGCTGTTCGAAATTGCATTTTTTCAACACATTCTAATAAAAGAGATTTACCAATCATTATAGAGATGTGATTGGCAACGCTTTTTTAACTGGTAGTTATTTTGTCAGCTGGTAAGTGATTTATGTTTAATTTGGTATCACCGCTTTTCATTTTCTTTTACTTAGATTTCCTTTTCTGGCGTTTCATTAGAATCGTGAAAAGTAATTTTAATTATAAAATTAGGCTTAAATAATCTATAATATAAAATCCTACAATATTGTTACGAATTTTTATCACATCGTACCCAGTGTGCAGCCGTTGATCTGCTTGTAATAAATGTACTACACATTCACACAAACAAAACAAAACTAAATACATAATACACAAACAAAGATACATTTATGATTTAAAGTATGGAAAATTCCAAGTAAATTAACTACCAATGATGTTATTGTTCTTCTTCAGTTCTTGGTATTGCGTTTCTTCTTGTCTGCTGTTTTTGCTTTCTTATTGCAAGCATGTGTGTGAGTGTGTATATGAGCAAAGAATTATATTTGTACCTTTTATTCTAGAATTAACAATAAGTAGAAAAATCATGTTTAATTTTAAATTTTGTGCAAGACAGTCTTAAGTCAGAAAAGTACGCAAGTTTAGTATATTAATACACAGTGGTGTTAAGTGTAAATAAAGTTGTGAATTATTTAAGAACTGTGAAACGAACAAGTGTGTGAGTCATTTGCAATTGAAGAATCCGCTAAGCGTTTTTAAAGCCAAAAACGTAAGAATATCAAACACATAAAAAAATAAGAATGTATAAAACAAAGCTAATTGCCGAGTAGAAGGAAGTCTGTACTCAAATATTAGCATTACTTCACCCTGGTGCTGGTTAGAGCGTTACTGTCAATGTTGAGCACCATAGAGCCATGATTACTAACTTTGTCGGTAATTAATTGAATAACCATGATGTGCAGGAGTTATGGTTGCAATAAGACTGCAATATGTCTTACAGCTCGTGTCACAATTAATTTATTAAAGGAAACGTTTGGTAACCACATAGCTTGGGATTCGTGAATTGACCAAGATCGTGCGATTTAACGACGCTAGACTATTTTCTGCATAAAGTCACTAGTCTACGCTGACAAGCTCCAAACGAAAAAGAAAATGGGACCAAAATTAAAACTCAATTTTGGACACCCTATACTTCTCCACTAAACTCCTACAGTGACACGTTTGCTGTATAGTATGACATTTAAATGATTGTTTTTATAAATCTGTGGACATAAATTATTTTCATAAAAATCTTTTTAAGATTTATTGTGTTGTTTAATTTAATAGAAGATAATTGAAGCAAGTAAGTGAAGTGTATTAAATTTGAGCTGATATATTATTACATTTTCTTATAAGTACGAGTATATAAATCATTCAGCTCGAGCTTCTGTTTTTTTTAAAGCAGCAAAACTACATACATACTCGTACATATATTGTGTTGTTGGGGATTTTTATTGTTGTTCTAAAGTATAACCCAAAGCAATTCAGTGTTTGATTGTTTAATCTCGAATAGTTTGACATAATTTTTTTGCAGACGTTTATTTATTTATGAACTGAAAAAGTTAATTGCGGGTATTGAGTGGGGGAACATTGAAGCAAATTATGTTGATACCACATTTCTATATCAATCAAAGAGTTCCTTTGGGTAATCAATAGTTGAATAAATTATTTATTTGAACCAATTTTCGGAGAAAAGTTAATCATTTTATTAATTTCTTATTTCTGTATGTGTATAAGAAAATTTACAAAGCCCTGATTAAATTTTCCAAATAATTGGTATATTATCTGCATTTACATCTACCCAAAATCTAGTAGATTTGAATGAAAATCTTCAACAAAATCTTAACCGTTTACACTTCTGTTTTTTGACATCAGACCAGATTTCATTTTCATAAAATCTTTTTTTGCAAACGGTTTGATAGCTATAACTATATCACAATGAATTCATCATTAAAAAGTATAGTTTTTTTTATTGCAGCGTAGTATTTTAAAGTATTATTTTGAACAAAATCACATTTGTGTAATAGAGTACTTACAAAAATCTACTAGATTTCGTCAAAACCTAGTCGCAATCTAAATTTAATTTTGTATTGGAAATCTCGTCAAAATCAACTAGATTTGATTCGAAATCTCGAAAGTAGTAGATTTGGCTTAGGTGTAAATCGCCTATTAAAATCATTATATATAAAAAACAAAGAGACAACTTATCTCTAAACAATTAAGGTCAACTTATTTTTCCGTTGCAAAATTCGGCTTTTATCGTTTTTAATAATTTGAAAGCGTTGGAATTATCTTCTGGTTTTACAGGAACTAAAGATTGTATAAAAATTTTGTTTTAATTTTTTAATAAGTTTTTATTTATTTGTGGGAGATTTTTCATTTTAACAACTTTTTTACTTTTAAATTTCAGTGGACTCTCATTACAATATTGTTAAAACAAGCAATATTATTATTATTAAAATAAGCCATATATTACTAAAATAAGCAATTATTATTAAAATAAGCAATATTATCATTTCAAAAAAAAAAAAAAAAAAAAAAAATAGAATAAAATGCTTTGGAGAAAATAAACAAACTTTGTCAGATTGAGATATTCCTAGATACATATATGTCTATATGTTCTTACAATTGGAAATTTCTATGAAAGTTCAATAAGCTATTACTTTAGTTAAGCACAAAAAGAGGGGAAAGAAGACAAAAATAAATGGGTCCAAAACAAGATTGCTGTTTGTCACGTTTTTCATAAGCGAATTTTGTTTAGCGATGAAGCACAGTTTTGTTTGAATGGATACTTTAATAACAAAACTATCGAATTTAGAGTGAAGGTAATGCTCAAGTGTATGTTTAGACACGTCCAGATCATTTGGTCCGCACTTCTTTAAAAACGATGGCATTCAGAACAAACAAAACTGCTGTACTCGTATTTGGAGTAATGACAATTCTCAAGAGTACGTTACGGCACTGTGACAATCAGAAAAAATGACTATTTAAAAATTCATCTTTGTTTTATACGATTGTCATTTCAAAATTCTCATGACTCTACAAAAAAAAATCCCTTATTTACTGTTTGCTTTCAATGACAAAAAAAATGCTAAAACCAAGGTTACTTTTTTAATACGCTTATATTAGCTTCACTTGTATGTTGGTTTGTATGTTTACAACACTCGCAATCCATACCATATGAGTGATTATTATATTTATACGTATATAAAACTGTATGTACAGTGTTACTGATTTAGTGCCAAAATTGGATTTTCGGGATTCACGAAGTTGATTTTGGGAACTCTCAATTTGGAATCACTTCGCTGACCGGTTTAAAACCGGTTTTATAATTCGGTGCACGTTTTTGTCGTGGAACAAGCATCTAAACTATAAACGGTCATTCCCTTTAGTGTAAAAATTGAAGTTGACGTTTCCTGAAGCCGACTTTGGAAATTCCCAAAAAAAGGCAACTGTTTCGCTAACCGAATCGGAACGTATATTCGAACTATTAACGGTCATTCGATTTAGTGTGAAAATTAAAGTTGCCATATTGTTTGCGGGGAAGTGGGTTATTTTGACTATTCTTGAAACCAATTTTGGGAATTGCGAAAAAAAACTGGGTACGTATTATACGAATAATTATCTGGTTATATTGATCATTATTTCCATACATACTTATTTCCATATATACTGTGATATTAAAACATACTGTGATATTAAAATTAAGTTTGACGAATTATTGTTGTGTTATACCACTTTTTTAATTATTTATCTAATTTAAAATTCATTTGTCTTGATGTCCAGTTTTTTAGATTAAGATAGATAAAATCAAAAAGAAACAAATAGTCAGCCTGATCAAATAAATTATACTCCTGAGGATGATCGAAAGAAGCTAATGAAACGACGAGTAAAAACTTATAAAAATTGTTTTCAGTTTATTTATAATATAATTTATAAAAAATACTTATTGACTTTTTATTTTTCAAGATAAAAACAAACAACTCTTCCAAAAATTTAAGACTCGTATCAATAAAAATAGTGTTTTTATACCGATTTTTTGTGCGAAATTTTCTTTCCAATAATTAGATGTAAAGAAATATTACACATACGTGTAATTTGCATCTGTTATATGTTGTATATAATATTAAAATTTTTTTCTTTTTGCCATTTATTGATCTTGATATGATTTGATTTCTCAATATATTTAAATAATTATAAATCAATTGAATACTTTCCACGCTTTCAACAAATTCAATGGGAAGTATTTATTATATATTTTTCTTGTCTAATATTCGTATTGTATTTTTCAAACAGCAGGCATTCCTTGACGTTCAAATAATTCAAATCAGTAGTGGCGGCATTTTCGAATTAAAACAAAACCAAATCAAAAAATAAAAAATAAAATGAAAACACAATAAAATTGTCTTCTAGTTGACCACCACTGACCCACAGTCAAACCAGACGCAACTAAGAAATGTGGATGGAAAATCAGTATAACCCAATTGTCTTTAAAGAAAACTGCAACAAAAATGTTTAATTTTGCAAAAGTTTTTAAATGTTTAAAGTTATTTGAGGAAACAAAAAAATTTTGTTGCGCCAAACGACTGCCAAATTTTTGTTTCATGTTTTCGCTTATCTCACGAAATTTTATGTATTTTAATTTTCCTTCACTATGAATTTTCAAATTTAAACAAAATATGCATGACACAAAATTGTAATAAAAATTAAAAAAAAAAAAATAATAAAGAAAATATTATGGTCTATTTAACTTAAAATAAGAAAAAATATATGAGCAGTAAAATAAAAATTAGTACATTTTCCATAGTCTTATTGTACATATATGCAAATTTTTTCTTTTTTTTTTTTTTTTTTTGTAAAAGTTTAATTTTTTCTAAGCCTGTTATTATTACATTTAATTATTTGTAATTAAATTAATAAAAAGTGTTATTGAATAATTTATTGGCATTGGTTCTACTTAATGCATCGCGCAAAAAAAAAGATGAAAGTTGCCCAAAATAACCATTGTTTTAAATTTTTTCAAAAAGTATTTATTTATTCATCAATAACTATGTATATTGTCCCCTTCAAAGTAATTCCCCTCAGATATAAAACATTTATGCCAGCGTTTTTTCCCATCCTGGAAACACTTCTGAAACGAACTTTTTGGTATCGCCAACAGCTCCTGTTTCGAGTTTTTTTTTATCTTCTCAATGGTAGCAAAACGTTTTCCTTTCATCGGTGTCTTCAGTTATGGGAAGAGAAAAAATCAGCGGGGCACAAGTTCGCTGAATACGGTGTTTAAGGCATGATAACGGGTTTGTTTTTGGATAAAACCTACGCACAAGCATCGATGTGTGAGCTGGTGCAAAATCCATGATTAGTTTTTCCACAATTCTGTGCTTTTCTGACGAATTGCTTCGCGCAAACGGTGCATAACTTCATGATAGTATTACTATACTATACAACCCTGTTGCAAGAATTCATGACGCACCACGCCATTGCAGTCAAGGAAAACAGTGAACAAAGCCTGCACATTTGACCGAAATTGACGTGCTTTTTTCGGTCTTGGCTCTTCTGGACGCTTCCATTGGGCAAATTGGGATTTTTTAGGAAACTTTGAACGATGTTCAACAGCTACTGAGCAATGCCCATGCGACGTTGTTTTACTCAAAATTTAGTATAAAAAATCGAAGAGCACGCCAAAACACGACTAAACTTTCTGTCTGTGAAAAACAAACTGACAATCCGAAATGGCTCATATTGCCAACATATACAGGGTGGCTGATGAAAGCTGCTTACAAAAAAAAAAAAACGTATTAAACTATTTTCTGTGTAACTAACCTGTTCCATTATTATTTTATTTTGTATATTGATCTTTAAATTTAGCTAAAATGAAGAATTGGGACAATGAAATGAGAATTGGATAGTGATGAGTAGTGTAGCGACTACGAAAACAGGTAGTTGTCCCTTAGCTAAAGATTTGATTATTATATTTCTTATCTTCTTCAATAAAAAATTATTGATCACTGCAAATTTGTATTGTAAAAAAATCCTTCTTAAGAAAAAACTTAAGAAAGGAAAAAGCTTGAACTATAACTCGTTGTACAAATGGGCAAACCAAAAGTTTAAATAGGAAGTTGTCAATTCCCTACACATCTTCTTAGAACCATCGAAAAAAATTTTAAATAAAAAACAAATGTTGACTTAATTGCGTGCTAAAATGGCAAATAATTAATTTTACTCCTCTAGAAAAAAAGGCAAACTTATTGGGAGATAATTAATTTTACCTCTCTAGAAAAAAACGAACTTATTGGTTGTAGTTTTGTCACAACTAATTTTATAGTTTCTGTTTTGGTCAATTAAGTTGTAATCATCTGTTTTTTTTTTTTTCATAATAATATAAAATTAATTGATTTCGAATTAGCTAGCACCATTTATTTAATTTTGTTAATAACTCAAGCTATCAACGTTTTAATTAATTAACTTTGTATTTTCTTATCACATTATAACTGTTAAATTAATTGTTTAACAAGCAAGCACTCGAAAAATAAATGTGAAAGCGTATTAGGTTACTTCAACTCAAAATGCTAATTGCTATTTAAACGCTCTTTTCAAGCGAATAAAATTTGATGGAAACTAAATTCAAAAATCCTAATGAAAATTAATTTATTATGCCATCTATTTTTAATATAAATAAATTAATAAATATCTTTAAAATTGAAAAGGCATTTGGTTGTCAGCGTCAAAGCAAATGATACAATTGCCGAAATTCAAACTTAAACAAATGTGAAAATTATCAGCATTTCGTTTAAGATACTCGTACATACATACAAACAAACAATTTTATCTGTCCGGCTTGAAATAAAATTACTTCGAAACATATCGACATTAACATGTGTACCAGCAAATAGAAAACAAAATAAAACCAAAAACACTCAAAAATGTTAACCAAATGATTATGCTTTTAAGTGTTTTTAGTCAGCAAAGCGTTCATGTTGCTCTAAAGGCGGTAGATCCTTGAAACAACATTTTCGTAAAAAGTTGACTCATTTAATTTGAATTACCCAGCCCGTTTTCAGCATGAAACTCTATTTTGTTGCCACAAATGTGTGGCAATTGATTGCAGCTACAAATTAGCTTAAACAAATGACCTTAGTTAACATAGATTTCAAAATGTGGCAAGTGGCGTGATTACTGTTGTCACATGTAGATCAAAATATTTATATTTTTCAAACGCTTTATGTGTAGATAGCGATAGAAGATAGGGGCAATATATTAAAAATATTTAAGCAGACAACCTTCATGAATTATCTGGTGGAACTTGTTTAAGTTTTACAAAACCAGTTTGAACAATTTTTTTATACACAAAGACAAATTTTGAAAAGATTTCGACAAACAGAAACAAGCTTTCATACCTGTTAAATTTAGTGGAACAATTTTTGTACTATACCTAAAGAAAATTCAAGAGTTTTACTTTCTAATCCAAAAAAAAAAAAATCCAGAATTTAACTGTCATTTTCTAATCTCAATGTATTAAGTATATTGAAGCTACTAGACACATGGTTGCAACTGTCGCTGTATACACTATAGATGTGTTTCTTTACATTCCGGCTAAGCGTCACACAGTGGCGTCCGTAGAGCAAGTGAGGTTGCAAAAATCAACAATTTTATGTGCTTGTTTTACGGGAAATCGCCCAACAACTTCAAATATGCAACTCATATTACAATCACATTTTTGGTTAAGAAGATATAGCACATCAAAATTGACAAATTTTCAGTGTTCAAAAGCACAGACAATTTTAAGGTAATTTGGTCCACTCTCCGATGCAGTATCTCGAAAAGTAGGTAACGGATCACATTTTTATTTATTTTATTGATGGATATATTTATTAAGAAAAGAAAAGCTGTACTGTTGGCTTTGTGTTGCAGGTAAATCAATATTTACGAACTATACATTTTTTCAATATTTCTCAACTTTGATGGAAAATAGAAAAAACTATATACATATGTATTTCTATGTTTGCCATATTTTCAAAATAAGTTCTTTTTTTTTAACTATCCCTATATATAATGCAAAAGTTTGTTGCTGCCCGTTTTTTTTTTCTAGAATTAAATTTTTGAAAAAAAAGACATGGTTGCAAAAATGTTTTGCATGAAGTTTTGACATTTAACCGTAAAACAGCTCATTTTTAATTACACTGCGAAGCATGCAATATGTGTTGTGAACGAAAATATTTGGCTTTGGATGCCTTAAATGGATGCTAGCAAACCGTATGACTGAGACATTCAACTCCCAACCCCAGGACTGGCTTAATAATGATATCATCCTGAATACATTGGCAGACGATCAACCGAGCACATCAAAAGGGCGTGCAATAGGAAGGCCAATAAAAGACATGGAGGGAGGGAATTTGGCTCATTCCGTCAATGACTTCACTACAGAACAATTATCAAAAGCGCTGTCTATTAGATATATAAACGATAATGAAAAAATAAGATCACAGAGTACAAAAGCTGTTGCTAGTGCATGCAAGCCCACTGCAACTAAAAAGGATTAAATTAAGCATTGTCACGCCACAAAATGAAAACCTTAAAAAGCATGGTCCCCAAGAAGCTTTAGGTTTGTTTATGGACTTTTTAAAGAGAAATATGAGATTCTACGATTGATTTTGATTCTATGATTGATACTGAAAATCAGTGCATCAGAGGCGAAGCTATTTAAGTACAGATTTTTTTGACGGACATTATGTCTCTGCAACTGCAACTAACACTAACACCTTTCAAACAAAAAAAAAAAAAAGATTTATTAAAATCGGATCACAAATGTCGAAATAATCGTGGAACAAACATAAAAAATACACACGGGTGTATCTCAAACTTTCTACGCGTTCTACATATTTGCTAAACTCAAGTTACATGCAACGCTTTTCATGCGTTAAGTTTTTTGTTGTGTTTGAACTATTTTTTCAAATAACAATCCACGGCACAAATATTTTTGGCGATAACTTTGAAAAAATAAAATGAATTGGGATCTGCGGCTATCAAAAACAACTGACAGTTTTTATAACGCTTGTGACGCCTGCAAAAGTAGAAAGTAACCCTACTCTTGGCGTCGTACGCGTTTAACGCGTCATACGATTTGTGCTGTGTAACCTCTCACAAAAAATTACACTGTTTATACTTTTTGACAGACGCTTAGAGCGCGTTGCCGCGTAAAACGCGTGTTATGGACTTTCAGCTTTGAAAAACCTCATGCACAACCTATACAAAATGTATGAGACCATCCCAAATAGCGTAGCATCAACGCTTTGCAATTCTAAAATCCAATTTTGACAAAGCATAAGAAAGAAAGCTTTGCTACCGGCAGTAAAGTTCGTTTCAAAACAAATGTTACTCATTTTTTGCGGCCATTAGTAATCACACTTTTGGTGCTTTCAGACTAATTCAGCGACTTTATCACTTTATAAACTATTACTGAGAAGCAGTAAAACTTTCTCTCCCACACTCTGTCAAAATCCGATTTTGTAATAGCACGTGTACACGTATTTATTTATTTTTTTCTCTCTCTCTCTCTCTTTTTACCGTTGTCCGTATGTTCTATATATGTATGTTCATTACTAATTTCGTATGAAATCAAAGTGCACCGGAATAGGTAGCAGTACGGGTATGTCTACATGTCTCCTTTTTTTTTTTTTCTTTTTTTCACCGCTTTCCGTGTTTTCTTTATATGTTATTTTAATATTATTTTCAATGCATTTCATTACCTTGTAGTGTGGAAGGTGTTGGACTAAATTTTGCTAATCTGAGCAGTGTCGAAGGTATATACACTGGGCACCGATCAGTTTTAACTAATTTAATTCTAACATTTAAATGCTTCAATAGAGTTTTTTTTTAATCTTTCGTGTTGTTGTTGTTAAAGTTAAACCTCGACGAACACTACTCCATCTTTCCTCCTCATCATAACTTATTTTCCTAGTTCCAGTACAATGCGCTGCATATGTAGGGGTCATCCCCTGAGTTCTGGTCCCAGATAAAAAAAAAGCAAAGCTATTTGGGTTGGTCTCACAGATTTTGTATGTGCAAGAAGATTTTTGACGCGCTAATTTAGACTCCACAGTAAGAGTGTTCTTTAATAAAGCTACGTACACACGGTTGTCAGATCTTACAATATTGCCAGTAAAATTGTCTGAAACTGTATTACAACCGTGTGAACTGCCAATTTTTAACTTACAACGTTGTCAGAAAAACCATTGTCAATCAATTGTAAGACGACAATGTTTTCAGGCATCTGACAATCGTGAGAACACTCTTCGTTGGCATTGCCAGATAACTGGCTGGTATTGTAAGCTCAGTTTTAATTGTCAGATGTATAAAATTAATGCACCTGACAATGGCATCATTGTCAGAAAAAAAGTTTGATGGGCAGCACTGCCAAACAGATGGTTGTTGATACACATAAGTGGCAATGCCTTACAACATGTCTAGCAATTTTTTTCATCTAACAATCTGACAACCGTGTGAACTGACATTTTTTGTTGTCAGATGAATTATTTGTCAGACCATAGTCTGACAATGAAATTGTAAGATTTTCTTACGATCGTCTGAACACACAATTTACTTCTGCGGGACAATTTTTCATTGTCACTATATTGTCAGCATGTTGCCAGATCTGACAATATTGCAACATCTGACAACCGTGTGTACATAGTTTTAGAAGTGACTTCAAAGTTCTAAGAGTATATTTTTTTGATTACTGTACTCAATGCTCAACTTCCATAAAAGATCTCAACGTAAACATTGCAATGCCAAATATTTGGAACTTTTACTAGTGATTAAAGATGAAACAAAGGAAGTTAAAAACTAACGATTTTTAAAATATCAGACACAGATCATATATAACAATATGACAATTACATTTTTGCCGTGTGCAACCAACAAAATAAAAACATAGCTAAAGTTAAGCACTCGTGTGCAGCATTTTCTTTCAATTTACATACTGCCAGGCATGCATACACTCGTGTTCACCCCATAAAAAATTAAATTATTTATCAAGTTATATTTCCTAAATCAACTTATTTTCAAATAAATCTCTTTTACGACACCCACTCACCATTACGAGCATTGTTTATTTTTAACTTTTAAAATAACTACAAAATGATTTAATACTGATAAAATATTTAAAATAGAAAAAAGTATGCATTTATGTACAATATACGAGTATATTTAACAAAACTTCAACAATGATCAAAATGCGTCAAAAATTCAGAAAACGTTTAAATTGTTTTCAATTATTTCTGCTATTGATTTTAATCTACATTTATGTAGCTGTAAATACATTAAATTATGTATGACTTTATTTATATGCCGGCGATTATTGATTTTCGTTTCTTAAGCAGTTGAAAATAAGTTCCAAAGACAAAGCGGACCAAACATTTGGTGGTCAAAAGTATTTGAATTCCAATGAACATTTTTAAACGTTTCCTTGTTGGTTAAAAGTACAAAGAATTAGTCATTATTTGAAATTTTATTGTTTTTTATATAATTGTCTTGTGTCTATTTATAATAACTCTCTTAAAACAATTGCATATCTCCGGTTGCAATAAAAACAAAACAATAAACGTGATATTGGGCTTGTTTTAATTGTTATGAATTATTTATAAATACAATAATTTTACTATTATAAGCATTAAAATATGATTTTACATGGCAGCAGTACATTTATATTTCTATGTTTTTTTTTTTTTTTGTTCTTTTAATTTATGAACTCAAACTTGAAGTGTGAAGTTTCTAAAGTAAAAAATATTTCAAATAAACTGTGTAGGAATTTTTATTCGAGTATTATTAGTTTTTCTGGCATTTTTGGTATACAAAACTTTCATTGAACTCGCTTATTCAAATATGACTTTATTTGTTGAAATGGCGATCAAATTTATCACTAATTTACCAAAAAAAATAAATTGCTTGCTTCTAATTTTTCGACCCTTTTTTATTTAAATTATTATTTGTTGTTGAGCTAGTGGTCTTCTTGGTTTGGTATTACTTGTTGTTGAGCTAATTCTCTTCTTGGTTTGGTAAAAATTATGGTTTTTATTTTCAATATTTCGACACTCCGTTGTGTGTCTTCTTCAGGAATTTTTTTTTTTAAATAAAATAAATTGCTCAAAAACGGCATCTTAAATACTGTTTATATAGAAAAATGCTAGAAGATTTGCCCCTTGGAAACTTCTATCATAACATCCATGAAAAAGAATACACTTATACTTTAACAGCCTTATTGACAATCTTGTGCAAATAACGTTGCATTATAGCATTTATAATCAGCAGAAGTATGAGATCTAATAAAAAAATTAAGGTTATTTTCGAATTTCGTGAGTTGCGTATGTTTCTGTTATGTTGGCCATTTTGGATTGTCAGTTTGTTTTTGACAGTCGTGTTTTAGTGTGCTTTTTACTATTTGAAAAAATGGATCAAAGAAACTGTATTAAGTTTTGTGTAAAAAATTAAAATTAAATGCGCAGACATTTGAAATATTGACTTTGGCGAGTCTACTGTGAGCAGAACACAAGTTCAATTGCAGTATAACCGGTTTAAGGAAGGTCGAGAAGATGTCAATGACGATGACCGTCGTGGTCGCCCCAGCACGTCAACAACCGATGAAAACATTGAAGCAATGAATAAAATGGTTTTGGATAATCGTCGAATCACTATCAGAGAAGTTACTGATAATGTTGGCATATTGTTCGGCTTATGCCAAGCAATTTTTGCATATATTTTAGGCAAGAAACAGGCGGCTGAGATGATTGTTCCAAAATTGTTTTTTGAGCAAAAACAACTTTGCATTGACATCGCTTAGGAGCTGTTAAACATCGTCAACGGCGATCCAGATTTCCACAAAAATGTCATAACTGGTGACGAATCATGGGTGTATGGATATGACATTGAATCCAAAGCCCAATCATCCCCATGGAAGCTTCGAGAAGAGCCAAGACCAGAAAAAAAAGCACGTCAAGTTCGGTCAAATGTGAAGGTTTTGCTCACTGTTGCTCCGATTTGTTTTTTGAAAGTATCACTATTTCAACTTCTAACATTGATGCCAATAAAAAAAAAATTATAAACAGCGCATTTTCTATGTTTCCCAGCTATCTACATGTCGAAATTTCATAGGAGCTATGCTAATCATCAGTAGACTTTGACGGATATTATTAGAGCGTTTTTATTTTTAAATTCTCAACAATTTATTTAGATTGTTGGGATATAAAGTTGATGTTTGAGAATATCTTTCAAAAATTTCCAAAGTCTACTGATGATTAGGGTCGACATATAGGTAGCTGAAAAAATAGAAAGCAAGCTGTTTATAATTTTTTATTGGTATCAATCATAGAAGCTGAATAGTTGTCAAAATGTTGACAACTATTCGTAAATTCTACCAACAAAATACATGTTGATGTGTGTTGGTGTTGTATTTATTATAATTCTGCCACTACCTGTTTAAATCTGCCTTGAATAAAACCCTCAATTGTTTGAGTTTGAATTTATCTTTATATTTAGTCGCTTTAAAATATGAGCACATGCTTTCACATACAAATTTGTACAATTTTTGGCTTATAATTTTTTTAAGCGCTATAAATAGCTATCACATAATATTGCAGTATTATATATATTTACGTGCCATAAATATTACTTTCATTTCCTATATAAATTAACTTTAAAAAATGAAGTACGAATACATGCTTGAAATATATGACAGTAAAAATGTGAAAATCGCCAAAAACAGACCTTATATCGTCAAAGTGTTATTTGCAGCACCCAAAATCATCAAAATGACGATAAATCGTCAAATATGGCAACTATGCAATTAGGCATTTTACATTATATTTACATTGCTAAAAACGTATCGTGTGTTATTTATTTAAATGCCCATTTTCTTTGTAGTATAAAAACATTACATACATATCGCTCCTTTCTTGCAACATAGTCATATCTCAAAAAAGCTCGTTTCGAGAAAAACGCATTTCAAATTTTTAGTTGCCATACAAGTTTTAGCAAATTTTTTGAGAAAATAGCTCCTAAAGGAAACAGTTTAAAAACAATTTGAATAAATTTTTGGTACAATATAAATGGTAGTACTGTTAACAATACTGCATTGTTAACTCGAAAAACTAATTTTTTGAGATATGACTATGTTGCAATAAAGGAGCGATATGTTTTATAGAATAGAAATTTGGATTTACCAGTATGCATTCGCGAACTAATAGTAAATATTATCTCTTTTTAAGAAAAACATATGCTTGCTCTCACTTGCTCAAAATTTAACCAAAAAGAAAAATATTTTGATATTTTTTTGACAGACTTAACAAATCCCATTACGTTTCTCTCTCACAAAATCGAATGAAAATCTTAAGTCCCAATTTCCACGAGGTAATTTTAGTTGCGCAATTCTTATCAAATTTTCTTTTAAACTTGGTTTCATGTTCAGACACAGCAATTTTCGTTTTTTATTGCTTACACTTTCTTAGTCTTGCATGTACTGCATTCTCAAATTTTTCCATTTAATTTTCACTTCCTCTAAAGTAATATAGTTGTCTGTTTTTTGAGGTTGTTCACAATATTTTAAAAAAAAAATTTTTTTTTTCAAATGAATTAAAATATCACATTTTCGCGCCGATTTTACTATCATCACGGACAACATATCAATACATGAAAGAAACACAAATGAAAGAAAATGTAAAATTTCTGACATTACGAATGATAGCACAAGACGACTTTCCGAGTACAAGCAAGTCTGTCAAATATTGTAAAATGTTTTCTCTTAAAGTTATTTAAATTAACACCAAAGAACAATTTTAATTTCAATCAAATCAAATACTGTTTCCTCATACATTCATTTTGTTTTTCGTTTATGTTGTTTGTGTAGTTTTTCGCTTGCCAATAAATTAAAATTGCTTAATTCTGTATTTATTAGACAAAGCAAAAAATAAATAAGTATGTGTGCATAAAACACATGCCTTTATTCTGAAATTCTCTAGTTTTTTTTTTTTTTTTGGCATTAAACAATCAATATTTATCACTTTATTTTTGTAATATAGCAGCAACAGCAACAACAACTTGAAAAATGCAACCTGATTTTGTTGTTTATTTAAGTATTTATGGAATACAAAAGCAAAAGCAACAAAAATGCATTTAGTATGTCAAGTTTTTGTCTTGTTCTTGTCTGCGGTTCAAAGAAAAATAAAATACTCATAATAAAGAAACGGAAAAAACTTTTTATAAGAAATAACCAGATCATAGAAATATAAACACGCGCAATAGTTTAATTCTTAAAACAGGCGGTATTTTTTTTTCTTTTCCATTTAAAAGTTACAAGGAAACAGATCAAAGGTAAACAAAATAAACGTACTTCACATGTTGTTAGAAAAAAAAAGTAAAAGTACAATAAAAAATATTCTGAAAGCAAATTAAAAGAGAACTTTTTGTATTTAAGAATGTTGGCAATGCTAAAATTAGTTGTATACAGTGTTGTGTTTGCTGTTAAAACTTTTATTTTCAGAAAAAAACTTTTTTCATTATTAAAAACACGTGTTTTTGGTGCTATTTTATTTAACAAGCAAAGCCTTGAGTGGTGGATGGCTAGGAAATGCTGAGCCACCAGCAAAGACCAGATTTTGCAATGTAAACCTTCCTTTTTAAAAAATGTCATATTATTTACACCTAAAGGCTCTGATACACTATCCTAAACGATCGTACAATTCATTCACAGGAAAATGTTTTAAAAGTCTGGCCGACTTTGCAAAATCGCTTTAAAATAGCGTTGTAGTCCACACTATTATACAAATATGATTGCAATAATTTATAAACATAGTAAAATAATTAAAAATTTTTATTACAATAATAATTTTACATTAATTTAATTTGTTTCTCGAGGTGCTAACAATATTCTCATATTTTTCACAATATGTACTACACTGATCGCACAGAAACCATCACGTTTTGAAAATTTGTATAACATCGCACGATTTATCAAAAACTCTGTCGCACAGTTGCATTTTTTTTTTTTTACTTTTTCATCACACATGTTTTATTTAGTAGATTGCACGATCGTATATGATAGTGTAATAAGGTCTTATGATATAACAGATTGTCTTGTGGTCGCACTATTAAATCAGCCAAAAATATGTGCAGGAGAAAAATCCGAATGAAAATGCATGTTTTATTGCACTTTTATAATTAAACTTCAATTTGACTTATCCTACAAGTGCAAACATGAATAACTCTTACAACACACTTTTGTTTTCTTTTTTTAAGTACGCGGAGAATTATGTAATAGTTTACTTTTAAAAAATTGAAATATCTGGTATTACCATGTAAACCAAAACATATGTACATATTTTTTGAGAGAAAAAATTAAAAAACACGGACAAGCTTTTTCACCCAAAACTGTCAAATTTATGTTTTAAAATAGTTACATGCTCGCCGTCAACAAGTATGTTATTAAAGATCAGCAATTTGATAACGTAATTCTGCCGAGGATATTGCTAGTATTAAAGGCCCTGATTCACTATCCTACACTATCGTACGATTCATTCACAGGAAAATGTTTCAAAAGTCAGGCCGACTTTAAAAAATCGCTTCAAAATGGCGTTGTAGGCCACACTATTATACAAGTATGATTGCAATAATTTATATGCACAATAAAATAATTAAACACTTTTATTTACATAATAACTTTAAATTAAATTATTTTTCACAATATGTACCACACATATTTTAAGCACTAAAAGTCATTAATGACAATTGAATTTGACATCCCGTATTCAGAGATAATTGCTCAGCAATCTTTTCTAGCAATAATTTCAGTTCATATTCTTGCAGTTCACACGAAAATATCTTCTGTTAGCAGTTGCCACAGAAATAACTGCTAATCAGATTGCTCGTGTGGACGGGTAGCTACGACTTGTGGGTGCTATCACCAATCAAGTATTTTTATTGGTATTTATCTTTGCATTTTCTCCTCTTCAGGAAGTTAGATGCCTACTTTGCTTGCGTGCATTTGCGTATGTGTGCATATATATCTTGTTTATTTCTTTAAATCACATTAACTGTTCATTTAAAAAGTATATTTAATTTAAGTAACAAAATAAATACTAAAACCCTAGTCAGCACATATATAATAATATAATTTTTTGCTATTTTTAGAAGATTAATATGCACATATAATTTAAAAATCCAAAACTTATGCTTGCAGAACACAGACGAGTAGTTTGACCAGAAAATTTTAATGGAAAGTGCTCAAATTTGCGTGTGTTTTTCACAGAAATTTTGTTAATAAATCGCTCAGCAGTGTTTTGTGAACACTACATTATAATTTTATTTATGAATTTATTGTATTTTTTTAAAATTTGCCGCAAAGCAAAACATCACAAAACCAATACAAAAACACATGTAACGCATTCAAATTAATAGAAAAGCGCATACGAGTACGCACAGAATGCTGTGTATACGTATTGATGTTATACCAGATGAACTAGTCTCGTGTGGGATGGATTAGAATGAAAATTGTTCGACTAAAATATATTTTCGTGTGTTCTAGCCCGATCAGACTTAAACAAAGGCAAGGCGAATTCGTTTCACCAGGTGGAACTGCGATTACTTTAAGTACAAAAATACAAAACCAACATGGTGTATTATTGTTGCTTAAGCGAAGCATGTATGTATGCACATGTATGTGTTTTTAATTATTTAGTGGTTTTAACTATTTATTAAAAGTATAAAATAACATATAAAATGTGAAAGTCATAGTAAAGATTTACAACGCTTTACAATTGTTTAAGTCCAACTTACGATCATGTGCGTTTGAGGTTGCATATTTCTGCAATTGCAAATATAATATCTTGTATGATTCAGATTGCTTATTTCTGCAATTGCACATGTAATATATTTGGATGTAGTTTGTTAGAATAAAGTAAAAATATACTCCACTATTATGGAAATCGTAATGCAAGATCATTTGCATAATATTGTGAATAGGGCTAATACATTTGTGTAAGTTTTGTTAGTGTAAAGTAAAAATATACTCCATCATTATGCAAATGCAATAATGCAAGGCCTTTGCATAAGATTGCGAATAGGGCTATAAAGTTTTATGTGGGATCATTTCGCAGACCAAACGAAGTTCAATTTGAAATTATTTTGTCGTATATATAGAAAAAAGACAGTTTGGTGAAACTCAGTCATATATTCAAAGCTAAAAGGAATTTTTTTTATGTTATTTTGATTGAACAGCAACTATACGAGTAAAAATGTAATAAAACATTCAGTTTTTGTGTAAAAAGGTGTGTCTGTCATATGATTTTCTTATTTGTTTTCCTGTTCTTGTCTTTTTACTTAAAGCATTTCTTTAAACCACAACTCGTTTGTTCATTCGCTTGATATTTTTTTATTCGCAAAAATTGAATTATTATAATGATATTTTAATTGCACATTTTGCTGTATTTTTTTTTTTTTTTTTTTTTTTTTTTACTGCTGGCATTTTAAAAAAAACGATAAATTTGGAAAATTTACCATTTACTTTAATTTAAGCTTCTGTGCTCTTTCAATTAACAAACTTCATAGACAAATAGTTTAAACTTATTTCTATTTTTTTAATGCTACGAGTATACTCGTATGTGGGTGGCAGGGTTGTCACTTTAGTCTGATTGGTCCATAACTGGTAGGCTTGTATGGAATGTCAAAAGTTTTATTGTTTGGATGGTAGGTTCAGAGTTTTGGCAAGAAATTGCTATTCCGAAATTATATACGAAAATATGTTAATTCCGGAGTTAAATTATTTTAACATAAAGCTTCTTGCAAACACTATTTTACATATGCAACAAAGTGTTGCAAGTGTCTTTTTAAACCAATTTCACAGACATAATAAAGCATCGAATAATAAAACTGAAGAAAGATTTAAATAATGTTCTGGAGAATATGGTGGATACTACATTTTTTCTGTGGAAACTGCACATAAGTGTACCTTTGCATAGTCCTGGATAAAAACTAACTTTTTTCTTGGCCAAAAAAGTTCATTTTTTCAATTTCACATTGAATAGACCCAATAAGGTATTATATTCTGCATTAAGTGTTTTCCCTTTTGAAGGTAGTAAATGTCAATTATACAGTGAGTATCACAACGCAAACAGTCGCTATGACTGGTAAACCCATATTGACGATTCAACCTGAGATACCCAACCTTTTAACTGCTGTTTGGTATCTAATGCGTTGTGGTAGATCTCCATTTCGTGCACAGCTACTTTACGGAGCAAAAACTTATGAACAATACCAAACGTGTCACATAGCTGTGAGCTAACGCGGCACTCTTCTAGCTTTCTCTTAACCAAGTGATCTTTCACAATTGACACCACTGCTTATGGTTTCGATCTCTAATCGTCTAATACCATATTCTGAATTTTTTTAAACGCCTCAGCTGGGCGTTCAGAATGTTCAAAGTTTCTTCTCAGAACGCGCGGTAGTATGCTATAAGCGGCTTCCAAACACAAACTAAATGATACAGCTTGTGCAAATTGAAACAAGAGTCAACTAACATTTGCCTGTTGGCATTTCATTGAAGAGGTGGGAAATTCAAAAAGTCATGGACTTAATAACCCGCCTATGTATATGAATATAATATTTTATATGTTTTTCGAAGCCCACGGGATGTTGCTAGCAAAGTCGGAGAAAAGATATTGATTAACCTTGTACATGTAATGACCTTGTACATATAATCGACAAACTGTAATGTACCTTATAAAATTGAGCAAGGTAAAAGCTAATTTTGCATCATTTACCAGCTTTTCATACTTCGACTATATACACTGCTTAATACTGAAAAAGTTTAATGGGAATGCTTTTCTATTTCAGTTTTTGGTTTTAATTAAAACGTCAATCGAGTATTGGATGCGTTTAGAGGTTCAAAACCTTAGGTTGGCAACATTCTTTTATTTGACAACATTTAACAGCTGATTGTTATTTTTTGTTTAGTTTGGTGTGACTTTTTATTATGGATTGACTTGCCCCGCAGCTGAAGCTCAAATTGATATAAAGACTAAATTCCCATTTAAAAGTATGTTCTCCGGTAAATCCCATTTTTTTATTGTATAGATTTCTATACAAGCAGAATTGTCACACTTAGAAGGATGATAATTCACAAGTTTTTGCCAAAACACCTACTGTTTAGCGGACTTGATTTTACATAATGACCCAACATACAAGTCATCAAGAGATTATAATTTGACCCCATTAATCCAATTCTCTGGGACTATATAAAGTCACTTTTCTGTATCGATAAATAACAGGGACAATTGAGCTCCTCAAACCAAAGACTCGAAAAGTTATCGGTGACAAATGCCTCGAAAATTTTATGAAAATTAGTATTCCAGAATACATCTTGAACGCGCCAACCATAGCTGACATATGACCGAAATGATATTTAAGCATTGATGTCATAAAGTTTTAAAAATATATATTTATATTATTATGATTTATAGCTTGTATAGCTCTAAAAGATACTCTATATTAAAGAGTTTTGTGGATTTTATTCAGATTTTTCTTCTCCTGTAAAATAACAAGCAATCGAGATACGCCCTTTTTATATTAAACCATTGATACGAGTACGTATTTTCTGAACGGGGATAGCTTAGTAAATGAATAACCATTAACTTCGGTAATGCAAAATGTCTCACTCTGGTCTGTTGTGTTGGAAGTTGAAAACATATTTTAATGAAAAATGAGTGTTTGATGCATTAGCCAAATAGTTGTCATTTTTAAGCTGAAAAGTCACTTCCCAGCACAGCATTTTCTATCATATTCAATAAAGAAATTCACTGCATCAGATAATATATTGTTTGAATACGGAGCTATCAATATGGTTAAAATCATATATAAACATTTTTTGTCCAATAAAGCTCGGTTTATTGATATTAAAAATATTTTATTATGATTCAAGGCATGTGCAACTCTGAATAGAACATCCTGTATCAATATTCAAAAATACTAGCATTATAAATAAAATATAAAAATTATATACTGGGACTCTTCAGCTATGTCTCAAAAATCAGCAAAACATTAGTTGAAAAGTGAACAGGCTAGGTGCCAGCGGCGAAAGTTTCGATTACAGAAGCGATGATCCGATGCACACTTCACATGTACGCACCTAGTAAACATTTTCAAACGCATTGTCGCGTTTAAGCAAGCACACAAATTAAGAGAGATTGTGAGGGGTTCATTCAACAAAAACTCATTAGCTGGATTCACAATCTTGTGCATTTGAGGTTGCATATTTCTGCAATTGCAAAAGTGACATTTTTGAGTGTATTTTGTTAGTGTAAAGTAAAAGTATGCTCCACTATTTTGCAAATGCAATGATGCAAGGTCATTTGCACAGATTGTGAATAGGGCCATTACTTCCTACCATACATTGTAAGTTGCCAGTAGGCAGCTCGAATACAAACTCGCATACTTTGTAAGTAGGTTGAAGACGTATTGTGCGCATCAAACACATTTTTTCGGGAAATATTCCTATAAATTACTTTGCTCTATTTTTTGTTTATTGTATTCTCTTCTTTTTTCACTAATTATTTTATATTTTTGCACTTAGTCTTTAGTACTAATTTTGTTAATAAAAATTTGTCACGTAAGTTCAGCATACGAACTTTTGATCTCCAATTGAAGAATACGATAGATACATACATATGAGTATATACGTGAAACAAAAGATGAACGAAATGAATTTTTACGAATTCTACAACGGTCACATATTTTATAAGCTAGCATTCATTGCAGGTGGCAATGTTCGCCGCGGGGGTAGTTACATAAGCGGCATAGATAAAATTATATTTGAGAAACAAAATAAATTTTTATTACTTTTATACAAAATACTCGCTTTATCTAGTAACTCCCTTCTATTTCATCTAATCGATTTAGTTTGATGTGATTGTAATAAAAACAAAACAAAAAATTAAAGAATGTTTCATTACTCTATTCGAGACAAAGAAAAAAGAAATCAGTAATATTAAGAAAAAGTATTCTAACAAAGAAATAAAGCTTTAAATAATAAAATACAAATAAATCTTATGAAATGATCTCGTATACGAGTACACATATACTTTGCCTTTTTCTTTTCAATATATTAAACAATTAATCAAACAGAACAATAATAATTATAACTGAGATTATTAGTATATATACTGTATGTATTTAAGAACTCCTTTAATCTTTTTTATCTGCAATTTAATATAATATTATTACGTTTATTATCACATTTACCTTCTTTGAACGAACAGGTTTAACTTTAAAACGTTTGAATTTAAATCACTTTAACACAGCTGGAAGTGGATTTAACTAAACTGATTAATTTATTATTAAAAGTATTAGAGAGAAAAAAAATGACTTTAAATTCTTACCAGCAAAAAAGAATATATAACATTAGTGGGATAAAGAAAAAAAAACCACTAATGCCCGTGCAATGAAAATTTTATTTTGACTCAGCGTGTAATTTAGCTTAAACTTTCAATTGGTTTTAATTAACTTTTTGTAGTCTTTTTTAGAATGGCTAGCAAATTAAATTTTCACATGAGCAAATTAAGAGAAAAAAAATTGTTCATATGAAAATGTTATATAAATAAAAATATATTGAAAATTATACGCTAAAAGTGGAATTAAGAGAAAAAAAAGATTAATAATATAATTGGTTCTAGAGCAATTTTACGCATGCTTTAACGAAGCATTTTTAAGCACAATAACCCAATTTAAAATATATAGTGGTTGACGTACGTTGCAAAAATTGAAATGCAATTTAATAATTTTCCTTATAGAAAAGTTAACAACACGTCTTACTCGTAAATACTCAAAAAAGAACCGTTCACCACCAAAAAAAAAAAAAAAAACGATATACTTATGCACACAGTTAATTAACGCGTTATGTATTTCTAGAAGTGTGCAATAGGGTCGTTTGAAAAAAAATTTGTGTGTGACCCCCTAGAATTCAAAATAATGTAAAAACCATTCGACAAGCGAATGCTGTTAAAACAACTGGTATTATAACAAATTGCGACAAACATAGACGAAAATTTAATAAGAGCTCGGTGGCTGAGTTGGTAGATCGGCCGTATTAAAATACTCGCATGTTTACATGATACCGAGTTCGAATCCTAGTGGGTGATGATGAGTAGTGTCGCGACTACGAAACAGCCAGCTTTAGTATTCAATTATTTTTTCCTGTCTTCTTTGGTCAAGAGTTATTGATCGCGGCTATTATTTGTATAATTAAAATAAAAAAAATAATAATAAAAATCCTTCCGGGCGAAATCCAGATTCGAATTTTAACCAGAAAACAATTACAAAATGTAATACATATCAGAAATTCGAAAATTTGTTTTGGTATTTTTTACCACGCCCACAAATACTGCCCTTTTAATATTTTGTTTTGTTGTGTCGCCATCTGAAGCCCGAGCCTAACATTCTTTTTTTATCTTGGGTTCATTGTACTGGAACTGGAAGAATAGGTTATAAGGAAGAGAAAAACGGGAGTCGTGTTTGTGGACGTTTGTCTTAGACTTATCAATAACAACACGAAAAGATGTTACCACAGCGTTTAAAATATTGAAATTAAATTAGGTAAAACTGACAACACTGCTCAGACTAACAAAAATTAGTCCAACACCTGAAACACTGCAAGGTAATGAATTATATTGAAAAGGAATTAATAACGAACATAGGATGGAACTGCGCTGTGAGGGCTATATAACTGTTTTTTTCTCTGCCATATCAAATTCTAGCCACGGCTTTTAAAAACTCGATTCAAAAATATATATGTAGCATTGGGGTTAGTAGCAACCAAGTTTTTAAATAGCATCAGTAAACTTGACTTGGTAGTGAAAAACTGTTAGAAACAAAAATATAGCCCATACAGAACCGTGAAGACTGATGTATAAAATGTTAAGATGGAAAAAAATGGCAACATAGTGAATAAAATACTAAAATAGTGGTATTTGTGGGTGTACTAAAAAAGTAATAGAACTGATTTTCGAATTATTTCTTTGAATTTAATCTTTTTTTATGAAAGGCGAACCACTCTAGAGTGCATCCTTCACTCATAGAAAAGAGCATCTTCATATTGATGGCAGTGAGTTATCAGAGTTCTGACATCAATATTATGTAAACAGTCATCAGCAATGTGAAAGTTAACAGAAAACTTAATGAAAAAAGCCATCAGAAAATTTTGTCATATATCGAGTATCATCAATACTACAACTGTGGTGACTATCAATTCAATAACACATTTCATTAATATGTATAATTCATCTAATTTGTCAAAATTTATTTTTCAAAAAGGAAATTTTTAAAAAAGAAATGATGTTACAAAATTTTGTTCGAAAAAGTTTTCAAAAAAGAGAAGAAATGCATAATTTTTATGTAAATTTGTTATCACAGCAAGTATTGTCTAAGCATAAACAAATATTTATGACTACAAAGAGAAAATATAAATGATAACACTTAGTCATCATATGCCCCATTAGTTATATAACAAATATAATGAGAGCAAAGAAAGAAAGAAAATATTTTCTCGTGCACAGCATACATACAATTAAGATATGATAATTTCAAAACGCACCAAAATGGGGAAAAGCCCGCGTTATTTCAAGAAAAACGCACCGACTTTTTAAACCCCATTTTTAACAACCAATTTTGTGTTATAAAAAATGTAATATTCTTCTTTGATCAAGAGTTATTGATCGCGGCAATTATTGTTATAATTAAAAAATAAAAATATTTCTCGGCTTTAGCCAGGGTTGAACTTGAGCCAGACGAATGATACCATACCATCATCATATTAGAAATATTAAAATAAGTTCGACTATTTATCATTAATACATACATAATATTTTTATATTAAAAACCACGATAATGAAACAGCTTGAATGGTATGTCATCAAATTCGTTTAATAGCTAGAACTTGTGTTTGTCAAACTTCGCCTCTAGTACGATTCTGTTACTTTTGTTAAGATAATGGTATCTTATTAATAATTATAACAATATTTTTTCAAATTTATTATTCAACAATATTATTTAATTATATTCGCTGTCGAAGGAAGCTTTTACTGCCTATTATCAGGTACACAAAATACAGTTGCTTACTAACTGCAAGGGATGAAATATGTCGAAGAAATTTACTACTATCGGATCATTAAAAGTTACAGAATCGTACTAAAAGCCATCCAACTCTCTCTATTAATAGTAATTTTATCAAACACAGTATAAATTTCATTTGAGTTTTCATAATCGAACAGTAAAAATCAGTTGCCTAGAGTAAAAATACGAAAATTTGCCAGAATTGTAACAAATAAAAGATGAAGTTTACCCTAATCAATGCAAACGATTTGGAAAAACTTTATAATTTAATTAATAGTTTAGTAACATGTCAATTACTAAAACAGCATCTGTGTCTGCATTTATTGCAATATTTGACAAAGCACTTGACTTGATCATTTAAAGTAAAGCACGATAAATCGATATGTTTATTTTTCTATCGAGAATATGTATAATAGAGCAAGATTGTCTTACTTTGTGCATACCCAGCAAAAACTTGGTAATGTGTTGCACTTACACAGAAAAAAATAGATGCCATATTGATAAAAAAATTGCCCTATTTTTATCAAATTTCCTGTGAAAAAGATTTTTTGCCGGATTGATAATTCAAATTATTAAGTAGAAATAGCTTTTTCACTTAAAAGCAAAAATTATGCAGTTGAAAAAAATTGTTGTTAATATGTTAAATATACTTAACAAAAAAAAATTGTTAAAGAAACAACAACTCTTCACTGTTATATGACAACTTTTTATATTTATTTATTGAATAACAATCAATAATTCGGAAAATTTTTTATTAATTGCATTTTACTAAGAGATATTTCCAAAAATTCATTATTAATAATAATTTAATTAAGTCAATGCAAATTTTATTAAATTGATGGTTTTTTATTAATAACATAACTTGATTGAAAAAAAAACGCATCTATTTTTTTCTGTGTACCTAAGAACATACTTTTCAATATCATAGTATTTACCACGTGCATTACTTATAATTAGTTACCCAATGACTTGCTTAATATCTGTTGTATATATACATGTAGAATATTTGCAATGAAAACTGAATAAAAGAATACTTGGATTTGCATAGATAAGGTAATAGAACCGGGTTTAAAAATGGTTATAAAATGAAAAATGCAGTATATCAATATTTGCTTTCATAAATTTTGCTGTTCTGGCAACTTCACTATTCGTGTCATTCGTTTGGCTGTTATTACGACTTACAGGTTATGAATGCTCGGTGTAAACGTAATGTTAACATTACATATGCGCTGCTAGGCTCGTTCAGTGCTAAAACCCATTTCCGTACTTAATTTAATTCCATAACGTTTTAATTAATTTTTATGGAAAAAGTTATTAAGAAAACGATTGATTGGTACTTTTATCTAAAAAAGCTTTTTGTAAAGGCAAGCATACTTCTATAAGTCCTTTTTCAATACATATTTTTTGTTAGAATGCATTTATGTATAAATGAGACATTTATACCATGTTTTAAAGTCATGTCTTTTTTATGTTATATAAAGTTATCCGCCACATTTTATGTATTTACGAGTATTTAAAACATCTTCAGCTATTTTGATAGCTATTATCGACATCCACTCGTAAACCAAGTACTTATAGGCAATTAGCTTTTTTGATGGCTTTTTTGTAATGACATTTAGAAGTAGTTATTCGCAAGCGAGAATGGTAAGTACATGCCTCCAATGACATCGCCATGTTAAAATAATGACTTAAAGTGCCAAAGTAGAAGTAGTGAAGAGTATGTATATTAACATTTTAACACATTACTTTGCAATAGAAGTTTTCGCTGGGTACCTATAATAAGGTGCGTTTTCCACATTATAACTCCGTGTTCTGACTGTGCTCTGCAAATGAAACATGAAAATTTTGAGCACTTGAATAAACTTGTTTCTTACATTAACACAAAAAGTTGAGTTGAATTGAATTTGATTTGGTGCCACCGGAATTTAAAAAGCGCACCGAAAATGTAAAAAAAAATCGCACCACGCACCCACTAAAGAATTTTTCGCACAAAAAATTGCAACTTCAGGAAAGCTTTTCGCACAAGTTTTTTTTTATAGAAATTAAAAATCTTGCATGTATAAAGAAACATTGAATTAAATATTGAAATATTTAAAAAATAAATACAAGAACTTTTATTAACCCTTGTAATTTGCAAACAATAGCCCTATTTTCTTATTGAAAAAAATAAAAATTACTTCACTACTATTATTCTTAAGACCGCATGTGCGAATTTTTTATTATTCGCATACAAATAAAAATAAAGGTCATGCTAAAACAATGAATGGTGCAAATTTTAATTTTATTATTTGCTATCTTTAAACAATGAAAAATTTGTATTTTTACCAGCTATTTGAAAATAATCAAGCAGAAAAATAACAAAAAGTAGCCATCAGATATTATCACGTGCCGTTAATAAAACAGCTACTCAAACGCAATTTAAAAAGATACTTTAATGCATGTTCAACGCCAAATAAGGCTTTAATTTGATAAATAGTCATAATACGTATTTTAAGTATATTAAGTTTAACTTTGTAACATAAACTAGTAAGGCAAAACTTAACATGTGATACTTGTATTAAAACAAGATTGAATAATAATACGAATAGTCTACGCAACAATTAAGACACAAAAAAGCAACAAAAAGTTCTTTCAAACAGGCAACATAACTGCTTATTTCGCTATTAAATGGTAAGAAATAAGCCAAAACAAAAATACATACATAAATATATTGTATATTCAAGTTCATGGCGAAGGCTTTAACGCAAATGCTGGTTTTAATGTTACACACATGTATGTGTGTGTGTACGAGTATTTTTCCAGCAGATGAAGAAAAAATGCTTGTTCAAATTGCCAATACTATTTTTGTACTGTTGTACTTGTTGAAAAAAGTGGCATTTAACAAAGTTTTTCTGAGTATTTTTATAAAATATTTACCAGATATTTTTGTTCAATATCAGCCAAAACAACTCTAAACTTCAAAAGCTGCAAAAGCGTGCCCAAAAACGTACGTATGTACTCGTACGTATAAATATACAAACGTGCGTGCGTTGCAAAAAAAAAAAAAAAAACTGAAACGTTTTTCAAATAAATAAAAATCAAATCTTAAACTTGGTCAGGCAAACAGGCAGACAGACAGACACTCAAGCAGTCTATTCAGTATCTTGGGCAAAACTTTGAAAATCCATGAGAGAAAATGTAAACGAATACTAAATGCGTGCCAATGACTGCAGGTTTTCTTTTGACGTTTTTTTTCTATTATTTATTTAGCAAGTCATATGTTTAGACCCCTTGGAGACACACGCATTAATTACATTTTCATGAATTTTGGTTGACTGTGACTTTGGCCAAATGTGTGTTGATTTTTCTTTTTTTCTTTTGAGAAATTATTGACAAATATTGTTTGTTGCAGCATGTTTTGCAGACATGCTGCAACAGAGAAAATTTGTCAAAAATTTAAAGACCAAAAAAAATTTCTCCGAATTCAACACGTATGTTGTACCGTTGATCTCATCTATAAATGTCATAACTTGCACTTTTTCTGAGTTTGAATAAATTCATACATGTGCAATATATTCGGCGAATACGACGTAATGGATACTCGGTCCATCACGTACACGCCGAATACCGAATTGTCGACGAGCAATTATGTAAGAATCATGTCTCCATAGCGACATCGTGACTGACAAATCAGCACAATCGATAATTCCAACGGCGCCACCCTCCGCCCGCACCGTTTATTACTCCTTGATATCGTCGCACTAAAAAAAAATTAATAGCTCCTATGAAAAGTCGATATGTAGACAGCTGGGAAATATAGAAAATAAGCTGTTTATAATTTTTTTGATAAGTATTAATTTTATACCAAAATATATGAAGAAAATAAATATTAACTACGGGAAAAATAGAGTAATAAGAAAAAGCAAAGCAAAGAAACAAAAAAGCAAAATAAGCGATAAATTTTAATAAGTCAAAAACAGCAGCTTTTTTAACACTTCAAAGTTTTTACAAAATCAAAGTAGCACAATAATTTTTGCAAATTGAAACAGAATATTTGTTATCAATATATACATATATATATTTTTTTAAGCATTTTTATAATTTATTGAATCTTCAAAATGAACTAAAAAATAAGTATTCAAATCTTAATACTAAATTTAAAGTTAAATATATATAACTTCTTGTAAGATTATTCATATTAAAAAATTATAAACATCTTGTTTTTTATGTTTCATAGTTGTCTATATGTCGACATTTCATAGGAGCTACCTTAATCGGTATCGGAATGCGATGTAAGTGAATTGGACTTCTCTATCCGATCCTCGGGTTGGTTCTAAGCCAGTGATATAAAGATCTATTGAGATACATATCACACCCAGGCAATACAACAGGACCAGACTGGACCCAAGTGGGCTGGCTTTACAAAAGCTGGCAGTCTATCAAACCTAACCTAACCTACCTTAATTATCAGTAAGAAACATCTGAAACATATTCTCAAACATTCAACTTTATGAACAAATATACAGGATGATTTAAAGTCATGTCTAAATGTCTAAAAGGCATGTTTTTTTTTGTTGTTTTTTTTGCACTAAAAATTTTAAAAAAAGGAAAAAAGACATGTTTTCTGTTTTTGTGTTCTCTCCTAATTATTTTTTTTTTTTTTTTTTGCTCGTTTGTAATTTTTTGAACTTGTTTTATTTTCATTCGACTGGCAAGGTGGCTACATCGATACTAAAAAAAGGATAAAAATAGACAACCATTTTTTTTTAGCAACAACAGTTGAAAAAAGACATGATTTGAAAATCATGGTGAAATTGTAACATGATTTTGGTAGCAGCTTTGAAAAATTTAAATCTTCGTTTAATACAGCTCTATGTCCTAATATTTACAGCTGTCCAAGTTTACTCATGATTAGGGAAGCTCCTATGAAATGTCGATATATAGACAGCTAAAAAACATTTAAAACAAGCTGTTTATTATTTTTTGATTGGTATTAATATTAGAAGCTAATAAATTGGATAAAATCAATTCTTTGAATTATTCATATATGTAAAAACATTTTCGTACGATTTACTATTACATTCGAAAAAAAAAAAATTATTTATATAAGTGCAAACTGCTTTCAATTAATACAAATAATTTTTTGCTTTTTGAAATCCATTTCATTTTTGCGTATGCGAAACTATTTACTAGTGCCATATTAATTATTATCATTGAATTTGTAAAAGTCATAAAAACTTACTTCCCATAACGTTTAACACAGTTTTCTTAATTCATTAATAAAACTCGCAGGGTATTTTTAATAATAAATATTGTGGAGTTGTCAGGTTTTTTTATAGACGTGATAAATTGCTTACAAACTAAAATTAAGATATTATATATTTATTACAACTTTTAAACAAATTAGCATACAATGCATCTAAAAGGAACTTTAACCACTTTAAATTATTTATTAGTTTTTCTTTTTCATACGCACAACAATTAAGTTCAATGAGAACCCCAAGCAATTAATAAAACCTCTTTTAAATTTAAGATATGAAGCCAGCAAAGAAACTCATTAGAAAGATAAGATTACATTATTATACACATATGTTTGCATGTTAAGAAAAACTAGAATAGAAATATTTATACAAAAGTGTTAAGATCATGAAAAAGGGGTAAAAATTTTCATGAAGTTTTAGTTTATTATTGGCTATGTATTAAAGCAATAATAAATAGTTCTGACTTTATAACAGTTTCTGAACTTACAACTTATTAGAAAACAATCTAGAGAAACGCTGTCATCAGCTCTAATGAAATATCTCGAATTAAGCTTAAGTCATAAGAAACAATAAGCAGGCAATTAAAAAAAAGTTTCCGAACTTGTTAACTTGCACTGACGGATCTGCAAAGCAGATCCCCCTGAGGACTTTGCTGATCCCCGTTTTTGAACCTTGGTATGGGTTTCAGAAGTTCAACGCAACATAAGTCACTCGGCTTACTACTTACGAAGGAATCCTTGCCCTGTATGCCACCAGAAAGCAGAATATCCCAGCTTGGTCTACGTCAAGGCAAAACCTGTTTCCCGGAGGCGCTTGAGGTGTTAGTATTGAAAACCCACGTTGCTGTATTCTTTCTTTCGCATTTTAACTGTATCAATGCAAATAAAATTTGAAGGCAACACAACGCTTGCCGGGTTGGCACAAAAAACATTTTTCTTTTTCAATTCTCCATAATTTATTTAAAATAGTAGGACAGCAAGATGATTGTTTGAGAATATCTTTCAAAGGTTTACAAGTCTACTGAAGATTAGGGTAGCTTGTATGAAATGTCGACATACGAGTATAGACAGCTAGGAAACATATTTTTATATATTTTTTTAAATAGTTTAAATAGATTAAATATGTCTATAAATAATGGATATCTGTTATAATATTTTTTTTTCACTCCAGTAATCCCCTGACTTAAAATTTTTAGAAAAATGTTAAAAGATCAGGTGCATAAAGCTACTTTTTTTCTTTTATAGTTTAATACATCTGCTGCAGCGTAAATAATATAATTCTTTAAAATAAAAATAACATAATGATTTTGTTTATTTAACACCATATATGCACTTATGTATAGTTATTGATTCTTAACAAAAATGTTAAACAAATTTGTCGCCAACTAAAAGATCAGCAAAAAATATGTCTGAGCAACTGCTTAAACTACTGAGGGTCGTTTCTTATGGCCAAAATATTTTCAAGCATACGAGTACACATATAATGCAAATAAAAAAGATTAAGATAACTTTTGACACTCTGCTTAACTTTGTAAAGTTTATTTGAGAAGCTTGTGGTTTTGACTAAAACCAAAGTTTTATTATAAAAAAAAATATAAACATATAAAGCAAACTTGTTACCAGTATTTAAAATAGAAATATGAATAACTAAAACACAAACAAAAATAAAATAAAAAAAAAAAACTAGAAAAAATGTGTTGCTTTGGCAACAACAACAATAACAACAAAATAATGTTGCAATAGTAATTAATTGCCTTAATAATAATTCCCACCGTAAAAACCACACACAGAAGAAAAATAAGAATAAATTATAGAAAATATTTGCTGAAATTTAAAACAGTGAAAATAAAAATCATGAATTGCCTGCAGAGAAATTGTGCATAACATATATTTTATATATGCACATTATAATTAATGCTCAAATTTTGCTAGAAAAAACTTGCACAGAAATGGGAAAGGGATGGGAGTACGCTAATAAAGTCACTTCTGATGCACTAAGCACATGTTTTGTTTTAAGCAAAAGCTGTTTATACATAAGACTTACAGAGAAAACAAATTTGTTTTGTTTTGTTCAACTCAAGCAAACACGTTTCTTTGAAATTCAGATGCTTTAATTAACATTTATTGTATAATAATTCCTTTTACAGAAAAAAATAAAATTAAAATAATAACCCAGGAAGCGTACGTGAAAAAATTGACCTTGTAAATTAGAATGAAATTTAATTTTAATGAGGTCTAATTATAATTTAAAAAAAATAAAATCATACTAATTTTGTATACAAATTTATTATTAGTATGAAAATTAAGGAGCATGTTTAGTACCATTCACAATTTTCAGCGTTGTCAACTCGGTGCTTTTCGCATCGTTTTTGGTGTTTATTTGTGCGAAAAACTTCTTAGCTGGTACGCGGTGCACTTTTTTCCAATTTTTGGTGCTTTTTTTAAACTTTTGGTGGCCCCATTCAACACATCTTTTTGTTCCAGTATGAAAAAGAAGTTTTGTTTGCTCTTGCGATATTACGATAGCGACAACTCTTCGTTTAATTATTCAAGTGACATGGTTTATAACAAACAAAGCTATACTTAATGATCTCAAGATCCCTTTAGTCAAAGACGCTATAAAAGAATTTAGTTCTAGATATCTAGAAAGACTGAGTCATACAAATGCGTTAGCCATGAGCCTATGAAATGAGACAGAGGATGTACGTAGCAGGTTACATGTTCTATACTTGACATTTGCATGAAAATTTGTTTAATATATTGTATATAAATGTATACAGTTTTATATAACATATAACATATAAACATATAAATGTATACAGTTTTCTTTTTTTTTACTTATTTTAAGTATATTTTATAAATTGTACATACTTATTATAAATACATACACATATTGTAAAACCATATGCTTACTATGGATATTTTCCACAATTTTAAGTAACATTTTCATAGGTAGAGTTTTGGTTTTTGCACTATGGGGCATTAACAACTTACCTTGCATCTATTATTAAATTTATTTATTGTTGCATAAATTACCAAGATATACGATATGCGCATATATACGTATTAATTTACGCAAAATATTTTACGCCAAAAAGTTGTGGATCATTTCTTTTTTCTTTCTTTAGTCCTATTTTCATCCATATATGATCTAGAAACTAAATCCGCTCTAATATGGATTACCACAAAATTGCATTTATATATACTCCAGATCACCGTGTAAAATACATCTAATTTGCAAAAGTCTAATACATCTAGTACATCCAAAAATGATGTACTTGGCAAAAAAAAAAATTGATACCCTTATTGCTTTATTTGAAACGAAGGGTTACCACCTCATCGCATTTATATCAAAACACGAACTAGCACGAATTTCAAAAAAAAAATCTACTAAAGATCACAATAAGTTAATTTGGCATTTTTATAACAAACAACTCCGAACCAAAATTTAAAAACCGTTCATTTTTACAGAATAAGGAAAAGAAAAAGAAAAAGGACGTGAATAATTGTTCTTGGACAAATTGTATATACAGGTGGAGGCGTATTAAAAAACCATTCTTATGATACTGATATTGTATATCTTTGTAAGAAAGTACATTCTCAAATTGACAAACAGGCATGACCTCATGAGAGGTCAAAGCTGGAGCCGAAATATTTTAGATGTCACTTTAAATAGCTCCAAGGTTAATTTTTAAGACGGCACTTTTTTGGCGAGCCACTCTAATATACATATGTATATTAAATACAATTTCATACAAGTCTTTAAAGTATGTGAATTTAATTATACTGGGTACAATAAGAAAAGGGAATGCATATATTTGAAGTAATACAGTCTCGCTGCCGTAGTTTACTTATATCATCTCAAGAAATCGGAATATATAATTTTTTTAAATTAGCTGCCATTTTTAGTTTAAAAATATTGTTTTTGATCGTTTTTAACAATTTTGTGAAGAACTTATTAAATAGAATTCATAAAAAAAAATTTGGTCAGTTTTTCTTCACATAACGCGTTATTTCTTTCATTTTGGTACGTTTTGAAATTTCAAAGTTGTCAACGCTGATAATTTCTATGGAAACATTCACCAGCACAAAGAAGCCAACCTAATCATCAGTAAACCTGTGAACCTTAAAGGAATATGCTCAAATATTTAACGCTATATTCCATTATTATCAAGAAAGTAATGAGAATTAAAAAAAAGGTTTTATTTCAAATTTAAGTAGCAGCTTACGTTGTGCTTTTCAAAATACTGAGAGCAGCCGTATTTTCACTTATGGAAAAGGCTGTACAAAAACTAGGAATCATTATAAAACTTACACTAACCTAAATGTAAAATAATGGCTTTTTGATTATTCGATTACTTTTTGAAACAAAAAGATATTGGCAAAATTTACATGCAAAAAATGTTTTACCATTAATTTCAGAATA
Organism: Thecocarcelia acutangulata; assembly: GCA_914767995.1. NCBI lineage: Eukaryota > Metazoa > Arthropoda > Insecta > Diptera > Tachinidae > Thecocarcelia > Thecocarcelia acutangulata. The sequence goes on from OU612094.1 coordinate 113,499,905, forward strand.
ACTACGAAAAAGTAAGAAATAGAAAAAAGTGAATGGCATTAATGAATGTGGAGCTATTCTAGAGATATGGCGGAATGCTTAAGAATGATTTGTTTGGTAAATTTGACTCAGCTTGCAAAAAAATGACAATGAGAAATTTTCGTAGAGTAATTCAAAAAATATTGCAACATTGTTGCACCAGTTAAGTTCGGAACGTGACAAACAAATAATATGATACTCATTCACAGTAAAAAATTTCTAACGTATATTATTAGAAAGAGTAATTACTTTTTATCACTAGTTATTATTTCATATATAGATATAAGCAGGTGTGTTTGTGTTTTTTTTTTTTTTTTTTTGTTTACAAAAGGACATCTATTAGTACAAACCAATTATACATTTAGTAACTTTCATTTCACGTTATTATAAAAGTTTACAAACTTATCCATTATATTTAATTAGTTATTTATGGAAATTGACTTCAGTTATTTAAGCAATTTTTAATGACAACCTTTCATTATCTTCAGCTAGTTAATTAAATGTTAATAAGAAATTTGCTTTTATGTCATGGCACTTAAAATAGTAATTCATTAGCGAAAATAACAAGTACTTGCTCTAATGACATCACCCTATTACAATAAAATAATTACGAATAAAGAATACGAGTAGTGATGAGCTGATCATTAATATTTTAATTCATAATTGCAATAGAAATTTTCTTCGGACCTGTCGATATGATTTAGAAAATTTCATACAATTTTATGCATTATAAATATTGAACGTAGCATGATACACGGCTAGAAATGTCGCTCTGTTGTCTGCTAATCAATTACTTTAAAAGCGTCGGTCTATATCATAAATGGAATATAGGTAAAACATAATAGAAAAGAGACCGAAAATATGTAAAGTAAAATATGTAAAGTATGTATGTAAAGTATATAACCTGTTTTCTTATCGCAAAAGAACAGAGTAATAAAACTAAAATTACGAAAGCTATAACGGTGGCTACGTACTCGTGTAGCTGTGTTCTCGCCAAACCATTAGTAATAATAATAAGCTATAATAAAAAACTATGTAAATTATTATATAAAATACAAATACAAATTTGAAGTACACAAAATGTAAAAATAATTGGTGCACCAGCACATGTGAACTAGGCAGCTGCAAAATACACACTGACAAACAATGGAAGGGTTTACTCCGCAAGAGCATGGAATATTTATGTCTTGAGATTTTGAATTAAAAACAATAATGAACGATTTGGCGCATTTTCATCTAAATAGTGACACCAATAAACAAAACCTCAGTTTCTGGGTCACTGAAACTCTGCGTGTGATGCATTAGAAGCTGTTACATTCAATGTTACTGTGTAGTGCGGTGCTTACGCGAGAAGAGTGATTGTACCGTATTTTGAGGACTCCATCGGCAATACAAATAAGGCCTCGTTATGCGAACGTTGATGTTAGAAAAATTTAACGCATCCTAACGTACAGCCACCACCACAAGCTTTTCTATTTATTGTTTTTTGTGTTTTGACGGATATTATTAGAGCATTTTTCTTTTTAAATTCTCAGCAATTTATTTGGATTGTTGGGTTATAAAGTTGAATGTTTGAGAATATCTTTCAAAAATTTCCAAAGTCTATTGATGATTAGGGTAGTTCCTATGAAATATCGACATATAGATAGCTGGGAAGCATAGAAAACAAGCTATTTATAATTTTTTACTGGTATAAATGTTAGAAGCTTAAATAGCGAATAAAAAACTTAATTGTCAAAATTTGAATAATTAATTTGGGTCACTCTGTAAAAGGTAGTAATCCCTGCAATGCTTTAGTAATCAGATAATTCACTACAAAGTTATATTATATTTCATGGTGCTGCCTAAACCTAATGAAGTTAAATTTTAAAAAGTGTAAATATATGTGTTTCTATCGCAGATCTCATTCAATATATTTTGGATGGAAATATGTTGATAATGTAGTATATAATTGATACCCATTCCGATTTGGTGACTAATTTGGACCCAAAGCTTATTTTCATACACATATTTTATTTTGAGTACTATGAAAAAATCTCGCGCTGTCCTAGAATACATAAAACAGTGGGCAATGAAATCAAGTGACCCGCATATTACTTCTTTTGAATGATTTACACCTAAATGTAGATCTGTAATTTGAGACCGGAAATATCAAATCACAATATTGAATCAGTGCAGAAACAATTCTTATTTTGTCTTCCTGCTCTCCGATGAATCTTCCGTTTTACAAAAGTGGACTGTTGCTAATAAAGCTGCCGAGTCCTGAGAGTAAAAGAATTATGCTCAATATTACTTTTGTGCTAAATATAATTAATGGGAATATTAACTCTTGCGTTTTTAATAAATAATATATCTCTTTACATATCTTTAAAGGATATTATTACAACTCGCAAATAGTTACAATAAGGATTTTATCTTATAGATAATGTTTCTTTTTTTTTATTGCAAATTAACATTAAACTGAAAAGTTACTGTTAACTTAACAACAGTTTGTCACAAAGTGAACTGATAAACTCACATGTGAAATGGACAGCTAAGGATGCACTTGGAAATCTGGCGGCCACCTACCTAACAGCAAGTTTATCCTAATGGTAACTTTGAACTTTAAACATTTAAAGCTGTCATATTTTTGCAGAAAAATTTAATGGTGACTTTATCGTTCACTTTAACTTTATCGTTAGGATGTAATAATGACCATGCCATTAATGTGCCATCACGTCCTACATGGAATTTTGTGCTTCTGTTTATTCTATAACTAATTCTGCCAACTCTGATCGGTTGTTAAGAATTTAATCGGAGATTAATATATAGTGATTTTTCACTAAATACAAATACTATAAGATGTAAAATAATTTATTTTCTTTTTATTTATATTTTTTATAATGTGTATTTTTATAAATAAATATTAGAATTTTCACTCAACTATATTGAACAGTAGTTGTACTTGTACATGTTAAACGCAGTACAGAACACGTTGTTCATATCGGTCTAATTATGAATCATTGTGCAGATATGGAATGTGATAAAAAAATCGCCAATATTAGTTAGAATTAGTTTCCGAAATCCATCAGTATCTGGTTTAATAGTTTAAATGAAGAAAATAAATTAAAACCATTAAAAAGCTATTTCAACAAAGTATGTTTACAGCTACTAAGAAAGAATCGCAGCTATTGTAATTTTTGCTAAAAACTAGTCTTTTGGATTTTTTTTTTAATTTTTAATATTTTATTACTAAGTTGAAATAATTCAATTCATTTGGGATATAGCCAAAATGAAATCCACAAACTAACGTTATCATAGAATTTTCACTCAGAATCTATACGAATTTTAGGTGGCTAATAATTTCGACTCTTACTTAGCTACTCCAATCTACAAAATGTGAATGCGAGTAAGTGCAACAAAATCAAATGTTATCATAATAAATATGTTGCTTGAAAAAAAATTGGGGCACATGCAACCCGATTGCAGCAAAGCTTTGTGTCTGTTGGGATCTTTCTTTTGTCCATCACGCAAATGTTAGGGAAATAATAAATTGTATTTTTGTTTCATATATTTTTAAGAATTCAATATAATTTTAATTATTAATAACAGTTGCAAAAGTAAAATCGCTTATATTCTTTTAAAGTAATGCACCAAGAAGTGTTGTGTTATTTATATAAAAGAACGTGTTGAACCACTATATGTAGCATAGGTGTGACATTCCTGTTAGAAAAGAAAACTTATGTTCTTTTGCCGTTACCATTAAATAGCTTAAAACAACGTAATATGGCAAAAACGTTATCGTGGCCGGGGGTCAGCTTAGAATGTACACATAAAATAAAATAGTTAGAAACCACAAAAACTGAAACCGTAAGCAAGGACTAAAAACAACAATTTAAATATTCTAATATTACATGATGTTATTTTTCTGGTTAAAATTTAAATCTGCCTTTGTTCAAGAAGGATTTTTTTTTTACTTTTAATTATAGCAATAATTGCCGTGAGAAATGCATCTTGATCAAAGAAAATACGTAATAAAACATAAGAAAAATAATATCTTGTAATATTAGAAATATTTTTTAACAAAAGTTCGACTATTTATCATTAATACATATATACAAATCCAGATTTTCTTTAAAATCACCAAAAAAATAAATTAACAAATTTGCGAATCTTTACTTTTTATCAACTTTAAAAGAAAAACTAAATTAAATACACACTGCATTATGTTATTTTTGTAAATTGAAATACTTTAAAATAAATATTTTAAATTTTAATTTAATCCCTCTCTAACCACTAACGAGAATTGGAATTAAAAAAACCTGATCCCTCATATTAATCGTCTAACTTCCTCTTCTTAGTGGACTTTGAAAGTCATCATTATCCAGTGTCACTGACTGGAAAACACATGTTCCTTCCTTTTTTTTTTGTAAACAAAAAAAAACAATTCAAGTTTTTCTTTTTTCGCCATCTAAAACTCAAATAGAGCAGTTTATATCCAACAATTATTTCTCTCTCTAGCTGAAAATAAACGTTTCAACATTATTTCTATTAAACTAAAATTGCAATAATTAAAATAACAGTTTAAATGCGCTTTTCCCAATATAGAAACTATTTGAACGAATTTTTCAAACTTCCTCTAGCAGGTATTAGCACCTTCGAAAAACGAAAGACTTAAGCAAGAAACTCAAGTGTAATGATAACTTGCCGCCAACAGTAATGACTGCAGTGAATACAATTGTTTAAATAATTGTAGATTATTTGGATGTTTTAAAGCATGGACTTGTTTTTAACAGCAGTATTTCATAAAAAAAACAAAAAAAAAACTTACGAATTTCATATTGATGATTTTTGTGTATGTGATATTGTTGTTCGCAAAAATGCTATTGAAAGCTATTTTTTTATTTAATTTTACAGTTATAATTTTTTTTGTATCACAACTAAGCACTAATTAGTTTAGACTTATTTAAATTATATTTAAGAAAATCACTTGAATGAATTTATTTTAATTTTTGAAATACTATTTCTTTCTTTGAGTGGACTTGTTGTACTTTTTTTTCTATATATTGTGAGCTTTAATTATTTGGTTTTGTATACTTTTTTTTAACAAATTAGTTAATGTTGTAATAAATTACAAAATATATATTTTTTTGCAGTTATTACTTATTAACACGATTCGCGTGGTTTTTTCTTGTTAAAAGCGAGTTTTCTTTATTTATTATTATTTTTAATTAAAATAGAGCACGAATTTTTAAGAGCAACACAAAAGGTATTCGATTTGTTTGCTGTTGATTTTCTAAATGGAAAATAAATCAAATTTGAACAAATAAGAGAGTGTTTTTGAAAGAAACGAAAATAAACTTATTTCGTACGTAAAGTGTTAACTGTGGAAGTAAAACGGTTAATGATTTTCAACGGATATACTTTGTTGGTTTTATATTAAACATTAAACACTCACTATCAAATCAAATCAAATAACAAAAACAAAACATGCTCAAAAATCACTCACAATATTTGTAAAGCAACTGCTTACAGCAGCAACAGCAGCAGCAGCAACAAACAAAACAAAAGCTTGAAAACACAAAGCAAAGATTGGAGACCAGAGCACTATCAACCAAATCAAATACAAACCAACCACCTTCAATTCAATTCCAATTGAAGGTTTATGCTAAAACAAGCTCTTTTTTTGTTATTGTTTTTGTTGAGGTTGTTTGACTTTATTCTCTGTATGAAAACCGCACAGTACAAGGGGTGAAATAAACCTGCTGGCAATGAGTAAATTTTTTTTTGAGTTGTTTTACTGTAATTTTTTTTTTTCATTAAGAGCAAAACAAAGAGTTATAATTTTTCCCCCTCAAGTACGAGTAAATTTCTTGCTTTAAATGAGTCGTATTCTTTGCAATTAAAGTTGACAACTTTTACTTATAAACATAAAGAAAATAAAAAATGTGTTTTTTAGCATTTCATTTTAAGTGATTCATATTTTTATTTAATTCATGTTATTGGAAGTTCACTATACCTTTCACTGTAAAATGCTTAAAAGTGCATGAGTGTTTGTAATTGGTTTGCAATGTGGAGATGTTAATGGAATTGTAATTCTTAAAATTTAATTGCATTGTCCTCCAAATCGTTTAATGTTTTATGAACAAGTGTTTTAATTAAAAGCGTTTATTTATTTTATTTTTTTAAATAATAAATGTAACGGAAATGTTATTTTCTAGAATATTGTGAATTAAGCATAAAAGGACTGATTAACGTGCAAAACTTATAGATATTTGATTCACAACATACTCGTGCACATACATATTATCTAAAAAATTGGAAAGCTTAATTAATCGATAATACATTTTATACTATCTATTAACATATTTTAAACAACACTACTAAATATTATTTATTTAAAATCTGCTTAGGACTTTTAGTAAGACAAGTTGACAAGAATTGCCGATGGGAACTTAGTTTGTTGTTTTTCTGTGTAGTAAACTAAGTTTGTATTCAGGGCTGGGTAGTATTTGAAATACTTGTACTTGAAATAAGTATTTTGTATCTGTATTTCAAATACACGAACTGAAAGTATTTCAAATACATAACTTAAAATACATAACTTATTTTCTATTGTGTATTTTAAATATATGTGGTTCAAAAATACATTTTTACAAAATACATTTATTTATTATAATAAATTCAAAATAAGTTATTTCATAAGCTAATGTGCGGGGCACACGGGGGTTAGGGGGTAAAAAGAACAAAAGTGGACTTACCGAAAGATCTGCTGCTAGAGGGTGAAGGGACGCTTGTCTGAATAATGTATTCTTCCTCCTGATACTGGTTCCTGCGAGTTGCAGGGCAGAAGCGGTAGGCGGAACTTCTGATGAAGGCGTCTTCAGTGATGGGCCTATGATGGCGAGATGATGCGACCATGGACTACTTGGGAGAGTTGTTGTTGTCGGATTTGACCAATTGTCTCAACCGCGAGTTCGTCAGATTCTTCTGATGACAGTTGGTGAATACGTTGCTGGACACCAAAGTTAACCAACTTTGATTTACGGATGAATCCAACGTACGTTGTTCAGGCAGTTTGAGTCACGCTTACCTTGAGCTGGAGTTTTCTTCCCTTCGTCTATTTGCCCTTCAATACTCGTATGGTAACTATACTAGGGAGACCCTTGTAGTAACTTTGGCTTCAGAATGGTTCCTTATTTTTCAGTTCCTCTTGTTTTTCGGTTTTTAACAATAATTTTCTTGTGTAGGAAAAAAACACTTTTTGCTTTTCCAAAAGACTTCAACTTAGATTTATTTGTTCATAGATAAAAGGGTTTGTGAGACATTCACTACATACACACAGAACTGCAATTGGATTTTCACATTTTAATAATTATCGAAAACAAAAGAAGTTGTACACTCAGAAACGAATACAAGAAATCAACAAGCAACGACTACGACCATTAAAATGTTTACCATTTTGCAATACTGCAATTCAGCTTTCAATTGTTTTGTCTAGAGCAAATACATTTTTCACCAATCAGGTGATATCAATAAGAATTTCCACATACTCACCACCAGCTATTTCCCAACGCTTTGGATTATATACAGAGAAATAATTGAGATTCATTCAAAGAAAAACCAATTTAGAATATTTCTGTGGCAACGTTAGTATTTACTCTGTCATAACTTGAAGTGTTGTCGCTAGCAGTGTATTATCGTTTTTAATATAGTTTAGTTCACTATACACATAGTAGTATTGAAATTTTCATATTTCTATTACTACAATTCTATCATTCTAAAATATGGTTGAATGCAATAATAATGTTTTAAAAAATAATTTCAGTACAACAATATATTTTGTAATGCCCAATAATAGACTATTTTTATTTTTTTTAACTTTTAATAATATTAAAATATTAAAATAAAAATAAATATTCTGGTGAAAATAGTTGTAAAATACACATGCGAAAACAGAAGGGTTTGGATAAGAATTTATATATACAAATATATTTATGTATTTTAAATGTATATGAATATATGCGTATTTTTACAGATTTACGGACTAGAGCAAAAATGTACAAAAAATCGAGTTTTAATTATAAATAGAGGTCATTTAAGTGTGTACCTATGTATACTTATGTAAACATAATATTGTGACTTTATATATTCTGACAATTTAATTACAAATTTTTCAATAATATGGATGGGAGTGATTATATTATCTAGTTGGACATCACAGTAAAATTTTAATTTTTACAATAACAGTTTAGCTATGATACAATTACTATAACTAAATATAATAATAATAATAATAATAATAATAATATAAATTTATAATTCAAATTTCAGATTTAAACCATATTATGTGGTTGTGTTCAACCTTATAATTCAACTATAATATTTTGCCCTTGGAATATTGTTATATCAACCATATTTTTCTTCTACGTGTTGATGGGCTGTTTTGAATACTTTTGAACATTTTTCCATAATAAATTTGCCACGTGTCTATTTCACGATCGTCAAATATGAACTGTCAAAACTAATGTCTTGAAAGTTCATATTTGGGAGACACCCGGTACAACACTTTAGTTCACAGTATTTTGGAGTGTTGTGGAACAAATTCAAGTTAGTAAAAGTTAGGCTGATTCTGAGAGTGAGGGGTGAAAATAGAAGCTAAATTAGAAGACCCGTACAGCGGCGTCTGTATATGTTGGTTCGAGTTTTTTTTTTAAATCGAGCTTCGAACTTTGCAGTCAAGTGCCGATTTTCAGCATATTGTTTATATGTTTTTTTTTTTTACTATAACTCGTCGACTAATTGATATTTGCTAGAGACCTGTTAATAATTAAAATTTAAGAAAAAAAATTGATTTAGAATATTTTTGTGGTGCTTATTTTTTTATCTTGGACCAGTACTCAGGGGATGACCCCTACACGTTCAGTGCATTGTACTGGAACTAGAAAAATAGGTTGCGATGAGGAGGAAAGAGGAAGTAGTTTTTGTGGAGGTTTAACTTTAACAATAATACGAAAGACAAAAACAACTCTATTATAGAAATTAAAATGTTGGAATTAAATTAGTTAAAACCGATCAGTGACCAGTGTATATACCTTCGACACTGCTCAGATTAGCAAAATTTAGTTCAACACCTTCCACACTACAAAGTGATGAAGTGCATTCTGCTGTCAAGAAATAAAAGTGTAGCGACTTCCGTTCGCAATTAAGTTGACGATATATTCTATTTCTTTTTAGTATACGAACTTATAAAGCAAAATGTAAAAAAAAATTAATAATTTTTCATGCTTTTTGAAAATATTTTCCACAAAACTAAGTCTTTTTTACTTTTTTTATCTATAATATGCTTCTCAGTTTCTTCAATAAATTTCATTTGAAAAGAAAACAATCATAATAAAAGACTTGCGTTTTCCAGCTACATATTAATTTACTTTCCATTTTCTATGTACCAATTTTGTTCAGTGTTGGTTTTGAAGAAACAATACAAAAGAAATTATGAAAATATGAAAAAATATATACAGCCCAATTATAAATAAAAATTCCGCAGGAATTTTATCACTTTTCCCTTTTCTCCAATTATGAACAAAAATTAAGTATGAGGTTTTTTTATTTTTTCTTCTCTCCATTCGTTGAAAACATTAAAGGAAGATCAACCCGTCAATTCTTACGGACAAATATTTTGATTTTTTCTTTAATTTGAGTTGAAAAAATTACTTTATGTGGGAAATAAATTTCGTGAGGAATAAATTCCGAGAGAAATAAATTCCGTGAGAATATTCATAATTGGGCTGATAATTTTGCAATGTTAGTTAGGAATAGTTTGAGACGCCGTTTAGCAGGCGCCTGTGTATCAACATCACTGCTTTCTCTAATATCTTGATCATCGTCATCATCATTAATCACAGAATTAAAAGCGGATAGGTCGATAATGGCGTCCAACAGATATTCTGGAATTTCATCTTTGTCTTCCCCTTCTTCCTATTTTTCCTCGTCTTCCACTTCTTCAAAGGTGTTTATATACCAGCAATAAATTTTAGCGAGTATTGCATGTGGAGATTTCTTTGCTCTGTACCTGAAATGAAAATGTTTTCAATCGTTAAAATGTTTAAATTGTGCACTCTGACAAAGATATTAGAAAAATCTAAGAATTGGTAGTATGCACACTCTTTAGTTACTTTATTTCAAATGGAAGTGTTTACTCTATTTCGCCTTGCTCATCAGATTCAGTTGGTAAGTCTCAATTTACACACATCAGGTTTTCTTGATCAATTCTGCTTCAATTTTCTTTTGAACTTGCATTCACGTTCACACACAAAAGTTTTATATTGTCAAGTTTAAGTTTTTTTGCCTTAAAGTTTTCATATTTTCTGGCATTCCGTTTTAGACTTGACGGTACCGTCAAGTCTGCACCCTTTTCCACTCCTCTTCTCCCCGTTCTCCCAAAAACTCAAGACTTGACGAGTCAAACTTGATGTGTGTAAACTGGCACTAACTGTTGAACGAGTTGTTCAAGATGCTGATGCAAGAAATGAATTTTTGTACGACGTATTAACCCCAATTTTATCGAAAGCTTCCAACATGTTTACTACAGATTTTCACCCCTAACTCTCAGAGTCGACCTAACTTTTGATAACTTGAATTTGTTCCTATCGTTTCAATTCCTATCGTTTGAGTACTGCCAAAATGTTTTTTCCTAATGTTTTTTAGGAAACCTAACTAAATAAATTATAATTCGGTGACGAATTTAAATTAAATAAATTATAATTTAAATAAAGTCAGGGCATGGTGGAAACAATGATTTAGATTAAAACACGCCCGGTTTTTTTTTCACAATTACTCTGCAAGTGGTTTTTTATTTACATAATACGCTTAAAACTAAGTATTTAAGGAACGGTATTCAAATCGATTTTAATCAAAAACCGCTTATATCTAAATACTCTACTTACAATACTTATTTATTGTTTTTAAATTGTTTTGTAAGTTTTAAAATTTACTTAATAGCTTCAAATTAAAGTTATTTTATCAATTTATTTTTCTTTATCCACTTGTCCCTGCTCGGGCGCCAAAAAATTGTTACTGAGGCTGCTTTCTATAAGATCAGGAGAAAGTTTTTAGGCGAACAATGATTAAAGCCACTCAGCCAAAACATTTAATTATTCTCTATCTATATTCATCTCATATTGAATCACATATGCATTTTGTTAATTGCCCACATTGTTTGTAAGCAAGCGCTGCTGTCTCAGAGTGGTTAAAGCAGCAGATCATGATACGTCATGAGCCGAGTTCAAATCCCAGTGGGTGCTGATGAGTAGTGTTGCGACTACGAAACAGGTAGTTGTCCCCCAGCTAAAGATTTGATTATTATTTTTCTTGTCTTCTTCAATCAAAAATTATTGATGACAGCATATTTGTATTGTAAAAGATCCTTCTTAAGAAAAAATTTAAGAAACCCGATGTACATGTGTACCAACCAAAAATTTAATTTAAAAACTTTTAGTACCAAACAATTTAGTCATCTTTACAAAACGTATCATGTTTAGCAACAAATACTTTATTATAATTAAAAAAAAAAAAAGTCCTTCGCTTGAATCGAAGCATCGTTTGTGTTTCAAGTCTTTTGTTTTGCAATAAAGTTTTTAACATCTGTGAACGCTTTAATCTTATAATTTGTCATTACAGTACATAAGTTTTTATGGTTTTTATTCTTGTACATGTTATATGACACAGAAGATAATTAGTTCTTTGAGTCAATGCCTTTGTATTTTAAAGAAACTTTTTTATAAACTTAATGACCAAAAAACAAAACATCAACAAGCCATTATCATAAGCAGCTTATTTTATTTTTCAAACAGTTTCAAGTTCAAGGTTTTTAATATTTATGGGCGAAGTCATCGATTTAAAGAAAGACCTGCTTTGAAAAAAGTCAATAAGTTTGCTTTTTTAATTTAACATTTTTTTTTATTTCCAAACATTGACCGACTCTTGATCAAATGCAGCAGGTATGTATTATGTTTATTCTTGCGGTTGCAACAATAAAAATATGTAAATTATTTTTAATTGTTAATTGAATTGTTAAGGTTTTTTCAAATGATAAGCATCAAACTTTTTATTCAATTTTTTAATTGAAAAAGGAAGAAAAAACAAAATTGAGTTATTAGTCGTATTTTAAGTTACGGGCATAAAAACTTATTGGCAATTAAAACGCTAAACAAAAGTTAAGGATTAAACCACAAAAGTTATTGGAATAAAATAATAAAATTAAAATTTCAATATTAAATATTTATGTACAGAATTGTTCAAGTGTTAATGTAAACTGTAAAGTTAAAACTCATTTAATAAATTAAGTATAAAAGCTAAACTAAAGTCATATACCAAATATACTGACTGACTGTCATTGGAAGCTGTAGAAAATTAAATGTTAAATAAAGTAATTAAAAAAGCAGAAAAATCAAAATCAGAACTAACTGCTTGAAATATTATTACACTAACTTTAGTACATATTATATTATATTGCGTACAATTGCTACTAAACATGGTATAGTAGTTTTGATTTTACGAGTAATTTATATCACCATTAATATCTTAAAGTAACTCTATTGTCACCGTTTATGAGTTTGAAAATATTGTTGCAGGACAGACACTGAAAAAAAATAAAAATATATGTATTAAATATAAATATATACTTATTAAATTTACATAAATTATACATATACATTAAATATACATAAATTAAATAAAAAATCAAACCACATACGTACACAACATACTAATACCAAGCTTAACTATAGGTATGTATGAGAGTATAAGAACACAATGGCTATTGAAATACTCATACTCTTTGTTATTAAGTAAAATGTGTGTTAGATATATACGATACATATTCGAATAAATATTTATTTATACTCTAAACTAATATATAAAGAAGAAAAGTTTGTATGTTTGTAAGAGATATGTGCATATTCTGAGAAACGCAAATCGCTTAAATTTAGCGTTTTCGATTTGAAAACGCCAAATAGGTGTTCTGAGAAACGTATAACGCAAGAAATATGGTTTTGCGATTTGAAATCACCAAATAGGTGTTCTGGAAAACGCATATCGCTTAAAATTGGCGACTTCAACTCGCAAGTATATATTGAAGTGAACTGATTGAGTTTGCTAAAACTGAACTTGCAAAAGGCAATAAAATTATTCACTATTAAAATTTAATATGTTTTCTTTTTATTTCAATAAAAAGTTTAAAGAATTTTACACATTTTCATTAAGAAAACAAAATTGAAAAATTCTTCTATTTGTTGTCAATTTTTTTTTCGTTTTATATTACTGCATATTACATATGTATTACACATGCTGTATTTTTTCGGAAAAAACTTCTAGACGCCAGTAAAACGCGCGATCCTTAGAACACCTAAAAGTGCGTTAAGCGTTTTTCAAAACGCTTTGCGGTTTAAGATCGCGCGTTTCTCAAAACATGCCTGATAATATCCGTAACTACTGGTCCAACTTAAAAAATGTTTTCAACAAAGTGTAGAGTGAAGCCCTCTGACGGACCATTTAAGTGCTTAGATTAAAGTCAAGAAGTATACCGCCAAAACTCACCAAAATTTTTTTATTGTTTTCGAAAAAATAGATTAAACCAATAGTTTTAGGAACCAAAAAAAAGTAAAATAAAAACCAACCAACGCGATGACGCTATTTTGCTTCCAATTCACGTGTCCGTCTCTTGGCCAAAGCTAATCCGTGCCTTTGTTATACTTTATAAGCTAAACGGATAAATATTGAGACATTTTCAAACATAGATAGATTTGAGTACAAAGGAATACAGCAAGCTTAGTATATTGCCATGACAATTTGGAATCAAGGGTAATTTTTTTATCTCCGAAACTATCTAGACTCATTTTTACCAAATTCAAAATATAGATACAAGAGCATTTAAAATACGAATACCCACAGCCTTGTTACATTTACAAAGCAAACACAAAAAGGGCTTGGAGAATTTCTTCTTCTCCTGAGTTGTGCAACCTACTTCGATGAAATTAAAAACGATAATAGATATACATAAGTATGTCTAAAGTAATATAATTTTTTAAGACTAGGATCGATTGGATGATAAACGGAAAACTCTCCCCTTTGCGTTAAAAGGAATACAACAGCTTTAAATTATTGCATAACTTTGATCGAAGGAGATCACGAGTATTTATTTTTGTCTGTGAAAATATCTAACTCATTATTATGAAAATCAATGTCATTTTAAAAAACGCAGGATTTAATTTCCATTAAGGTAGGGCACAGGGTGATTGAGAAGGCAGTGTCTTGTTTTTTTGATCTTTTCAACCAAGTTTGATAGAATTAAAAGCAATATGTAGCTTAAAAAATAAAAACAATCCGCTTCAATATCATATTTAAAATTTTTCTTCACATTGTTTAAGCTTCTTCTTAAATTATCCACATATAACCAGATAATTATCCGTGTAACGCGTTCCGATATATTTTTCTTTTTTTTTTTTTAATTCTCAAAATCGGCTTCAGGAATCGCCAAAATCCACCACGTCCCCGGAAACAATATGACAACCTCAATTTTCCACGTTCCACGGCCAAAACGCGCACTGAATATGAAAAACCGGTTCCAATTCGGTTAGTGAAGCGGTTCCAAGTTTTTTGAGAATTCCCAAAGTTGGCTTCAGAAAACGTATAAGTCCCCCCACTTCCTCAGAATCAATACGCCAACTTCAATTTTCGCACTAAAGCGAATGACCCGCTTATAGTACATGTTCCACGGCAAAAAAAAAAAAACGCGGACGGCATATGAAAAACCGTAAGAAACCCGGCGTGGTTTTACCCAGTTCAATTCAAATTATAATAAAGATATGGGTGGAGTTGATGAGCTCGAATAATCAATATCTTTGTATAGGATTGCTGTTCATGGAAAAAGGGGGGTGGTAGGTTTAATTTATATATTTATTAATTTATGCCTATGGAGAAGAACTCCTTACAGGCAGATACTATATACATATGTAAGTACACGCATATGAATTTAAAAAATTACAAAAATTAATAAAAAATAGGGAAAATAGCTAATTACATATACATACTTGATTTAACAATTTCTGACGCTTGGCGGCTACAAGTACTGAGCAGAGAGAATCTCATGGATCAACTTTTATTTCCCAATAACATTGCACGTTATTATTTACGCGAAGGTGGGCAAAACAAATAATGGCAGTCTAGATTAATACCTGAAGGTTGACCTCAAGATGGAGTTAGGCACTATTCCACTAAAATAGAAAAGCAGTTACGGTGCGTAATTTCCTTTTTTGGCTGTGCAAAAAAATGTTTTGAAACACTTTGTGTCATACTTAACAGGTCAGTGTACTCATTTAAGTATACCCCTAAAACTCGTTTCCAAAACTTTATTTTCTTTATGCTCGTTTCTATTAATAAACAAAAACCTGAAATTAAAATCTTAAATCCGGTTACAATAATTACTTTATTTATAAACTAATAGTGTTACTTTTTGACTGCTTTTTGACTATTTACAATAACTATATGGACGATTTTCACGGTTATATCTTTTAAATTTGACGATTTTAACTCTTATTTATCTAGCATCTACGAAAATAATTCAACTCCCCTGTATTTTCCGATATCTTTCAACTAATACATTTTCAGTGCTATTGACACTACATCTCAGTCTACAAAAAAATTTATTTGTATTTTTTTTTTTTTTTTTTGACTTGGATCAGTACTCAGGGGATAACCCCTACATATGCAGTGCATTGTACCAGAACTAGGAAAATAGGTTGTGAGAAGGGGGAAAGGGGGAGTTGAGCTTATGAACATTTGACTTGAATTTTCCAACATTATAACAGACAGGATTCACGTCTGTAGGTTACTTATTCCATAGGCGAAGCGTGCGGCCGAAAAACGCATTGTCTCTGTAATGCGTTATACGATCCCCCTTGCAATCGACAATGGATGGGCCCTGGAGGATAACTGCGTGTTACGTAAAAATGTGTGGGTTTCGGGCACAAGATCCCTAGTCTCGTCAAAGCAAAATCCATTGTAGTAACGATAGGACAGAACGCACCCTTCACCGCGTCGAGTCGAGTGTTGATACCCTAGTGTCACCGATAAGCTAATTCGCCTTCTCCTGCACACGGTCGAGTAACCCCAAAATAGACTTTGAGGCACCGGCCCAAACATGAGAGTTGGGTTTCATGTTCGGTCGGATATAGGTGGTATAAATAGTAAGGAGATCGGATGGAGTGAAGTACATTTTAAACCGTTTCAAAAAACTGAGGCACTTGAATGCTTCTTTAGAGACATGAAAAATGTGATCATTCCAGTAAACATCATACTGCATCTTCATTCCAAGAACATCAAGAGCATCCGATTTCTCAATATTTATACCATCCATGAGTACAGATAAAGCAGCGCAATTGCGGTCGTTTGTTTGTGTGTTCATAAGCAACATTAGGTCTTACGAGCGTTAAAGCGACCCTGTTTTTGTGACGCCATTCAGAGATTAATACAAGATCACTATTCAGTTATCGGCTGGGCCTATAACTGAAAGAGTACGAATGTCAAATGCTGCTGTCATCTGCGAAAGAGTGAATAGCGTTGGAATAGAAGGTCGTTGAGGAAAATAAGAAACAGGGTAGGAGAAAGAACGGAGCCTGGCGGTACTCCGGAATTAATCTTGAACTCATTTGATTGGACTCCATCTATAACAACTCGTATAGTGCGGTACCTGAGAAAGCTCGATATAAACCGAGAAAAATTATAACCGACACCAAAAAAGGTAAGTTTTGCCAGAAGTGCAGCATGCCACACTCTGTCAAACGCTTTGGAAATATCTAGAGCCACCACTTTACTTTCACCAAAATGATGGATTGAGTGACACCATTTTTCCGAGAGATATGCCATAAGATCGCAAGTAGAGCGAACCTTACGAAATCCATATTGATAGTCATAAAGTAATTTATGCTACTCTAGATACTAAAAAATGTATTTTGTATAACACAACACTTCTCTAATAAACATATTGTTATCTAATTCGCCAGAATAGGTTTGCTATACTTATCAACAAATAGACAATTTTGCAACCAAGAATAAACATTATTTAAATTGAAATAACATATAAAAGTCATTAAAGTTGAAAGGCATTCACGCAGAAAACATAATTAATAGTTTGTTCAAATCAATCATTTTAATTGTCTTGTGAAAAAACAGCGTTTTCAAACGACTTCAGATAGTTTTAGGAAATATTAATTGTTAGTGTATAAAATTTATTTTTGTGAGATAAGTTTAGTATTTAAAAATGTATTTTAATATGTTTAAACTTTATCAATATTTGAGGGTTATTGAAATCATTAAGTTATTGACCTGTTTTGATTTTTTTTTTTTTTTTTTTTGTGGCCGGTCAATAACAGAAAAACATAAAGTTCAATAAAGGTTTTCAAGCACTGAGAATAAAATTGTTTAAAATGTTTTATAGTCAAACAATTTCAAAGGAAATGAATATTAAAAATAAACTCAATTAGTAATCGCAAAAAAATATAATAATTGGAGTTGTATTTTAATAAGCATATGTGTTTAATTTTTTTTTTTTATTTTATTATTCATGTGAAAGGGGTTCTGTAATAACCTGTTCTCAATTTTTTTTTATTTATTTAACGAAATATTTTATTGCGCACGTGCACAAGTTTGCGTTTACTGTCAGCAGTTAATATTATTGTCACTATGAATCTGATCGCATTTCTCATGCAAAAAGAACAAGTTCATGTTCACCATAAAATTAAAACTTTATTTCTGAGCTTTTTATTTTGCTATAATTGGAAAATTCTACAATAAGATTAATACGAATACTTTCAACTACACAATAACTGTTTTTATTTTCATGGAACTTCTTACTTCAACTGAAAAACCAAACAGTTATAACAAGTAAATGTGTTTTTTTAAGAATTTTTTTTTATTAAGCAACGATTTTTTAACAGCAATAAATGATGATTACTTCAACAAGCATCACGAATTATTAGTAAATTTATTGCACATGACGAGACACACGACTTTTTACTTTTAGCGACTTCCTTCCGATTATTTTTTTCTTTTGTTTTGAAAACGAGATTTTTACTTTCTGTTCAAAGTGTCTGGATTCCATTGCACTTATTTCATTGATTTATTTGAATTGTTATAAAACAAATAAAAAGGTAAAAGCTTTAAGTGATTGAAGAAACATGTGTCATTTTGTAAAGGATGTTTTTATAGAGGTACAATATAACAGCTTGTTTATAAGCAGAATTCATTAAAGTTGTATTCAAAATGGCTTTTTTAGTAAGCACTCATAAAATAAGCAATTTTATTGTTGGATTTACCCATCTTCTAACCAACAATAGGGTGTTTGTTCAAGTTTGAATGGTGGATATTTCCGAACCCTGGCTACTGTACTGACATCTAAGGGGCGCTGCTGAAGTTCGTGCTTTAAAAAGTCTGGTCGAATTTTGTGCTAAAAGGAGTTCTCTGCTAACATCCACAAAAATCATTCGTATTTTATCTTACCTTTACGTATGTATATATACATATATCCTGAAATAAATTGTACAAGGAATGTGTGGATTGTGCACTTTCTTTATCGTTTTTTGAAAATTATTTTGTTTTATTTTTTTTTCTCTTTTTGATCACCTTGCTTAGTTCTTTGCGTTCCATTTTGGCTGCCTGGCTGTTTCGAAGCTTAAGGGCATAAACGGTTGGGTTTTGCAAAAGAAAAATTGGGTGTTGACAATTAGGATTACCAGACTGCTTGCTTTGCTGACGTGATTGCGTTCTGCTCCAGCATGAGCTCGCCGTTACGGGGTGGTGTTCTTGCTTGCCCATCTGGTTATGACAACTCCTACAGCCAAAAGAAAAGACCCCTGCAAACAAAAGAAAAAAATTAAACCTGGACGATACTTTGCTTACACATACCACACACTTACAACGCGTTCCTTATCTTACCATTTGTTCTTTGGCAGATCTTGTGCCAGACTCGGTAACCCACCCTCTTGGACCGATCAAAATTCCACCATGATGTCCTGGACACCGATTTGTTTTTCCCAAGTCATCCCTCAACATGCAGACTTACCCTTTCACCCTCTTCCTATGTCTTTTGGACAAATGTAAATTAATTTACTCATAAGAAAAACTATTAATTTTCTCTGTATACTTTTTTTCGCCTTGCATGTTTTGGTGTAAAAAATAATTTGTAAACTTTTATTCAAAAGAATTTTTAAAACTTCAATTAATGCTCTGGAGAAACTTGCAAAATTATAGAGAATACTTTGTGAATTAAAATTTACTTGCCCACTACTTAAACATGGGAAAATTTTATAGCAACAATTCAATTAAAAAACAATAAAATTTATTCATCTATTTATTTATATGTGTTATACATTTATTAATAAGATTTTTGTAATGAAATGAATATGAAAAATAAAAAATCTAAATGCCCAGTTACACTAGCCTACACGATCGTGCGATCTACCAAATATAACATGTGTGCTGAAAAAGTACTAAAAATTCATGCCAGAGGTCATTTAAATTATAATGCCTGAAGATTATCTTTTGAATAAAGTAAATTTCATATCAACTTATAAACTTCATCTTTATTTTATCCAATTTCAAATTTATATACCTCTATAAAAACACCTTTTATAAGTATAATTTTAATGTTGATGAAAGTTCATCAATTATTTTACAAGGTTTACATACTTATGTTATTTTTAAACAACATAAATTTATTTTCGTTAACTATAGAAAGAGATGCCACCCCTTCAGTTGCGTCTACCACAAAAAATGGCACAATGTTGAAGGAGATACACCAGATACTCCAATTGCCGCCTTTTTTTCTGCAAAGATGTTAATTTTAAGAACAATTTTTACACATTTTCAGATGATTAGTACTTTCTTTCATAGGTCATGGAAAAACACTGACAAAACAATAACACCTGAACGATTTTTTATTTTATGTATATAAATACCTGTAGCGCTATGTGAAATTTTGCAATTTTACTTGGCCCGTACGAATAGCCCTGCTGGTTGAGCTCGTCGGCCATCTCCGCATATACATATATATATATATATATATATATATATATATATATATATATATATATATATATATATATATATATATATATATATATATATATATATATATATATATATATATATATATATATATATATACATTTTTGCAGTGACCACGCAGGCCATCCATTTTGCTCGGCAACATACAGCTGCTTGGCACCATTCCAACACATTCGTTTTTTCTTAGTTTTGTCTGCTGTTCACTTAGAAATATATTGATATTACTTACTGTTTATTATAAATTTCATTTTAATAAACTTACCATCAATGCTAGGAACACAACTGCGACGAACAACGAACTTCGCCCATTGCGACGAATTCGCCAGCAAATATTCGTTGTATAAATTCGTCGTGTTAAGCACAATAACAACGAAATTTTGTGTAGATAACACAGTTTACATATAAATAATTGAGGGGGCCATATTGAGTCAGCCTATATAAAGGGTGGTTAAATTTCAAGGGCCGATGTTGATTTTGAATGAAACACAAATATTTAGGAAATTATTGTAATTTTATTTTATTATGATATATTGGTATTACTCAATTATGTATGGAACAAAATATCGGCCAAATGGGCGCCGCGACCACGGCGGCACACCTCCATCCGATGGTCCAAATTTTCGATGACCCTGAGGCATAATGGAGGTTCTATGCCGTTAATGTGCCGAATTATCTCATCCTTTAGCTGTTGAATTGTTTGCTGGCTTATCGACGTACACCTTTTTTTTCAAATAACCCCAAAGAAAAAAGTCCAACGGTGTCAAATCACATGATCTTGGCGGCCAATTGACATCGCCATTACGTGAGATAACACGGCCATTGAATTTGTTGCGCAAAAGAGCAATTGTTTCGTTAGCTGTGGGGCAAGTGGCACCGTCCTGCTGAAACCACATATCGTCTACATCCATAGCTTCCAATTCGGGCCATAAAAAGTTCGTTATCATCTCACGATAGCGAACACCATTCACAGTAACTGCCTGACCGGCCTCATTTTGGAAAAAATACGGCCCGATGATGCCGCCAGCACATAAACCGCACCAAACAGTCACTCTTTGTGGGTGCATTGGTTTTTCGACAGTCACTCTTGGATTCTCATTCGCCCAAATGCGGCAATTCTGTTTATTGACGAATCCACTGAGGTGAAAATGTGCCTCATCACTGAAGATGATTTTCTTCGAAAATTGATCATCATTTTCATAATAAGTCTGGATAACCTTAACACGTTGCTTGTCTGTGTATCTCTCCATGGTTCAAATTGAGTAAGTCTGAAATAGAGAAATGTCAAATAAAATTCGGAAAAAAAACTTGGCGTTTAGGTGTGGTTCACATTCAACATCGGCCCTTGAAATTTAACCACCCGATACATGTGTAAATCCCATCCGAAAGAGGGATTTTTGAACAAATTGTGTGAGGTAATTTATATTTTGAAAACATCTTCATAAATTTTTTACTACATGGCTTAATATAAATATAAAAAGTATGATTTCGCGAAAAATATTTTTTTTATATAAGAAACCTGATACTGTTTGTTCGTCGTTCGCCAACGAAACAATTAGAAATAAATCTATTTCAACTTTCGCTGGGTATGACGAGTTTCGACCAACGCCACGATTGTGTGCATTTTCATATACACCAACTTGTTTTATTTTTGTATATCAAATTATGCTCGATTTTATAACAATTTCTTGCTAATTGTTCAACAACAAGCTTGACCGTATTTAAGAAACAATAGCAATGACGAAAGAACTCTTCTTCAGTCCAGAGCTATTTTACGAATGCCGAAGTTTATATATCTGGTATAATATGTACTTGGGAAATATTATAATTTTTTACAAAATTAATTAACATCAATTCCCTTAAAGATCAAAACATTTCATCTAAGCTGGTTACTGGCTTTTTCGTTTGTTAATTGAACAAGTAGTCATAATATGCAGGAGCTGTGGGTTCAACAAGACGACGTAATATGCCACACAGCTGGTGCCGCATAGCTCAGATCCGTCAATTGGCTTCTAATTATTTTTTCTTTTCTACACAAAAAATGCTGCTTTGTTCAAAGGTAAAAACAAAAAAAAAATGTTTTACAACCTCAACAAAACACAAGTTATACAAAACGAAGAAATTTCAGATTTTTAAATAGCTGACAGTTCTCATTCAAAAAAAGAGTTGAGGAAAAGAGGAGTATTAAATTAAAAAATGACTCATTTTTTATAAATGCTAATACCATAAAATTGTGCCACTAGACAATTTTCTGTTTAGATACATGAAATCGCTAGTATACGCCGATAAGCCCGAAACAATTGATCACTTGCAAGGCAAGCTTCGCTGCTTTATTAGTGATATACGACTAGTTTAAAAAAATTTGTATGGAAATCACTCAAAAAATTTAGTAACTTTCATACAAAATTGCTTAACGAGTTGCTCGTCTGTGTTCTATGAACAGCATCTTAGTTTTACAGATCAATTTTTTATCATACTTTACAAGATACACAAATTTATACAAAAACCACTCAATTTTTTGAGTGGTTTCCACACAAATTGATGTGGTATTTATGGAATGTGAATGAATGATACATCTAAAAAATTTTAAAATAGACTCAAAATATTGAGTATACTTCATGAAAATTTTCCAGGTATATGATGGAAAGCGATCAATTTGGAATATATCGCTTTCAGAAGTGTTTTTATACCATTTTTTTATTGGCTTTTGAAAAGCACACAATTAAATAAACTACGACCAAACTAATAATCAAATATATGCCTCAAAAATTGAACAAAAGTAGTTATTAACGAATTCACCATCGTTAATAATTCCTAAAGATACGTATCGGCTCGAAGAGCAGGATTCTTCCACCAAGAAGAATCCTGCTCTTTGAGGCACCAGTAATTCTAGTATTTTTTTTAATTTAAAAAATTACATCTGGCAGCGCTGTTTAGCATATAAATTCCTCAAGCAAAACAAAAACCATACAATTTTTTTAACTTACGTCAAAACTTGGGACTTTTCCCTATTGTGTTCATTCTATAAAAGATTAACATATGAGATCACAATAAAATTCATAATGTTGATAATGAAAAATTTACATATTGAATTAATTTCGCTTCCTTAGTCGCATTTATTAATGATATATTTAAACAAACGTTAAGCATAAATAATTATTTCTAACATTCAATTTCTAACTCATACATATTTCATTAATCATTTCGTTTCAAAACAAATTATCTAAAGATGCTTGACAAAATAAATATTATCAGATATTTAATTTGACATCTATTAATGTTTATTTGTTTCTTTTTGACATTTATCGATTCTAACTAAAAAATATTATAGAAATTTTGCTTTGTTAAACAAATCTTGTTAACACTTCAGCGCAGGTGCAAGTAACGTTTGCAAAAAAAAAAATTAATAATATTTTTTCTCTGGCAAGAATTGATGCTAATTTTTAAATAATTAAACATATAATTTAGAATATAATATTAGAAATAAAAAATTTTTTCCACTTAACTAAAATTATTCAGTACAAACATCAAAACCATAACAATTGGACGAATACCAGAACAATGAATTTTTAATCAGTCAATACTCAAAGAAAAATTCACTGACATGAAGCATTAAACACATTCGAGACAGCAGGCTACGAGTACACGAATACACTACATAATAAACAGCTGATATTATTTTTTTTTTTTTTTTTTCTCTTTTTGCAAATATTACAATGCTTTTTGCGCTTACAAAATGGCTGAGAGAAATTTATAAAATTCAATAGTAGTTATTGCTAAAATAGTGCGGGCAACATAGTATTCGATGTATTAATAAATATACATACATATGTACATAAAAATTAAATATTTGCAAAACACAACCAAAATCCACAATTAAAATTAATACTTCTGATATATAAACAGCTGCTTCTTGCATTTCAGTGGTGCCACGTATAATTTTTTTAGCTCAACTAGGTTGTGAAGAGATAGAAAAAAGTAAAGTTATTTATATATAACTCCTTCATTTATAAACCAATATGCGGAAGTAATTTTCTGACAAGAATTATTATTAAATATTTTCAATTTCATACATAAAAAAAGAATTTTATGTGTATTCAAAAATTATTAGTGTTTTAATAATGATAATAAAAAGAAATAAATAAAACAGTAGCAAACAAATGTAATAAATTTTAATACATGTAAGAACATAAATTTTTGTTTCGGTTTACGGAAAAAGGCAAATAAACGCAATATGCAATATGTTGTTTTATTCTGTTTATCTATAATATAATTAACAAGTAAGAGTGTAGTATATTCGGCTGGGCCGAATCTAAAATACCCTTCACGATAGTCACGAATATGTATAGTATATTAAAAATGTGACCTAAATATGCTCGGTTACATATGAACCGATAGCGAAATTTTCTATTTTCTGTATTTTAGTAACTTTCTTTTATAACGAGAATTGCTTTTCAGCAAAAAAAAAAAATTTTTTTTTAATGGAAAAATCGGTTCAGGCTATATCTCGGGTATATATGGATCGATATCGAAAATTTTAATTTTCCATATTTATATAACCTTATATCATTACCAGAACTGCTTTTGAGCACAACAAATTGTTTAAGTTCGCTTACGCGGTATTTTCATGAAAAACCCGATTTAGGCTATATCTCGGGTATATATATGTATATGGACCGATATCAGAAATTTTAATTTTCTCTATTTTCGTAACCTTCTTTTATAACAAGAACTGCTTTTCAGCAAAAAAAAATGTTATTGGAAAAATCGGTTCAGGCTATATCTCGAGTATATATGGACCGATATCGGATATTTTCTTTTTCCATATTTATATAACCTTATTTCATTACCAGAACTGCTTTTGAGCACAAAAAAGTTGTTTACTCGGCATTTTCATCAAAAAACCTGTTAGGCTATATATCGAGTAAATATGAACCGATATCGGAAATTTTAATTTTCCATATTTATATAACCTTATTTTATTACCAGAACTGCCTTAAGGTGAAAAAAGTTGTTTAAGTTCGCTTACGCGACATTTTCATGAAAAACCCGGTTTGGGCTATATCTCGGGTATATATGGACCGATATAGGAAATTTTCATTTTCCACATTTATATAACCTTATTTAACTACCAGAACTGCCTTAAGGCGAAAAAAGTTGTTTAAGTTCGCTTACGCGGCATTTTCATGAAAACCACGGTTTAGGCTATATCTCTGGTATATATGGACCGATATCGGAAATTTTCATTTTTCAGATTTATATAGCCTTATTTTATTACCAGAACCGCTTTTAAGCAAAAAAAGTTGTTTAATTTCGCTGACGCGGCATTTTCATGAAAACCCCGTTCTAGGCTATATCTCGGGTATATATGGACCGATATTGGAAATTTTCATTTTTCATATTTATATAACTTTATTTCATTACTAGAACTGCTTTTGAGCACAAAAATGTTGTTTTAGTTTGCTTACGCGACACTTTTATGTAAAACCCGGTCTAGGCTATATCTCGGGTATATATGGACCGACATCGAAAATTTTCATTTTTCATATTTATATGACCCTATTTCATTACCAGAACTGTTTTTAAGCACAAAAAAGTTGTTTTAGTTTGCTTACGCGACACTTTTATGTAAAACCCGGTCTAGGCTATATCTCGGGTATATATGGACCGAAATCGAAAATTTTCATTTTCCATATTTATGTAACCCTATTTCATTACCAGAACTGCTTTTGAGCACAAAAAAGTTGTTTAAGTTCGCTTACGCGACATTTTCATGAAAAACCCGATTTGGGCTATATCTCGGGTATATATGGACCGACATCGAAAATTTTCATTTTTCATATTTATATAAGCCTATTTCATTACCAGAACTGGTTTTGAGCACAAAAAAGTTGTTTAAGTTCGCTTACGCGACATTTTCATGAAAAACCCGATTTGGGCTATATCTCGGGTATATATGGACCGATATCGGAAATTTTCATTTTCCATATTTATGTAACCCTATTTCATTACCAGAACTGCTTTTGAGCACAAAAAAGTTGTTTAAGTTCGCTTACGCGACATTTTCATGAAAAACCCGATTTGGGCAATATCTCGGGTATATATGGACCGACATCGAAAATTTTCATTTTTCATATTTATATAACCCTATTTCATTACCAGAACTGGTTTTGAGCACAAAAAAGTTGTTTAAGTTCGCTTACGCGACATTTTCATTAAAAACCCGATTTGGGCTATATCTCGGGTATATATGGACCGATATCGGAAATTTTTTCATTTTCCATATTTATGTAACCTAATTTCATTACCAGAACTGCTTTTGAGCACAAAAAAGTTGTTTAAGTTCGCTTACGCGACATTTTCATGAAAAACCCGATTTGGGCTATATCTCGGGTATATATGGACCGATATCGGAAATTTTCATTTTCCATATTTATGTAACCTAATTTCATTACCAGAACTGCTTTTGAGCACAAAAAAGTTGTTTAAGTTCGCTTACGCGGCATTTTCATGAAAACCCCGGTCTAGGCTATATCTCGGGTATATATGGACCGATATCGGAAATTTTCATTTTCCATATTTATGTAACCTAATTTCATTCCCAGAACTGCTTTTGAGCACAAAAAAATTGTTTAAGTTCGCTTACGCGGCATTTTCATGTAAACCACGGTCTAGGCTATATCTCGGGTATATATGGACCGATATCGAAAATTTTCATTTTTCATATTTATATGACCCTATTTTATTACCAGAACTGCTCTTGAGCACAAAAAAGTTGTTTAAGTTCGCTTACGTTACATTTTCATGAAAAACCCGGTTTGGGCTATATCTCGGGTATATATGGACCGATATCGGAAATTTTTATTTTACACATTTATGTAACCTAATTTTATTACCTAATTTTATTAGCTTCGCCTATGCGACATTTTCATTAAAAATCTGATTTGGGCTATATCTCGGGTATATATAGACCGATATCTGAAAAAAAAAATTTTTGTCTTTTAGTCGGCATGCTTAATACGTGTGTGAAGTTTGAAGCAAAACGAACAACTTTTGTTTTAAAAAATTTTCATACAAAACTGCAAAAAAAATGGCTTTTTTCGGAATTTTGAATATATCTCAGCTATACGTGGACCGATATTACTGAATTTCAATAGCAAACCCATGAATCGATGGGGTAAAAGAATGGTGAAAGAAAAAAGTTTCTAAGTCTAATGGTTTTCTCAGAAACGGTATTTCAACAGCGGACAGACGGACAGACGGACATCGCTTAATCGACTTTTCCATTAATTCTGATTCAGAATATATATACTTTATAGGGTCGCAAAAAAAAACTGTAGAAATTACAAACGGAATCACAAACTTATAAATACCCTTTACATTTTTGTGAAGGGTATAAAAATATAAGTATAACAAACAATAAAATTTTTAATCGTCAGAAAATTTGTAAAAAAAAAAAAATAAAAAAGTAGATGTTGTTGTTACTCGTCAGATAATCGTCAGAAGATTATTTTGGGGATTGTATATTAAACACAATCGTCTAACAAACAACGTAAGCTAGCTGGGCAGTATGCTCATGTGCCAATGTGTTAGTGCGCTCGTCATGTTTTGCTAAAAGTCATGGTTTTTTTTGCTTCCTCCTTTCAATTTTTTGTTTTGGTTTTTGCTATGAAACAGAATTCCAGTACTATCAAACACTGTTGTGAAGGTGTTTCAAAACAATGAAGTTACAATCGTTTTTTTTTTCTTCTTTTTAACAGAGCTATTTCAGTAGTATCCTATACACACGTATGTTTACTGTAGTCCGTGTTTTCTTAATATGTTCATTATTAATTTCTTCTGAAACCAGCAAAAATGATGAAATACATGATTACGACAACTCTCATATAAGACTGAAATCTTCTACGCATGTTGCTCAAATGGCGGCATGAAACAATACAAACACAGCCCTAGATGATTTTTACATACATAGGAATAGGTTAAACTACTTGATCTAAGGGGCCTAATCTCAAGTTTTATCATTCTTGACAAGCAGGAATAAGTAGTGTTTTGCCTCCCTCCGTCTAGATTAGCAATAAATATGTTCGCAATAAAGCAATACGAGGGCGGTTCGGAAACTTCTTAGACCATCAATCAAAGAGAATAGGAGTTTTTCAAAAATATTTTTATTTTTCAATATAATCTCCTGAAACTTCATTACACTTAGTCCAACGCTTTTCTAGCAATTCTATCCCTTAATTAAAATAGTTTTCCTCAAGGTCTTCATTTGAGATAAAACGCTTGCCAGCAAGGAATTTTTTTTAGATTTGGGAATAGGTAAAAGTCACTGGAAGCTAAATCTGGAGAATAAGGTGGGTGGTCAAGCAACTCGTGCCACTGGTGCGTTCTCTTGATGAAAAATTATTTTTTTGTGTTGTAAGCCAGGACGTTTTTCTCGAAGTTGTACATTTGATTGATCCAAAAGGTTGCAATACGAGTAGTACTCTGAATTTATTGTTTTACCCTTTTGCAGATAGTCAATCAATAAAATACCTTTGAAGTCCCAAAAAACCATTGCCATAACCTTACCAGCCGATTGAACTGTTTTTGCCTTCTTTGGGGCACTTCCTCCAGCTTCAGTCCATTATTTGGATTGTTCTTGTCCAAACGAGCTTGAGAAATGTTCATTCTTATGCGGTTTTGGTCGACTGTTAACAAATGCGGCACCCATCTTGCTTGCTTGAAAGCTTTTTCATCTGTAGTTCTTCATGCAAAATTAAATGGACTCAATCATTTGAGATGCCCATGATATTACCTATTTCACGCACTTTTATTCGTCGATTATTTAATACCATATCATGCAGTTTGGCTACAATTTCTGTTATTGTTGTTGCTTGTTTTGGACGTCCACTACGTGGTTCATCTTCAATGCTTGTATGACCACGTTTAAATACAGCAACCCCATTTTTTACTGTTGC
Organism: Thecocarcelia acutangulata; assembly: GCA_914767995.1. Taxonomy (NCBI): domain Eukaryota; kingdom Metazoa; phylum Arthropoda; class Insecta; order Diptera; family Tachinidae; genus Thecocarcelia; species Thecocarcelia acutangulata. The sequence continues at coordinate 113,528,977 of OU612094.1, forward strand.
ATATGAAGGAGCTCTTTCACCTAACACATTCACCATATCATTATGAATTTCTTGTCCCGATAAACCTTTTTTATGTGAATATTTAATGACACCACGCATTTCTAATGTTTCCATTGTAAAAAAATCGCGAATGCGTGTTTTGCGAACACCTGTTTCTATATGAAGGGGTTACCAGATCGATACAAAATTTAACATGTGTTCATAGCAGAGATGGAAGTTTCCAAAACACTTAACTTTTTTCTGTTTATACCGCGCTTTTTGTGCTAGGCTAAGAAGTTTCCGAACCGCCCTCGTAACGCCGGCAGAACAACGGTACAAAATGCTTTGCTTATGTCAAAGGTATGGGAACACACATTTATGACAACTCATAATTACAAAAAAGCCGAATAGGAAAGTTCAACGCAAAAAGCAGAATTTTATTGCAAAAAATGTGCAAAATAACTTAAAATTTTGTTTTATCTGGACATTTAAAGTCCTAAAGACAAGAAAACTGTTTGTACATCGTGATTACTTTGCAAACACCCTCAATGCACCAATCCATTAAAAGAACCCACTTTATTTTAGATAATAAAAATTACATTAATAATTTTTTCAAAAGAAAAATTTGCTAAAATTATTCGCAAGCAGAATGTTTCAAAAATTATTTAATATTAAACTCAAATGACAATAAATGTTGACGTTTTGTGTCTGCAATAATTGTTAACGAAAATTCATTGACAATTATTGCAGCAATAATTTCAACCACTAGTAATAAGCTGTCTTCACTGCCAATAACACGTCTGCTGCAATAAATGTTAACATATTTATTGCGAATCTAGACGGGTATAATAACATTCTAAATTTAACAATTTGTTAGTTGTAGTAATGGCCCTTAATGTTCTAATGCAATTCATATATTTTTTTTTTAACAATATATACAATATTTCTCTACATCTTACCACATTTAATTCCACGGTTGTCCCGTTTATATTATACATAGATATGTATGTAAATATATGTAAAAATTAAATATAATTATAAGTGGCAAACAATTGCCCATTCTAAATGATTTATTAAGTAGTTGTTTATATACTCGCATCTACATTCGAGTGTGTTTGAACAACAATTTCAAAAATATGAGTAACAAAAATTCAAAATTTGTCTACGTATAAAAAAAGTGTTGGGGATTTATAAAGATTAACATGTAAATCAAATGTAATATAAACACTGCATTAATGAATAGTATAACGATAACAAACAAACAAAAACAAATATTAATCTGTATATATCCGCATATGCTTCAAATCGGGTGATTTCAAAGTCCTCCATGATTTTAAAAACACGTTGATGATTTGTGGGTTTTCTGAAAATCACACACGACGTAGTTTAAATTAAAAAAAAAAAAAAAAAAAACATGAAAACATGAAAACAGCTCATCGGCGGTACTTTTTAAAATTTTTTGTGCGAAAAATTCTTTAATCGATGATCGACGTTTTTTTTTTTTTGTAATTTTCGGTGCATGTTTTGGATTTCGGTGGCACCATATCATATTCAACACAACTTTTTGTTGTAATGTAAGAAACATTTTATTGAAGTGTCTTATTCAGGAGAGCACAATAAGAACACGGAGTAAAAATGTGGAAAATGCGCCATAAACTAGGCACAAAATAAAACAATCTTGCTATTGTATATTATATACATATTCTCTAAAGCAAAAAAAAAACATTCCGATTCATCCAATTTGCGGTGTATAGTATTTTACAGTTAAAGACTAATATTAAGTTCAATATTTCTGGCGAAATTATTTCAAATTGCATACAAAAGTGTTTCGTAAGAAAAATTTGCGAAATAAGTTTAGAAAAGTAATACTAAGTTTTTAAGCGAAAAATACACAAAATGTACGATGCCAGATAAATCTGGTCGTCAAATTCGACGGAAAAAATCTTCAAAATCGTAAACATGATTATTGAAAATCGTCAAAAAAAATCGTCAGCTATTAAAATTAATTATTTTTGAATAAAAGATTTATTTCAACGGCATAAAGTATAGAAAAACAAGTCATGGTTGCGTTTAATAAAAAACTACAGGATTTAAAGCTATAACAACAAATATATACTCCTACAAACATGAAGTTAATTTCATAAGTATACCATTCATTAATTTTTGTGACATATATAATAAGATTTCATTTCATAAAAGGAACTATTATTATACTAAACACTTCTGTTAAATCGAACATATTTAAGTCATAACAACCACTGTTGCAAAGTTATAGATGGTCTTTAGTATACAACATTTTTTCCGAATATGGTCTCTTCAGCTAATTTCTCACTTTGGTTTTTTTAAGTTCCACATATCCGGATGCAAACACACATATTTGCAGAATATTTGCAGAATACGATAAGACTAATATTTTTACTATAAACTTAGTCTTAGAAGGATACTTTATTCGAAGAATCTAGTAATTTCATATTCCAAGTTTAATAGGTTTAGTTACTTTAACTCGTATTAAATTTCTGGTCTTTCGAAATCTACGATGAAATAAAAAAAGCTCTTTCATTAAATTAGAAAAAAAGACACTTTCTTCTTTTATAATATTGTAAAGATTTATAGAAGTTAAAGTTTTGAATTCATCTTCGAATTTAGTACAATTTTTTTCTTATAATTTTTTAAGCGCTTTTCACATATGATATTTTTAATTTATCGCTAACATATAAAATATATGTATATTTTTAAATAATTAGCACATCATACTTCAGTATTACAAACATACATATTATTACGTACAATAATTATTACTTTCATTTCCTACATAAATTTACTTAGAAAAAGGAAGTATGTATGTTAGTTGCTTGAAAGATATGATGTGATCTACAAAAATCGTCAAAAACAGACCTTAAATCGTCAAAGTGTTATTTTCAGCACACAAAACCGTCAAAATGACGGTAAATTATCAAATATGGCAACTATGGTTTTACTGCCAATTCCCGGATAACGAAGCTGTTCTTTCGTTCGCACAATTACATTTAAAACAAAAACAACATTCAAAATTTTGTTATTATTTTAAATGTAATTGTGCGAACGAACGAACGGCGTTGTTATCGGTAAATTGGCACTTAATTTAAAATTGTTTCTGGGTTTATTTGTTTTATCTTATCTGCGAAATAACATAAGCATGAAATACATATGAACATGTATACTTCAACTTAGAAAAGAAACATGAATAAGAGAGCAAATAGACAACATCCCAGCGGCCAAGGTTTCGCTTACTGAAGGGATGATCCGATGCACACTTGTTAGTCAGTAATGCACACCATCTCATATACGAAACTAGTATACATTTTCATACACATTGCCGCATTTTTAGAGTGAACGCCTACCACCTGCATACAAAGTAAGCGAGGTAGTGAGGCGTTCATTCAACAAAAGCTCATTACTTCCTAACATACATTGTAAGTCAGCAGTAGGCAGCTCGGATACAATCTCACATACTTTGTAAGCTGGCAGTAAGCAGTTCGAATACAATGTCGCTTACTTTGAAAGTAGGTCGAAGACGTACTGCGCACTTCAGTTTTTTGGGTATATTTAGTTAAATAAATTTGTTCTGTTTTTTTGTTTACTGCATTCTTTTCCTTTTTCACTAAATGTTTTATCTTTCTTGTACTTTTTTTATAATGTTTTTTAGACACTCTTACCTTTAGCACTGATTTCGTTAATTAAAATTTTTGCAACGTAGTCTGACAAAGACGACGAAAGTTTGATTAGCAACTAAAAAATAAAATACGTACATTTAAATGTGACAGAAAAGATGAACGTAATTCATTTTGGGAACTCAATATACTACTTTCATGCACTTTGTAAGTTATCATTCATTGATTACAAAGTGTTGCACACATCATCGAAGAGAAGTAATGTGGTAGGCAGTGTTCGCCGCTGGGTAATGTTGGTGAACATTTTTCGCACACTTAATCTCAATGCTATGCTTTAGTGAAAAAATGCAAAAATATCCGTTCTCGAGTTTGCGCGCAGCAGCACTTTTGAGGACTTATTTTTGTTTATATCATAGATAATAACGCCAGTATAGTAAAATCGAATATCAAAAAAATTAACTAAATTGGATGCTTTCACACTGAAATGAATTGTTAAAAACCGTTTAAAAGCGTTGCTAACATTTTTATTATAAAACTAATTTTTAACTGCAAAACCGACTATGTTGAATTAAAATATTTATACGTATGGCGAAATTTGCAAAGAAATATTGTGTGCCCAAATTTTTTCAAAGGCAGAAAACAATTAAATTGAATTAATTAAAAAGAGTTAAACATTAAAAATAAGTAAATTGTTTTTACGACTGAATAAAAAATGTGTAAGTTATTTCATAATATTTAAAAAATTAATACGTAAAAAACAGACAAAGAAAAATCGCAAAAAAAGCTCATAACACTCTCAAACTCTTTTAACCGGATAAAAAATATTCCAAGTCAATTAAATGAGGTCAAATATTTAGATCTTAATATTGATCGGCACTTAACTTGGAAAACACACATAAAAATAAAAATAAAACAACCGAACAGGATCGAAATCAAAAATAAACAACAAATTGCTATTATATAATATCGTATTGAACCCTATATCGACTTATGGTATTCAATTATGGGCCACAGCTTTCTACTTTAATAACATTTTGTTCAAAAATATCCGTCAAACTTCAATTCACAATGATCTAAATATTCCAAATACAAGGTCTGATCAAAAAATAAACGTTATTTTCAAATTTCGTGAGTTACGTATGTTCGATTTCCGCTTTTTTTCTGTTATGTTGGTAAACATGTCTGTTATATATAGGTGTGTTCCACGAGATCTCGGACTAGTTCGGACTAATGAGCATAAAAAGCGAAATACTCTCAAAATTTGGAAAATTTAACCATAACTGCTGAAACGCAAAAAAAAACACAATTGTACATCTTGCAATAGTAGTGCTGCTTACTTTCTAGATTATAGTATATTCTAGTTATTTTAGACGCTTAAAACGCATAACGTTATATAAACAAAAGATTTGCATTATTGGTAACAGCTGCAAAATTAAAAGCAATGTAAAATTTTCAATAGATTTTTTTAAAACATATGTATTTATAAAATCAAAAGCCAAATAACAATTGCATGTTCTGTTTACAACTTCTCGACGTTATTTCTAGTTTTTGCAACCATCCATTTTACAATCAACTAATTTTTAACAAAAACTTTTTTCCAATTTGCAAATTTTCAGTTTCATATGTATGTAAACATAAAACAGCTGATTATTCAATTCTAGTCTGATCTTCGGGCTAATTTGTACAGGGAATGAAAAAATTTACTCTCTCATTTTCTCTCAAAATTACATAAAAATTGTTACGTGGAACGCTTTTGGACTACTTTGGACTAGTTCGGACTGTTTCGTTATTCACGTGGAACACACCTTATTTTGGCAATACCAGCCATTTTGGATTGTCAGTTTGTTTTTGACAGATAAAAAGGTTAGTCGTGTTTTGGTGTGCTCTTCGATTTTTTTACTATTCGAAAAAGTGGGTCAAAGAAACTGTATTAAGATTTGTGTAAAAAATTAAATTAAGTGCTCAAAGACATTTGAAATATTGACTGTGGCATTTGGCGAGCCTACTATGAGCAGAACACAAGTTCAATTGTGCTATAACCTGTGTAAGGAAGGCCGAGAAGATGTCAATGACGTTGCTCGTCTTGATCGCCCGATCACGTCAACAACCGATGAAAACATTGAAGCAATGAAGAAAATGATTTAGGATAATTGTCTCTGTATCATGTTGGCATATCGTTCGGCTCATGCCAAGCAATTTTTACAGATGGTTTAGGAATGAAACGTTCGGCAGCGAAGATTGTTCCGAAGTTGCTAATCGTTGAGCAAAAACAACGTGGCATGGTCATCGCTCAGGAGCTAATGAATATCGTCATCGACGATCCAGATTTCCTCAAAAATGTCATAACTGGTGATGAATCATGGATGTATGGATATGACATTGAAACCAAAGCCCAGTCATCCCAATGGAAGCGTCCAGAAGAGCCAATATCGAAAAAAAAGCACGACAAGTTCGGTCAAATGTGTAGGTTTTGCTCACTGTTTTCTTTGACTGCAATGACTTGGTACATTATGAATTCTTGTCGCAAGGTCGGACAGTCAATAAGGAATACTACCTTGAAGTTATCCGCCATTATTGATCGCGGCAGTTATTGTTATAATTACTTGATCCAGACAAATACCATCATATACTTAATATTAGAAATATTTTTATACCTTTCGAAAAATATAATTAGTCGAGGTTAAAAACAGCCATTTGTTTTTCCGCCGAGCAATTTATTTAAGTTTGTGGACAAGAAATAGTCAACCACCGGTCTAATCACCGCATACGATATAGAATTAACTATCGTATCGAATAACACTACAATGCATTTAGATTAAGGCAAACGATGCATATCGGATCTTAATTTCAGCAAAATGTGATAGATTTAAGACTATATGTTTCATAGAAGTACGAATACAAAAACAAATTGTTTTAACTTTTTTATATAATTGCAATACAATTCACTCGATATCGTAAGCCATGATACCAAAATGAAAATTTCGATAATATATCTCGATATCGTATGCGGTGATTTGACCCAAGTGCTAAATCAGGAGAATAAAACGATTGAGGCACCAATTTGTAGCCCAATTCATGGTTATTTACTGTGAAAACTGCACATGCGTACACCTTTGCATTGTGCTGATTGTTTTCCTGTTTTCCAGGTAGTCAATGTGGGCTATACCCCGTATATCTCAAAAAACGGTCACCATGATTTTATTGGCTGACAACCCCACATTTGCCTTCCTGGCTGTTTGCTCACCGGTATATTGTGGTGGATCCATGTTTCCTCCACGGTTGCAAGAATGTTTTGGTGGTTATTAAGTCTCTTCATATAATTTGTGCTGTAGTTACTGATTTCGTCGAGGACTGAACAAAAAATAACAGTTATTTAAAATGTTGTTCAAAAAGTATTTATTATTCATCAATAACTATCTTGCCCCCTTCAAAATAATCCCCCTCAGATATAATACACTTATGCCAGCGTTTTTTCTAATCCGCGAAACACTTCTGAAACGCGCTTTTTGGTATCGCCAACAGGTCCTGTTTCGATTTTTCTTTTATTTCCTCGTCCATAGCAAAACCCTTTCAAGAAAACAGGAAAAATAATTGAATACATAGTTGGGGGACAACTGGCTGTTGCTACACTGCTCATCAACGCCCACTAGGATTTAAACTCTGTATCATGTAAACATGATGCATTTTTAATACGGCCGCTTAACCAACTCAGCCACCGAGCCCTTATTCATCTTTTCGTCTATATTTGTCTGATCACATATGCAATTTGTTATAATCCCAGTTGTTTGTAATGCATTCTGCTGTCACTGAACAACCAGTTATGTTTTATTAATTTAATAACGACCGCGAAGCAGCTAGTTGTCCCCCAGCTTAGTGTATTCAATTATTTTTTCCTGTCTTCTTTGAACAACAGTTATTGATCGCGGCAATTATTGTTATAATTAAAAATAAAAATAATTCTTGGTTTGAACTTGATCCAGGCAAATACCATTATATAATATTAGAAATATTCAATATGTTCAACTATTTATCATTAACAGACGTATGCATACAGGTATAAAAAATTATAGAAACGTTGGAATTATGATGAAAAACAAAATCCAAAAAAATCATCCAAAAAGTCACGGACTTATTGAGCCTCTCTCATATCAGTCCACTTGGCAAAACAATTTTGCAACTTGAAGTTTTCAGTTTTTTTTTTTATATTTCTGCAATATAATCTGATATACAAAAAAAATAAAAATAACACAAACCCACTGTAAACTCAAATGACATTAATATACATTTAAACAATTAAACATTTTCACGGTCAAATATGACGGAAGAAAATAAACATTAAAAAAATTAAAGCAAAAAAAAATATGTTATAAACAAACAACAATGCAAATCAATTATTTTAACTAGATACTCGTACATACTCATATAATTACATTGCCAGTGTAATAATAAAGCCAAGAACTCTAGAAACTCAACAGGTGTTGCAAAATAGAAACCCATATGGAAATGTGCGCATCGAGAGCTTTCATATCTAAATTACTCTTATACGAGTCTGTATGTACGAGTATTTATGTGTATTTGCAGTTTGCGTTTCTTTTATTTATTGCAATAAATGATTTCTCAATGACTACTTTTGCAGAGTTTGGTTAATATTATTTGTCAAGCAAAAACAAACGTCTTTCTGGGGGATTAAAATATCTTTAGTTTAAAATGATAGTTTTAGCAGCAGTAAAACAATTTTGCTGACTTACGCTATTACAAAAACATACTAGACAGTTGCACTCTCTCAATTTTCCTTCACGTTAATCATCTGACAAGTATAAGAAATGTGATATTTTCCATAAAGTTGTGTTCTTTTTTATCTTGGGCCAGTACTAAGGAGATGATCCTTACACATGCAGTGCATTGTACCAGAACTAGGAAAATAGGTTGTGAGTAAGGAAAAAGAGGGAGTAGTGTTTGTGAACATTTGACTTGAACTTTCCAACGTTATAACAGACAGGAAACACGTTTGCAGGCAACTTATTCCCCAGGCGAAGCGTACGGCTAAAAAACGAATTCTGTCTATAATGCGTAGTAGGATTCTCCAGGCAATCGACCACAAATGAATGAGCTGTGGACGATAAACGCGTCACCATGAGCCTCTTCGCCTTACGAGCGTTAAAGATGACCCCATTTGGAGTATAATAGAAGATCACTATTCAGTGAATCATTCATATTTAGCCTCTTCACAGCGATCTATGATATGCAGGGCCTATAACTAAAAGAGTACGAGTGGCAAATAAATCGAGAAAACTCATCACCGACACTAAAAGCAGTAAGTTTTGCCAGCAGTGCAACATACCAAGCTTTGGAAATATCCAGAACCACCACCTTGCTTTCGCTAAAATGATAAATTAAGTGGCTCCATTTCTCTGAGAGGTATGTCATAAGATCGCCACTAGAACGACATTTGCGAAATCCATGTTGACGATAGATACCTCATCAGGTGATAGTTAATCATACTTTCCTTTTCTTGGGAAAGCGTAGAGCCAATTGCAATTGGGCTTCAAGACCAGTGGACCAGACATCCGGTCCAGGAGTCTTATTTATGTCGAGATCGGCCAAAACCCTTTTAACTGCTCGAGCCGACTCACAAATGAAAAAAAAGCATAAAAACATTTAGAAATAGATAACCTCCGTCTTTTGCAAAAGTTATTCGGAAACTACTTTTCGCAACTTCCGGCTTCTTTAAATAAATTAAATTTTTATTCAGTTTATATTTATAATTTGCCAACAGTAACTGAGTTGACAACATAATTAATTTTTTTAAAGGTTAAACCTTATACATTACATTAAATATTTGTAGTAATATTCATTTAATTATTTCAAACTAATTAAGAAGTTGTTATATTCCAATTAGTAGCTTGTTGATATCAATTTATGTTTGAAAATTTTTTTATAATCGACTGAAGGAAATTGAATATAAATAAATATGTAATCCTAAAATGGTATAACAGTGTTTAAATCTCTCTATGTGATTAACAGAAAAAGCTGTTTTGGCGCGCTTTTTAATAAGCAACTTTTATCCAAACAAAATATGTAACTAATAAAAAAAATAAATTCTATGTAATTACATGCATAAATGTTTATATTTTTTTTAAATAACATGTGGTTTAACAAAATAGATATTAAATAAGAAAATAAAAACCAATGTCAACGTGACATTAGTTACCGTTAATTTGTATATGAATAATAATTCCGCATCCGTTCTTAACAATAACTTGATTGGATTTTGTTTATTTTTACGCAAATTTTTACACATACTCGTACATATATACATACACTGATAGATATGTATGTACATGCTGATGAAACAATAACAACAAACAATTTGTTATTCTAAATTGAACAGAAATTCTAAAAGGTGTGTCTCTTTGTCGTTTCATTTTAATCCAAAAACAATAACAAGTAATGACCTTGACAATGACTTTTAAAGTTGCACTTTACTGCATAGGAAAAAACAAGAAAAATAAAATCAAACATCATACTCGTAGTGTTTTAGCCAAGTTTTCAAATGCGTGTACATGTGTTTGAATAACTTTGTTGAAAAGTGTGTGCCACACACATGCATACATTTTGAACGGATTGCTTTACGCACTACGAGTATATTATTTCTTCTAACAAACTTGCAACTGTAACATTTGTGATTACGAGTACATACTGCACCGCAATTGTATTTTCTTATAAACAGTTTATTTATCTACTTTTCGCTCTCTCTCTCTCTACACGATTACTTTACAAAACAAAAATTGCTGCAAAAACTTGTTTGGTATTTTGGTCTTTTATTCATGCTTATGCACAATTCACATAAAGAAAGTCTTTCAGCAGAGCCGATTGCCATTTAAAACACGAATTGAAGGGCAAGATTAACAGCGTTATCAACTCGGTGCGTTTCGCACCGTTTTTGGTGCTTTTTGATGTTTTTTTTGTGTAAAAATTCTTTAGTGGGTGCATGGTGCGCTTTTTTTACATTTTCGGTGCGTTTTTTTAATGATCGGTGGCACCAAATCAAATTCAACCCATTTTTTTTAATATAAGAGAGAAGTGCCCAAAATGTTTACGTTTCATTTGCAGAACACAATCAGAACACGGAGTTATAATGCGTAAAACGCACCTTATTACATGTACAAAGTAAGACAATATTGTTGTATACGAGTATATTCTCGAAAGAAAAAGACATATTTGGGTTAATAAAATTTTTCAAATATTACAATAAATGTAGACACAGATAGTGAAGTTAGTATTTATAATGGCGCGTGAACTCGTTGCTGTTTTGGTAATTGATAAATTACAAAATTATTAATTGTAGTATAAAAATTTTTCAAAACCTTTGCATTAAATATTGATTATGATAAACTTCATCTTTTATTTGTAATAATTTTGATAAATTTTCGTATATTTAAATAAAGTATTTTAAAGACAATCACTCTAGCCAACTAATTCTCACTGTTCGATTACGAAAATAAAAATGAGATGGAGACTGTGTTTGATAGAATTGCTATTAATAGAGTTTGATGGTTTGTAGTGGAATTCTGTAACTTTTAATGATCCGATAATTTTTTCGACAACTTGCAGTAACGATTGTATGCTCCTGCAATATAATTTTATCGACGGTAAGCAGCTGTAGTTTTGTGTACATGATAATAGGCAGCAAAAGTAACAGCTGATTTCGGTCGACATCGCTATAATTATTATAAAGACACCATTATCTTAATAAAAGTAACAGAATCGTACTAGAGGCCAAGTTTGACAAACACAAATAGCTATTGAACGAATTTGATGGCATGCGATCAGGCCGTGCTACGATATCCAGTTTGATTGTATAAGTCGCTTATCGTGTTTTTTATATAAAAATACTTTTTATAACACAAAATGGGTTATCAAAATTCCGTGCGTTTTGTTGAAATAACGCACTTTTTCCCCCATTTTTTGTGGGTTTCTAAATTTCAAAGTTGACAACGCTGAAGATTAACTATCACAGATTGTTAGCAGATTTGCCTTAGTGCGATGTGGAAATATACGTGAATTTCCAGAATTATTTTTTCCCAGTAATTAGAAAACTTTGTGGTTAAGTTTAATTCAATTTATTTTCTTATTTATAAAATATAAAGGAACTGAAGGTTCTTGTTCAAAAAGATTTAGAAAAAGGAATGAATCATAAAACTGTAAAGTTAATGACTTATGTTTGACAATTTGACAATGTTAGTTAAAACAGTATTGTATACGCATTTGAATTGAAGTAGAGTTGCAGCCATTTTTAACACAGATTAACTATTGTACTTGCAATTCGTATAGTTTTTCTCATAGAGCATGTTCGGAAATGCATTGCTGCATTGCTAGCAACAAATGCAAATCTCCTGAGTTCTTAAATGCAATACATCATATTAAACGCAGAAAACATCAAAAATGCATCACAAAAATAGCTGATGCAATTGCAGAGTATTATTCATGAATCAAAAATAATAGATTACGCTCTGTGAAAGTTCGTTATGTTGTTTACATCAGCGAGCTGTAAAATGTTACCTAGACAGTGATTTCTGTATAATTGTTCTAAAAGCAAAAGGGAAGGAAGAAACAATATATTATATCAAAAGATAATCCAGAAACAACAAATTGTAATCCCGTGTGATGTAATGCGCAGAAGAAAATTCACCCGTATTGTGTTTGGCGTTTTTATGGCGAAAGTCGGGCGTTTTTAAAAAATGGTACCATAATTGGCGAAAAACGCTAAGGAATACGACAAGTTTCAAATCTATTACAAAACCGCCATTAAAATGCTATCGTGGTTGACGTATTTGTCTTCCAAAAGGGAGGAAATTTGTCGTCAAAGTATTTATTCATGACATACAGTTAAAATGGGATAAAATAAAAATGATCAAAAATGAATATATGGATTCTACTTTCTCCATTTTTTACATATGATTGCAGTGTTGTCAACTATTTGTAATGTAAAAGCGCCGTGACCTTAAGTGACTAAAAAGTGCTAAAAAAAACGGCCATACTGTACATATTCACAAAAACAGTTTAACAGGCTGCCAGTCATTGAAAGCGAGCCCACGTAGGTCCAGTTCGGTCCTGTTGCGTTCATATGTTTGTATGTGTAGGAAATCCACTTGTGCTGAGATACTAATTTTACTTTTAGAAATTAATATTCACATGTTCATTAATTTTTAAATTCGGAAAAATATTGACAGTAGAAAATAAAAAATAGTTTTGTAATTTTCTCTCGTTAGAGCTACAGCAAATAAAGTTTTTTATAAAAATATAAAAAACCCAGTTCTTGTTTTCCTCATTGGTGCCCCCGACGTGAGTAAGGCCTGTACAATATCAGTATCAGAGGAAGAGTTTGCAACACCACTAAATGTTTTACAGCTAGGAGTTGCTTAGGGTTCCACCATTTTGGAAGACGAACCCAAAATTATGGTTCAGTCAAATTGAAAGCCAATTCATTAATTCTGGGATTTCTAAGGACGATACGAAATATCATACTCGGGTTGGGTCCATGGACACTGATATATTAAACGCAGTAAGTCACATTATTGAAACCCCTCCAGCGGAAAATACGGCACGTTAAAGGCGGCTTTGTTGTTCCAAAACTATGAAGAAAAGAGAATACGAAAATTGTTGGAAAACATACAATTGGGTGATAAGCGGCCATCAACGGTGTTACGGCAAATTAGACGGTTATCGTCTGGTAAGGTGTCTGATGATATGCTAAAAACGATCTGGTTTCAACGCCTGCCAGCAACTTTGAAAGCTGTATTATCTATAAATTCCGATAGCTTGGATAAATTAGCTGTCATAGCTGACAAAATAAATGAACAGCTGGATATATATTAATAAACCGGATGAAACATCACGAATGGAGCATTTGGAAAATCTAATAAGTATAATTGGAAAATCTAATAAGATCTAATCTAATTGGAAAATCTAATAAGTGTGATGGCATTATGCAATCGAAGCGATAGAAGTTGAAATCGAAGTAGGACCATAAACCGAAATAAAAGTAGAGCTAGAGATTTATGTTGGTACCATTTTACCTTAGGGATAAGAGCCACCAAGTGCCGTTCTCCATGCCCGTTTAGGACGGTTAACTAGAAACTCCCAAATCTAAGGAGACAGAGGAAGGAGGTTCAGAAATAAGTCGCCCAATTTTACGAGACAACACAGCGGATCACAGATTTTTAGTCGATACTGGTGCCGATGTATCTGTCATCCCCGCAACAATTCAACATAAGCGAGGTAAGCCTGGGTCCTTAGTTCTCCAAGCAGCTAATAACACAATCATTAAAACATTCGGAGAAAAAATTAACCAATTGAATCTGGGGCTTAGACGCAATTACAACTTGAATTTTATTATAGCTGACGTTCTAGAAGCAATAATAGGTTTTAATTTTCTCTAACATTTCGATTTGCTTGTGGACGTTAAAAAACGACATCTTATTGATAAGAATACCAAATTGTACACATCATACGTGATTGATAAGAAGAGCTCAAATCATTCAATTAAATGCAATTCCATTGCGAACGGTTCTACTTTGTGTTCCTTAATTAATGAATTTAAAGACTTAACAAAACCATCAAATATATTGTTCCCAGTTAAACATTTTGTGACTCATCACCTTGCCACCAAAGGTTCACCTGTTCATTGCAAGCCGAGACGATTGGCGCCTGAAAAACTTAAAATAGTAAAGAAGGAACTCGAGTATTTGATGCAGTTGGGGAGTTATCGGCCCTCTAAAAATAGCTGGGCAAACCCTCTTCATTTTGTGCAAAAATATAATGGTGAATGGAGACCATGTGGGGATTATCGATCTTCAAATAAATATTTTTTGGTTTGTACATATGTACGTCGGGTTTTAGTTCAAGTTTTTCCTTTCTTAAGTTTTTTTCTTAAGAAGGATTTTTTACAATACAAATTTGCTGTGATCAATAATTATCGATCCCCACTGGGATTTGAGATTGTCTTTTGTTAACAAAAATTTTCGCGCGCTTTTAATCTGAAGATTTTTTTGTATGATTTAGTGCAATTGCAAGAAATTTGTGTGAATTTAAAAGCGAAAAACTGATATAATCCGTAATTTTAATTACAAAAAATTATAAATAGCTTGTTTTCTATGTTTCCTAGCTAAACGATTTAAACTTCTATAAAAACTTCTGTATCAACTTCTCTCTAAGAAATTGTTTCATGTATTTCAATATGTTCGTATCTTGATCCCAGTTGTTCGACCTTTTTTTTTTTTTAAATATAATTGTTGTTTACTTGAGCTTGAGGTCACTTGTTACAAAATTATTCGTTTTATTAATGTTTCGATATTTCGACACCCCTTTGTGTGTCTTCTTCAGGAAATTTTCTAAATTTTTGTTTACAAAATTTTTATAAAATTGAAAACAAATTGATGTAACAAAAAACAAATTATACATAGAGAAAAAAATTTTTTTTAAACAGTAGTAACATTAACATTATTCATAGTATATATTTTTTTATGTTTTTATTATTTTTTTATGAAAAGAAAGAAATGAAAAATTTTTTAAATAATCTAAAATAAAAACCTATTTATACGTTTTTAACTCCTGTTTTTACTCTTGTGTATTAAATGTCTATAATTTTGGGCCAATCCGTCTATATCCTTTTTAAAATTCATTCTTTTTTCTAAGGGTACATTAGTTATTTGTAAAATTTCTAACATATATCTCCGTTTACAATAATTTTCCCTATTTAATATAGATGTACTCCCAAAATCTGGATTATGATTAAAACAATGAGTTGATAACGCAGTTTTCTGTGAAGAATTATAGTTTCTGTATTTCTGGTCAGATTTATGTCCTGCTAATCTAGTCTTAAGTTTATTATCTGTTGTTCCTATATAAATTTTATCACACTGCTCATTGGTATTTCCATTACAAGGTATTTTATATACTAAATTGGACTCTTCTAACTTTTTTAACATTTCTTTAGTTTTACTAAAAAGTCTACCTACCGTGTTACGTATTTTATGTGCAATTTTATACTTGCAACTATCATACATATTTGAATTCTATAATATAATTGGTTCAGAAACATTCTCATTATCTGATCTTTCTCTTATGTTGAATTGTCTTATCAACTTGCAAATGAGTTCATCAGGATAACTATTATCATTCAATATATTCCTAATTATGCTTTTATTCTTGTTATGAAATCTACGGTCACTTATTGTTAATATTCTATCTATCAAATTCTTAGCTGTATTGATAATAACTTTTTTTTGGATGTTTTGAAAAGTAATTTATAATTCTACTAGAAGAAGTTGGTTTTTGATACCAATCTATTAATAACCTATTTTTATTCCTTATAACTATTGTATCCAAATAAGGAAGTGAAGAATTTGATTCCTTCTCAATAGTGAATTTAATATTTTGATCATATGAGTTTAATATTGTTATCAATTTCTTTCCTTTGATAAAAAAATAATAAAAATATAAAAAAAAATATATATATATATACTATGAATAATGTTAATGTTACTACTGTTTAAAAAAAAATTTTTCTCTATGTATAATTTGTTTTTTGTTACATCAATTTGTTTTCAATTTTATAAAAATTTTGTAAACAAAAATTTAGAAATTTTCCTGAAGAAGACACACAAAGGGGTGTCGAAATATCGAAACATTAATAAAACGAATAATTTTGTAACAAGTGACCTCAAGCTCAAGTAAACAACAATTGTATTTCAATATGTTTTAAAAGATATGTTTAAACGTATGTGTATATGTGCATACATATCCAAATCAATATCGCATGTGAATCAGCAAATTTTTAACCTACAAATTTTTAACCTCTACTTTCCTGGAATTGTTTACAGATCATTTTTTCTGATGAGGGCCCAGATTGGAACAAGTGTTACTTGAGGGAAAATAGCCGCGCTATTTTTCTAAACGAAATTTTGGTGGCGGTTCTCTCATGGTTTTGCATCTCTAGTACACTTAAGTTAGCTTTTCCAAGCACAAGAATGGATTTCACAGAATATATTTCTATCCTTCAAACAAATTTAAAACCATATTTTGAAAGAAATTGTAGACAAAAAAATTTCCAACAAGATAATGCCGCGGTTCACAAAAGTAACCAAGCCCGTAAGTGGCTGAAGTCAAACCACATACCACATTTGGAATAGCCAGCCTGTTCTTCTGACCGGAGTCCAATGGAAAATATCTAGGAGATCATGGTCAACAAAATCTTTAGTGGAAATTAGCAATTCGGAAAAATTACGGACTTTAGAGCTGCTGTAGTTAATGTTTGGGAAGCGCTTCCCAAGGAACTTTGTGAAAAAAAATTTGCCGAATAGAATTTTTGAGCTTATAAAATGGTGGACCGACTTATTATTAATCTTTAATAATTTTAAGTGAAAGCTCCATATTTTAAATGCAATTATAATATTGCTCAGCTAAAAACATGACTTTATTTACCCATTTTTGTTATATCGAAATAAATTATAAGTTAAATTAAGCAGCAAAAAACAAATTTGTTTTACTTGTTTATGAGTGCCAGAAGTTTCCAAAAATGGTATGCGTCTATAATAATGAACCGTAGTGTCATGCGGGTTCCCAGAGTTTTGTTTGCTGCTACAAACAAGTGACTTCTTCCCCAGAAAACAGAGTGCTCTAGTTTGTTCCAAGCCAAGTCAAAACCTGTTCCCCGAATAAAGAGTTACAACCTAAAAAAGACTTTGCTCAAAGTCTACAAAAGAAAACTCTAATTGTATGTTATTAATACATAAAAAGAAACTATTTTCTCATTAAAAGTGTTTAATACATAATTTGTAAGATTAATATTAATGGCCTCTTTTTTTATATAAAATGCATATATAGTTTTTTGACAGATCTTGTTTAAGGACTCTACTGATGAGATTTATCATAACACCGCTCTTAGATAAATTGAATGATATTGAATTTGAAGTTCTAATGTAGACCCTGTCAGTGCAACCTAAATTATTGCGTAAAGCATCATTTATCTGTCTTAACCCAAACAACGTGGCGTAAGCGCTTTGATATTGGAAAATCTAAATTTGACAGCGCTTGAGAGAGTAAGCGTTACTGTTTAGTCTGTGAAGTTGACTCCAAAACAAGCGTTACTCTTTTTTGTAGTAATTAGTAATCACATTTTCTTTAGTGGTTTTATCTCTATTTATTCTACTTAGTGATTTTTGCCAAGCAGGGCTAGTGAACATTATGGTTCATGGCACATTTTAATTTATTCACTTTACCGTAAAAAATTGTTGATAAAGATGTTACCACGACAGATTTAGGGTAAGATCACAGTTTAGAAAATAAACTACTGTTGGATGTACTACAAAACACTTGATTGAAAGATAATTTAAAGGATGCAAGCAATTATACACGACCTTTTGAGTAATTTGCTTTAACGTATTAAGAAACATATACGAGGGTGGTTCGGAAACTTCTTAGCCTAGCACAAAAAGCGTGGTACAAACAGAAAAAAAGTTAAGTGTTTTGGAAACTTTGCTATGAACACATATTAAATTTTGTTTCGATCTGGTAGCTCCTTCATATAGAAACAGGTGTTCACAAAAGACGCATCCGCCATTTTTTTACAATGGAAAAATTAGAAATGCGTGGTGCCATTAAATACTTACATAAAAAAGGTTTATCGGGACGAGAAATTCATAATGATATGGTGAATGTGTTAGGTGAAAGTGCTCCTTCATATGCAACAGTAAAAAATTGGGTTGCTGAATTTAAACGCAGTTGTACAAGCATTGAAGATAAACCACGTAGTGGACGTCCAAAAACAGCAACAACAACAGAAATTGTAGCCAAAGTGCATGATATGGTATTAAATGATCGGCGAGTAAAAGTGCGTGAAATAGCTATTATCATGGGCATCTCAAATGATCGAATCCATTTAATTTTGCATGAAGAACTACAGATGAAAAAGCTTTCAAGCAAGCAAGAATGAGCATTTCTCAAGCTTATTTGGATCGTTTTAAGCGAAATAAAATGGATTTTAAGCGTCGTTTCGTAACTGCTGATGAGACATGTATCCACCACCTCTAGAACCAAAAGAACAATCCAAACAATGGACTGAAGCTTGAGGAAGTGCCCCAAAGAAGGCAAAAACAATTCAATCGGCTGGTAAGGTTATGGCAACGGTTTTTTGGGACTTCAAAAATATTTTATTGATTGACTATCTGCAAGAGGGTAAAACAATAGGTTCAGAGTACTATTGCAACACAAAAAAATAATTTTTCATCAAGACAACGTACCAGCGCACAAGAGTGTTTTAACAATGGCTAAAATCAACGAATTAAAGTACGAGTTGCTTGACCACCCACCTTATTCTCCTGATTTAACTCCCAGTGACTTTTACCTGTTCACAAATCTAAAAAAAATCCTTGCTGGCAAGCGTTTTATCTCAAATGAAGATGGAATTACAGTTGTAAACCACTATTTTGAAGACCTTGAGGAAAACAATTTTAATGAAGGGATAGAATTGCTAGAAAAGCATTGGACTAAGTGTATTGAAGTTTCAGGAGATTATATTGAAAAATAAAAATATTTTTGAAAAACTAACTATTCTCTTTCATTGATAGGCTAAGAAGTTTCCGAACCGCCCTCGTACATATATTATAGTCTTCCTATTAAGTGCGTTTATAAAAATCATTGATCATCACGCAAAGCCCTCAAGGATAATCGCGCTTATACATTTATATACTGAGTATTCTCTTTGTATGGAGGGTCGCTCTACTGATCTAAATACATGCATACGTATGTGAAATGTACTGTGGAATCACACTATTAGTGCATTCTACAATTCTGTGTTCGCTCAACTAAATAATACAGAATACAAAAAATGGTTTTTAGCAGAGTAGCAATAGTGCTCAAAGAAAATTCGTTCGTAAACAAATTTAATTTTTCATATTTCAAAGAATTATTCTTTTTTGTTCGCGAATTTTACCCTTAAAAATCCTGAACGAATTTAAAAAGCAAAGAAGAATTAAATTCTGCTCGCGAATGTAAAAATAAAATTCGGGAAAGAACTAATTTAATTCGTGAGAGAATTAAATAACCTAATTCGCGAATTATTCTTAAACAAATAATGAAAATTATCAAATCACAATTTGGTTGAAAAAACATCAAAAATGTGTTAAAATTATCATTCTGGCAACGCTGCAAACCAATAAGAACTCTCATAATGCTCAGTTAAATTTTTAATGTTCTTTCTGCACAAGAGTTAACGAGTTTAATTTCATTTTGATCGGTTTAGTATTTTATGATTAATACGGCTCAACTACAAGTAAAACAAAAACAGTGTGCCCAAATATATTAGTAAAGAACATATTTGTATGTAAGTAGGATTTCACGGTTTTATTGGTTTCAACATTGGATTTTATATTTGGTTGCCTCGATGGCTGATTTGGTAGAATACTCGACCAACAGTCTCGAGGTCGCAGATTAGATTCCTGCTTCATACTCTGGGTGTTACTGCAGGCAAGCAAAAAAGCTTCGCCGTTTTTGTGCTTGTTTAAAAAAATATATGAGAGTGCCATTTCTTGCCAGCATTCTGACCATTGACGACGCTCGGAATGTTCAAGAGGCTTTAGTTGTTGAGCCATTTACACCTTGTAAGCATGTAAATGCAAGTCTAAAAAATTTGTATGGAAATCACTCAAAAAATTGAGTAACTTTCATACAAATATTTTAGACGATTAATCCGTCTATGTTCTATGAACACATTATTCTATAAGCACATTAATTTCTTTGGACTAAATTTTGTTAGTCTGAGTAGTTTCGAAGGTACTGAGCCCTGATCCATTTTAACGAATTTAATTCCACCATTTTGTATATTGTAATAACGTTTCTTTTCGTACTTCCGTGTTGTTATTGTTCAAGTCAAACGTTCACAAATACTATTCCCTCTTTCCTCCTCTTCATAACCTATTTTCCTTGTACCTTGTTGCCCCTAGCCTTTCTCTGAGTACTGGTCCAAAATAAAAAATTAAAAAGAATAACGATAGTTTATCAAAATTTAAAAAGACAGTAAATTCAAACTACATAGAACAATATTTTGTATTGAGAAAAAGATGGATTCAATCATGATTGGGATGCGAGTCATGAATGGGAGAGCGAAATATGTACATGATATAAGACTTTAATTTGTGAATTGAAAATTATATTGCAATGGAGTACTCGTCATGATTCTCTTTCCACATCAGCCGTACGATTTATTCACAGGGAAATCGTATATAAATTTATTAGCCGAAAAATTTATATTTTATTTAATACACAAATAGATCAGACATTTTTGAAAATACACTTTTGAGCGAAAATTACTTTAGCAATTAAGTTATCAAAAAATCTGTACTACACTTTTACTATTTTATTGGTATTTAACGACTGAGCTATAACAAGGCAACTAACTGTACAGTTTCTTACTTAGACCTATCCTCTTTTGCCTAGAATCCTGTAAACAGGTTTTACTACCAGCCGTATATCAGATTTCCCCCTTTTGTGAGTCCAGGTTATATCAAATTAAACTGTCTACGTGAATTTCACTTCA
Source organism: Thecocarcelia acutangulata (assembly GCA_914767995.1). Taxonomy (NCBI): domain Eukaryota; kingdom Metazoa; phylum Arthropoda; class Insecta; order Diptera; family Tachinidae; genus Thecocarcelia; species Thecocarcelia acutangulata. The sequence goes on from OU612094.1 coordinate 113,550,202, forward strand.
GTGGATTTGTTAAGAGCAAAATTGCCGCATTGGGCAAATGAAAATCCACAAGCGATTTATGGGCTAGCGGAACCATTGGGCCGTAATTCTTTCAAAATGATGTCTGCAAAGCAGTTACCGTGAATGGTGCTCACTATCGCGAGTTGGTAACCAACTTCTTGTGGCCATAAATTAATGATGTAAACTTGGACGATATGTGAATCTAACAGAATGCTGCCACTTGTCACACTGCCAATGAAACAATGGCTGTTTTATGCGAGAAATTCAATGAACGTTTTATCTAACATGGTACCGATGATATATAGTTGATTAATGATTGCCAATATGGGCTTCATCGGTGTAAAAACACGAGCTTACTGATACTATTGGAGCATACTGATATTATCAGAAAAGAACTTTTGAAATTAAGGTCAGTGTGACGGTGTCGGTTGATATCTAAAGCGTTCGATCAAGTTGATCATTCCTTACTGATTATGTAGCTATTTACTCGTACCAAATTTGGGTTTTCTAAATCTGCCTGTCGTTTAATTTGGTCCACTTGAGTGATCGCAAGAAATTTTTGTCCTGAAATGGTCTTACATCTGGAACTAAATCAGTTAAATCGGGTGTTCCTCAAGGCTCCGTACTCCTTGCTTTATTTACTGTTTCTTAATGACTTGTTCCACGATTTTTGCTTTAGTAAGCATTTGGTTTTTGAAGATGATATTCAGTTATTGTGGTCTAGAAAACTGCAGTTTCTGGATTCTCTAGAAGCCATTGTAAATTACTATTTAACACTGTTGGATTCAAACTAACAAATCTACTATTTAACTCCTCTGCACTGTTGGATGCAAACTGGTGAACCTTGGAAAAACTAAAGCTATAATATTCAGGTCTAATAGGTTTATTTGCCCAGTTTTTTTTTCATATAAATGAAACACATATTGAAATTGTAAATAGCATGAGCTGTTTGGGTGTCATAATTGATGAGCATTTAAATTTTGAAGCAATCTGCGCTTCAAAATTTAGGTCTGCTAGGGTCTGTTTGATTTTACGCAAATTATATCACGTGAACCTATATATTCCTCTACATGTAAGGAAATATTTTGCTGAAAGCTGTTAGATTTATTTTTAAACTAAAACTTATGGCTCATGCTTCAATATATTTCATCAAGTTTTCGATTCTTTCCTTTGAGGAGTATATTAAATTTCGCTTGTTAATTTACTTATTTAATATAATAGTATCTCAAGCTCCGGCATCGTGTATGATATGGTATCAATCAGAAATCTTCAAATTTTTATTCCTCGGATTTATCATGTACTATACAAGCACTCTTTTTGTATGCGTGCTGCCCGTTTATGGAATTTTTTACCTCATAACCTGCCTTTCATTAATTATGGTTCACTAATTATTGGCGTCATGCTATTTAGTATAAAAAAATTCTTTTAATTTTTAAGTTGCTTTACTTCATTGATTTTCTTATAACTTAAGGCCGGGGCACATAGAAACCGTCATACGTTATACGTCTCCTTTTTCAACCGACATTAACGTATACGAAGTATGAAGATGGCACAATCAGTACTTTGTTTACGGATATAAAACAAATGCATTTTGCTCTAATTTGATTAAAATCTTTTGATTTATTTTTCAGAAACAGCACAGAAAATATAGCACTATTTATTTGTAATTTATCTTATTTTTGAACAAAAAACTAAATCAAAATATACAAAAATATTACCAAATAGTTGTCAAAGTTCTCAACATACGTTAAAAGTTAAAAGTTGCTCAACTTTAATACTTTGTGTTGACGGAGAAGAACGGAATGTGACAAAGCTCATAAGACTACATGTATTTTAACTTTGTTGTCAGTTGAAAAAGGCAACGTATAACGTACAACGGATTCTATGTGCCCTGGCCTTTACTCTTTCCATAGTGATAAGTTTTAAGTTGCTTTGAAATACAATTTTATTGGCCAAAAAGTCCATATGTATTACAGTAATAAATAAATAAAAAATATTTTAATTTTATAATTAAAATAGAAAAAAGTGTATTCAAAATTCTTATTTTGAAAAATAACGGAAATTTCCTACATTACAGTACTGCCAGCCGGAGCCGTAGTGGTGAATAACATCGATAACTCTGAAACGGGGTGGAAATAGATTTTAATGAACATTGCTGACATAGTTGCACTCAACCGGTTAACGTTTCATGCCGTTAAATTTTAACGATATCATCCAAGTTGAACTTGAATACAATTTCAGATATATTACAGAAGTTATTATACATAATTAACATGTTCTTTATATTCCACAAAATGTTTTAAAATCAATTGCTCATGTACGTTTTCAAATATAAGCAACTTATGTATTGAACATATTCATTTATTTGATTCAATTTATAATTATTAAAAATGTAATTATCAAACTCAAATTGCCAAAAGAAAGTTCATTTGATTAGGAAGTAATCAGTAAGGTTGTTACGTGTGTGTGTGTGTTCTTTTGTAAACATAATATGTGTAACACTTCTTAATAACCAGTTTAGCATTCAAAAATGTTGTTTGCTAAGCTCAAAAATATAAGGTAATGACGACAAACTTAGTACAATTCTTGAAGCAAATTAACACAAACAAAAAAATGTTTCAATAGAAAAAATATAATATTGAATATCGAACATATTCAAATAGAACACCAACGATAGGATGCCAAGATTGTCCACGAATAACTTTAAATTTATGTACTTTAAATTTGCAAAATTCCTTTAAAAATTATATCACATTACTTACAAACATGAAAATAATTTTTATACCTATATAGTATTTTTTACGTACTGTTCTTCAAATCATCGCAAATGCATGGTGAATTCATATCAGGCAATAAATACAACACTACAAAAAAGTGTTTTTCAAACACAAAAAGGAGTTCAAAGAAAAAAATATTTAAAAGGAAGGAAAAACTCTTCATTATTTCGTGAAGCATTTAATTATTTCATGAAAAGTCGCCGCCAGATTGGTGAGGATTCTGGATCATACATGGCTCTGAAGCTACAACACATAACTTTAAAAAAAAAATTTTAATTTCTTTTAATTATTCCATTGACATCTGTTACAGAATAATATTAAAAAAGAAATTATCAGCTGCGCTGTCAAATTCATATGCTATATATTTGCCTTGTATATAAATATAGTATGTATGATCTGTACAACTTTCTGAAGCGCTTAGTTTAATTAACAATCTGATCATTATTAGAGCTTTTTAAAGTTTACACACATATGTGTTTGTATTATGGCATAATTTCTAAAATTTTCTTTAAAGATCTGAGTTGTTCACAGAAAATAAATCAATTTTCCCTCTTGGGTATGTTCTTATACATGTTTTCGAAATTTCTTTTAATTGCCTAGATAATTGTTTAAGCCCATTCAAAGATGCTTATGCCATTTTAAGCAACACTGTGTATATAACACAATCTGTCAAGTGGTGAGAATTTTTTTTTGCTTTTCTGCTCGATATCGTTTCATTTGCTCGCCTCCTCTTGACAGTTTGTGAAAAAAGAAATAACACAACTTAAAATATAATTTAATTTATAAACCATTACGAACTAAAATGTGAAAAATTTGTTTTATTAAACAGTATTGGAAAAAGAATACTTAATAAGTCAACAGCAAGAAACCCATTGAAAAAGTCGTGTTAAATTATCCAGAGAAAAACAAACAGTATTTTGAAAAGAATCGAACTTTTTACAAAAAGTAAAATAGTGTTTTAAACGAAAAAAGTGAAATATAAATCGAAAATAACAGAAAAAATCAATTAAATGAAAATATTTACTAAAAATTAACCTTTCAATTAGTGTGTATGTGTGAGAGAATTCCAAATATATTGTCACCTTGAAATCATTTTCCATTTTATTTCGTGTTGCATTAAGTCGAGATTTTGGATATTTTTTACCCCCAACCTCTTTGATATGTTGGAATTGATGTTGACAACATGGTCGGAATGTTGAAACCCATTGTTTTATGGCAGGTGCTTGCTGACAAGTAAAGAAGTGATTAGCAAATTACTTGTTTTTTATATTTTTATTTATGTAAAAGATTCAATTGTATTATAATTGTTCGCTTTTAATTTTTACAAATCTTAGCATGGAATATTTAGGAACTGGAGGAAATGTAAACCCCAACAATTACAATATTAGAAAAAATTTGCAATCGGTTTGGTGTACTTGAGTGGCCCTTCCCCTTTATTTTTCACCGTTTGATTTTGTATTCGTTTTTATGTTTGTTTGCTGATTGTTTGGGTGACTCAACAGCTGCTCTGTTTAGTGTCTGTTGGTCGGCGTGCGAATACCACCGCCCTGCTGCTTTTGCAATTGATTGTTGTAACTGGTGATACGAGTGTTATTGTTATCAACAAAGTTTTCAGTTTTTATTGTCATTTTCTCCCATCTGTGCGTGTTGCATCACAGCTGATTTATGTTTTTGTTGCTTCTAATTGCATTCATTAAAACTAAGTTTTTAAGATCACAATATTCTGCTAATAATATATTGAACATTACAGTATCCATATCAAATATTTCAACTCAGTTTGGTATTAATGACCTAATTAACTCGACATGATCTGGTAAAACATGATTCATTACGTTTCTAAAGAAAGAAGTAGGTCAGATTAAGGTGTTGTAAATACCTGTTTTAATGCTACCCCGAACAATCCAATCGTTAAGATTTACTGTGTGCTGGAAATCATTCTTTTATCTGCCTATTTTACCCAACCTAATTATTGATTACGAAAAATAAAACAATATATCGGTGGTTCAGAAAATGTACCGGACCAGACGAATTTAATTTTTTATCTGGAGAAGATATTAAAACTTAACCCAAGCTGAGAAAAATTGTACTATATTAATACCTTCAAGTTCTCATACTCTCAAGTACTCCAAATAGATTTGACATCGAAGTTTAAACTTTCGTTGCATCAAATTTAAACTTGCGACTTTTGATAAGGAAAAGACTGAAATGTTATACTGATGCCTTCTACTTTATATGGATTTTAAGTTATTTCTGGTAGTAATACCTCTAACATAAGCACATAAAATTATACGAAGCTAACTCAATAGTGCGCCTTGTGCAGGTTGGCCCAATAGTCACTAATGGGCTAAAAATGTACGACCGTATTTCTAAAAAAAAATACTTTATATATATTAAAGGTTTATTTGACAAACTTTGTATAGAAGTTTGTCAAATAAACCTGCAATAAACAAAAAAATATTTATCATGAATATGGCCGTTATTATTTTTTCCTATATTTTTTATATTTTTTGCTTAATAAATCAAATCCAAGTTTTTTCCTTAACTACTTTATTATTTACTACTTAACAAATTAGTCTAATAATCCAACAAAAAAATATTAAATTCTTAGTGAAAAGTAAACTTAAACGAAACGTCTCGCATGCAATCAAGTTTGCTCTATTTGAAAACTGGGAATTTGTAGTATTTTTAGAATTTTTTCTACTATCCTTTTTTGGGTAATGCATTTTCTATACGTTTTGGCATACTTCCTGCTTCTTTTGGAATACCTCCCCATTTTCAAACTCTGCCAAATCACGTCCAAACTGGTTTGTGATGACATAGAGAAACCCAAATTAATTCGCATACATTTTCATTCGATTTTGCCGAACAGGCTGTGAATTTTGGCACATCGTTCGCATAGAATAAAGTTAGAAAAAGCCCAAATCAATTTTCTTTCGCCTAGAATGCGAATGAACATCGACATCGGCGAACTGGCTGTTAAATTATCTGAATTTATATTAAATCGTACAAAATTTACAAAACTTTTATTTATTATTTACTTAGTAACTATACAGTTGCAAAGTATATTTGCAAAGTATAGGATGCACAGCATGGGCGGGGTATCCCTCGGTATTAACCTTTTATTTAATATTTTATCGTTGACTTCAGTTTTCATATTATTTGGCAACGAATTAAATAATTGAAGTCCTTTGTAGAAAAGTGTTTTCTGCATTTGTGTAGAAGTAACTCTCTGTATACGGAAATCTTCTGAATTTCTTAGTTCATACGATTGGCTACTCCGACCCCAGTATTGTACTTGATCTCAAAGATATTCAGGTGCATTTCCCATCTTAATTTTCATAATAAGTTTTAAAGTGTTGAAATCTAAACTTTGTTTTACATTCAGCCATTTTAGATTATTTACCATTATGTTTATAAGCTCATAACAAGTACATTATAAAATTGTTCTCATTGCTTTATTTTGTAATTTTTGCATTCTTGCTATCTGCATTGTGCTGCTGTATTTGTATATAATTGACAATCCGAATATATATAATAGTGTTATATATATTAATTGCTGTGGCTTTGGAAATTTTGTTTCTTATTCTTCTGACAAACCCGATTTTCTTGCACGTGTAGTCTATATGCTCATTAAGTGTTAATTTCTTGTCGAATATAAATCCGAGATATTTTATAGACTCTAATTTTTCTATTGTTATATTGTGTATTGCAAACTACACGTTATCATTAAAGTTTATTTCCATTGTTTTTGTCTTCGTTTCATTAAGCTTAAGCATACTCATTTTTAACCATCCGTTTACTTTAACAACATTTGCCAAAAATGTAGGGCATTCTTCATCACTTTCGGCAAAAGTAAATATAGGAGTATCATCCGCATACATAATCACTTCGCATTTTTGCAAAATATTCTGTATATCATTTATATATAATACAAAAAGCAAGACACCCAATATAGGCCCTGATGTACACCAAAATCTTTATTAATTGGATACGATTCTTTTGACTGAAACTAAAAACAGTTTTTGGAAATCGGACACAAAATGATCTTTCAAGAAAAACATTTTATATAACCAATTTAAATTAATTCTTTCTTTTGAAAGAGTTTGTCAACGAATAAGAGTTTTTTTGTTTGTATTTTACATCGAAACAGGCTACTGAAAACAACTGTTTTTCGCGGAGTCTATTTGTTTTGCGATTTCCGAAATATTTAAATATTATTTATGAATTAGGAGATATTAAGAAAAATACAATAACTGTATGTACTTAAATGCAATAACATCAGCCAACATTGACCTTGAAGCTAAATTTAATATAATGAAATAAATCAATAGCTAATGAATAAAAATAAGGAATAAGCAAACAGATAATTACACATGCTTTTTAAACCATATTTATTTTTAATGCGAGGTGGCAAATTATTCCTTGAAATAAATCAAAATTTCTCAAAATACATATTACTAGAGCTTGTAGCTAACAATAAAGCTCATGACAGATAAACTGTACATTAGTTAACGTAAACGACAAAGTCACCATTAAATTTGTTCCATTTTTACAACTGAAGTTACCACATTTTCAGCAGAAAACATGGCAGCTTGAAATGCTTAAAGTTTACTTGAAATGAGAATAATCTGCTGTTATGTAGCCCATTCTCTTAGTGTTTGTTTCACAAATAGAAAGGCAGAAGGTAAAAGTGAAACAAGTGACTTTATAGATCCGACTAACTCCTTTATTAAGAAGTTTGGGATAATCTTCCCAACAAGGGAAGAATGGGGCACGTAACCAAGACAGTTGCAAGATGGATCACAAAAGTGGTACACGGATGGATCCAAAACGCTCCAAAGAGTTGGGGCCTAAAGCACGCAAATATTTTACTCTTAGTAGAGCCACCACAATCTTCCAAGTGGAACTATACGCAATAAGGGAAGTGGTGGAAATACTCTCCGATAGGGGTCACAAGGAAGTGCTTATCAAAATATTCTCTGATAGCCAATCAGTACTAAAGGCCCTGAGCAGTTGTGTCTTCACGTCCAGGTTAGTACTGGGATGTCACAACAGGCTAAATAAACTGGCAAGCAAGAACCGGGATATGGGTGCCACTACATGAGGGGCACTATGGCAATGAGCCAAAAAAAGAGCAGAGGGGACTTTTATTTCCCCACCCCAACATTTGACTTCAACAAACACCTCCTTAATGAGGAGATGAAGAAATTGGCGTAGTGTATTGTTGAGCAACATTGAAACGAGACGGCTAGTATCAAACATTCCTGAACTTTGATGCAAAGAGGGCCAAATGTGCTCTAAAACTGGATAGGAAAAGCCTCAGAACACTGAGGCACTACAGGCTGCTACAAGCGCATACGTTGAGTGAAGGGTACTTACTATCACTCCCAATGAAGGAAGCAGTCCGGTTTCTTGTGCTGTAATGGGACAATTGGACACACAATAGATATAATAATAATAAAGGTGAAATAGCAACTAGAAGGATATAATAGTCGTTGGGAGGAGGAAAAGTGTAAAACCGCTTAGTATTGGTATGAATGAGGCTAGAGCGATCAGATTTACCAAGGCCAGACATGATAAGTTATTGAACCTCCGCTCGCCTAGATATCTTAGGCGAAGGTGCTCCAATGCCGGACATATATCGAGGAGGAGAAGAATCGTCTCCCCTTCGTGTTGGCAACTTCTGCATAAGTGGTTATATGGTAAGCGTAGTCTCCTGGCATGGCTCCCAAATGGGCAATGTTCAGTGATAACTGCTACAGTGACTCTCACGTAGAATCTGGGTAGTTTTAAGAACTCTTTTGTTCTCTTAAGGGTGATATGAGGCCGGCCACAGATTCTTTGATATAAGGCTTGTGAGCTGTGTGAACCATATTTCCTGTGCATTGCTTTATTCTTTTCCAGCAAGCTGATATGGGTTGTTCGCAAAAGAGATCTATATACCTATTCTCCTTTGTCCCTTTTTGGCTAAATTGTCAGTGATGTTGTTGCCGTTATTGGACCGGTGTCCAAACCTGCCGTTAAGCTATCAGTAATTTTTCACGCTAATGTTAACTTTTAATAAGCAAAAAAAGTTATCTGTAAGATAAAATCCTAACTATTTGGCAATTGTAATAATGTCCCAAAGTGATATTATGACTTGAGGCAAACTCCAAATATTTACAAATACTCGTATGTATTTGGGAAGATAATACCTAGTCTGCTATTTGTATTATTTTATTTTTTTTTTAATCTATTAAATGACTGAATAATATCACACATACATCCATAGTGTGTATGTATCATCAAATTGCATTTCAAAATTTAGCATATTTCTCTAAGAAACGTAACCGCACCTCATAAGTAATTATATTACATTATTTTAATTTAATAATAATCTGTTCGAAAAAGGTACATATGTTTACAAGTGCTTAAATATTATCAATTTAAGTTCTAATTTGCTTCTATAAATTTAGATTTGCAAACACATCCAACGTTTGCCGTTAACGTTTTCTAAACATTTAAAGTGAATGTGTGTGCGTAGTACACTTATTTATGTGTGTATGTGTTGATGTTAAATATAAAGTAAATTATCCGTAAATTGTAATAACTATAAGCAATAAAACGTTGGCTAATAATAATTTAACTACAAGAAGGAAATATAAAAATTGAAAAGCTCAAATGAGCAGAAATATGCGACCACCACAGGAGGGAGGTCAGTCCGGACCTCCACAAATGCGACCAAAAATGAACGCACCTAGTTCTCTGTTGACACAAGATGAAAATGATGCAGTCTTTCGCATGTTAGGACGTAAATGTCAGGTGAGTTTAAAATATCAGCAACAATTTTCCCACTCTTCTCTAAAATTAATCAATACGTTCAACGCGAAATGGGTTCTTAATACAGTAGTGTTAAGTTAAAATATTTTATGAAGTACTGTGTTTGGCAGCCATTGCCATAAAAATTTATTTTTATCAATTTGTTTTAAGCTTAATTGAATTTAAACATAATTTTATCAAATTTTTCACTTAAGTGAGTGAATATACTTTGTTAGTGGGGGAGACACATATCGCTCCTTTATTGCAACATAGTCATAACTAAAAAAAAAGCTTGTTTCGACAAAAACATATTTCAAATTTTAGTTTCCATACAAGTCTTAGAAATCTGTCTTAGAAAATATCGCATATAGGAAACAGTTTAAAAGAAATTTGAATAAATTTTTGCACAATATAAAATTTAGTACTGTTAACAATACTGCATTGTTAACTCGAAAAGCTAATTTTTTGAGATATGACTATGTTGCAATCAAGGAGAGATATGTATGTATGTACGTTTCTGATAACAAATGTTCGTTGTTAACAGCGAACAGGGACTATAAATTAATTTAACAAATATTTATTTACTGCACTTTCAATACTTAAACCAAAGAGCTTAAATATAAGTTTTATTAATTTTAATTTATTCTGTTCATAATTAAAGAAATTTTTATGGTCAGTTTCCTATAAACGAACTTTAGCCAACAATACGTTTGGCTGTATTAATAGTGAATAGATAATCATTTTTTTTTAAATTACCTCGAAAAAACTATCTGTCATCGAATCTATTAATTTTTCCAATAAATCACGATCGAATTTAACCTAAACTTGTTTAAGTCATAGTTTTAGCTCTGTTACTGTCATAAATTAAATTTGAGCATTATTAGAGGAAATTTGGCAAGCCATGTTCCTCCATAAGTTTTGCATCAGGTTTAAAATTCGGGTTGAAACCAGGCCAGTCTAACGGAGGAATACAATGTTGATGATGATGAATTTTAACTCTTTTGAAACATGTATTGGCGCGTTTTCTTGCTGAAATATGCAATTTTGACCAATTTTTTCATACGTAATTCAGATAAGCACCCCTATCGTAAACAGTCATTCCCATTCAAAAATTTCCCATTTCCCAAAATTGCAATCATTACTAAGTTTCCCCTAAAAATGAATTCACATTTTCTATGTGTAATTCAGTTTGGAATAATAATACTAAACAAATTCACCTAATCGTAAACATTTATTTCCCTCGTATTCTTTTTCTTGTTCCCTTTGGTTTGTTCACAACATTTTTGCTGGCGGACTGTATTCATCATGTAAGTAATTATTTCTCTTAATTAAATTGTAAAAGCTTTTATTCAGCTATTTTAGGACTAGGTTTGTTAATAAGGGGCTCAATAGAATGCAAAGTTTCAGGTCCATAGCTTGCAATTTTGTAAAAAAAAATCCCCTAATGATGTGTTGGGTGAATTTTGCAATTCTCTTACGGAAGAGTTGAATAGTGCAGCCTCTTGAATGTGTGGCATCAACAAATCTTATTCTATGGCTGTACCTTTCTGATAACCACCTTCTGCAAAGAACCTGCATGCACACAATGTTATTATCGGTGTTATTCCAAATTATGTTTTTGTTGTTGGGATATTAGAAGTGTTGCTTCTAGAAATAAGGCAGTATATGTACATAAATGCGGCTTTATTTACCCTACAATGTTGAATAAATTTAAAATAAAAAAGTTATGTACAAACACAATTTGTTTATAGAATAAGTAACTTACGATGTATCGAGTAACTCCAACGGATTAGAGTCATCTTGTAAATGTCTACGAACAATCCGGTGTTGTCGACATTGTTCCTCCTGTAGTTCAATTAATGCTCCGATTCTAAACATTTTATTTTTATTTCTATTAAACGAATTTTCACACTTTTTCTTCACTGCACTTACAATTCCTCTTCTTACACATTTTACACTCACTACGTAGTGATAGCACGTACAAGAGTTCCCATGAAATTCACGAGAGCAATTTCCCCTTCCTGGGAATTGAAAATTATATGGGAACAAATATTTCCCATTTTATACACGACAGAGGTGAAGAACAGATTCTAACAGTTTTTCTGCCTCTGCTGTTCATTTTTCTAGGAACAAAACAAAAGCTTTTGCTTGGTTGGAGTAGTATTGAGGAAGTTTTTCATTCAAAGCTTTCATTCAATGACTGTTTCGCCATCGATTGTTTTCACCACACCCAGCTTATCCCACCAAACAATATGCAACATGAGTTTTTTTCCATGAAATTTGGTTTTACTGTGAATGTCGGTGAGTGGTCAAGTAGTCTCCATAATTTTCTTGTTTTTGGGTTATCATAATGTATCGATTTTTTACGCTTCGAAGTAAAAATATATTTTTTTGTGTTTAATTAGCAGTATTTTCCTCACGCGTAATCGGCGTTCAACATCACTCGGCCACGGTTACCAATTCAGCGCCTTTCGCGCTAGTTTTACCGCTTTTTATCCAAAAAATTTTTTTTTAGTTGCCGTACAGAGGCTAACAAGATCAAGAAGGGCATCCTTATATATTTTCGAGAGTTTATTAATTTTAAAAACGAAATTGAACAATTTACAATTGTTTTTATGTTTATGGGTGAATGTAGTGTAATAAATTCATATAAAATAAGGGCGTAGAACGGAATAAATATTATAATATTCCATCTGATGTAAGTCAAAATACAGGGTGGTTGATCAAGTTTGCTACATTAAGAAACTCAAATAACTTTTTGTAAAGTTTATGTAATATATTTTTTAGAAATTCATTAGAAAAATAATACGTTTTTATTAAAGTAATTCATTGAGCTTTGAAAATAATTGAATTCAAATGGCCTCCACCCTCGTTGACACATGTACGACATCTTATTAAAAAGTTATTCATTACTGCCTGGAGTGTTGCAGCGGGAAATGTCTCAATTACCGTTCGAATAAATTGCTTTAAATCATCCAAATTTGTTGAATTTTTTTTAAAACTTCTTGTTTGCAATAACCCCACAACAAAAAATTAAGTACAGTGAGGTCAGGAGACCTGGGTGGCCAACGGAGTGTGGAGTTGCTTGAAATCAGTTTATTGGGAAATTTTTGCCTCAATTCTGTCATAACAGGCGTGACTATGTGACAAGTTGTCCCATCTTGTTGGAAGAAAACAGGGTTGAAAGGGATTCTCTTTCGGTGCAATTCTGGAAAGAAACACAAATCTTTAAGTAACGGTCTCCATTGACCGTAACAGTAAGACCGTTTTCTTCGAAAAAAATAAGGCCCGACAATGAACCTTGAAGAAACTGCACACCACACTGTGATACGAAGTGGATGTAATTGCATCTGATTGAGTATCTGTGGGTTAGAATTACTCCATATTCCAAAATTTTATTTGTAGCATTGCCGTTTAAATCAAAATGTGCTCGTCAGACATAAAAATGCAGTTCAAAACGTTTTCATCCTCTGACACCATTTGAATGATCTTCTCACAAAATTCCAAGTGAATCGGGAAGTCTCTAGGGTTCAGTTTGTTAATTGAATCTTATATGGAAATAAGTTTAAATCTTGGTGCAAAATTGTCTGCAGTGACTGTCTGCTGAAACCCATGTGAGCAGATAAGCTCGTTGTCGAAACTCTAGGAATGGATTGTATGGCAGCAGCTACAGCAGCGATAGTTTCTTGCGCTCAAATTGAGGGATCTCGATGACAAGGCCTTCTTGTGATTGTGCCACCCTCGGCATAATTCTTTACGAGCCACATTATACTGCTAGGAGGAGTACCGCCAAACTGCGCCTATATTCACTTTGGACGGAAACAACGGACTCTAAAGCGTTGCACTATTCAAATTCTTGTTTCATTTTCCCAATTCTCCATTTTAGTTAAATTTAAAGATCAATCTGTAAAACGCAAAAAAATGAAACAGGTTAGTTACACAGAAAATAAGTTATTACGTCGAATAACATTACGATACATCTAAATTATGGTAACCGATGCATATTGGATCGTAATTTAAACAAAATACAATAGATTGAAAACCATACGTTCCCTAAAAGTAGGAATACAAAAAATAAATCCTTTAACTTTTTTATATTATTGCAATACAGTTTATTCGATATCGTATGCCGTGATACCAAAATTAAAAATTTCGATAATTTTGCTCGATATCGTATGCGGTGATTTGACCCCAGCTTTCATCAGCCACCCTGTACTTATAAGAATTCGAAATATTATGTCCAAAAAGTTTTATGACTAGAAGATAAATATGATTTGAAAACTAGCAACTTTAGATTGATCATATTTTAAAATATTGCTTAAGTGACCTTACATTATATTTTACAGACTCTTTTATGTGGATCAACTTCAGAAATGAAAAAGAAAATTTCAATTTAAAATTTTTGTATCTGTTATTTTGTCTCTATGTTTACGTTATTTTCTGTTATTTTGCCTCTATATTTATGTTATTTTCTTTCTTATTTTTTTGGGAATATGTATAGTTTAGCAGTTTTGGTTTATAAATAGTTGACAACCCTGCTCTTGGCTTTAATTCGTATTAAACATATGCACGGTTAAATCATCTAATTGTGTTTGTGAGTTTTTTTAGTGTTTCTTATACGGATACTTGCTATCTGTTTGCATACAATGGATGGCAATCAATGACCCGCTAATGCGACTAATTGTTTTACTTCTTGTGGGAATTAAAAATGTAAGACAGTACTACTAGTCACGACACGACAAAAAAGGTGCGAAAAATGCCACGTGCTTCGATGAACTACGTCTTAGTCACAAGGTTGTCAGATTTATTTTGTCCCTTTTTCGCCGAATTCAATGTCAAAAATCGAATTTTTATAATTCCTAACAAATAAATTTATTCCAAACCACCGAAAACTGCCAAAAATGGAAAGAAGTCGCCATGATATATATATATATATATATATATATATATATATATATATATATATATATATATATATATATATATATATATATATATATATATATATATATATATATATATATATATATATATATATATATATATATATATATATATATATATATATATATATATATATATATATATATATATATATATATATATATATCTTTTTTTATCTTAATTTGAAAAATAGTAGACAATTAAATGTATAATTCTTAATGCGACGAAAAAAAATCGTGATTAACATTAAGCAAATATTAGATATGTTATTATATATAACCAGAGCTGACGTTTTTAGTAATTTTAACCAAAATTTATAATATTTTTTTCTTTAATGTGGAGGTAAGAGAGTCGCATTTGAACAAGTATTTTACAAAATTAATAGTATTTTTGTTTCAAAAAAATAAATATTGAGTGACCTTGTCATTTTGCACCACTCCTATATTTTATGACAATTAATTTTATTCAACATATTTGGAGAAGGTACAAAACATGTGCAACGTATTCTATTTCACATTGCATTCTATTTAGAAGCCGTAGCAAACTCTTAATATTTCTCAATATAATTTACTCATGTGTGTGAAGATAAATACGTATTTAAGTTCTTAGAAAAAACCACTCGTTCTTAGCATAGCCACATTTTTCAATTAAAGAGCTCTGTTAACGGCTTAACAGTGGAACCAAATTTGACGTCATATTAAAAAAAGGCTAAAGAAAGACTAGGAAGCCAGATCCTTGTTAAAAATTAAATGCGAACTAAAGCCAAGAAGTTGATTTACGGTACCCAATCAGTTGGATATAACACCTAATGGGTCAGATATCTAAAATAATCTTGGAAATTGAGAAAATTAACGTTAAAAATTTAAATCTTTGAAATTTCTGGTGACGAAGAGGGCACTTTTCTGGAAAAATAGAGACTTGCTCCAACTACACACCATATGGAAGCTGAAAGGGCCTCTTATGACACCTAGTAGGTCAGATATCTGAAATAATCTTGGAAATTGAGAAAAATGAATTTAAAAGAATTTACCCCTTGAATTTCTGATGAAGATGAGGGCGCTTTGTTGGAAAAATTGAGACTTACTCCAACTGTTCATCATATTCAAATAGAAGCTCAGAGGGTCCTCTATGACGCTTAGTAGGTCAGATATCTGATATAATTTTGGGAATTGAGAAATATGTCTTGAAAAAAAATTTAATTTTTTAATTTCTGGTGAAGATGAGGGCACTTTTCACAAAATGAAGTGTTCTTAATACACCATCTACACGAGCCGCCAATTTTATCGCATACATAAATGTCTTAAATCATATATGAATATACCAGTATTGGTTTTAACGATTCTCAAAACAAATCCATTGCTTATCAAAAATAGCCAGCAAAAAAAAAAAAATCGCCAAATCGAAAATCAGAACGTGAGATCGTCAGGTAAGCCAGAGTAAAACAAAAGACCAGCATATCGGATGAGTCTTTGTAGATTGATCAACACCTGCCTTGATGGCATTATCTAATGATGGCTAACTCCACGGGGTGAATTGTGCACAATTCATCATGTGGCTTGCAAGGCACACACATGTCGCAACTTCTGTTTCAAGTTTTTAGCTATATATATAATAATATATAATACTCCCTCTGTATGCAGTTATAAATAACTGCTCCCCGGGTCGACAGCAGCATACAACATAATATTATCATTTGTGCAAAAAGTAATGTTTATCACCATGGTTTAACTGTTTTCGCAAAACTTTCTGTTATACTACTGCACTGCTGTACTTCGTATGCAACCCAAGTACCTTGTTTATGACTCATTTCTAACGATTTTAAAAGATGTGCGGCTGTTTGGGTAGTGAGTGACTTGTAAAATAAGTGCAAGTTTCTTTTGTTTTTGAGACGAATCTTTCTCCAACAATTCCCCGATCTTTATCATCTACGTCAAAATCACCGTTTTTAAACGTCTGACAACATTCACGACATGTAAGCCTTGTGCTATGCCACCTCACTCAAAACGGCAGAAAACAATTTGTATTCTTAATAGTTTATAAACATTTTTTTTTTTTTCAAACAAACAATTTTTTGCAAGTGCAATGAATAAGTAGAAAATTATGTTTCAAGGATAATTTCTAACGGATGTGTAACTCTGGAAAGTATTTTACAATACGATTTGCAAACAACAAACAAATCTACAGCAAAATATTAAACGTGAGACTAAATGAAAAAAATGAGATGTTATAATAACCCAAATTTTTATAGACTTTTAGACGCTACTCAAACACAGTGCACTAAAATCTTGTGCAAACATAGAAAAGTTATCAAATAAGAGTGCCAAAAAGAGCAAAACAACTGAAGGGCTGGTCGGAACTTTTTCCTTTTTTATTATTTTGCCAAATGTAACTACAACAATATTAGTTTGTTAATACAAGTAGGATGTTTACTCTTCTTTTTGCAACAACGTAATCGAAATGGCACATGCAGATATTTGTTTAAGGTATTTCTTGCTTCAATATAACTATTACACGTTCTGTTGACGCCAAAGTTGTAGAATTAAGTGTTTTATTTTTGTAATCTGGTTTTTCTTTATTTTTGGCCAAAAATCATTTGGAAAGTGATTTTTTTTAGTTTACAACAAAGTCAGGCAGGAAGTCTGTGACAAGAAACGGAAGTTAAACTAACATTTTTATTTTTGAATTTTTTTTTTTTTTTTTTTTTTTTTTAGCTTTTATTTATTTATTGAATCTTCACAATGTAAACTAACAATAAGTATTCAAATCTTAATACTAAATATAATAAATTAACTATGTCCAGCCAATGCTAGACAAAAAGTTTTATTTTGCGCCAATTATATCGGTAGAATCACCTACTTAACGCTCTGATGGTGGCAACGGTATCCCTTCTTTTCAACCGAGTGTGACCACTGAAATTAAGTATGTTTCGTGCGAGAGGGTTTGGGTGAAGTTCCAATTTGCTGACATACCTTGTCGCATGCTTTGAAAACTCATCTTTTACCAGTGGAACACACAGATCCTTGTGAATTCGGGAGTTTTTTACGTACCATGGTGCTGCAGTAATTGTTCGAAAAATTTTGTTTTGTCGCCTTTGAATTTTTTCAATGTTTGACGCTGAGGTGGTGCCCCATAATTGAATTCCGTAGCGCCATATAGGCTTTAGTATTGCGTTGTATAACAAAAGTTTGCAATCCAGCTTCAATGTCGAATTTCTGCCCATAAGCCAATTCAGTTGCGCTGCTTTTAACTTTAACTGAGTAACTTTCGCATCTATGTGAGACTTCCACGTTAACCTACGGTCGAGATGAATACCAAGGTACTTGACTTCACTTTGCTGCGGAATAGGTAAATTGTTAATTTGGATAGGTGAACATGTTTGTCTACGCAGTGTGAATGTAACGTGAGTACACTTTTGTTCATTAACTTTAATTTTCCAAAGTTTTAACCACATCTCTAATATTGAAATATACTCCTGCAAATTTCGCGAAGCTACTTGATGGTTTTCATGTACGCTGCAGAATGCTGTGTCATCTGCAAAAGTTGAAGTGTGAATACCAGATCTGGTTGGCATGTCAGAAGTGTAAATTAAATATAAAGTGGGTCCCAGAATGCTACCTTGGGCAACTCCTGCCTCGATTGGCTGTGTTGGGCTTATAAAGTCGCCTTCTCTGATAACAAACTTCCGGCCGCATAAATAGCTTTCCAGAAGCTTGTGAGTGTTTGCAGGCAAGTTCAACTTTATTTTGTACATTAATCCCTCGTGCCACACTTTATCAAAAGCTTGGGAAACATCAATGAATAGAGCTGAGCAATACTTTTTATCCTCAAAAGTCTTTCTTATAACATTAACTAGTCTATGCGTTTGTTCAATGGTGCTGTGTTTAGCCCGAAAACCAAATTGATGATCAGGGATGCATCCTACATCATTCAGTATTGGAGTCAACTTCGCCATTAACAATTTTTCGAAAAGTTTTGAAATTGTTGGCAGTAGGCTTAGTGGTCTATATGACTCTACTTTAGTGGGATCCTTCCCTGGCTTGGGTATCATAGTAACCATAGACACCTTCCACTCTGCAGGATAGTATTCTAGGCGCAAAATAGCGTTAAAAATGAAAAGAAGAATTCTTCTAGCAACACGAGGTAACTGTACAAGCATTTTGCCAGTAATTTTGTCAAAACCTGGAGCTTTTTTTGAGTTTACTTTATTTATAACGTTTTCAACATCTTGGAAACTAAGTCTCAAACGCACAGGCGGTCTAACAGCATATGGCGGAAATTCAGCTACATCATCCACTGTATCATTTGCAGTAAAAACGTTTTTCAAATGATTAACATACACCATCCCTTTTTCAGAATCACTTCTTGCCCAGTCGCCAGATGAAGTTCGCAAAGGTGGCTTACCTATTACGGGTCTTTTCAGACCTTTTGTCGCTTTCCATAGAGAATAGTCGATTTGCGGGCTACCATCAAGACCTTCTAGATAATTTTTGAGGGAAGCCATTCTTTGGATTTCAAGCAGATTTCTTAATTGAGTTATGCACTCCCGTAGCCTGCTTTTAAGCTGGGGAGACCTTCGAAGTTTTTTTTCGAAGATTTTTGAATTAAAAACTAAGTTGAATAACAATATGGTGTCAATATAACGATCGTTATTACTACTTTAATATAGACACATCATGACTTGTTTTATATGTTGTCAAACCATCCTTAAATTGTGGGGATTCAAATTTATCTTAACAAATAGACTAGGCTCTATCCATTTAAAGTTTAACATCTTTATTCCGTCACAGAGGCATTTGCGTCCGGAAACGAAACTCAATCCGTTTATTTTTTGTGTTTTCCCGAAAACAAAAAACAACGTTATTCGAAATTAAGCCGCTTTAAATAGAAACACAAATGCCATTATTGAAATTAAGAATTATTTCATTCCGTAAAAACTTTATTTTTCGTTTTATGCTGAAGGAGAAGACGAATTGCGTTCAATTTAATGTCATATATTTGATATTTAATTATTTGATCTTGTTTAGGTAAATATTTCTTATTTTTGCAGCAAAAGATCGTTTTATGTTATATAAAAAATTTTATATAACATAAAACGATCTTTTGCTGCAAAAATAAGAAATATTTAATGTCACATAATTACACAGTAATCAATTAATAGAAAAAATCATTATGTGGTACATCTTACACAATAAACTTTATGTTTTGTGCACTTTTTGCTTTATCATAGCGCTACAATTTTGTATAATTTTGTTTTTACGCAGAATAACCTGAAAACATAGACAAATAATAAAGCTAACTTATAAAATTATTTGCTCTAAAAAGGGACCTTTCAAAAAAAAGGATAATGATAGACGGATTAAGGGAGAATCTGTCACGTCCGCAAGTAAGTTGCAATGGCAACAACGAAGAAAAAAGCCGAAATTAATTCTTATTTTTGCAGCTAAAGATCGTTTTGGTTTTATACAAGGTGGCGCAAAAGTAATCCTCGTATCAGAAAATAAATTTGGCGATTGGCCCCTAACGTCAGTTCTGTTTTGACATTTGTGTAGTAAACACATGCGAAATACACGTTAATAAACAATGTTACGCTACACTGCTCTCAGAACGCGGAATATTGGTGACCACCAAGAGGAAGATGATTTTTCATAAAAAATAATCATGAGTGATGAGGTCCATTTTCGTTTTAGCGCTTACGTAAATAGGCAAAATTTACGCACTGAAAATCCGCGTGTACCCTACGAAGACCCATTTCACCCGCTCAAAGTCACTGTATGGTGTGCTGGTTTCGCTAGAGAAGTCGTCGGACATTTTTTCTTCGAAGACGTCGCGTGCCAAACGGTTACTGTGAATGGTGAGCGCTACAGAGCAATGATCAACGAGTTCTTTTTGCCGCAACTTGATGAATTGGGATTGGAAAACATATAGTTCCAACAGGACGGGGCTACGCCACAACCGATATGCTGAAGGATGCATTTCCCGGGCGCCTAATCTGCCGTTGTGGCGATTTGCACTGGCCAGCAAGATCGCCTGATTTGACCGCTGCAGACTTCTTTTTGTGGGGCTTTTTGAAGTCGCGGGTTTATGTCAACAAGCCTCAGACTCTTGCAGCTCTTAAAGACAATATCCGTCAAGAATGTTAGGACCTATCGCCGGAAGCTTTGGCCAATGTGATGGAAAATGCTATAAAAAGTGCTCAAATGACAATCAGCTGTGGCTGATTGTCAAAGTTTTTAATTTTTTTTTTAATTACAGCTAAAAAACATCGGAAGGTTATTTTTGCGCAACTCTGCATAAAAAATTCAACAGTATTTGTTTTCGACAACAATTTGTTAGCATTGTCAGGAAAATTTAAATCTTATTGACGATGATAACAAATTGTTATCGAAAGATTGAAAATAAATACTGTTGAATTTTTTATATAAAACGAAAACTATCTTTAGCTGCAAAAATAAGAATTAATTATTTAAACAAGATCAAATAACTAAATATTAAATTAAAAAAGCCGAAATTTAAATACTCATTTATTATAGTTATGGCAAAAAGCAGCGATAGACATTGTGCAACGGTGCAGAGGCCATAAGAATGAATTTGAGCGGTTTAACCCATAAGACCGTGGACCGAAGTCTAAAAGCTGTGTCACTCAGTATCCATCATACGTTATCCGTTCCCTTTTTCAGCTGGCGAATAAGTTGAAGTATATGGTCTGATCAAAAAATAACCGATTTTAGCATTTACTAAATTTTGAGCAAATACAACGTCGCATGGACATTTATTTTAACTTATAGTATATGAGTATAAACATTTTCTGATTCAACATGGCCTCCAGACAGTTTAAGAACGATACGGTTCCATTTCAACATTTCTAATTAAAATTGATTTTAAACTCTTGCAAATAGCAACACCGTCTTGGTTTCCACAACAACCCCGATTGATTTTTGTTTTAAGATTTTAGTTGAGGAAAGAAGACATTATTTTATATTGAAATTTGGGCATATATTCACTATAATTTTATGACTTCTTCGATTTTGTTCAAGTAGATTTCATTCTTGTAATTTCTGTTCGATTTTTTACATTCGTCAATTTTGTTTAAAAAAATCGAGAACAGGTTTCTTACACAAAAACTTTTTTAATTTAAAAATAGATGAAAAGAAAAAAATATCGTTGTTTTTTAAATATCTTCTTGTTCTGAATACTCGTAAGTAGCACATTAACTGTGTGTATACAGCAGATTGTCTGCACAAAAGATATTTAATTATCTGCACAGTTGGTTTTCGTGAATGTTTCTTTCAAATAATGTTATTTAAAGTTTATACTTTGTTTATATTTAAAATGTATTTTTTATTATATTCTTAAAAAACGTAAAATCACAAATACCTTTGAAAATACAGTGAACTCTTTGTCGTACGAACTAATAAAAATAAATATAATAAAATTCCCATGTAGTCCAAAAACTAAAAAAGTCAAGCCGTTTATAAATAATTTTACACTAAATGTAAAAAATTTAAACTTCAAAACCGTGAACTCTAATCATAAAACATAGAACGCTTGGTAGCAAACGTCGCGGTAAAGTGGATTTTTACTATTGCATTGTTCAAAGTGGTCAAGAATTATAAAAAGGCATGCGGCTGAAAGCCCAATTCGAATGCGTTGTGCGATTCAATTGGCAATCTACCAGAAATGGATGAGCTCTAAACATTGTACATACGTGTATTACGTAGAATTATGTGGGTTTTGGGAACAACATCCTTAATATCGTCAGAGCAAAATCCATTGTAGTATTGATAAAACAAAGTAACACACCCCCACACTACAGTGATGCTCCAATGAATCAATAGAGTTGGATACTACCTTTACTACCTATCTCTTGAACTCGGTAGATTAACCCCAAAATAGACTTTGAGGCACCGGCACAAACATGGGGTTGTATTCCATTTCCGATCGGATATATGTGGTATAAATAGTAAGGAGATCGGATGGAGTAAAATATGTCTTATACCGTTTCAAAAACCAGTCCAGCGAACATAACACTGAATTTTCATTCCAAGAAAATCAAGTGTATCTGATTATTTCCTCAATATCTATACAAGTTATGAGTACAGATGCAGCAACATTTCACGCCTCAGACCCTGGCACACGAAGACCTTGCCTGTATGTATAAATATATTTTTGACGTAAAGACAGCTAATAAACACGAAAAACAGCTGTACTCCTATATATTTATATGAATGTTAGTAGCTAGTAAGGTAAAACATAGTAAACTCAGTACTTGTATATTAATATTGACATACTCTTTTATAAATTATTATTTTTTATGTACAAAATTTATTCATAGTCATAAGCAAGGCGAATTCATATCAGATATATGCAAGAACAATAAATGCAACACTAAAAAAAATAAATCTTTTTCAAATGTCCGGGGAATAATATAAACACAAATAGGAATTCAAAAAAATATAATAAAAAAAAAATACAAGAAAAGAAAAACTATAAACAGCTTGTTTTGATTGGTATCAACGTTGGAAGCCAATATAATGAGTTGTGAGAAAAGAAAAACTTTGAATTATTTCGTGAAAACTAACGTCTCAGAACATAGAGCTTGGAAAGGTGAAAATTGCCAGCCAGATTGGGGAGGATTCTGGATGATATCTGGCTCTCAAGATACTAAAAAATAATTAAAAATTTTTTTTTTAATTTCTTTTAATTATTTCATTGACATCTGAAACAGATTAAAAATATTTAAAAAAAATGTCAATTTCACCTGTTATGAATTCGTTTTGGTCATAAGAATATGTTCAACGAAAACTCCAATTACGCATTTTGTGTTTGTTAAATGTCGAAAAAAAAAAATTTATGCTGCCATAACACTAGTTTACAGCCAAAAAATGGTTCCTTTATGTATTTTCCATATTCGATTGAAATTGATGGATTCGTATGCGCTTTATGAAGCAAGTCTGCTTTCAAACTATTCTTGCCTCCATCCAGAAACAGACGCCATTCCTCTGGGTCATTTTAATTTAAATTTTTTGAATTTACACCAAAATGAAAATATTGTCGTTCCACAAAATCCTTAATAAAAACTTTTATCGGATTTTTTCCAAATTACGTTTAAAGTGTTGGTAATTAAATAAACTATTTGGTAAAAGAATAAAACATTCCAGATCTTTACTACAACGTAGAAAAAAAAACGAAATAAAAATGAAAAATTTTGAAAAAATCGTAAAAATAGACAAATTTTGAACTTTGAGGTGTCATAACTTTGGTTCGGCTCCACAAGGGTTTGAATTGTACTTTACACCGAAAAACACAAAAGTACCGTTATCTAAAAAACGGTAATTAGAAAAAATAAATTACAGCGTTTTTCGTGTTCAGGAGGTCCGAATTAACTTATCTAGGCATGTGGTGTTCTTGGTATTTTTCCAAATTTAAAATTTGTAAAGCAGTGTAATTAAGAGCTGAGCTATACGGTCATTTAAAGCCATGTCTTTTTTTTAAACATTCTTTTAAACTTGATACCTCAATCATGTTACACTTTTACCATGATTTTTAAATCATATCGTTGTTTAATTATTGTCACTAAAAAAATTTGTTTGTCTCTTTTTATCCTTTGTCTGGTACCGAAAAAAGCAATTTTAAAAAATAACAAATGAGTCAGATTGGGAAATTGATCTACATCGGCACCTGCCTTGTCGACCCAATCTGGTGATGGGCCAACTTCAGGGCATGAATTATTCACGATTCCCCAGCGCCCCCGTGTGGCTTTCAACGCTCACACAGATCGAAACTTTTTGCCATAAGTTTGTAGCCACATCGACAAACCCCTAGCTTAAGCTTTCAGGCTTACTAATTCCTCCTGTATGCAATTCAATCAGCCTGTACCAACTCACAGGTTTATCCATCTCCCGTGGCTCCTTAGAGTACAGGTATCTATTGCGAGACAACAGCACATCGGGGTTTTATTAGCCCATGAAAAACGTCATGCATCATAGTTTTCAGGTGAGATTTTAGGTTTAAGCCACAGACAGAACATTTCATCCAAGGCAGCTCCTCAACCATCATCAGCATGAGATGGTCTGCAAATCAAATAAGTCATGCGGCTTCCTAGAGTTTTATTCGTTACAATAAATGAGGGAATCCTTCCCTTCTGTGCCCCAGCCAGCAAAGTGTGGTTCGGTGTACGCCAAGGAAAAACCTGCTCCCCGGAGAAAAAAATGAATAGAAAAAGACACGAAAAACAAAAAGCAAAGTACAAAAACACATGCCGTTTAGACTTTAAATCATCATGAAAATTTGCTACGAGGGTACATTGATATTGAAGCTACCTAGTGCAAGATGGCAGCACAAACACAACATTAAACACTATTATTTAAAAGAGAAAACGGCGAAAGAGACAAAAGGAAATCTCGATAAACATTACGGTGAGTCTGCTCCCTCAGATTACATGGTAAAATATTGGATTGCTGAATTTAAACGCGGCTGAACAAGCACTACAACAGGAAGGCCAAAAGAGGTAGTTACTGAAGAAAATATCAAGAAAATCCTAGATATCAAATCACATAACTCGGTGAATGATCACCGAGTTATGTGAGATTGTTGAAATGGTGAACTTATCATATGAACGTGGGTTAAATATTTTGCATGAACAGTTAGTTGCATATGAAAAAGCTATCGGCAAACTGGGTGCCGCGTTTGCTCAGAGTCCAGCTAAAACGAGTTCGACAGACCACTTCACAGAGATGTCTGGACATGATAAAGCGTAATCTTGTTAATTTTTGACGTCGATTAATAACTGTTGATGAAACGTGGGTCCACCATTACATACCTGAAACTAAAAATCAATCGAAACAATGGGTGGAAGCCGAAGGAAGTGCTCCGAAGAAGGTGGAGACAATGAAATTGACTGGCAAGGTTATGGCCACTGTATTTTGGACACGGAATATTGATCATCGATTATCTTGAAAAAGAATCCACAATCACAGGAAATTATTATCGTGCATTATTGGATCAAATGATTGATGCAATCAAGAAAAAATGACCAGATTTAAAGAAGAAAAAAGTGATATTTCTTCAAGACATCGCACCGGACCACACCCCATTAAATACGATGCTAAAATTACGTGAACTACACTTCGAATTGGTTGATTATCCACCTTATAGTCCAGAATTAGCTCCTAGTGACCTTTTTCTATTCCCAAACTTAAAAAAATGACTAGCAGGAAAAAGATTCATCTCGAACGAAGAAATGGATTGCCGAAACTAACGCGTATATTCAACGGTTCCCAAAATCGTATTATTCAGATTTTATAAAAAAGAAGACTATCTTAAGAAATAAATAGTTTTTGAAAAAAAAAAAAATATTTTCTTATTTAGCTTCAATATCAATCCGCCCTCGTATAAAACTGAAAAAAGTTATCAGCTGTACAAGCATGTAATAAGTTTTGTAATAAACATTTTGTAAATAGAAAACTTAAAATTAATTAAAATATATGTTTTATTTCCAATTGCTTTAATATTAAAAAGAAATCTTTTCAAAAGAATGAAAATTGTCATAAATCGTTTAACACTCGCTATTAATTGAAACATTAAAAAAAAATTCGGTAATAATATTTTTTATTTTCATAATAAACAAAAATTTATTCATTCAGTATAACTGTTCCATGATTGCCAGTTGTTTATTAAATGACATACCCGCTGTTTCAATAAATATTTTTGTTGAATATGTAAAAACTATTCAAACAAAAACATCAAATTGCTTTTTACTCGTCTGCATTCAATACAAATTTATACGTTTTTCTATGAATATAAAATGAAAAGCAAAAGGAATTAAATATGGTCATTGCGCTATAGTGACATTATTACATGTATTTTTTCTCAGCATTGGAAAGTGTTACTGATCCGATGTCAATTGTTGTATTAGTTTACCTGACAAAGTAACTTTATTCATACCAAATGAATATTCCTTTAATAAATCTCGAATTCTGCTCCACCTTAAAAAATGTTTTCATGTGACTAATTTTCAAGTGCACAGAAATCTACTTATTTAGATAAGAGTTTCTAATCAATTTAATTTTAATACTTAAAAGTATGAATAACATCCATCGTTCACCCAGTTAACCAAATTGTTAAAAGAAATGAAAATGTATCGAAGAAATTAAAAGAAATAAAATTATTAATAGTATCAAATATGATCCATAGCAATAACGTTCCAAACACAAAAATTCAGAGTATTCCATATGAATAATCATTATAAATTTTGGTAAATGAAAAACCGATTGGAAAACCCCTAAAGGGTCCTTTAAGCCGTGGTATAAGTCGTATTTCTAAAATTATTTTGAAAAGAAAAGTTTTGAACAAACTTATTTTTTGTGAGAAACTTTTTGAAGTTAAAGCTGTCTTTTTTTGCAAAATACGAAATATTACACATATCCGACCGTATAGAAAAGATGTCCCAAAGGTTTCTTAAACCATGGTAGAAGTTGTATTTCTGAAATAATTTTGAAAAAAAAGTTTTGAACAAATTTATTTTTTGTGAAAAATTTCTTAGTTAAAGAGGACTTTTTGGGGAAAAAATATGGAAAACTACACATATCCCACTACATAGAAAGATGGCTCAAAGCGTCCTTTAAGCCGTGGTATAAGTCGTACTTCTGAAATAATTTTGTATATGAGTAAACCCCTGTTGTTGAACGTGACATTCGTATGTATTGAAAGCCAAAAAACAAAAAAACTAAAGGTCGTTTCAGGTTCGAATTAATCTTAAACTGTAGCTAATAGTGAACACTGTAATCTATATTTAAGTTAATATCAAATGGTATCTCTAATAGCACAAAAATTTTAAAATAAGTAGTGAGTCGAACGTGACAAAAGTGGAAGCAGTTTTCGCGTCCGCACTTAGAAAGGAGTATTTCAGCGAAACCTTACGCAATTTCGTCTTGCAATTAATTTCAGAGTTTTACCTAACAATAATGTTACTTTAAAATGTTATGGTTTGACTAAAAAGGATCGTGTGTGTAGACTTGGCTTACTTATATTTTCGTTCGATACGTGACATGTCGAACGTGACAGTTTTTCCACAATAATTCGAACATTAAAATCTTACTACTATATTTTCACAAAATTAATTCTTAAAAAATGTTATTCATATACTTAAAGTATAATATTTTCTTTTGTAAATATGCAGCTCTCGCCGCTTATCTTTTATTACCATCTTGTGAAAGTGAGTACAGTTTTTGGATACCCAGAATTTTTATAATATAAAAAAAAATTATTGTTAGAAATGAAAAATCGCATTTGTGCAGCAGCACAACCGTCATTCATTTCTATATTCATTCCTCTCATTTAAAAAAATTATGCCTAAATTAATTTAATTAATAAAATTTCAGTATTTTTCTCTTACGCTATCGTAAAAAAGTGAATTTTTTTTTTGCCCATATAGAAAAGATTGTCCAAAGGCAATTAAGGCTGAATTTTTATTCAAAACTTTTTTCATAATTATTTCAGAAATACCATGTGGTTGAAAACACATACCGTCCAAGTCAATATTTTCCAAAACAATCGGTAGTCGTGGCAGAATAAGGATCGCTATTCGCAGTAACGGAACGATCGTTATTGTCGGCGAAAAAATATGGTCCAATGACGCCGCCGGCATGTAAACCGCATCAAACAGTTATTTTTTGTGGATGGTGTGGTGATTCATGAAGCACATGAGAATTTTCACCAGATCAATAATATAATAAGCATGTTTTGCTGATTGACGAAGAACCCATTGAGCTTCGAAGATGGTTTTGCGATGAAATTCGTCATCTTGGCACGTGTAGTGCTGCATCCGCTTCAATTTTTGAGTCAGTTTAATCTTGTATGGGTGTAAACAAAGATCTTTACGAAGTCTTGGAGATGCCCAGTTCTTGAGAACGCCGCGGCCGGACGGCTTAATGGCAGTGATATTTTCATTCCTTCGACCAACCCGTTGTCTCACTAGCACGGCAGCACCATACAATGATTATGTGGACTCGAAATTTTGCACTATACTTGTTATTACTGTCTACTACAATAATTTGTTGAATTATATTAAAAATCTACTTTGCATACGTTGTTTTCTAGTTGTAAGATTTTTTGTTTTCAATCATTTCACCTTTGAGGTAAATATTTGTGTCAAGGCAGCTTTAATATGGTAGTGGTACAATCGCAGCTGTTTTTCGTTTCCTTTGCGTAAATTTGTCAAAAACACATAGACTTCCTTGCTTTTTCAAACAAAATTTTGACAACTATTCATAAATTCTACCAACAAAATACATGTTGTTTATTGGTGTTGTATTTATTGTAATTCTGCCACTACCTATATAGAAATAAAATATTTTGGTCATTCTTGTTTTTTCCATTGCTGACGTTTTGTTAAATAAATACGTTTTTATACAAAACCTAGAAAATAAATTTTTACTTGGATCTTAAACATACACAGGAAGCAAAATTCCCAACATACAGGGCTGTTCTGCAAATCACTTTTTGTGAAAGTGATTTGAAAGCACATAAAAGGTGTTCTGTACAATAAAATATTTTTGATTTTTGTGATTTTAAATCGGTTAGCTAACTTGTAATCAATTTGAAATCACGCCCTAATTTTTGCATCTACTTTATTTTGAATTTCATAATTTATTACATTAATAAATAACTTAATGTGTTTTCTATTGATTATTTGAGTAAAATCATTTATTTTATACGAAATAATTCACTAAATTAAGAAAAAACTAGATACGCTTATTTTGTAGCAAGATTTGTTATATTATTTTGTGATTTGGTTCATTAGTTTATTTTATTTTATCTTCCATATTCATTAGAAGAAATTAACCTCACTTTGCAAAAAATACCGCGAATAAAAAAAGTCAACCTAAAAATAAAAATATCAGTAAATTGAAGCAAAAAACAGCTGTTTTTTTTGTGCTTCAGAAGAGTATAAATCACATCGAATATTACAAAAAATTGTGATTTGCAGAACAGGCCCAAATCACATTTGTGCTTTTGAAACGGCATGTGTTTTGAAATCACGTGATTTTTAGAACAGGCCTGGTAATTTGCATACGTTGTTCATTGGTGTACTTTGCCATGATGAGAATTTTGAGTTTACTGAAAAAAAGAAAGTAACAGTGAAATAGTGCGTTCACAAATTAAATTCAAAGTTGTCAGGTACCTATTGTAAACCCCTTTAGTTATGTAACTTGTTTTCTTATTTATAAAAACCCATACACATACATGAGTACTTATCTTTTAGATTTGCGAGACGCATACCGGTTGTTTTATCTTATCAAATGTAACATATTAATAATGTTATCAAACTAGGTCCAAAAAATATGTCATGTTTATAAACTGCTGGCGAACAATGAGAACATGATTTCCTAACAATTGTTTTCAAAGTTGCGTTATGTTTTCAATACAATAAAAGTAGGTCTTGACGTGACCTTCAGTTTGTATTTTGTAACTTTTTCTGCATTGTCATTGATATTGTTATTCAAAAATAAGTTCATCAATTTACATACGTACATACATATGTATGTACACAGAAATCATTTTTAACATGCTTAAAAACTTAATAATGAATTTATTTTTGTAGCAGTTTAGTAAAATATATACTTGTGTGTATGTATGTACATATGTTCATATTTCAAGTATTTAAATGAATGAAGAATAGAGTAAATATTTTAATTAGTTATACGATGTTTTGTTTTTCAATTAGCTTGTTTACACTAAATATGACACTATATGTAGAGCTGTGTCGTTCATGAACGAACGGGTTAAATTGAACGGATCATCTCGTTGAACGTAGTGAGCCGGTCATTAAACTGACCACTTTTCGTTCAATAGTGAGCCGTTCAATTTGGGCAGCTTTCGTCCAAATATCTTTCGTTCTTTTTGTGTCATGTTCATGTTTGTTTTTGTTGTGTAGCTTAACTAAATTGGGGGTTGTTTTTTCTTTGTATTATTTTATATTCTAAATTATCTGAATTAAAACAAAAATCGATTATGAAACTAATCAAAATTTATTACACCAAAATGGTTTTTGTTTAAAATTATTTCTTCTTTTTAAAACAATAATTTTTTTTTATCACTTTATCATTTTTTGTTTTGCTATCTTGTTGTGTTCATTTTTCAGTGCTGTGTTGATAATTGACCGGAAAGTTTTAATATTGGCAGCGTGCCGTTGGTTCAAAGTGACCGAATGAACGAAATGAATGAACGGATCAATTTTTTGTAACTGAACCAAAGTGACCGGTCACTAAAATGAACGACCCGGCACAGCTCTAACTATATGTGATTAAAGAATTGTGTCAATTAAATGTTGACATCTGTTTAAAAAGAAAGCTGTTATAAATAATATTTTCCCTCGTCTTTTTTCTTAATTACGCTATAATAAAAACTGTTTGTCTATGACTTATTTGAAGAACCGCGTATCCCGTCTTAGTCAAAAGTGTGTTCTTCGTCCATATTCTGGTAGGTCGCGCCAGTACAAGACAATGCCGTTCTTAATTCCTTCTTCCTGTTTTTTATATTCCCCCATATTCCAAGAGCCGCAATCGCCGACATATCACTTTGACAACACCAAAAACTTTAAACGTGTTTGATCGATTTCATAACAATCTAATAGTACGTTTCCAGATACGTGAATTGGGCCAAATCATATCATTGCTCTCAAATTAAGTAATTTCCGAAATGATTTCCTTTAAATTTTTACTTGATTTGTTCCAAATTGAGGCGAGATTTATCTGTGCAATTTTACGCTACTGTTATTCTTACAAATGCAACACTGGGGTTTCCATTACTGGTGAATTACAATCCCAAAAAGCGGGACTCAATTACGAAACAAAATGGCTGATTTTACAGACATTTGCCATGAAATCGTTGTTGTGTTGAATATAATAATTCAATAAAAACTCAATGTTATTTTCTATTTTTATAGGTTTTTTTTTATACATTAACGTCGTTATTCATAAAAAATATTGTATGTTTATTAAACTGTTATTTGACAAATTTCTATAGGAAATTTCTCAAATAAGTGTTTAATAAACATATAATATTTTTTATGAATACGGCCGTAAATGTTTATTGAACAAAAATTTCGCTTTTAACCATATAAGTAATCATTAAATATGCTGGTATATAAAATTGTATATACAGTGTTGCCGCTTTAGTGCGAAAATTAAAATTGATTGCTTGCGGAGCATTGGGGGATTTTGGCAATTCCAAAAAAACTTGGAATTCGTTCGAAACCGGGTAGAGAACAAACACAACGTACATCCATAGTATTTTGCGATACTCCTCAAGCTATTTTTACGGCTTGGAACCAGATCGGTATTGTTCTTGCAATTTTTCCGATTTATTTTCGAATTAATGATTTCCCATAAGCTCTTAATAGGGTTGAGATCGGGCCAATTAAGAACTTCAATCCTTTCACCCTTAAGGTATGTTTTCCATACTTTGAGGGTGTGCTTAGGATCGTTATCCTGTTGGGACCTCCAGTGATGCGTCACTTTTTCCTCTGCATAGTGCGAATTTAAGTTCTGAAGAATATCACGATACAAGAATCGATCCATAATTACTTCAATATGTTGCATCGATCCCATTCCTCGACCAGAGAAGCAGCGCCATACCATTATACATACTACTACCAGCATGTTGCTTTGCAATTTTTAGTACGTAGTATTTTATCATTTTTTTATATGAATATTTTAAATTGGACATTCCAGTCCAAGCCCCCTTGGCTCTGATACATTAAAGTTTAGCTTTCTTGCTCACTGGCTTCTATTACAATTCTGTGGATCGTTCTATAGCTAATTCATAACGACAGTCTGGTTCGTAATTGTTGATGATATTTTAGTGTTGATTTTTTCATCAAGGAGTCTTCATACCGCAATGTTAACATAGACTTTTGTCAGAGTGTGCTGGCGATAAGCGAGCTAATCGCTAAAAGCTTTAAAATTTGGAAATTACTGTTCAATTGATTGCATTTTTTTGCTTAAGTCTTTCGAGATGGGCCAAAACTTTAATAATTTTAAATTTAAATTGACCTGAATGTTTGCTTTTTGTCTTTTCAGTTGTTTCACAATAAAATGCAACAATTCAGTTTATTTATTTCCGTTTCTGGTATAAAAATGCATTTGTGGGGATGCCTACGTCATAGTAGCTTTATGCATGCAAAGTCTCAGCTCAACCGGTTTGAAATTGACAAAGTTTCATACAAACTTTTGTCCCCTATTTTATTCCCTTGGGGATAAAATACGGATGACTACGTGCTAACATCTACCTGCATGCAAAATTTCAGTCCGATCCGCCCGGTGATTTGGGCTGTGCGTTGATATATCAGTATGTCAGTCAGTCAGTCACTTTTGAGGGCTGATCAAAAAATAACCGTTATTTTCATATATTATATGATGGTATCATTCGTCTGGCTTTACGTTTTTTTTTTCTCTCTCTTCGACCAGTACTCAGGGGATGACCCCTAC
Organism: Thecocarcelia acutangulata; assembly: GCA_914767995.1. Taxonomy (NCBI): domain Eukaryota; kingdom Metazoa; phylum Arthropoda; class Insecta; order Diptera; family Tachinidae; genus Thecocarcelia; species Thecocarcelia acutangulata. Next base: position 113,583,209 of record OU612094.1, read on the forward strand.
ATATGCAGTGCATTGTACTGAAACTAGGAAAATAGATTGATGAGGAGGAAAGAGGGAAAGACTAAAAGAAACTCTATTACAGCTTTTAAAATGTTGAAGTTAAATTAGTTAAAACTGATCAGTGCCCAGTGTATATATTTTCGACACAGCTCAGATTAGCAAAATTTAGTCCAACACCTTCCACACTGCAAGGTAATGAAATGTGTTGAAAAGAAATTAATAATGAATGAATATATAGAGAAAACCCGGACAACGATGAAAAAGAAAAAAAACATATACACATCTTGCACTTTGATTTCATACGAAATTAATAATGAACATATATATAGAAAATACGAACAACGGTGAAAAAAGAGAAGAAAAATAGAAACAAACGGAATAGGTAATAAGCTGTGTATACGGTCTGCTACCTATTCCGGTGCAATTTGGTTGCATACGAATTTAATTAAAAATACGGACAGCAGTAACAAAAGACGTGTGTGCAGAATGAGAAACAAACCACTACTCCGATGTCTTGGCGATGCGCAGTTCTTGAGGACACCGAGGAATCGGCTGATTTGGATCGTTTGCTACGGACGCCTGAATGGCAGCGATTTTTTCATCGCTTCGAGCAACCCGTTGTCTCACTAGCACGGCAGCACTAAACGTGTTATTACTGTCTACTACTATAATTTTTTGAATTATATTAAAAATCTACAGGGTGGCTGATCAATTTTGCTACATTAAGAAACTCAAATAACTTTTTGTAAAATTTATGTAATTTATTTTTTAGAAATTCATTTGAAAAATAATACTAATTAAAATAATTCGTGATATTTTGAAAAGAATTGAATTCAAATGGCCTCCACCCTTGTTGACATATGTACGACATCTTATCAAAATGTTATTCATTACTGCCTGGAGTGTTGCAGCGGGACTGTATCAATTACCTTTCGAATAGATTGCTTTAAATCATTCAAATTTGTAGGGTTGTTTTTTTTTTTTTTTTTTTGTTAACTTCTTGTTTGCAATAACCCCACAAAAAAAAATTAGGTACAGTGAAGTCAGGAGACCTGGGAGGCCAACAGAATGTGGAGTTTCTTGAAATCAGTTTATTGGGAAATTTTTGCCTCAATTTTGTCATAACAGGCGTGGCTATGTGACAAATGGCCCCATCTTGTTGAAACCAAACTGTGTTGAAAGGGATTCTCTTTCGGCGCAATTCTGGAAAGAAAAACTTTCGCCATCTTTAAGTAACGGTCTCCATTGACCGTAAAAGTAAGACAGTTTTCTTCGATTTTTTAAAGTTAAGGCCCGACAATGAACCTTGAAAAAACTGCACACCACACTGTGATGCGAAGTGGATGTAATTGCATCTGATTGAGTATCTGTGGGTTAGAATTACTCCATTTTCGACAATTTTGTTTGTTAACATTGCCGTTTAAATCAAAATGTGCTCGTCAGACATAAAAATGCAGTTCAAGACGTTTTCATCCTCTGACATCATTTGATGAGTTTCCATCATGCTGGAAGGTTGCTAATGTAACGCCAATTCCTAAAAAAGGGTGAAGCAAATAACCCTGAAAATTACCGCCCAATTGCAATTTGCTCTGCACTTTCCAAAGTAATTGAAAGTATGGTTAACTACCACCTTGTGAGGTACCTAGTGTCACATAAATTTCTTTGTAATCGCCAATACGGATTTCGTAAGGGTCGCCGCTCTACTGGCGATTTTTTGGCATACCTCTTCGAGAAATGGTGCCATTCAATCCATCATTTCGGCGAAAGTTAAGTGGTGGCTCTAGATATCTCCAAAGCATTTGACAGAGTATGGCATGCTGCACTACTGACAAAACTTACTGCTTTTGGTGTCGGTGATGACTTTTCTCAGGGACCGCACTATACGAGTTGTTATAGATTGGGTCCAGTCAAATGAGTTCAAGATTTCAGGGGTACCGCAAGGCATCGTTCTTTCTCCTACCCTATTTCTTATTTTCCTATCCACTCTTTTGCAGATGACAGCAGCATTTGCTATTCATACTCGTTCAGTTATAGGCTCAGCCTATACAAAATCGTTGCCAAAAGGCAACATATGAATGAATCACTGATTAGTGATCTTCTATTAATCTCCGAATGGGGTCACAAAAACAGCTCGTAAGACAGCTCGTAAGTGCTGTTTATTAACGCACAAACAAACGACCGCTAATGCTGCTTCATCTGTACTCATCGATGGTATAAGTATTGAGGAATCGGGTGCTCTTGATGTTCTTGGAATGAAAGTACAGTGTGATGTTCGCTGAAATGATCACATTTTCCAAGTCTAAAGAAGCATTCAAGTGCCTCGGTTTTTTTAAACGTTGTAAGATGCATTTCACTCCATCCGATCTCCTTACTATTGAAAATGAAATATAACTCTCATGTTTGGGCCGGTGCCTCAAAGCCTATTTTGGGGTTACTCGACCGTGTGCGGGAGAGGGCGAAGAAGCTTATCGCTGATACTAAGGGATTCATCTCTATTGACTCACTGGAGCATCGATCAGATTAGGGTGCGTTACTCTGTTCTATCGTTACTACAATGGATTTTGCTCTGACGAGATTAGGGATCTTGTTCCCGAAATTCGCACATTTTTGCGTAGCACGCGTTCATCGTCCAGAGCTCATCCATTTGTGGAATCCAAATGGATGAGCCAGGGAATCGTACTACGCATTATAGAGAGAATTCGTTTTTCAGCCGTACGCTTCGTCTGTGTAATAAGTTGCCTGTAGACGTGTTTCCTGTCTGTTATAATATTGGAAAGTTCAAGTCAAATATTAGCAAACACTACTCCTACTTTCCCCCTCCTCACAACCATATGTAGAGGTCATCCCCTGAGTACTGGTCCAAGATAAAAAAAAAAAAAAAAAAAAACTTTGTGATAAATAAATATAAAAAGTCACAAAAGTAAGACCGCTAGCTACTAGAGCTATCACCTAAGTAATTTGTATATTTTTTAGACTTACAAATATTAAACAGCTGGCAATTGTATGTATAAAAGAATTAGCATTAAATAGGTTTAGCTAAAACTATCCGGACTAGGAAACAAAAGTCATTGGCATATGTAGTATACTACATCTTGACGCAATGAATAGCTTAGAGAAATATTTCGTTCTGGGGAAACGTTAACTTCTACAGCTTAAGTACGTAATTAAAAGTTTTAAAGTAGTAGTAAGAAGGTAGGAAAAAATTTAAATAGCGAGTTTGTATGTATTTGATAACATCTGCTTCAAAAAAAAAAAAAAAAAAAAAAAAACCAAGTGCAATACATAAAAAAAATATTAAAAAACTGCGATTCCTCTTCAAGTGATAACTGACCCAATAATAATTAAAATAAAAAAGGGTCGAAAAATCAGCATCAATAAATATCGGTTCTCATACTTAAAAACCACCAAACACTAACTCACAAACTTTTGGCACCGAAATTTTTAAAAACTGTCTAAAAGTAGTGCGAAAACCCCCCGAGTTGGCAACCGTGGTTATTAAAACATTTTTCTTTACGATTCTCATTGCCTTTTCAAATACAATTAAATATAACGACAAACGTTTCAAAATTGTTTTATTGCTTTTCAAGTCTACTGACGAGTGGGATGATATATATCTATGAAATATTGGGATATAAATATTTGGAAGACGCACGAAAATCGTTTATAATTTCATAAAATATTAAACTTTCAATTGCTTTAAAAGCAAATAGAAAAGCTTAATCATCATATTTACATGCTTACAATTTTTATATTGAGTCTACACTCATGTTAAATCAAAACCCATTGTCATTGCCAATGTTTTATGATTTCCCCTTCTAACAAATCACAAAGACAAACAAAAACGAAGAAAAAAAATAGTGGAAGGCAAAACATGCTGCATTTTGTTTTGTTTTAAACAAAAAGTCATTCATTGCACTTCCTTGCTGCATTTCATAAACAACAATTTTACATTACAAAAGTTAACTTTTAACTCTGTTACATAAATATTGTGCCAACTTTGAACATTAACACATTAGAGGCCCAAGTATCTGCGACTAAATAAATAGAAATAAAAATTGTAAAAAAAAATTAAATTATAGAAAGACATGAAATGAAGAAGACATTATTACCGAGTTACAACAGCAGCAAGCAGCGTAATAAAATACAGCTCCGTCAACTACGACTATAAATGTCTGCCAACGGCAATCATTTTAATATTAAAGTCGACAACAAAATTACGCTTTTCTAAACTAACTGATACGAGTATTAGCGGATAACACGCAACATAAGTAAGCGTCTAGCTTTGACGCTGTAATGAGTAGAGTGAGCCCGATCAGAAATAAAGTCACTAAATAGGCCTGATAGTGGCCAGGTGCGATTACTAATTACCGCAAAAACAATAACAATTGTTTTGAAACTAAATTCTCTTCGTTATGCACTATTAAAATTAGACTTTCCAATTGTAAAATGTAGACGCCAATCTATTTTTTTTTTTTTTTTTGTCTCATATATTTTGAACATAAACATTTCTGACTGATAGATAACGTTTTACACGCTAATATAGAAAAATATATTTAGTTTTGTACCGAAATTTTCAAAGATGTTTTGAAACGTTCCCCATTTTTTTTTAAAGATTTTTCATAGAAAGTTTACATTTTAATCGCTCCATTTCGTGTTTTTTAATAAAAAAAAACCTGGTTACTTGCCTAAACTGAACCTCTTTAAAACAGCATCCAGACCAAATAAAAATATTTACAGGCATTTCTTCTGTTTCCTAGTTGTATATATGTTGATATTTCATAGGAGCTAACCTAATCATCTGTGAAATTGGCAACCGTCGAAAAATATGTTCAAACATTTAACTCTATATTACATTATTTTGAATAAAATGATGAGAATTAAAAAGAATAATATTCTAATAATATTTTAAAGCACAAAAACAGCATTCTAGTAAGTATTAGTAGCTAGCATAATAATAGTAATCTCAGTGAACTGATCACATCATAAGATATCGAATTAACTATCGTATCGAAAAACATTACGATACGTATAGATTATAGCAAACGATGCGTATGACAGCACTGCTCCTGTGAACTGGCAATTGAATCCTCCCTAATTTTGAACAAGCAGAGAAGAAAATGAAAAAAAGGAATTTCGAGTGCTCATTTGGCATAAAAGTTGATTGTTTTTGTCAGTTTGTGTTATGGAGAGTTTCAGCAGAAAGTTCACAAATCAGTTTCCTGATCCACAAAATACTGACGGACGTTCGTTAGATACCGTCGTGGGACAGGCAAAAAGTTCACAAAATTTTATAAAATTTAGCTGTTTTTTGTGTTTTGAAATAAATAATGGTAAACTAAGTTGTTTGTTTAAAAAAATTGTTTCCTAATTTCAAATTTGCTAAGAAAGTAATATTTAAAATTATACTTCATCATTTCCATTTGACCATTTTTATTTCAAAACTGTGGGCATAATCAAACTAACTGGTGCCTTAATGGCTAACTGTGTTGAGCGCTCGTTCAACAGCATCTAGATCGCAGGCTCGATTCCTGCCAAAAACTCTGGGTGTTGCTGTTTGAGTATATAAAAAAAGTATGTTAAATTTTATAAAATTAAGCATACCTTAAAGGTATGTCCTGTTTCTTCATCGTCATTGTAAGCCCATTACCATGATACAAAAAACAAGGTAGCCGCTTCGCTACAACAATGCAACAATAAAAAAAACAACAGGTATTTTGTTTGTGTAAAAATCGAATTCACACTTTAGCTGTCAAAAGTAGTTGATAAAGAACATGTACAAAAATTTAAATGGCGCCGAAAAAGGTAAACAAAACTTGACAGAGGAAGTGCCGCCATATTAACCGAATTCGCCTATGCATCCATCTAATAATGAATTCGCCTTGCCCATTACAATCTGTGACAATTTGCACTTTCAAACCCGTCGCGAATACGAATACACGTCTTTCTTTTCAATTACAACTAGCAACTCTAACTCATATGAGTGGTACTTTTCTTCAAAACGAGTAGTTTTCAGACTCATATATTGAATAGCAAAAAACGAAGGTGTATTTTTGAAAAGCAACGCAGTGAAATCTTACTTCAGTAAAATCTAACAAGCAATTAATGTGATAATCTCTGTTGAAGCAGCTTGTCACCTATTTATAACCAAAATGCGCTGTTAACTTACCCAAAAATGGCAACAAAGCGTTACACTATACATTTGCACAAAAAAAAATAATTTGGACTTACACCAAATGGAGTATTGTAATTTTTTAAGCAAGAATATTCCATTCCACGCCATTAATGATTCCACGATAACAAGTTACATTCTCTTTCTTAATTTCGATTTGAAAAAACAATTGAAAATTTTTCACTTCCGCATTCAAAAAAAATCTCGACAATTTTATTTCGTAAAATAATTTTTTAAAACTTATTTTAATTTCTATTTTTGCCGTAAACATAAAAACAATTTTAAATTTCTTCAATTTCGTTTTCAAAATAATAAGCGTATGAATACGTAAATATTTTTTAATTAATTCTTCTTCGGATACTGATTTCTTGGAAGATTTTTGTACGAGTAGGTACATGCCAGATAATATCATTCAGAAGGGAGTTTACTACTGAATTCTTAAAATATTCAAAAAAGTAGGTGTATAAAAAGCGTTATTTTAGCGGATGTTTTTACAAATGCGCAGTGACGAAAAAACGACGTTTTTTAGGTATTGGAAAGCGTTAAATCTAGCGCGAACTGTGATAAATTGGCAACCGTGTGGGAATGAGTTCGCAGGCCTAATTGGCATCGCCAAAGTTAACTCCCACGAACTTTTGCAAAATTAATTCACAACGATTGTAATTCGAAACAAAAAGTGTAAACGAAGTTTACGCTTTAGCGTGTTTTTAGCGTAAAACTTCATTCAAGGTTACGCATTAATCGCCAAACCTCTTTTTGATTTGATCAAGAAAACCACTTCTTTTAAAAAGGACGTGAAGAAATTTTAGCTGTTCAATAATTAAAAACTGCTTTAGTGAGCGCGAGTGTACTAACAGCCTGTTCATGGAACACAATGTGCTCAAAAAACGCGAAGAAATCTTGACGTTTTTCTTATTTGCGTTCATGCAACGCGAAAAAAAACTTTTTGGACGAAAAACGTAACAATTGACCTCTTCTTTCTGTCTGTGTATCGCGTTTTTAAAAGCCAAGCAGGCGAATGGTGCGCGAATGGAAATTTTTATTCGTTGAGCAAGAAAAAAGAAGAAGCTTAAACAAAAATAAAGATTCAAATATATAAAAATGGAAATAACAGCAAAAGCAAGTATGCATACATGTTCACACATATATACATAAATAAAAGTTAATATCCATGTTAACACGCACATACATATACATATATGTATATACAAAGAATTTCCTTTTTTGCTAATTTTTTAAAGAAAGGAAATAATTTAAAAAATAAAAGAATAAATTAGGATCAATCCATAAAGGCATTTGTCTGATCATCAACAGAATTTGTATGACCAGCAAATATTCTATAATTTTTTTTCCAGCATAAAGATGTTTTCTTTACATAAATATTTATCACCGGTTTCTTTTTTTCAATTGAAATAGGGTTACCGTTATTCACGATGCAAAAATATATTTTACACGAAAAAAGTAAACAAGATACATATAAATTGTATAGTAGCAATACTGGGGATTGAGAATATGCATACTAATACGTGTATAACGTAACAGAACGCGAACAATGAGAAGTGCGTTACACAGATCCAATTTCTTACGTAGTCACAAACGTGTCGCTGGTTTTCGCTTTATTTAAAACGCGATCCATGAACAGGCTGTAAGACTTTTTAGTTCGCATGCTGAAACAGAGATATATGCAGATGCAAGCAAGCACTGTTATGGTGCTGTGTTACTGCAAAAAGATACGCTATTCAATTATTTTTTTCCCTGTCTTTGATCAAGAGTTATTGATCGCGGCAATTATTGTTATAAATAAAAATATTTCTTGGCTAAAGCCAGGATTGAACTTGACCCAGACGAATGATACCATCGTATAAGATTAGATTTATTTACTATAATTCAGTCAATTGATCCGTCTGAATAGAAGTATACATCAATTTCTTTGTTGCTAACGCATATTACCAGTATGCAAATTATTGTGGCCAACTGTATACACCTTTGCCAATTAAAAAAAATACACTTTTCGAAGATAAACACATACATGCATATACATGCACACATTTTTCTAACATTTATGAATGTATACACGAATATGAATAAAACGAAACTGACTAACTATCTGTCACTAGCACTTGGCGTCAACAGTTGATGATGATATTATTTGAACGTGACAAACATGCAGAATTTTGTACTCAATACACTACTCTCTGCGTAAACAATACACCCAGCAAACATTTCTGAAAATAATTGTACATTACACACAGGGCTGGGCAGTATTTGAAATACAAATACCAAAAATGCATTTATAGAATTTGACAGCTTGTTCTCCGCAGGACCTGTAGAAAGATTATTTCCCTCAGCAGGGTTTATTCGCTGCCCAACAAGAGCTTGTTTATCGGATGACTCATTAAAATATCTGCGGTCTTATGTATAATAAAAAACCTTGTGCTAACTAACTTGCTGCTGTCCCTTATGGTTAGTTATCGATTTTGATTATATATAAGGCCACTCGTTTTTATAAAAGGAAATACTTCTTGATCCTATTTGCTTTGACCTTTATTTAATTTATTATTACCAATAAATTTCTTCAGCAATAAATTTTCTGAAGAAGTCTTTCAAAGTAAGGCGAAATATTGAAAAATACATTAAAAAATTAAAAAAAAACGACAAGGACCTTAAGCTGAAGAAATTTATTGCTTTCTTTTATTTACTATCTATCAAAAATATTAGGTTTGTTCCTTTAATTTCCCAGCAAGTTTAGTTTACGAACGTATGCCGTACGTGTATGTATGTAATGTTAAGTGCATACAATAAACGATAAGACAATTTTATAAAATATTTCACAACTTCATTTCTAATACTAGAATACAAGTAGGTATGAGACACAAAAGAGCGCAATTGATAAAAATTTTTTAGTCCGTAACTTTTATTAAATGAGACGTTATTACCAATAATACAACTATCCACAAATTTTGATAGGCTTTCAATATTATTCCAGCTACGGCCTTTTGTGATTTATGTGGTAATATACAACTTATTTTTATTAAATTTAAGTGCGTATGTAAAATAAATTATACCAGAGAGGTACATTTTTATGAGACCGAAATAAAAAAATGTATTTGTATCTTTTAATTGTATTTAAAATACGCAGCTTGAAAGTATTTTGTATTTGAAATACATAAGGTGTGTATTTTGCCCAGACCTGATTACACAGAATGTGTAATTTGAAAATATCATTTTAATTCGAACTTGACTTGCAAATTGTAATCGGTTCAATGAACTAAAATCGGTCTATAAGTTTTTATTATGTGTTTCAATAGAAAAAATTGTGTTAAATATATATTTATTATTAGCAGAATTATTTAATTTGCCAAGTCATCATAAGGTCTTAAAATTAGCTGTGTGCCTCGTCGGTTTCAAAATATATATATCATTAAGTACTGATCACGTATGCATGCTATTATTCGAGTTTGATATCATTTATGTTTAACATTTAAAATATTAAATTAAATAAATGCTAATAATAACATATGTAGCTCGAATAATTAAATCTGGAGCAAATACTGTGTTCAGGCATGCGCCTTAATGGAGGTTACCGCAATGAATGCCTTCATTGATGCTTCTGACACTCTCGAATAATTAAATCTGAAGCAAATACTGCGTTTAGGCATGTGTCTTAATTGATTGAATTGAATGCCTTCATTGAGATGCTTCTGACACTATGACTCCAATAAACTTAACAACATTATTAAAAGAAGTGTTAGGTTTGTATATGAAATAAAACATCGTGAACATGTTTCAACCTCGGTGACTGACTTTTTAGGCTGCCCTGTGTTTAAGTATATAAACACTCATAGTTTTGTTTTTTTAAATATCTACAATATATCAAAATACTTAATATATTTATTTATATTTTCTAAACCTTTAAGAAATCCCCAGACTATTGTACCAGTAATAAACTGCTCTATTTTTGGAGCGGTCGTTTCTTATTAGAATTGCCAGAATTTGATATCACTTGCCGATTCATTTACGGTCTTTTGCGTTTTCATTTAAAACGTTCGAAAAGAAAATTGTCTAATTATATGTTTCTTTTTCAAAATGGTTTGCTGTGACCGGCTTATTTTTCCATTCCCAATATTGTCAATAAATCGAACTTATTCAACCAAGTACAAAAAATTAATTATTTAATAAATTATAGATATTAAAAACGAAAATTTCTAACTTTTTCTATTTAAATTGTATAGAAAAACCCACAAAATTAATTGAATAAAAATTATTTTAAAGTTTTAGTTAAATAAAACTTTTTGAAAAATTAAGCCAGAAATGGAAATTACACGTTTTCAGATTTCTAAATTATATAGGATATAAATATATGCAGCCTTCCATAAAAATTTTATTAATATGTTCTTGTTGTGTTATTTTAAAACGCCTATTTAGGTATCCATTACGAAATATTTGGCATACGCGCGATCTTATTGCTTGCTTGGCTGGCTGGCTTGTAGATATCGATGTGTGTGTTTTTGCCCAGCGAGGAGTATAAAAGATATATATGAATTAAATGCTTTACAGTATGAATACATTTGATGTTTCAAATATTTCTTTAACTGGTTAATTTGTATGCAAATCCATACGCATATAAAATTGATATGAAATAAAATGATGTTTATTACACTTTGAACTTAACAGCCATTTTAATACAGTCGGTGACAGAAAAAAACTTGCTGGATCTTGACTCTAACTACAAACTCCTTAAAGTATTTTTTTAAGTTGAAAATTATGAGGCGTCTTCATACAATTAACACAATTTTATGTTTTTGTTATTAATTTAAAGCTATAATAGAGAATTTTCTGGGAATGTATAGTCGCCCAAATGCCAGTAAAGCTTATACAAAAAGTAAAACAAAGTAAGCTGGTATACGAGTATGTCTTGACCACTTTCGCAATATGGAGTCTAGCATTGTCATGCTGTAAAATCACTTTATCATGTCTCTTGTTGTATTGCGGCCGTTTGCTTTTCAATGCTAGTCTCAAACGCATCAATTGCGATCGATAACGAGTGCCTGTGATGTTTCAATCGGCTTTAACAACTCATAATACACTACACCGAGCTAGTCCTACCAAATACTGAGTATGACCTTGGAACCGTGAATATTCGGTTTAGCCGTCGACATGGACCCATGGTCGGGATATCCCATAATTTTCTGGGCTTGGGATTATCGTAATGAACACATTTTTCGTCCCCAGTCATAATGCGATGCAGAAATCCCTTCCGTCTTTACCTAGCAAGCAGCTGTTCACAAGAAAACAAACGCCGTTCAATATCTCTTGGCTTCACAATTCCTTGTTTCTGAATCATACACATGACTTTTAAACGTTTTGATGGCTTGTTGCGTTTGACACGAGTCTTGATCAAGTTATACCTCCAATTCCACATCTTCATAAACCACCTTTCTTCCACCGCCATGCTGCACTTCTACGCCAAAATCACCATTATTGAACCGTTGAAATCACTCTCGTCATGTTCTTTGACTCACCATAGGCATTTAAGAGCATTCGATGAGCCTCTGCGGCAGATTTCATAATTTTAAAGCTCGTAAACTGACATTTGTAATCGAGAATAATTTTATGATGCAGCACAAATCGACTAATATTTCGATACCGTTATGTTTACAAATAACTAATCTAATTATACAACATCGCTACAGCCTTCTACTGAAAAACGGCGGAAGCAAAGTTGTACACCTAATACCTTTTTTTTACAAATATCGAAAAAAACAAGATATAAATTGTTTAACCGTTTTTGTTGTCCTATGACGTTACCTTTTATAATAAGAAATGTTACAACGAGTATTCTACCATTTCCCCGTTTTTATATTCTTATTTAAGTAAATAACAGTATTTTTTTTTATTCATTTATTTGTTGAATCTACAAAACAATGAACTAACAATAAGTATTCATATATATAAAGTTAAGTCCAGCCAATGCTAGACAAAAAAGTTTTATTTTGCGCGAACAATATCGGTACAATCACCTATTTAACGTTCTGATGGTGGCAAGAGTATCACTTTTTGTCAATCGAGAGTGGCCGTCAAAATTAAGTATGCTGCGTGCAAGAGGATTTGGGTGAAGTTCCAGTTTACTATATACCTTGTCACTTACTTAGAGAATTCGTCTTTTACCAGCGAAAAACACAAATCCTTGTGAATTCGTGAGTTCCTTACGTACCATAGAGCTACAGTAATCGTTTGAAGAATTTGGTTTTGTCGTCTTTGGATTTTTTCAATGATAGAAGTTTAGGCGGTGACTCATAATTGAATTCCGTTTTAGAATTGAATTATATAACAAAAGTTTGCAATCCAACTTCAATCTCGAATTTCTGCCCATAAGCCAATTTAGTTGCGATGCTTTTAATTTTAACTGAGTAACTTTCGCATCAATGTTAGACTTCCACGTTAGCTTACGGTCGAGATGAATACCAAGGTACTTGTCTTCATTGTGCTGCGGAATAGGTGAATTGTTAATTTGGATAGCCGAACATGTTTGTTTACGCAGTGGGAATGTAACTTGAGTACATTTTCGTTAATTTACTTTGATTTTCCAAGGTTTTAACCATTTCTCTAATATTGAAATATACTCCAGCAAATTTTTTGAAGCTAATTGATGATTTTCATGTATGCTGCAGAATGCTGTGTCATCTGCAAAAGTTGACGTGTAGACATTATAGCTCTCTTATCTGCTTCAGAATCACTTGATTGTTACCGCCTTTAAAGTTTTTTGTATAGTTTTCCTCATTTTTAAGAAAATTGGCTTTGGTTTTTCTGTGTCTTCCAATTTTTTCCGACAATTTTATGGGATGATAGTCCTGCCTCATAATAGGCTTCAATTTTCGATTTTTCCTCCACCATATTTTGCGACTGTTTGAAGATATCGAATATTGCAAGCCGCTTAACTGATGACGCGCAGTGTATAAGCACTGCGACATAACCCTTTTACACCAGTTCTTAGAAAAAACGTTCCATGTTTGAAAATAGGGTCAACAAATACCACAAATTTATTAAAAATGCTATTTATTTATTTGTCTATGGAAATATTCCTTACAGACATTAATAATATGTTAATATGTACATGTGTATATAAATATTAAAATATGTAAAAGATAAAATAATTAACAGGTTAAACAACAAAGAGAAAGGATATGAATTTAAATAGGCAATAATTGAATTATTTAAAACAGTTAAAAATCAATTAGTCCAAACAGTTGGTTGAACTGCATACACACTCTCCTGGGAGGGACAGCATTAACATAATTAACTCTGGAAAATTCCACAAATAATGGAAAGAAATACCGGGATGAGCGTTGAGGAATGTTAAATGAAATTTCATTAACCAAAAATCCAGAGCAGATACCACCATTAATCAGCTTCAGAGCCTGATTTAAACAAAGGAACTATGTTGGATGTTTTCCAAATAGTTAGGACAAAACTAATTCTGGTAGATATGTTAAACATAATAGTCAAAAGTATGGCTATTGCTTCAGCACAGTTTATCAAAATACAGCTGGGGATCTTGTCAAGGCCAAACTTGTACGAAAATTTAAGTTTCTTTAAGCCAACTATAATTGTTTCATCATCAAAAGTTGATAATGATATAGACTGATTCTCAGCAAGGCGAAATGGATAATCGTTTGAGTTGTCATAAGTTGCATTGGAGTATACAGAAGAGAAAAATTCCGCAAACATATTACAAATAGTTTTATCATCAGATGACTCATTCTGTTGAAACCACATAACATTCGGATATACGGACATTCTTTTCTTTGAGTTTATAAATTTGTAAAAAGATTTTGGGTTACGTTTAAGATTGTTTTTTACGTTATTTAAATATGTTCAATTTACTGTATTTCGCACGACTTACAGAATACCTTATATAATCGGTAGATGACCCAGACAGCTTGAAAGCGTATATTGAAAAAAGTGTCTTGAAAAGTAGCTAATTGCTTTAGTTCCACTTGCTGGTTGAAACGTCTAAACCAGGATTAACCTATTTATGTGCTAAGGAGTTGTATGGATTTCGCAAAACCGGTGTCCTCTAGTTAAAAGTCGATAATTAAGTTTTGTGTTTTTTTTTATTTAGAACAGGAAAATTATTTGAAACTTGATTGACATTGTAAATAAGTTAAAAAATATTAAATAAATTCAACAAATTATCAAAAATCAATTAAAAATGATATAATATGAAAATGAAATGATTCCCGATAGTAACCCTGCAAATAGGGAAAATATAACAAATTGTTTTCAATTTTTATATCATAGTATGATTTTAGATATTTTTAATTACTCGAATTCAGATACAGATAGAAATACTACTCAAAAAATTACAAAATGCAAATTAAACAAACGAAAATTTTTGTCACCAACCGTATTTAAGCTAAACTTAACTACTATTGTCTTTCGAACAAAAATAACTCCTTACTATTAAATTGTGTACAAAAAAAAAGGCAACAGAAGTTCAACCATACAAGCTGAATAAAAAGCAGAAGCAGCAGAAATAACAATAATAATTATTATTTTTTTCTATTTACACATTTCCACTTGTTGTTTGATTTGAAATTGAAAGTAGTAGAAGTAGTTGGGGTTTGTTAATGGCACGCAAAAGTACAATACTCCCAGATTAAAATAAAAATTTAAATTCAATAAAATTCAGCAAAGCACACAAATTCTAAAAGATATGAAAAAAATTAAGGTTGATTTTAATTATTATACTTTTTCTTAATGACTCAATACATTTATTAACGCTATTGAAAATTTTATTTTTCATTGCAGACTCTGAATACAGCTGTGGTACAAATATACAAAACAGAGGCTTCGGCTCATTCCCACTGGAAAAAGAAATACACAGGTGTCGTATGTTTCGTTAAGGACAGTGCTATACGATCCTATTTTTTGCGTGCTTATTGTCTAATAAAACATGAACTGATTTGGGAGCATGAGTTGTATGATGAAATGAAAATAAATAAAGCTCGCCCTTTTCTGATAACATTTGAGGGTCAGGTTAGTATTTAAATAAACAACATATTATGTAAAATATTAACGTTATTTTTACAGGATGGTCATATAGGCTTAAATTTCGTTTCGGAAGAAGAATGTGATTCCTTTTATCGTGCTGTTGATACAACTATTGAGACCAGAAATCGGAAAAAATTGGGTAAGGCTTTTTAATTAATAAAAAAAAATCTATAAAAACGTAACGAAAAACGTATTCTTAGTTCTTTATTAATATACAAATGTATATACGTATATAGAACAGAAGTGAAACTTTCACCTTTTTTTTTATCAAAATGAATTGAAAAATCAAATTTTATTTTGATGGCTTACTCGTAAGTTCAAAGTGGGTAGGTAGTTGCGTTTCAAAATCACTTTGATTTACTAGTAAAAATTAAACTTTTATACAGAGAAATAATTTTTGCGGTTATCTAATAAAAATTTTCTATTGTGTTTTTTTCAACTGCAAAATATTTTGTAAAACAACAAAACTCATCGTGAGTGAAAAAATTATTTCTTAGGTGTTCACTGTACCTGTCAGAATTACTCATTCTCAACATTTCGGACACAACAATCGACAGTGTACACTGAAATTTATGAACATTTCAAAATTCATCGTTGCGGAATTTGGCCCCAGTACAACTTAAGTCAAAATATTTTTTCTATATCCAGATACTAAATAATAAAATTTAAGTTACAGAAATGGGAGTTTAGAGAATAAATAAAGATTTTTAATAGAATATGATGGTATACAACGCAACAAAAATACTTTGAATCATAAACGTATAATGAAACATAAATGTATAACCAGTTTTTTACAACAAAACTCCAACTTCGGAAGAAAAAAAAACGACGGAAGCAAAGTTGTAATAAAAGTTGCGTTTCCATAAAAGGAAAAATAATGCATATAAATCAAAGCGTACTTTTTTTTTGAAATTAACAATAGCAAACTATTTAATATGAACCAAAAACTTCTTGTTATACATTTTTGTCCGCTATTTTTAGTGTTATTTAGAATACTTATATAAGTATGTAACACTCGCAACTTGTATTGTTATCAAATATAGCTTGGCTTTTCTGGCATTAATGATGAGTTTTGAGACTCATTGTTTTCAATCATAATTATTGTTTAAGTAATAATATATACGACTAAATTTAAATTAAATACAGCAGCCTTAAATTCACTTTATTTTGCTGTCTTCGAAGTTTATTTAAAAATCCTTTGGAACGCTTCAACATGAATTTTATTTAATTTACAGAAAAACGTAATAAACGAAAATCACAAATGGCTCCCTCAGCTCCTCTGGCACCGCTGCCTAAAGAACCCGACTACAATAGCGTGCAACTGCGTAATAATTCTAAGATTGGTACAATCAATTTTACGCCCATGCCGCAACAACAGCAGCAAGCTCAACCAAAAAAATTCCTTTCCTCATTATCGTCTTCCAATAATAAAAATAAAAAATCAAAAGTCAATAAATGTGATATTGGAGCACCGACGAATTTTCGTCATGTCAGTCATGTGGGTTGGGATGCCGATAAAGGTTTTGATTTGACAGGCAATGAAAACGATGAAGTCCTCTCGCAATTCTTTCAGAAGGCTGGTGTATCGAAACATCAACTAAATGATCGAGATACGAGGGCCTTTATATATGATTTCATACAAAGTAATAATGTATTGGGTACTGTGAAACAAGAAAGTGTTGAGCAGCCGCAAAAGACATCACCCACATCACCACCACCGCCAAGAATGACACCTCAAGTACCAACCAGGCATCAGCATCTTCAACATGTAAGTTCTAACAATAAATTTTTTAAATAAATTATTCTGTTTAAATAACAGTTTAATTTTTAAAGGCTCAAAACGGCAACTCAACAACTACTTCAACAATAACAACCCAAAGATCTGCGCCACCACCGCCGCCACCAGCTAGACAACCTCCACCACCAGTACCTACAACGGTGCCTGGCATTTCAAGGGCGCCTGCGCCTCCATCTAGGCCTCCACCTATAAATGCAGCGCCACCGCCGCCACCGGCACCTGCCATGACAGCACCGGTATATATCTATTGTTTTATGCAAAACTTTGTCAATTACTTAATGTTTGAACTCATTTTTAGCCGCCCCCACCACCACCGCCAGCAGTTGGCGCTCCTCCGCCGCCTCCACCACCACCTCCTATGGCTGGGCTAGGCGAAATTCCTTCTATTACTACTACTCATGCTCCTTCCGAAACTAAAATAGCCTCTAGCCTACCACCAGTTTCTGATTCACGCAATGAGCTCTTGGAAAGTATACGCAAGGGGGTACAACTAAAGGTAAATTTTAACTTAACAGTATTCATATTTACATTTAAGAAAAACTGTCGATTATTTTTTTTTTAATTTGTGTTATTAAAAATTTAGGCCTTAAACTAATCTCACACCGCTTTCACACACGGAAAGAGAGCCAATGCCTGTTGCCTTACCTATACCAAAATCAAGATTTCTCAGGGTTAACTTTCCGTATGGGTTAGCAGCAGTGTTAGATGATAACCAATAAAAATATCAGCTCAATTATGATTAACAATTTAAAGAACATTTTTCTTTTCTGTCGTATTTTATATTTACTATAAAGAGCGGTCATAATTAAGGTATTATTTTAATATTAATAAAAAAAAATGTTTTTTCAGATATAAAAAATATTTTTATATCAGTTTATTACAACTAGTTTCCAGTTAAAAAAAATTAAAGATGTCGGTCAAGTGACCCGCCTACCTGCTCGACATGGTCCCAGTCTTTTATTACCGAAGCAACAAACTGTTGTCAATGGTTGTTATCTGCCCTATAATGTTGCGTTTAAGCTCTTGAATTGTTGTGGGACTATTAGGTTATGTTTAACAGGCTGCCAGCCATTGAAAAGCTAGCCCACTTGGATACAATTTGGTTTCGTTGATTTGCCTGAGTATGATATGTATCTCATCAGATTTACACAACACTCGTCTTGTTCATAACCAACTCGATAATCGGATGAAATAATCAAAACCACCTACATCACATTCCAATATTTCTGCCAAATCATGCAGCGCCGGTCTGTCTGGATACAAAACCCTTTTATAAGAACGAGCTGGACAATGTCAGGAGAAGTGCTAAACACTCCCTACATCCTCTTCATCTATACAACTATTACAGAAATCATTAAATGGAAGAATTAATCTTCACGTATGTGTCCCTATGTGACAATGTCTTGTCAGAACCACCACAGTAGAACGCAACCTCCGTCAGGGCAGGTCTCTAAGAATAATAAGTCCTTATGTTATAATGTCAGCCTTGATATTCGGCAGGTAACCCCACTAGGCCATCTGTCTTGTGCAGTTTCTAAAATTTGGAGCTCTACCAGTTTCTTACATCTCTTAAGCGGGACTCCAACCATCCCATTTATGCAACCGCACCCTGGCCCGGGCACTTCACTCTGGCCCGTAATCAGAAAAACTGCATGTTCGAATGTGTGGGATTATTGCTGTTTGAAAAATTCCAAAAAAAACACAGGCATTTTCTGAGAAGCAACTCGCTTAAATTTAGTGTTTTCAATTTGAAAACGCCAAATAGCTGTTCTGACAAACGCATAACGCAAGAAGTATGGTTTGGCGATTTGAAATCGCCAAATAGGTGTTATCGAAATATCGAAAACAAATACTGTTGAACTTTTATATAAAACTAAAACGATCTTAAGCTACAAAAATAAAAATAATTACTTAAATAAAATCAAATAACTTAACAGCCAGTTTGCCGATATCGAAAGGATAAGTTCATTCGCATTCTAGACGAAAGAAAATTGATTTGGGTTTTTTCTAACTTTATTCTATGCGAACAATATGTCAAAATTCAATTAAAATACATAAGTACATGCGAACGAATAATAGTGACAAAGACAAACCCAAATTGATTCCAATGTGAGTGACTAGCTTTCTTTCGCATACATTTTTATTCGATATCGTCGAACAGGCTGTAAATATTAAATTAATTAAAATGAAAAAAAAAAATATTATTTAACCAATAACTCTAACAGCCAGTTCGCCGATGTCGAAAAAATAAGTAGTTCGCAGATCAAATTTTTATCGACCACGATCACTGCCATCACTGTTTGTTTTACTGTAAAAATACCATTACGTCTATTTTATGCAACATGCCTAACACATTCGTATTTATTTCAACTAAACAATATAGTTTCGAGTACTATAAAAAAAATAAATGAAAGAAAATTACGAATTTCAAAAACAGATTCGCAACAAAATGTTGGCATATTTTCAAAATTAAGTAAACTATCTTACTGGGGGTATTCATTAGCTTTGAACTTGGTATGAGTATCGTGTTGAACATCGCATATGGCTACTTTAGACCGCCCAAATCTGTTCTGACACAAAAAATGTCGGAGAAAAAAGTAGACGTAGGCTTAAATGAAGCGAAGAATTTAATAAACTATAAATTTTGATTAGTCAAAACGTAAACAAATTATTATGTTGTTCTGCCAGCTTAACATTCATACTCAAGTTGAAGTCAATACCACGTGACAACAAAGCACTACGAGTATGAAAGATTTATTCACCATAGATCTCAATTTAATTGTAATATTATAACAAAAATCTTTTTTTTGCCTTTTAAAAATATAATATTTTTTAGTTGTGATTGCTTTTGATTGTATGCGGTTTAAATAAGGTTTGTGCATTCCGACTGGAAAAATCATTTCGTTCTGTGCACATACATAAATGTGTATGTATGTCACATCATCCTGACGATAATAAAAATGCTTGTTCCGAAATTTGTCTTTGTAAATCGACCATAGTTTTTACAGTGCAACCTAAATTAGCGCGTCAAGCGTAATTTATCTGTCAAAAATCCTCATGTACATACAAAATGTGTGAGTCCAACCCAAACAGGACGGCGCCAACGCTTTACAATTTGAAAATCCAATTTTGACAGAACGTACGAGAGAAAGCTTTACTGTTTCTCAGTGAAGTTTGCTACAAAACAAATGTTACTCATTTTCTGCGGCCATAATTTAGTGTCCACACCTGCGATAATATCTGAGATGAGAACGTCAAATTCAATCGCAGAGAGAATTCTGTTACGTGTAGACTTAAAATCAGTGTTATCGCAGTCTTATAATAATTTTTATGAGAGCGTTCTTATGAGAAATCTTATGGCAACGATCTTATAATAAGAGCTGTCAAAAAAGCGATTGTGTGTGTGTTTGTTTACAAAAAGACGCCATTGCAATTTTAGCGATTATTAATTTTGCAAAATATTTTTTTAAAAACCATTTTAAATGGAAAATAATTTACTTTTATGCATTAAATATATACTATAAGTGTTTATTTTCGTACAAAATGTGTGCATTTACAAAATTCATGTAAGATTTTATTCATCGCAAAGATGTGTTTTCTACTCGGCTTTCATTGATTTATGAATTCTTATAAGATTAACAAAAATACGTATACTCCTTGTTAGACATTAAAATGGACATAAAGAAATTC
This sequence comes from Thecocarcelia acutangulata, assembly GCA_914767995.1. Lineage (NCBI taxonomy): Eukaryota > Metazoa > Arthropoda > Insecta > Diptera > Tachinidae > Thecocarcelia > Thecocarcelia acutangulata. The sequence goes on from OU612094.1 coordinate 113,603,920, forward strand.
GTTCTCTCATTCTGTCGACGTTTTGTCAGATATTATCTCAGAGTTAATCGCAGTTGTAGACACTAGGTTAGTAATCTCACTTAATTAATATAGCGACCTTATCACTTTTTATTATTTCTATTCAGTGATTTTTATTAAACAAGGTTAGTAAACAATACTATTGATGACACAACTTTAACGCTTTTATTTCAGTTCAATTATTTATTTATATTTAACAGCCTGTTTATAAAATACGTCTCGTTGATAAAAAGCACTAACTTTACAACTTTGTTCTTTTTTTTTTTTTTTTGTTTATACATCGCGACTATTGAAGACGTAACATCTACCAATTTATTTTGGTTTTTAAAACACGACACTTCTCACCATAAGTGTCAAAATGCGACGAATGAAAAAACATACTCGTCTGAAGAAAATGTGAAAAAAGTACTATAAATAATAAGGAATAAAGTACTATAAATAATAAGTACTATAAATAATAATTAATAAATAAAATAGGAATACAAATTTTAACAGGATGATCTAAAATTTCTGACATCGACCCAAATCGTTTTTATGCATATGTATTTATATATAACATACATAATTGATATAAACCCCCTATAAAAAAAGCCTTTCCACAAATGTTTTCTTTTATTTATTTAATTTTATACATACATACGTACATATGTTTGCCTACGTTGTCTAGAATAGGATTGCTCTGTCTGTTTATGTGGAAAAAAATTGTTGTAGGTAAAATGTAAACAACTGCTATTTTTTGCATGTTGACAACAAAAATGTGCTAGAAATGTTTGACATGCGCACGAATTTACGTAAGTTGAATCCAATTCTTTACGTACTCGTCTATTAATTGGCTCGTCGCGAGTGAGCTCAATCGTGTTCTATATAACGAGTGATTTTTTTGCTATTATCTTTTTGGCAACACTAGTTTTGACAGCTCACGCACGTTTTGTATCTTGTGTCACTGTCAAACATCTTCAGTTTGGTCTATAATTTAATCATGAATCGTCTTACAAACGAACAACGCTTGCAAATTATTGAATTTTATTACCAAAATGCGTGCATTGTTAAGAAAGTTCATCGCGCGCTTCTTCCATTTTATGGTCAGTTTAATCGACCTACTGAATGGATACGTGAACAAGCAAAACTGCCGTATTTGGAGTGAAGAGCAGCCAGAAGCATTGCAAGAGCTACCAATGCATCCACAAAAAACAACCGTTTGGTGAGGATTATGGGCTGGCGGCATCATTGGGCCGTATTTCTTCAAAGATGATGCGAATCACAACGTTACTGTGAATGGTGAGCGCTACCGTGCGATGATAACAAACTTTTTTGTGCCCAAAATGGAAGAGCTTGACTTACATGACATGTGGTTTCAACAAGACGGTGCCACATGCCACACAGCACGCGAAACAATGGACCAATTGAGAGGTGAGTTCGGTGAACAGTTTATTTAACGCTTAGGACCAGTCAATTGGCCGCCTAGATCGTGCGATTTAACGCCTCTAGACTATTTTTTGTAGGGCTATGTTAAGGCTAATGTCTATAGCGACAAGCCCGCTTCGATTGACGCACTGGAAGCCACCATTGCCAACATTATTCGTAAGATACCGGCCGAAAGAGTACGCCAAAATTGGACTAAGCGGATGGACCATTTGAGGCGCAGCCGCGGCCAACATTTGCATGAAATAATCTTCAAACATTAAATTATATCGACCCAACTATCGATCCAAATAAATATTTCATGCATTTTTCTGAATTTTATGTGTTTTTTTTTTAAATTTCCGATAGTTCTTATAAAATCACCCATTACTATAAGTTAGTTAGCACATCGTAAAATTACGTTGCGCTTTACGCCCTGATTTGGGTTGCACTGTTAAGAAGTTTTACCCGAATGGTCCGTTTCAAAATTATAAGCAAAATGCATATTTTATTACGAGTGGCCTAAGAACACCGAAATGTTTGCTAATTTTTATTAACTTCCCCATGTTGAAGATATTTTTATACACATATGTATATATGTATGTATGATTTACGTAATAAATGGAAAATGCTATTTGTTGTTCTATATAGTTTGTTGTTCTATATAGCAACAGTTACGAGCAAGGTTTTGCTTGCAAACTTTTGTTATTTTTTGTACCACTGGGTAATTAAAATTTGTATGTGGTGGTGTCATGAGAAGCAAAAAGGTACGGATACTAAAGGTGCAAAGTTTAAGTGTATGGTTTTTTATTGTATATTTTCGAAGATGTTGGTTTTAGAGTATGGGATTTTGTTTTTTATTTCGGCATACCCAGAGGAGGGGTTGAAATCCGCTAAGTGATTAAGTGCTCGTAAATATGGACAGACAAAAACCCCTCTCGTCACTATCGACTTAATAATGTACAAGAAATATAAGCATTACTTCATGATAACTTTGAATCTCATTACCTTATTCTTATTTTTTCTTAATTTTCCAGAAAGTCGACACATCAGCTCTTAGTACAGGTAGTGGTGATTCACGCAGTGAACTTATGTCGGAAATCCGCATGGGTATTGAACTACGGCCAGCCACACAACGTGAGTTAAACACAAATCGCGCAAGTGACGAGCTCTCCGGTACAGATGCGTTAGCCGATGCTCTGCGACGAGCATTGCAAGAACGGGTACGTGTTTTGCAATCATCGGACGATGAATCTGAATCATCTGGCAATGATGATGAATGGGAGGATTAAATTTGCATATGGCGTAAGAGTATGTAACGTTTTTCTATGTACCTATGTATGTATGAATGATAACTACAAAAATGGTGGGTTTATTTAATATAAATTATATACCAATGATTTAAAAAGATGGCTTTAAATGAAATTTGCTCCTTAATGCATATTTATATATCATGGCATGTCATTAATGGTTTTACTACTACAGTCTAGTTTTGTATTTGTGAATTTTAGTTTTTTAACCATTATTATTTTAATATTGCATTTTAATAGAAATTTGGCTAAAAAGTGATTCATTGTATATTTACTTTTTAAATCTAAAAGAAAATAAGGAAACATTGCAATTGTAAGTGATGTAACTAAATTATGTTTTAAGAAAATTGCATATATGTATAAAAAACTGTTTCTAATTACTCTATAACTGTGTGAGTGTAGCTGATTTAAGTCCGAAATATTACACATAAATACTAAAAATGATATCTGAATATACATACATATTAAATATTATACCGTGCAAGCAGTGGTAGTGTCAGCAAATCTGTTAGATAATGTTATGTTGGGGCAATTTCTTATGAAAGTTTTCTTTGTAGAAAAGTGTTTTAAAAAAGCAAAATTTATCCGATATATATTCTTGCAATTTTCTTTCTGCGCATAATATATATCAGTTTTTCCACCAAAATACGGGAATAAAGTCGTTCCATTAACATTTAATAAAAAATTACATATGTATATCCAAGGGTAATTTTTCAATTATGTTAAAGTTAGAAAAAAAATCAATGCAATTTCTTATGTATTGCTTCGAAATTAAGCACATGAAATTTAAATATTTATTTATTATCATTTGTCTTCATTTTTTAAAAACCATAATACATAAGAACGTTGAGGACCAGTACTCAGGTGATAACCCCTACATAGGAACGCCGGTATACAAAATGTTATGAACAGACTAAAAATGCTGACACATGCAAAAATACTAAACGTAGAATATTTGTAAGCCTGGCGAAAAAAAAAATTAAAAAAATATTTTTGAAATTGATATTGCTTTTACATTGTCTTACAAAAATTAGTCCAACACTTCCGACTCTGAAAGGTTTTGAATTACATATGTACACAGGATGGAAGACAAAACACTACTTTTAAATCGTCTTTTCCTTTGCAATCTATATAATCACAAAATTGAATTTTTTGTGTATGTATATGTGTATGTATGTGTATACTTCTTAAGAATCTTTAATCTATTCGTTCGAGCTGAAATTAAATCTATTTCGCTTAATATGACAAAAATGTCCAGACTTACATATTTGGCTTTTTTTTTTTTGTTTTTGCAGAAAATGTTGAATAACTAAAAAGAAGCTGTTGATATTTTTATAATGTTTAATTACCTGTCTTAATTTATAAAAGAAAATTCACTAACCTCTCTCAGTAAAATCTGTATAGATTTAAAACAAATATATGTTTATTATTGCCGTTTTTTTTTTAAACCCAGTTTTTTATTTTGTTAAAGCTGCCTGCCACTGCACACATAACACAGAAATAAAGAAATAGTTAGAACTGCCAAAAATGGTTGTGGCGCAGATTATTACGAAGATGTTCGAATTTTATTGGTTCTTAATGAATACTTTCAGTTTAAATTCAAAACTTACAGTTTAAGTTCAAGCATATCCAGCTCAATTTAAGAATTAAAATTTTCATAAAATACATCACAATATCACTAAAATCTATACATCAATCGTTAAAAATAAAAGAAAAATTTTAAATCAAATATAAATATTTAAGTTCTTTTAAAATAGAAATATGTATTTAAAAAATTAAATTTAATATTAACTCTATTAAAAAATATATAGTAACAATTGTGCCAAATCAAATAAAATATATACATAAATTTAAAGATAAAAATATTTAATTATAAACATCACATAAATTATATCAATTCAAAAGAAAGAATGACTTCAGGATTACTTGCAACTTTTCATTAAGAACTTTTTAGGTTAAAATATCACTGAGTGCAAGAAAATCATTTGATTTTGTGAAACTAACATTAAAAGTGTTTTTAACTGTTTAATAGATGGCAGTTAAACATTTTTTTAAACATTCCTTTTAAATTTTTATTAAAAAATATTTCCCCCAAAGGCGCATTTAAACTGCATTAGAACTGTAGCAAACTCCAATCTTTCCCTGAAATTCAACGACTACAATAACGTGATTTTTGATATATAAAACTTTGATTTAAGACGTGCTGGAGAATTTTAAATACTTGGAAAAAAAAAACTCATCTGAAACAAGTGAAAAATTTAACATCTTGTACTTAAATATACTTGCATTTCATTAAAACCAACCAAAACCCACAAAAACTGCAATTGTCCAAAAAATATCCATACAAATTTTGGCGATATGAAAAATTTTTCATTTGTTTCTGGCAATTTTTTTTTACCAAACATTCAAGTTTATTCATTTTAATCATCTTTGAACGATATTCTCAAACATACAACTTTATATTCGAATAATCTAAACAAATTATTGAGAATCTAAAAAGCAGAATGTTTTTTGATAATACCTGTCAAAACACAAAAAACAAGCTTTTTCTTTTGCACACGTGTTTGCACCTTTCAAGGCGAATTCATTTTTCCAGGTGAAACTGGAATTAGTCCAATATTATTATTGCAGGGTGAGCAAATCGAAAACAACTTTTGACACTTGATGTTTTATAAATACAAAAAAAGTAGAACATCTGTTTTTACGGTTTCTCCTTGTAAAATGAATTCGCCTTGCCATATTTCAAGCAAATTAAAAACCGTTGACTCAAGGCGAATTCATACCAGGTATATGCAAGAGCAATAAATACAACACTACAAAAAATTAATCTTTTTCAAATGTCAAGAGAAAAATATAAACACAAAAAGGAATTCAAAAATAGATAATAAAAAAAATTTACAAGAAAAGAAAAACTTTTAAATATTTCGTAGAACTTGGAAAGGTGTAAAAGGCCGGCCAGATTTGGGAGGATTCAGGATGATATCTAGCGCTCAAGATACAATACAAATTTTAAACGTTAATTATTTTTTTTACATTTCTATTAAAAAAAAATTTGCAATAAAAAAAAACTTAATTATTTCGTAAAACTTAAAGTCTCACATCATAGAGCTTAAAAAGGTGAAAATGGCCAGGCAGATTAGGGCGGATTCTGGATGATATCTGGCGCTCAAGATACAATACATAATTTAAAAAATTGTTTTACAATTTTTTTCCATTTTGTTTTAATTATGCCATTGACATCTGAAACAGATTAAAATTAAAAAAAAAAGTTATCAGCTGCGCTGTCAATTTCACATGTTATGAATTCGCCTTGCGTCAAAAAGCAGAGAACAAAAATTCAAACAGTCGAGTGCAAAAGGAAAAGCTTGCTTTTGTGTTTTTTCAAGTAGTATTACAATTTGTTTAGATTTTTTTTTATCTTGGACCAGTACTCAGGGTAGGGGTCATCCCCTGCACTGCATTGTACTGGAACTAGGAAAATGGATTAATAAGGTGGAAAGAGGGAGTAGTGTTTGTGGAGGTTAAACTTTAACAATAACAACATGAAAGACTAAAAAAACTATTACAGCATTTAAAATGTTGGAGTTAAATTAGTTAAAACTGATCAGTGCCCAGTGTATATAACTTCGACACTACTCAGATTAGCAAATTTTAGTCCAACACCTTCCACACTACAAGGTAATGAAATGCGTTCAAAAGAAATTAATAATGGACATATGTACATATATAGAGAAAACACGGACAACGGTGAAAAAAGAAAAACAAAAACCTACACATCTTGCTACCTATTCCGAGGCACTTTGGTTTCATACGAAATTGATAGTGAACATCGGATAACGGCGAAAAAAGAGAAGAAAAAAAGAAACAAACGGAATATGCATTTACGTGCATACGAATTTAGTCAATGAACAAACATACATATATAGAAAATACGGACAGCAGTAACAAAAGACGTGTGTACAGAATGAGAGACAAAATACAACTCCCAATATAAAGTTGAATGTTTGAGAATATTTTTCAAAGATTTCCAAATCAATTCAAACAGTCGAGTGCAAAGCTTGTTTTTGTGTTTTGATAGGTACTATAAAAAATTTTGCTTTTTAAATTCTCAATAATTTATTTAGATTATTGGAATATAAAATTGAATGGTTGAGAATATTTTTCAAAGATGTTCAAGTCTACTGATGATTAGGGTAGCTCCTATGAAATGTCGACATGAAGACAGCTAGGAAACATAGAAAACAAGATGTTTATAATTCTTTTATGGGTAATTTTTTATATTTTAAACATTTTTTTTAAAGATATGTTCGAAAAGTTAAAACCCATTAGCTTGGTACATGCAGCTTAACAACCAAACTTTGAAATATCGTGGGCCGAACGCTCGCTTGCGAATGTGGATCTGACCTTAAATCTTGAATATCTTCGATGAAAATAAGCAATGTCGAAACATTACCAAAAGTTTTCTAAACCGTTTTTTGTTCCAAAAATATTAAAGTAATATACTCTTGTCAAGAAAGTAGCTCCATTGGGTATGCTACTTTTCGAAAATAAAATTGTTAGCAAATTCTGATTCCATAATTTTTTAAACATTAAATAAAAAAAGCAAAATGGTGTTAAGTTATAACGACATCAAAACAAAATACATATGTTCAATTTGTATTATGCTACATTTTGGTAAAGCCTTCATGGTCAAGCTAGGGAATAAATGATCTGAAGATTACGGTACACGAAGAAATTTTATATGTTAAAAAATTTATTAATTAGTACACATATGGGGAAATGTGTTAATATATAATAAAACAAATACTGCTAGAAAGGACTTCATATAAAATAAATATAAATTCATAGCCGTTATTTAAAATACGAAAGTTATTTACATTATATCACATACATATGTGTGTATATATATATGTGAACAAAATATTAAATTTCTATAATATTTAATTATTTGATCTTGTTTTGGTAAATATTTCTTATTTTTGCAGCAAAAGATCGTTTTATGTTATATAAAAAATTTAACAGTATTTATTTTCAATAAGCAATAAAAATAAATACTGTTAAATTTTTTATATAACATAAAACGATCTTTTGCTGCAAAAATAAAAAATATTAAATTTCTACCTAATCAAATAATTAACAACGATCAACACGACATATCATTAAGCGCATGATTTTCTTAACACCGTGTCTATTACTACGATCGACTCTGAATTTGCGATAGAAGGCCAGCATTATTAGAAAACCGTTTTTCATGTTTATTTCAATATTACGTAAGGTTGTAGGTATGTACAATATTTCTATTAATCTTATAAAAAATCATAAATCAGTGACTGCCAAGATGAAAGTACTTGTTTGCCACCAAAAGAGAGACCTTTGCGGACTTTACAGAAGATTCTTATATGAACATTTTATGAAAAAGAAACCACTTATTGTGTGTCCTTAATGCATAAAAACAAATTATGTTATCCTTTTTAATACATACATATTTTATAAAAGTAATAATCATACAGATGTGCAAATAAACGGATTTTTGCACACAAATACATAGACACTCGTACTTTTAAAGCTCTTAGTATTGTAAGATTTTTTTCCGTTGAGGGGGAAAAATGCTTTACTCACTTACCGACTAAAAAAGCCCCTGTTCTTTCTGGGATAAAAATTTCCACCCCGGGACCGCCTTAGCACTGCTTCGGGGTGGATTCCCAATGGCTTAATCAGCCCTTTTCTTTACATTATCCATCGTCTGGGATCCTGATTATGATCTTGTTCTGCGGCCTCCAGATCTGGCTTCTTCGTTCGCAGAATAGCGATATCGCTAAAAAGTTGGCCTCGCTCACTACCATGTATGTCTACGACATTCTCTACCGTTATTGAGCCAGCTACCATCTCCAGTTCGCTACGAGTTTCCGCCCATCGAATACGCTTAAAGAAAGTGTGTTCGGCGTCGTCCAGTACTTTTTCTTTTTCGTGTTACATTTGCCCATTTTGTATAAGTAGCTCTGGTAATATCCGTGACCTGATAGCATTTGAGTCAGGGTCCACATTCCCATGCCGTATGTTCAACTATTAGGTATTGGAAATTAGACGCTCCGTCCATCTGCCTCTAGTGTCAGAACTGGACTGCCAACTTGTCGTATTTGCTGTCTGCATGGCCAGTCAGTCTTGATATCCATGCGTTCCTTTGTGCTAGAATCTGTAGATTCATTGGAATCATACCTGCTATTACTCTAACCGCGCCCGCCGATACCGCACGGTATGCAGATGTGACCCGTAAAGCTGCTAACTTTTGCACCGCTAACAATGATTTTGCTTTACTTTGCCCTCTAACTTTCGCTCCCATTGAGAAGGATGCTATTGCATGCTTCCATTATTAGTTTGCGTTTTTCTGGTGGCGGGCCTCATATGTTCGCCACCTGCCGGCTTAATCTTCTTGTTGTACTAGTAGCCTTGTTAACAGCATACTGAACCTGTTCCGAGAACGTTAGCTTTGAGTCAAGCCTTATCCACAGTTGTCAAAATTTTGTTGGAAAAAGCAGCGAAGTCTATGTGTTTTCATGAAATTTACGCAAAGGAAAAGAGAGACAGCTGTGCTTCTACCACTACCGTATTAAAGCTGTCTTGTTGTTTCATTTGTGGTTTTTTTTCTAACATATAAAAATGTCTCTTTTTCGAATTTGTCACTCATTTTTAATGGATAGTATATTTTATTTTTTATTATTCAGTACAAGCAGTGTTGTACGGAACATTTTCGAAGTGTTTTGCTCCAAAATACGAGGGCGGTTCGGAAACTTCTTAGCCTAGCACAAAAAGCGCGGTAAAAACAGAAAAAAGTTAAGTTTTTTAGAAACTTCCATCTCTGCTATGAACACGTGTTAAATTTTGTTTCGATCTGGTAACTCCTTCACATAGAAACAGGTGTTAACAAAAGACGCATCCGCGAATTTTTTTACAATGGAAACATTAGAAATGCGTGGTGTCATTAAATATTTACATAAAAAAGGTTTATCGGGACAAGAAATTCATAATGATATGGTAAATGTGTTAGGTGAAAGCGCTCCTTCATATGCAATAGTAAAAAATTGGGTTGCTGAATTTAAACGTGGTCGTACAAGCATTGAAGATGAACCACGTAGTGGACGTGCAAAAACAGCAACAACAACAGAAATTGAAGCCAAACTGCATGATATAGTATTAAATTATCGACGAATAAAAGTGCGTGAAAAAGCTAATATCATGGGCATATCAAATGATCGAGCCCATTTAATTTTGCATGAAAAACTACAGATGATAAAGTTTTCTGCAAGATGGGTGCCTCATTTGTTAACAGTCGACCAAAAACGCATAAGAATTTCTCAACCTTGTTTGTATCGCTTTAAGCGAAATAAAATGGATTCGTTTCATAACTGTTGATGAGACATGGATCCACCACTATACTCCAGAGACAAAAGAACAATCCAAACAATGGACTGAAGCTGGAAGAAGTGCCCCAAAGAAGGCAAAAACAATTCAATCGGCTGGTAAGGTTATGGCAACGGTTTTTTGGGACTTCAAAGGTATTTTATTGATTGACTATCTGCAAAATGGTAAAACAATAAATTCATCAATTAAATGTACAAATTCGAGAAAAACGTCCTGGCTTACAACACAAAAAAAATAATTTTTCATCAAGACAACGCACCAGCGCACAAGAGTGTTTTAACAATAACGAAATAAAGTATGAGTTGCTTGACCACCCACCACCTTATTCTCCTGATTTAGCTCCCAGTGACTTTTACCTGTTTCCAAATCTAAAAAAAATCATTGCTGGCAAGTGTTTTCCTCAAATGAAGATGCAATTACAGTTGTAAACTACTATTTTAAAGACCTTGAGGAAAACTATTTTAATCAAAGGATATAATTGCTAGAAGAGCGTTGGACTAGGTGTATTGAAGTTCCTGGAGATTATATTGAAAAATAAAAATATTTTTGAAAAACTATTTTCTTTCATTGATAGGCTAAGAAATTTCCACACTACAAGGTAATGAAATGCATTCAAAAGAAATTAATAATGCACATATGAAACAAATAGGGACAACCGTGAATAAAAAGAAACACTTGCTACCTATTCCGGTGCAATTTGGTTTCATACGAAATTAATCAGAACATATGTATATAGAAAATACGCACAACGGTGAAAAAAGAGGAAAAAAAGAAACCGTGTACACATCTTACTACGTATTCCGGTGCGATTTGGTTTGATACGAATTTAATAATAAACATATATAGAAAATACCGACAGCAGCAATAAAAGACGTGTGCACAGGATGAAAGGCAAAACACTACTGAATTTTTTGATTTTACACATCTGCTTTTCTTTGTTTACATTTTTTTTTGAGAGCTAGTTCAGATAAACTAGCGATAATTTATTATCAAATTTAGAGATAATAGTAGATTCAAAATGAACCAAGTGGGTTCGCTCTCAAAATTTTGTTTAGCGAATCATGTTGGTTCAATCAAGATTGGGCCGCGATTGACGAATGAGAGAGCGTACCTTGAATATAAGCCGTCGTGTGAACATGCTATAAAATGTCATGTCAATAAGTCATTTTGCATTTTAGATAACGATACCATTCAACTCAGCTAGCATACGTTGTTTATTAGTGCGGTGTCTTCACGTGCCATCGACTTGAGCATGACATGAACATAACGTCGGCAGAGCGAATGTAAAAATAAGTTCATGTTCTTGATGTGGCGTATACGTATCTTCGGATTTACCTTATCAAAGTGTTCAGTTCGGCGCCAGTTTGTGTATTTTTGTACGTGCTGGCCAACTTCATGGCGAACATCGATGCTCAGCCATATGCTCGAGCATCGATGTCAGAGCATGAACGAAACATGAACATGAGCGGTCCACATTAGCCATTTGCGATGTTCGCCATGATGCTCATACCATGTTCATGGCTAATGGGGACCCCCAGTAAGCGATTGTATTTAATATACATACATAGATGCCAGTTAAATCTGGTTTAAAATCGTCAAATTCAGGGGGAAAATCATCAATATAGTTATCGCAAATCGTCAGCATGTAAATTAATCGTTTTTGAATAAAATGTACTCGTATTTAATTTTAACGGGTAAAATATTAGAAAACAATTCATAGTTGCCTTTAATAAAAACCTACAGCATTTAAAGCTATAGCAACAATACTCGTATGAGTATAACACAAAATTTCATAAAAGGTATTTTGAAAGTTCCTTTAATATACTAAGAAGGAACTCATTACTGTATTAAACACTTTTATTAAATCGGGCATATCTTTTGAGTCAAAATGTCTACATTTGGAAACTTCCAAGTAGTCTTTAATTGAGTTTTATTCACTATATTTGCTTTTAATATTGATACCAATCAAAAAATTTATAAACAGCTTGTTTATGTTCCTAGCTGTCTATATGTCGACGTTTCATAGGAGCTAGATCTTGGAAATTTTTGAAAGATTTACTCAAAACTTCAACTTTATATCGCAACAATATAAATAAATTATTGAGAATTTAAAAAGGAAAATGTTTTTATAATACCTGTCAAAACACACCTTTCAAACAAAGTTTGATAGTGACGTATATAAACGAAAAAATTCTTGTTTTTTGTGTTTTGACAGGTATTATTAAAACATTTTTCTTTTTAAGTTCTCAATAACTTATTTAGATTATTGGGATATAAAGTTGAATGTCTACTAATGATTAGGGTAGCTCCTATGAAATTTCGACATATAGACAGCTCGGAAATATAAAAAGCAAGCTCTTAATCAATTTTTTGATTGGTATATAATATTTCTTTTAAAAATGGATTCTTCAACTAATTTCACACTTTGATTTTGTTAACGCTTGTGTGTTTGGATGCAAACTCTTTTCAAATTTGCGTAAGTTGGGATAACTAATATTTTTGTTATAAACTTAGCAAAGTCATTTTTGATATTTTACTTCAAAAATAGATCTGTATTATAAAACAAATTTTCCAATTTTGAATGATCAGAAAAAACCCCTTTCTTCTTTTATAATATTGTAAGAATTTATAAGACTTTGAATTTATGTATCTTCAAATTGCAATCTCCTTAAAATGTGATCATGCCTTTATGTTAAAAATTATACAATTTTTAACTTGTAATTTAACTTATAATTTTTTTTTACTTAAAATTTTAATACCATTCACATATGATTTTTTTTCTCTTGGACCAGTACTCAGGGAATGACCCCTACATATGCAGTGCATTGTACCAGAACTAGGAAAATAGGTTGTGAGGAGGGGGAAAGAGGGAGTAGTGTTTGTGAACATTTGACTTGAACTTTCACGTCTGCGAATTCTCTCTGTAATGCGTTCTACGATTCCCCGGGCAATCGACCACAAATGGATGAGCTCTCGACGATGAATGCGTGCTACGTAAAAATGTGCGAGTTTCGGGAACAAGACCCCTAATCTCGTCTGAGCAAAATCCATTGTAGTAGCGATAGAACAGAGTAACGCATCCCACACTGCGTCGATGCTCCAGTGAGTCAATAGAATTGGATATCCCATTGTCACTGATGAGCTTCTTCGCCCTCTCCTACACACGGTCGAGTAACCCCAAAATATACTTTGAGGCACCGGCCCAAACATGAGAGTTGTATTCCATTTTCTGTCGGATGTAATTAGGTATAAATTGTAAGGAGGTCGGATGGAGTGAAGTACATCTTACACCGTTTCAAAAAAAAACCAAGGCACGTGAATGCTTCTTTAGAGACATGAAAAATGTGTTCAGTCCAGCGAACCTCACACTGTATCTTCATTCCAAGAACATCAAGAGCATCCGATTCCTCAATATTTATACCATCCATGAGCACAGATGAAGCAGCATTTGTGGTCGTTTGTTTGTGTGTTAATAAACAACACTGAGTCTTACGAGCGTTAAAGGCGACCCCGTTTTTACGACCCCACTCGGAGATTAATAGAAGATCACTATTAAGAGAATCATTCATATTTAGCCTCTTAGCAGCGACCTCTGATAGGCTGGGTCTATAACTAAAAGAGTACGAGTGGCAAATGCTGCTGTCATCCGCGAAAGAGTGGATAGGGTTGGAAGTTTGATAGAGAAGGTCATTGAGGAAAATAAGAAATAGAGTAGGAGATAGAACGGAGCCTTGCGGTACTCCTGATCTTTCAAATACATTGCTAGCATATACATAAATGTATGCTCCCAAATATACATGTACCGTGTATCACTTAACGTTTCAGTGTTACATATTTACATATACATTTATTTTACTACCGTTTATGTATTTAGGTCAACCATCAAATATGACAACTATGTATATAACTCTTAAAGGAATATTCTGATGATTATCTGAGGAGTAACAATAACAAAAACATTCAGACATATTTTGACACGCTCATCATTTAATTTTGGAGTGTTTGTTAGACGATTCAAAATGTTATTGTTCATCGGCATTTAATTGATTGCTATATTACTCGTTCGTATAGATAAACAGAAACAAACAGTATGTCATAGTTTATTCATTTCAGTGGTAAGTTTTCGGGAATTATTACATCGTATATGTAGTATGAAAAAATCGAATGAGCTTTTTGCGGTTTCATGTGTGAATCATACAAGGATTACATGGCTGATCCCTTTACGAGTTGTAGGATAATATCTGCACAAGTTGCAGACGATTCGCTCTATGGTTAACATAAGTGTCTTCTGCTATGTTGTGTAAAAGTCTCATAGAAGAATCAGCAGTATTTGCCGCATGTATATATAAAATTAATTGTGAAAAATAAGGAAAAGAACAGCAAATTGTTATCACACTTTCCAACCTAATAAACAAAAACAAAAAAAAAAAAGAACAACAATTATTATAAAATTCTCTTCAAAGTGTTTTATTATAATAATAAAAAATCGTTTACTATAGTTTAATTAGCAGTTTATTTATTCATAACTAAAACAAGGAAATATTAACTTTAATCCTAAGAAAATAGAGTAATATGAATACGTTTAAATAATAACTATACAATATTTTAGTCTTGTGATTCCTAATTCCTTGAAATTTCTTTTAAAAAAAATCTTTCGATTTTTTCACCACAAAAATATTTTGAGTGAATTGCATTTAATGCAAAAAACGAAGTTAAAAAAAGAAATTAATACATAACAATTCTAACTTCTTAGCTATGATTTGAAATAAAAAAATATATATTTACATAATTTTAATTTTATGTGCTCACTAAATGACTGTTTTGCTTAATAAAAATAAATATATACCTACATATATAACATAGATTTGCTTTAAAAAATTTTAACTTTTATGTAAAACTTTATAATTATTATTTAATATCATCTGTATTTTAAAATGTTAAATGATAACATACTTAAATATATAAAAAATCTTTTGAATTTTTGAAAATAACTTACATTAATAACAATGTTAAATTCATTTAAAAATGTATACAATTTGCAAAAATATAACGTAATTTTAATATCTAGGTGTATTATAGTAACTTGAAAAAATATATAAATAAAAAATAAAACAATTGCAACAAAAAAAAAAATATAAAGAAAAATTATTTGGCAGTTGGGTTAATGGGGATTTTGTTAATTCAAATAAACCGAGCTATCAACCCTTCATAGTTTCCCGGCTAAATTATGCCTTAAGCATTAAACACATTCGAGACAGCAGGCTACACGAACACACGACTACAAATGCCGCTGGCTACAAATGTAGCCTGTAGCCAGCTACCTAAATATAATGAAAACGGCAGCTACATAATTAACAGCTGATATTGTTTTCTTTATCTCTTTACAAATATTAAAAAGCTTTTTGTGCATACAAAACGGTAGAGAGAAATTTAGAAAATTCTATAGTAGCTACTGCTAAAATAGTGCGAGCTAGTTAGTATTCGGTTTAGTAATATATATAAATATTAAAAAATTAAATATTAGGAAACCACAATCAAAATTTACAATTAAAATTGAAACTTCTAAAATATGAACAGCTGCTTCTTTGCATTTCAGTGGTGGCATTTCAATGGTGGCACTTACAATTTTTTTTAGCTGTTTTTTAAGCTATCACAAAGTGAAGAGCAAGAAAAATCCAAGAAAATGCAATGAACTATATGAAGACTAAAGTAATTTAAATAAGTATAATTTTTGGAGCTTTAGATATTTGATTTTTGTTTTTTTATAAAAAATTAACAGTTCAAAATCCTTTATTTCTTGATATTTCTATAACAATTTGTTATCATCGTCAGGAAAATTAAAATGTAATTAAAAATTTTAATTAAAAAATTACTATCAAAAAATTCCTATATACAAAAAATTCATGCACAAAGAAAAATTTTTAGTTCATACACAAAGAAAAATGCTTAACAATATTAACAAATTCAAAAATTAAAATATAACATAGTTTAAATTAAAATTATTGTGCAACCTACACATGCCCTGTTAACGATTACAATGTGATGTACCTTATCCTTAAGCACATGGTATATGTTGCTCACATAATAACATTACCATTTAAAAAAACAAGAATTTACCAAGTTGAATTATTAGCGTTTCATAGTTATAATTATTTAAAGACACTTCACATTTTGTATTAAGACTTGTCAAAAATTCAAATAATACCTGCAAGTGAGAATTTAAAGTATAATAAAATGATAAATTGTATGGCAAGAGATTTGACATCATAACACTTTGAGAAATTTGTTTAATAGCGCACTTACACCAACTCAAAATCTAGTAGATTTGAATTGAAATCTACAACGAAATCTATATCGTTTACACCACCGTTTTTTGACATCTAGCAAGATTTCATTTGCTCAAAAATAATTTATGCATGCAGGTTTGACAATACAATATTATCAGAGACTGAATACACCAGCATTAAAGTGTATATTTTTTGTGCCCAGAGACTGCATACACCACATTATAGTGCAATTTTTGTTGCAGCGTTGTATTTTTAAGTACTTTTTGCAAGAAATCACAGTTGCATCGCTTAGTACTGAGTAGATTTCAAGAGATTTCGTCGAAATCTACTCATAAAGTAGATTTCATTTTGTATGGGAAATCTTCTCAAAATCTACTAGATTTGGCTTGAAATCTCGAATGAGCAGATTTCGCTTTGGTGTAAATAGGCTATTAACAATAAGATTTTTTATTGAACAGGATTGCAATTAATAATCATTTACAATTCGCATCTGAATCATAGTGTTACACTAAAATTTGATACTAGTTCATATGATTATTTTATGCTAACATATATTTTTTATTGTTTTTTATGAAAATCAATACTAAAAACAAATAAATACATGTTAACTTCATCTTG
This sequence comes from Thecocarcelia acutangulata, assembly GCA_914767995.1. Classification (NCBI taxonomy): domain Eukaryota; kingdom Metazoa; phylum Arthropoda; class Insecta; order Diptera; family Tachinidae; genus Thecocarcelia; species Thecocarcelia acutangulata. The sequence goes on from OU612094.1 coordinate 113,620,973, forward strand.
TCTTTCAAATGAATAACCAAATTAATGATCAAAAAAGTTTTCGTCAATTGTGTTTGCGTATGAAAACGAGCTTTTTCATTTTTTCGCTTTTTTACACATCACTAATGTACATTACATATTAATGAATTCCTAAACAAAATTTTAGTAATAATAAAATGAAAAACGGGTAAAGTATATAGAGAGTAATTGCTTCTTTTAATAAATACACATAAATTAAAATTGTCCAACATTGAAATAATACTTTTCATCAATTATTTTTATCAAAAACATCGTAGGTATATATGATTAGTAAAAAAATTTTCGATTTAAATAAGAATTTTCACAATATATAAAAATAAAAAAAAACAATATCTAAAATCACTAAAACTGTCTTAGAAAAGGGTGCAATCAGTTTTAAAAACGGTTGACTGAAAAGAACATTTTAAATTAAAATTCTTTTATGAATACAGTTTTATCGTGTTTCCTCTAAAAATGATTTCAATAACTGTTTAACATTTTTATGAATACATTTTGTGAATTTGTTCTCAAAGCACTAATTTATTTGACTTTGCTTGACACATTGGCATCACTAACAAAGCTTTTGTAGCCAACGAAAATAGAAATTAGTTTAATTGGACTACAACTACAAAATCAGCCTGGACAACAACCTGCAGCCGTGTTGCTTGCTGTTTTCAAAATAATCATTCTCATAAAAGCACGTGTATTTTAATTTTGAGCTTTTGTAGCTTGTAGCCTGCTGTCTCGAATGTGTTTAATGCTTTACTTTTCAACACACTAGCTGAAATTTCCCCAATTAACACAAATTAATTTTTAAAATTAATATTATTCGAAAGATAATCTATAATATAATATATTATAATTTAAATATGTCTTCTGGCATAAAACCGTCAGGGATGGCTGAGTAGTAGCCTATTCTGAATGACTTTTCAACATTTGTGGCCATATATCGGCAATAATGCGTCGAATGGTGTCCGCCAAGTGGCCAATCATTTTGGGCGTATAGGTGTAGACTAGCGACTTCACATATCGCCACAGAAAATAGTCTAGCGATATTAAATTGCACCATTATGTAGGATAATTTATGGGGCCGAAACGTGAAACTACTCGAATGTGGTAATCAAACGTTTCCTTCCATAAATCAATTGTGGCATAGCTCCTGCATATTAGAATTGTTCTGTCAATGAACGAAGAAGTCAGCAATCATGACTCGATAGCGGTCACCATTGATTGTAACATTCTGACCACCATCGTTTTTGAAGAAGTTCTGATTCCTCTAGCCCAGTGGTACCCACAAGATCTATATGGAAGAGTAAACACCAATACATTTAAGGAAAGACCATTTTTATTATTTTTTGTTGTAAAAAAGCAAAACATTTACAAAAGCAAAATTCACGCTGATAATTGCTGTCGTCAATGCTTACCACCAAACATGCGAAAGTGTTGTTGCTTTGCTTTTGTGTGTGTGCAGTGAAGAACGACAAAAAAATATATAAGACAGTGGTGGACAAATGAGTTTTGTACTTGTGTTAGTGATTTAATTTGAGAGTAATTTAAAGTACTGTGACAAGCAAAACTAACACAAACATTTTCATATGAACAATCAAATCGCGTACGGTAATGTTGTAATGACAGTCTCTAAATGTTTTAGAGAGGTAGAACCAATTTTATTACGTTGTTTACTACAAATGAATTTTAAGTCCGAAAAACTTTTTTCATATAAGTATGTTGTTATATTTATTAATATTAGAATGATAGATACATAACACCTTCTAATAAAATTTTATCTATACATTTTAAATGTTTGATAACATAAAAAATATATATACAAACTCATTTTTTATCATAAAATAATTTTGTATTTTCATTTATGTTATCTGCTGTAAGTGAAAAAAAAGCTCTGAGCTAAGCTAAAGAGCATAAGAAAAAGAAGGCGTTGCTTATAAACAATTGTTTGACTAAATGTCCATCACTGATATAAGACGAAGTTGTTTGTGTATTTTTCATTGCTAGTGCTGAGCGCAGTATTTGTATATTACAGAGCACAGCCCTATAGCTAAGCGCATTTACAAAAACAATTGAGTATCATGCGCATAGGGCTGGGCACTCTTGCTCTAGCCCATAAAGCGTACCAAACAGTTAATTTTAATAGATGTCAACATACTCGTACACTTGAAGATTATAATCACTCCACATACAGCAGTTTTATTTATTGACGTATCTATTCACACCAAAGTGAGAGTCAAGCAAAATTCGGTTATTAAAATATAAATCTTTTTTTGTGTCAATTTGAAAGCGTTGTTCAGGCATCAGTCTATTCATTTCTATTTGACTAAGCAGTTGCAAAATAAATTTGCAAAGTATAGGATGCACAGCATGGTCGGGGTGACGTAGACCATGTGTCCAAATTGGTATTAACAGTACGTTTGTAGCGTCGCTGTGACTAACTATAACGACCTATGCTTTCACATAGGAAGTTGCAGCGTGGTTAACAATGAAATACCTCTAAAAAATTGTAAACCAATACAGTTACTTGAGGTAGACAGTTAACCAATGAGAAGTGAGACGCAAAACTCTCGAATTCCAAAGAACAACGACAAGTCTGACCGCACTTAAGAAATAATTACGATGGCGAGAGCGTGAGCTGTTCCCCAGCCCAAAGCTGCTTTACGACTGCACATAGGAAGTTGCAGCGTGGTTAACAATGAAATACCTCTAAAAACTGTAAACCAATACAGTTAATTGAGGCAAACCGTTAACCAGTTCGAGTGAGACGCAAAACTCTCGAAGACCGAACAACAAGCTTGACCGCACTTAAGAAATAATTACGATGACGCGAGAGATGTTCTTCAGCCCGGAGCTGCTTTACGACTGGTCAGTCTATTCATGTTGAAATGACGAACCAAAGCTTAACAGCTGGCAGAATCGCCGCATAGTTAAAAAAGTGGTGACGACTTAAAGTTCCATATTTCCATAAAAAAATATCCTTTACATTGGACAATAACAGACGAGATCAATTTTTAGTCCGAACAATTTTTTGTTCTTACTGGGGGGGTCTCCATTAGCCATGAACATGGTATGAGCATCATGTCGAACATCGCAAATGGTTAATGTGGACCGTTCATGGCCATGTTTCGTTCATGCTCCGACATCGATTTTCGAGCATATGGCTGAGCATCAATGTTCGCCATGAAGTTGGCCATCACGTACAAAAATACACAAACTGGCGCCGAACTGAACACTTTGATAAGGTAAATCAGATGATACGTATACGCCACATCAAGAACATGAACTTATTTTTACATTCGCTCTGCCGACGTTATGTTCATGTCATGTTCAAGTCGATGGCACGTGAAGACGAGGCATTTGTATTGGTTTGTTCTGCTGGTTGAAAAAATTATGACGACAAAATATCACTTTAATCCCCCCGTTCGCCTACAAGCTGCAATGGGTAATCGCCCATTGGTGCATAAAAAAGCCAAAACAAATTTCAGTAATGTTTTGTGTTATATCTGTGGTTTTGTCTTCCATCCTGTACAGACGTCTTTTGTTACTGCTGTCCGTATTTTCTATATATTGCACCGGAATAGGTAGCAAGCTGTGTACACGTGTTTTTTTTTTGTCTCATTTTTCACCGTTGTCCGTATTTTCTATATATGTTTAAAAATAATTTGGTATGAAACCAAATTGCGCCGGCATAGGTAGCAAGTTATGTAAATATGTTTCTTGTTTTTTCTCTCACTTTTCACCGTTGTCCGTGTTTTCTTTATATGTTCATTTATAATATCTTTTGAATGTACTTCATTGCCTTATGATTAGGAAAGTGTTGGACTAAATTATGCTAACTTGAGCAGTGTCAAAGGTATATACACTGGGCAATTGATCAGTTTTAACTAATTTAATTCCAACATTTTAAATGCTGTAATAGAGTTTACTTTGGTCGTTCGTTCTGTTATTGTTAAACCTCCACTCATCATAATTTATTTTCCTAGTTCCAGTACAATGCACTGCATATGTAGGGGTTATCCCCTGAGTACTGGTCCAAGATAAAAAAAAAACAAATTTCAAAGCTAATTTTTTTTTTTTATATATATGTATGTACATATCGTTAGTCTCACGTAAAAAGCATTTTCCCTGAATTGAGCTCTTTTAAAGATTCTACTACGTTTCACACAAGTACACAGTGTCACAAAGATTTAATTATATAATTTCATAAATATCACTCTTACAAGCAATTGAGCAAAAAAAGTTACTTTTAGATACACCTATTTATACAGTTTCCATTATGATTTTTCCTTCTCCTGTAAAATTGAAATTAGTTTTGTTAGGGCCTTTCTACATAAGACTAACGATATGTGATAACAAATTATGTAAAAATATGTAAACTCAGAAAAACAAAAACATTTTTATCGACCTGTATGATTTTTCAAATATTTGAATTAATGAACGAAAAAGTCAGTAATTGTGGCTCTATAGCAGTCACCGTTCTGACCAGCATCATTTTTAAAGAAGTACCACTGATTCCTCCAGTCCAGTCAGTTCTAACGGATGTACATGTGTCTCAACATACATTTGAAGATTATTATCACTCCAAATACGGTAGTTTTGCTTATTGCCGTATCTATTCAAACAAACCCGTGCACGAAATGTGAGTCCACCACAATACACCGGAGACAAAACAGCAACCAAAACAGTGGGTTTCTTGGAGTGAATCGGCGCCAAAGGAGGCAAAGAGAGATTTGTCAGACAATAAAGTTATGGTGGCCTTTTTTTTGGGAAGCACGCGCGCATTGACTAGCTGCAAAAGGGAAAAGTAATGAATGGCAAACATTGTACCAATTTATTGGATCGATTCCATGAGGATTTTAAAATAACGATTTTTTGCACCAGCACACATACTGTTTCCATGTTACAAATCCATAAGTTGGGCTACGAATTGTTGCGTGATCCACACTATTCTCCGAATTTATCCCCTAAGCAGGTTGTTCTAAAACTTTAAGAAATGACTCGGCGGAAATTTTGACTCCAACGACGAAATTATCTTACAAATAAATGCCTATTTTGACAAGCTTGACAAATCACATTTTTCGGAAAGGATACAAAATTGGAGAAACGTTGGACTGAGTGCAAGAATTCAAAGGAGACTATGTAGAAAAAAAAACACTTTTTACAATCACGGATTTATTGACCCACCCTCGTAGTACTCTTACCACCAAAAGAAAATATGTGCATTTTTAATATTGTTACGTTTTTTGTCTTTAAAAACTCTTTGCGGATTCTTCAATTATAAATGAAATAATGACACACACAGCTGCCAGATTTAACGATAAACGGTGTAATAAAAATTTGATGCAGCTTAATTTTAACAAGTGTAAATAAATATATTACAGAAGTTCTTATGTTAATGTGAATTAATGTGAATTATTTTCTCTGGGAAATCAGCAATTGGAAAGAGTGTTTTCAATCTCGGATCTTGGTGTTCTCCTAGATCCTAAGGTTAACTTAAGTAGCCATATTTCGTTAATTGTTGGCAAAGCACGTAGTATCCTTGATTTCATAAAACTTTGGGCTAATGAGTTTAAAGACCCTTACGTTAGGGAGCAGTTGTATACTTTCCTGGTCAGACCCGTCTTGGAATATGCATCTGTAGTTTGGGGATCTTCTTCTAAGACGCATGTTGATTTCATCCAGCGTTGTCAACTCGGTGCGTTTCACACCGATTTTGGTGCTTTTTAAAATTTTTTGTGCGAAAAATTCCTTTGCGGTGCGCGGTACGCTTTTTTCAAAATTTCGGTGCGTTTTTAATTTTCACTGAACCGAGTTCAACACGAATTCAAAATGCACCAAATCATATACACAAAGTAAAACATACTTGCTGTTTAGGCTATGTATATTATCTGAAGAAAAAGGAATATTTACAGCCTGTTCGGCGATATCGAATGAAAATGTATGCGAAAGAAAGCTAATCGCTCACATTCGAATCAATTTGAGCTCGTCTATGTCACTATTATTCGTTTGCATGTGCTTATGTATTTTAATTGAACTTTTTTTTTTTATCTGGAACCAGTACTCAGGGGATGATCTCTACATATGCAGCGCATTGTACTGGAACTAGGAAAATAAGTTATGTTGAGGAGGAAAGAGGGAGTAGTGTTCGCGGAGTGTTAACAATAACAACACGAAAGACTAAAACAAACTTTATTGCAGCATTTAAAATGTTGGAATTAAATTAGTTAAAACTGATCAGTGTCCAGTGTATATACCTTCGACACTACTCAGATTAGCAAAATTTAGTCCAACACCTTCCACACTACAAGGTAAGGAAATGCATTGAAAATAATATTAATTTTGACACATCTTTCGCATAGAATAAAGTTAGAAAAAACCCAAATCAATTTTCTTTCGCCCAGAATGCGAATGAACTTATCCTTTTGACATCGGCGAATTGGCTGTGAATTTTTAAAATTTGTTGCCCTTTTTATTGTTTTTACAGTACAAACATAGCGGTTTTTCAGACACACGCAAAGAAAACGCAGTTTGGAATATTGTTGTAGCGACATTAGTATTTACTCTGTGATTATCCGTATTATTGCCACTAGCAGTATATTATAATTTTTAATATAGTGTAATCCTCTATAAACACATCAGTGTTGAATGTTCAATATTTATATTGTTACATTTCTATCAATTTAAAACATGGTTAAATGCAATAATATTGTTTAAAAAGATAATTTGAACACAACAATAGCTTTTGTTATGTACAATAATATAATATTTTTTATGTAATATATGTATCTATAACACATTTCCATTAAACTAGCTATTGTTGTTGAACATATTTATATAAATGTTTATTTAATTTTTTAAATTCTGAAGCAGTCAGTCTATTTTCATGTGCGTGTGTATTTTTTCAATATTAATAATATTAAAAATAATAAAAATTATATATAATATTTATTAATTAGAGAAAATGGGCATAAAAATTAACATTTCTAAGTAAGAAGGTTTGTATATAAATTTATATATAAATATATGTATGTATTTGTATTAATTTATTTGAATATGTATTTTACAGATTTTTGTCCCCGAGGAAAAATATGTACTTCACGTTTTCTAGAGAATCAAGATTTTGCCAAATTTTATGAGTTTTAATCTTTTTGTTAAAATATTAAATAAAAAAATATATTAAATAATTTACAAAAGTGTTGTTTTAATTATTGAAATTATGTGTATGGTTCTACGTACGTGTAAACATTACGTAATCATATAATATTGTGACGTTCAACACCAGTACGGTTGATCGTGATAATAGAATTTACAATTTTTCAAAAATGGTCGAGAATGATAAGATAATATTGTGGTACATGGCAATAACAGTATTAATCATGATACAAAAATTATAACTTTTACCATATATATGGTATAATTTGGTTTTTGGCTGTGCTAGGTTTTGTAAATAAATTTCGTATTGAAACCATATTATGTGGTTGTGTTCAACCATATCATTTAACAATAGCATTTTGCCCTTAAAATATTGTCATATCAACCATATTTTTTTTCTACGTGCACATTTGATTGCTTTTAAATTGGATAATAGTGCCCATTTAAATTTTTTTACAAATTTATTATCTCAACGTTTCGTCAGCTTTTTTCCGACTTCCTCCGGAGAATTTTTGTCAATATTTTAGTTTTATTTACATCACTCAGCAATTATATAATAAACGAAAATGATCATCATGAAGCACATATTATATTAAATTTTAAAAAATAGTCAAAAAAAATATCACAGTTTAACCTAAAACTAATATCACAGAACTTGTCTTGTTAACTTCAAGTTATCTGAATAATAAAAAGTTGATCATAAAACAAAAACATAATTGTTTTTATCGTGTTTTTAATATAAAAATATAATTTTTATAAAAATATTTATGTGGGATCCACTTTCCTAGAAAATTTGTATGAAAAACACTTAGTTTTTTAATGATGTCGTTTGTTTGGTCATAATAGCCAAATTATAATAATAATAAAAAATATAAATAATAATAAAGAAATAAATGAATATTATAACAAAAATACAAGACAAATAACTAAATAAATTCTAAATAGAGTATTTAGAGATAAGCGGTTTTTAATCAAAAGGGATGGTAGAATATTAAAAATACCGTTCCTTATGTACTTAGATTTAAGTTAATTTTGTAAATAAAAAACCACTTGCAAAGTAATTGTGAAGCGAAGGAGTTGTGTTTTATTATACCGAAAAGTGTTTTTTTCCACCGTACCCTAACTTTTATTTAAATTATAAATTGTTTAATTTAAACTCGACACCGAATTATAAGTTGGTTAATTCGGACTTCCTAAAAACTATTAGGAAAAAACATTTTGGCGCCCGAGCAGGGACTTGTGGAAAAAGACAATAAATTGATAAATTAATTCAATTTGAAGTTATTAAGTTAATTTACAACTTAAAAAACAATTTAAAAACAATATAAAAAAAAAGTGAAGTGTAACATAATTAAATTGTGCACAAACAGTTTTGTAAAACATAAAGTACAAAATTTAATAAAACAAACACCTACAATTTATAAAAACTTTAAGTGGGTGAATTCACACAAAGGTGGTTACAAAGTGACAAAATTACAACAACCACATAACAACAGCGATCGCACCTGAAGACAATTTACCAAACACAAATTCAACAAACATTTAAAAACTAAAATATTAAATTTTGTGAGTTTCTGGGAAAGCTTCACCAAATGCCAAGCTGTAATTGTATCCTCTGCAGAGCTCAACGCAACAAGGGGAGTAAATCAAGTTCCCAGGTAACAAGTGTAAAAAATATTTGTGTTAGCACCTTAAATTTGTAAATTATTCAAATTTAAGAGATTTTTGTAAATTATTCAAAAATTCTTTCCGCTTTGCAAGTCGAGCACAACTTGAATTTTGTGAAACAATTTTATTATTTTATAAATTATTTAAAATAAAAAATCCACCCTTAAAAGTGAAACTTTTCGTAAGTGTTAAAATTGATTTAACAAACATACATATAGGGTGTTTTTTTAAGCCCGATAGAACTTGAAATTGTAAAAAATAACACAAAAAATTAAATTGTAATCAAAATTTTTTTTTTATTCGAAAGATCAATACGTGACATTAACATTTGAAAATGATTTCGGGCATATGGGCACCGCGGTTGTTCTTGACGAAGCACATTCTGGACGTCCAATTTTGGGCCACTTTTTCGAGCACTGCTGGCCGTATGTCACGAACAACACGAACAATGCTGGCCTCCAAGGCGTCAATTGTTGCTGGTTTATCAGCATAAACCAGTGACTTCACGTAGCCCCACAGGAAATAATCGAGAGGTGTCAAATCGCACGACCTTGGAGGCCAATTGACAGGTCCATTTCTCGAAATCAACTTATCGCCAAATTTTGATTTCAGTAAGTCGATGGTTGCGTTCGCCGTATGGCACGTAGCGCCATCCTGTTGAAACCACATCTCCTCCGGATCAATGTCATCCATATTTTCAAAAAAAAATCATTGATCATGGTGCGGTAACGATCTCCATTGACCGTAACGCGAGCTCCGGCCTCATTTTTGAAGAAATAAGGTCCGATGATGCCACCAGCATGAAAACTGCACCAAACAGTGCATTTTTCTGGATGTAGTGGAGTCTGTAGGGTCTCTTGTGGATTGGTCTCACTCCATATGCGGCAATTTTGCTTATTAACAAACCCGTTAAGCCAAAAATGCGCCTCATCGCTGAACACAATTTTGTCGTCTATAAGTTGCGCGAATCGACGACTGATTTTCAAAGTAAATTTGGATAATTTCGTAGCGTTGTTCAAGCGTGAGTCTATTCATGATGATTTGTCAGAGTATACTGAAACAAATAAAAAAAATGTTTCATCAAAATTTAATTTTTTGTGTTACTTTTTACAATTTAAAGTTCTATCTAGCTTAAAAAAACACGCTATAATTTGTTCTCTTTATTATTGAGAATACCGTTTGTATTATTTCTTGTTTGCCGTCGGCATTTCAATTGCATTGAAATAATTTTTATTATATTAATAATAAAACATAAATATTCGCGTGTATTAATTTCATTTATTGTAAATAAATTAATTAATACTATTTCTTGGTGTTTGTTATTCTTTTATTCTTTGTTTAAAAAATTTAATAAGATCAGTGTTTCAATTCCGTGTGTTCCTATACCACTTTTGTTAATTTATACATAAAAGCTTTTTACAGTGGAACCAATCACGCTAGTATCGAAAGTTAATTTTCATACAAAAAATAAATTTGTTAGTTTTGAAATTAACTTTTATCGATTATTCTTGGTAGAATTAATATTTTAATTCACCAAAGGCTTAAAGAAAGTGGTAGAATAAAAAACTAAATAAGTTGTTTTTAATTTTCCGGAAGAAACTGATAATTTTCAAATATAAGGTAAAAGAATATTTTACAAGAAATTTCCGAATATTTATTGCCGGTGAGAGAATAATACCTCATTTTATTATATTCGTTAAAAAGCACCAACTAAGTTCTGTTTATCTTCGATATTACCCAAATATATTTCCACCAATAAGTTAATTTGGTTTTTAATTAATTGATAATATTAATAATATGACGGGTAAAAAACAACAAGATTCTTCAAGCGTGGAAACGTTGGAGAAAATATTAAACAAGAAAGCAAAGGTTGTTAAAAATATAGAAAGAATTCGTCAATCCATTCGGGAAAAGACAATTTCTTTCAATCCAATTGAATTAGAATGTCGGTTGGACATCCTAAAAACTTATATCGACCAAGCCATGAAGTACCAATCGGAAGTTGATAGTATAGATCCCGATAATGATGACAGGGCTGAGCTTGAGGACATTTGTGTTACAACAAAATCGATGTTTTTAAGTCTCTTGTCTAAACATAGACAGCCAAGCATGCCTGAAACGTCTTTCAGTATTCAAGGTCATCATTCGAGACTTCCAAATATGAAGCTACCTAAATTTACTGGGAAATACGCGGAGTATAAAAACTTCATGAGTTTATTTGAAAACTTGGTCCATAACGATCCGACGTTGACAGATATCGAGAAATTTAATCATCTGATCTCATGTTTGTCCGATTCAGCTTTAGGAACTGTTAAAGCGTTTCAGATTTCAGAGGAAAATTATCCCAAAGCGTTAGCCAGTTTGAAGAAGGTTTATGACAACGAATGTCTGATATTTTTTGATAATATTGCCAAACTTTTTAATTTGCCACAAATTTCGAAACCTTCAGCTACTGCTTTGAGAAGCATGATAGATACTGTTTCTGCCATATACGACTCCTTGTTATCAATTGGGGATGACAAGAAAATAACTAATGCCATTTTAATACATTTAGTGATGTCAAAAGTAGATCCAGTGACCAAAACAAAATGGGAAGAACAGCTTGATTTCGAAAAGCTGCCATTATGGTCAGACTGTGAAGCCGCTTTGAACAAACGATACCACCACATTTCTGCTGATGAAGCGTCGGGTTCAAGAGCGAGGTTTAATACAAATAATAAAAATAAAACTGACAATTCTACATATAAAAGTTTCCGAACATCACTAAATTGCACAAAATCTAAACAATCTGCTGACAAATGCTTATTCTGCAAATCAAATCAGCATGTAATAAACAATTGCCCTTCTTTTGCTGCTGAGGCTGTAAACAAACGATTCGATTTTATAAAATCAGTGCCAGCATGCATAAATTGTTTAAAAAAGGGACATACAGTAGCTAGATGCTCATCTGATAAATGTAGGATATGTGGTGGTTCACATAATTCGTTGCTACATAAATATACAACAAGTTCTAGCAATGCGTTAAGAGACTACTCTGACCAGCCGTCCACTTCTCACGCTTCGGTGAACTATTCATCATCAGATGAACAAATAATTCTCGCGACAGCTGTTGTCAGAGTAAGAAATAGTTCTGGCCAACTGATCCCGGCCAGAGCTCTTTTGGATTCCGGTTCTCAGCCAAATTTGATAACTGAGGAACTTGCTCAGCTACTGCGACTGAAAAGAGAAGGAGGCAGATTGAATTTAAATGGTATTAGCGAAACAAGTTCGGTGTCGAAATCTCGCGTTAGTTTAACTGTCACGTCGAGGGTTAACTCTACTCAATTCACATCTAAGTTTTGGGTATTGAGTTCTATAACAAATCTACAACCTGATCGTAAATTGAATACAACTCGCCTTAATATTCCTAAGAATATTTAAATGGCTGATCCTTGTTTTGACAAACCACAAAAAATTGACTTATTAATTGGTGCAGAAATTTTCTTTGAATTGTTGTGTGTTGGCCAAATTAAATCTGGCCCGAGCCTTCCAATACTCCAAAAAACTTCGCTTGGTTGGATTGTTACGGGAAAATACAATCAACCAAAGGGCTCACACACCAGTAAAGTTTTTCATTTAAGTACTTCGGTTGAAAATGAGAGCAATATCGACTCAATTGTTAAGAAGTTTTGGGAATTAGAGGAAATTCCTAATGAATCAACAGTAATTTATTCTGAAGAACAGCAACAGTGCGAGGAAATCTTTAAGAATTCAGTACGACGTTTAACGTCAGGACGCTTCGAAGTCTTTGCCTTTCAAATCTGATGCAAAATTGTTGGGTTCATCTTTTGAAACTGCCAAAAGACGATTTCTTGCCTTGGAACGGAAACTTTCTAAGGACACTACTATGCGGCAAATGTATCATGATTTTATGAAAGAGTATTTCAATTTGGGTCATATGTCACTTCTAGACAAAATGCCAGATTTCTCTCACTATTTCATTCCACATCAATGTGTGTTGCGTCCTCAGAGTACGACTACGAAACTTCGAGTAGTCTTCGATGCTTCGTGTAGAACTTCTTCTCATGTAAGTCTAAATGATTTGCTGCTGGTTGGCCCTACAGTTCAAGAAGAATTGTATTGTACACTTATCCGTTTTCGATTCCATAAATATGCAATCACTGCAGATATTGAGAAAATGTATCGTCAAGTCTTAGTTGGCGATAACTATAGAAATTATCAATTGATCCTTTGGCGCGAGAATCCATCTGATGAATTAAAAGTGTTTCGACTGAACACTGTTACTTATGGCACGGCTTCTGCTCCATTTGTGGCTATCAGATGTTTGATTCATTTAAGCGATTTATACAAAGAGACTTTGCCTGTTGGTGCAAAAGTTGTTCGCAGTGATTTCTACGTTGATGATTTGCTTACCGAGGCTGAAAGCTGCCAAGAACTTGAAATCATTCGTAGTCAGGCCACTGAAATTTTAAGTTCAGCTGGTTTTAATCTAACGAAATGGGTTTCAAATCATCCGAAATTTATGAGTAATGTAAAAAATGAGAAACTGTTACAAAGTGATTCCGACTCAGCTAAAGCACTTGGTATACATTGGGTTCCGAAGAATGATACATTTATATTTCATTTGGACGACAATTTTCAGGATTTAAAAGCCACTAAGAGAAACATATTGTCAGTTTCTTCTCGTTTGTTTGATCCTCTCGGACTGTTGTGCCCAATTGTAACAAAATCCAAAATATTACTTCAAGAACTTTGGATTCAAAAACTTGACTGGGATGAATCGATTCCCATGAGACTAAATACTTCATGGGACAATTTCAAATCTAATTTGCTGGAAATTGATTCGATTTCAATCCCAAGATTCGTCCACACAACATCAGCAGCGAAGATTCAGATTCATGGGTTTGCTGATGCATCAATTCGAGCGTATGGGTGCTGCTTATACATAAGAAGCTCCGAATCAAGTGCAATTGTTTCGAGACTACTAACTGCTAAATCTAAAGTTGCTCCGCTCAAGACAAAATCTCTTCCGAGACTTGAGCTATGTGCTGCACACCTTCTGGCTAAGTTGTGGAATCGAATTAAGTTAATGATTAGCTTTGATGTCGAGAGCGTTAATTTCTGGACTGATTCAGAAATAACCCTTCATTGGATTAAGACACATCCGTCCTCTCTCAATACTTTTGTCTCAAATCGGGTCGCTGAGATTCAGGAGTGGTCTGAACAAGTTTCATGGCGCCATGTACCTACAAAACAGAATCCAGCAGACATCGTTTCAAGAGGATGCGATGTGCAGGAACTGAAAAGTTCAAGTTGGTTTGAAGGACCGTCGTTTTTGTTAAGCGACTGTTCGAATTGGCCTGTTAACGAACACTTCGAGTTAACAGAGAACCAAAAATTATTGGAAACAAGAAAGACTCACGTATTTCTTGCAGTAGAGGATCCGCAAAATTGTTTGTTGGATCTGGTCGGAAAGATTTCTTCGTACAAAAAGTTACTGCGAGTAACTGCCTTTGTACTAAGATTTGTTGACGTTCTTAAAAAACGTAACATAAACAGAGAGATAGTACCTACTGCCACAGAATTAAAATGGTCATTCTATCGGCTCATAGAAGCGATCCAGAAAGCTAATTTTTCTGAGGAGATTTCTAAGTTACAGAAATCTCTAGTCTTGCCGTCAAATATGTAAAGATTGACTCCATTTATTCATGCGTTTGATGAAGAGAAACGCTCGTTTTCACTATTGAGGGTAGGTGGGAGACTGCTTAACGCAGATGTGAAATATGACACAAAATTCCCACTTTTATTGCCGAAAAGAAATAGCTTTGTCACACTTTATTTGCGTAATCTGCATTTCGAAAATTGCCACGCTGGCACGAAAACGCTTGTTGCTCTTTCGCGTGAGCATATTTGGCTCATTAATGCGAAAGAAGAGTGCAGCAGAATCGTTCGCAAGTGTGTACACTGCTTCCGCTATAAGCCTAAGCTTATGTCCCAAATAATGGGAAACTTACCCGCTAGTCGAGTGAGGGCTGCTCGAGCATTCCTAACGGTCGGAGTAGATTTTTATGATCCCGTTAACGTTTCATTGAGAATACGTGGTAGACCACCCATAAAAATGTATATAGCGGTTTTCGTGTGTTTCACTTCTAAGGCGGTACATTTAGAATTAGTGTCTGATCTGTCGACTGATGCTTTTCTTTTATCTTTTAAAAGGTTTGCTGCCAGGAGAGGACTCCCAGCCAAAGTATGGTGCGACCACGGCACGAACTTCGTCGGAGGGAGTCGCGTTCTGAAGGAACATCAGGCGCTTGTCGACAACCAGAAGGCCGTCGAATTATTCGGAGCGTCGTCCGGGGTGAAGTTCAGCTTCATACCACCTCGGGCTTCCCATTTCGGAGGGCTGTGGGAGGCAGCAGTCAAGCAGGCGAAGTTCCTACTTCTGCGCGCCGTGGGCAATGCATCGCTCACCCAAGAAGAGATGGGCACAATGCTCGCAGAAGTAGAGGCGGTGCTCAACAGTCGGCCAATAGCACCGCTGTCTCCAGACCCGAACGACGGAGAAGCACTAACCCCAGCGCATTTGCTAATAGGGGAGGGTCTGCGTTCGCAGCAGCAAGGATTCGCAGAAGACGTGATCGCCAGAGGGCTGACATTATGCAAGCGATGGCGTCTGCTCTGCAATATCAAGCAGACATTCTGGCAAGCTTGGTCTCGCGACTACATCCTCGGCCTACAATCCAAGGCCAAGTGGTACGACCCAATGCCCAATCTAGAAGTCGGGCAGGTCGTGATAGTCCACGAAGACAATTGGCCGCCACACCATTGGGTGACCGGGAGAGTCGTTCGCGTCCAAGAAGGAGGAGACGGCAAGGTCAGGGTGGCGGAGGTCCGGACCAAAAGCGGCGTTCTTAAGCGCCCAATACAAAAGTTGGCTCCACTGCCTATAGATTGAAGACGTGCAGTCCTTCAATGGGGCCGGAATGTTTGGTCATAATAGCCAAATTATAATAATAATAAAAAATATAAATAATAATAAAGAAATAAATGAATATTATAACAAAAATACAAGACAAATAACTAAATAAATTCTAAATAGAGTATTTAGAGATAAGCGGTTTTTAATCAAAAGGGATGGTAGAATATTGAAAATACCGTTCCTTATGTACTTAGATTTAAGTTAATTTTGTAAATAAAAAACCACTTGCAAAGTAATTGTGAAGCGAAGGAGTTGTGTTTTATTATACCGAAAAGTGTTTTTTTCCACCGTACCCTAACTTTTATTTAAATTATAAATTGTTTAATTTAAATTCGACACCGAATTATAAGTTGGTTAATTCGGACTTCCTAAAAACTATTAGGAAAAAACATCGTTCGTCGTGTGTTCTGTAAACAGCACATTAAGTAAAAGTGCGAATTCGAAGCTTTTATTAATAACACTCGTGTTTGGCAATTTTTTAGCAACTTTGTGAACAACTTATAAAATTAACAAAAAAATTTTTTGATGCGATTTTTCTCCCATTTTGGTGCGTTTTGAAATTTCAAAGTTGACAACGCTGATTTCATCGAATCAGTGCAGAAACAATTTTTGCTTTTCTGTCTTCGCACTCTTCATTGGAATCCATCGTGCGCCAGATGCCTTGCACTTATTAAGCTGCCAACTTTTAAAGTCGTAGGACTGAGTTAAAAATATCATTTATTTTGAATTTGAACAACGGTGACCTTTGTTCAGTGTTCCTACTCAATAATATTGCATTGACGGTTCCTAATATTCCATCTAGACACTACGAGTTGTTAAATATTAAATACTTTAGATCTACTTATGCAAAAACTGATCCATTTAAGAGGATTTGTAGTCAATTTAACAAGTATTATAAATTTATAGACTTTTCTTTACACTGCGTTTACACGTACAAGTAATTGCATGGAAGTCCTGTGTACGTATTATCAACGAAAATGTCGAAAAAATACTCGACTTTCTTGCAAGTTGCATTAGTATTTAAAGAATAACATGGAAGTTCAGTTTAAAAATGTTAGTGGAGAGACAACAGCTCCTAAAACAGCATTACCATAAAAAACCATCATTTTATTTTTCGGGGAAATGAATGGTAGGAATAAAATAAACAAATGAAATAGAATAATTTTAACCTTTTTTTCACTCAAAACGGCAAAGACTGCTTAATTTACATATTTTCAATAAAAAAATGTGAATTATTTTAAAAATATGTTTTGAAAAATTTAAATATGACAAAAACATTATATTAAAATCAGTTAATCTCCGCAAAACTTGTTGTAAGGCAACACTGTTATTTCAGTTGTCATTTGACTTTCAGTAAGTGCCACAAAATCACTGCCTGCTGAAACTGCTTGTCAGCTCAGTTGAAAGTTGGTTGCAAGTGCAGAGATTGTGCGTGTGTTAGTAAAAAAGTTTGAATGTATTGGGTTTTTCGAACTTGCACCTGCACGTGTAAACACTACGTTAGATAAAAATACTGTAAAATGTAAGGGTATTACATCCATAGACATGAATAAATAAATAAATATTGAAGTGAATTATATTTAAAAAAAAAAACAAGTAAGATTGTAGTATATTCGGCTGGGCCGAATCTAAAATACCCTTTACGATAATCACGTGTATATATGTAGTATATATTACAAATTTGAGCTAAATATGCTCGGATATATATGGACCGACATCAGCGAAAATATATTTTTGCCTTGTAATCAATCACCATTCTAAAAAAGAAATTTTTCATGGAAATTTTCATGCAAAAATCGTTTTAGGCTATATCTCGGTTAAATAAACACTGATATCGGAATTTTCCATTTGCTGTATTTTAATTACCTCGTTTTATAATCAGAACTGATTTCAAGCAAAAACAATTTTTACAGAATACTTTTCTATTAATTCTGATTCAGAATTTATATACTTTATAAGGTTGCAAATAATAAAGGTCTTTCTACGCTATCATACACGATCGTACGATCTACTAAATAAAGCACGTGTGCTGAAAAAGTACTAAAAATTCAACCGTACGACAGAGTTTTTGACAAATCGTGCGATTTGAAAAATTTTATGAAACTTTTCAAAACATTATGGTTTCTGTGCGATCAGTGTTGTATATATTGTGAAAAATATGAAAATATTGTTGGTGCCTCCAGGAAAAAATTTAAGTAATGTAAAATTATTATGTTAATAAAAGTTTTTAATTGTTTTGTTGTGTATATAAATTATTTCAATCATACTTGTATAATAGTGTGGCCTACAACGCCATTTTGAAACGATTTTTTCAAGTCGGCCAGACTTTTGAAACAGTTTCCTGTGAATGAATCGTACGATCGTGTAGGATAGTGAATCAGGGCCTTAAAAATTGTAGAAATTACAAACGGAATCACAAACTTATATATACCCTTTACATTTTTGTGAAGGGTATAAAAATATCTTAGCTTTGACGATTTTCATGCTCAAATTTAGCAAAATGACGATATGACGATTTTTGTCCTAAAAATTACGATTTTTGCTATACGAAAAGCATGGCATAATTAAATTTTTTTAATTATTTGTAGGTGAGCTACTAAGTACATTCCCGATTATCATTTTGGAAATTTGCAGTGCATCTTATGGTTGATCTTCACGATCTTATTTTTAAAAACACAACACAAACTTCTGGCTGCATTAGCAGGAGTCGCCAAAAATCTGCATTTGTTTAGAATCATATGTAGTAAGCATATTATTTTTTTAATAAATAATAATGTCCAGAACCAGTGAAAAAAAAAGATTTTAAACCTTTTCACAAATAATAATTCTCTTTATGGCGTTGAGTTTGGTTTGTATCTAGATATTTACTTACTGTCTATACCTCTTGAAGTGTTTTCACTCATTGCACTTGATTTTAATGGTTTTACTTTTTAATATATAATAATAATATAAATATATATAATAATAATAATATGGTGATACTTTTTTCTTAAATTTCTTGCGAATCAAGACTTTTTAGTGCAAATGAAGAGAAATGAAGCAAACTGCAAATACATACGTTTTGTTCTTGCGTGAGAAAAAACGAAGTATTTTTGCTCACATTCGCATCGTTTGCATTATCCATCCTGTGGCTGTGTTCTGTAACTCTCGCCACGAGAATCTTTTCGACTGAAACAAACAGCTGCTTTTCTCACTAAACTGTACCTATAACTTTTTTGGTGAGTAATAGCTGTCACGTAAAGAAATTACTCGCCATTTTACAGAAAAACTGTGTCTGTAAAACTTTTGCGAAAAAATTTCCCGCTTTCAACTGTCATTATTTCTCGCAAATAAAAAGGCTGTGAGATAGTATTTCAAATAACATCATTAAATGAATAATAATACTGAAAAAATAAGTATTTTGCTGTTAATTTAAGTATCAAATACATATTTACACAGCTTAGAATGATTGTTTTTTTTTTTATTTTAACTTTTTAATTAATTTTTATACCGTTCACACAACACGTTTTAAGGGAATACTTAAGTTTGTAATTTCAACAATTTTAATATCCGACCCAACAAAGTATATTGCAATAATTTTATATATAATAATTTATGTTTTTTCAGAATTCACAAATTGCAATTGTTTTTTAATTTTACAAAATTTTGTGCATAAATATGTATGTATGTATTTGTACATAAAATGTAAACGTTAGAGACATTCCATACATTTTCTGGAACAGCCGGCGGTTATAATATGACGCCGTCGAAAAAAATTTCTTAGCTTTAGTAATTTTTGGTCGGCGGCGGTACTAATTGTGGCTGGCGCTTTCATTTTTAAAATTGCATGTCGGCATCGTTTTATATTTTCAGACATTTCTAACGTAACGACGTAATCGCTTTGGATAGTTTTCGACATGAGTTACAGACGCAGTTTTTTCTCACTTTTTGAGAAACGATGGAATAATCTGTTTCATAAGTTTTCGACGCGAGAACTTCTTGCCAAAGTTACAGAACACAGCCACTGAAAACCATTTATATAAGTACATGCAACTCGATAACAGATAGAAAACAGGCATTTTGTTTGGTTAAAAAAAATTTCTTCTGGCAAAAGTAAGAAAAATTCAAAAAGGATGCATGAAGTGATATCGGCCGAATGTTTTCGCCCTGTGTGAGACCCAGGTATCTGAGAATGCTGATCCACAGGATTTTCATATACCTGGGTATCAACTCCTATCCCTCTTTCATTTCCATCGGGGCCTTGAAATTTATATTCGCAATGAAGTTGTGTTCCAATGCCAGCAACCATTAGGCATGCTTGATGCAGAATTTACCTGTCTTTGGGTTAAACTCAAAATCAGGTCACACTTTTAGCATTTCGGGTTTCTATACAGAAGTCCAAATGCGGGGAGGGATATTACCCTTGCCGGTTTCGATGCCCTCTCCGACTCCATATCGAAGATCCTGGAAAGTTGTCCGAGCAGTGAAATCGTTGTTGCTGGTGATTTCAATGTTCACAACTCCGAGTCATACAACTCCTGAAGGCCAATATGTTGAGTCATTCGCTGCGCACAACCACCTAGCGCAATTAGTGAATGAGCCAACGCATATTCCATGTGTTGAAGGGCACCATTCAAACACACTTGACCTATTCCTGACTTCACACCCTGAAAAGTATGAAGTCAGAGTTAGTGCACCTCTCGGTAATTCGGATCATTGCACCATTTCTGCCTCCTTTTCGATCTCTGAACTTCGTAACGTTTCGAAATCAGCTACGAAACGGTCAATATTTATTTACGAAAAGGCGCGTGGGGCTGAGCTCAACCAATTTTATGAGCATTTTAATTGGAAACTCTGCTTTCTAGACAATGACATAAATGCTTCAGCAAAAATGGTCGAGAACATGATATTGCTAGGGATGAAAACATTTATCCCCTCCAAGCAGATTTCGATTATACCAAAAGCCAAATCTTGGTTTAATCAGACGTGCAAAAATGCAGTCAGATCCAGAGAGGAAGCATTCAGTAACTGGCGTTTAAACAAAATCCCAGACACTGACTTGCTACGCAAAAAGGCAAGATCTTCGTGTGCCAAGGTACTTAGGCGTGAAAAGTTTCTTCACGAACAGCGTCTTCGTGCCAAGGTCCTTGCAGCTCCTCGGGGCAGCAAGACCTTTTGGTCTTTCGTTAAGAGAGTAAAGAACAGTGCTAGTTCATCAATCCCAACTCTCTTAAAGAATGACCAAGCATTCACCGACCAGGTTGACAAAGCTAACCTATTAGCTGAAATTTTTGCAAGCAATTCCTGCTTGCCGGAAAGTAGTCAACCACTTCCCGAGCTCGAAAGAGTATCTGTAACTATGCCAAATATATTCTTCCGGACGCGAGCAGTTAAAAGGGTTTTTAGCAGACCTCGACATAAACAAGACGCCTGGACCGGATGGCATTCCAGCAGTGTTCTTCTACGCTTGCGCGACCATTAGCACGCCTCTTCAGCATAATTTACCAAGGTGGTGAGTTTCCATCGTGCTGGAAGGTCGCTAGTGTAACACCAATTCCCAAAAAGGGCGAGGCAAATAACCCTGAAAATTACCGCCCAATTGCAATCTGCTCTGCGCTTTCCAAAGTAACGAAATATCTAGAGTCGCACAAATTACTTTGTGATCGCCAATATGGATTTCGTAAGGGTCGCTCTACTGGCGATCTTATGGCATATCCTTCGGAGAAATGGTGCCACTCAATCCATCATTTCGGTGAAAGCAAGGTGGTGGCTCTAGATACTTCCAAAGCGTTTGACAGAGTGTGGCATGCTGCACTACTGGCAAAACTTACTGCTTTTGGTGTCGGTAACGATTTCTCTCGGTTTATATCGAGCTTTCTCAGAGACCGCACTATACGAGTTGTTATAGATGGGGTCTCATCAAACGAGTTCAAGATTAATTCAGGAGTACCGCAAGGCTCCGTTATTTCTCCTACTCTATTTCTTATTTTCCTCAACGATCTTTTCTATCAAACTTCCAACCCTATCCACTCTTTCGCAGATGACAGCAGCATTTGTCACTCGTACTCTTTTGGTCATAGGCCCAGCCTACCAGAGATCACTGCCAAGAGGCTAAATATGAACGATTCACTGAATAGTGAACTTCTATTAATCTCCGAATGGGGTCGTAAAAACAGGGTCACCTTTAACACTCGTAAGACCCAATGTTGCTTATTAACGCACAAACAAACGACCGCAAATGCTGCTTCATCTGTACTCATGGATGGTATAAATATTGAGGAATCGGATGCTCTTGATGTTCTTGGAATGAAGATACAGTGTGATGTTCGCTGGACTAAACACATTTTTCATGTCTCTAAAAAAGCATTCAAGTGTCTCTTTTTTTTGAAACGGTGTAAGATGTACTTCACTCCATCCGATCTCCTTACTATTTATACCACCTATATCCGACCGAAAATGGAATACAACTCTCATGTTTGGGCCGGTGTTTCAAAGTATATTTTGGGGTTACTCGACCGTGTGCAGGAGATTACGAAGAAGCTCATCGGTGACAGTAGGGTATCCAACTCTATTGACTCACTGCAGCATCGACGCAGTGTGGGGCGCGTTACTCTGTTCTATCGTTACTACAATGGATTTTGCTTTCTTGTTCATAATAAAGCGAGGCATTCCAACCAAATCCTAAAATGGGTACGTGGACATGTGTCCAACAATGGCAACAGCATCGCTGACAGGGACAGCCCAAGAGGATTGGGATATACATCCCTTTTGCGGACAACCCTTATCAGTGTGTTGGAAAAGAATAAAACTCCACACGCTGGAGTGTGCCCAAGAAAAATGGCTCACAGCGCCCACATGCCTTATATCAAGGAAACTGTGGCCGCACATTAACTCTAAGAGAACGTGGGAGCCATTAAAACTGTTCAGATCTCACCTAAGAGTGACTTGTCATCACTAGACATTGCCCGTTTGGGAACCATGCCAGGAGACTAGGCCTACCCTATAACAACTTCTGCAGAAGTTGCCTAGACGAGGAGGAGACGATCCTTCATCTCCTCGGTACATGCTCGCCATTAAAGCATCATCGTCTAAGATACTTAGGCGAGCGCAGCTTCAACAGCCTGTCATGTGTGGCCTCGGCCAACCGACCGCACTAGCCTCTTTCATACGAAGCAGCGCATGGCTAGTACAGCAGCATGTAACGCTACACTAAGAGGTTCCCGCCTTTCCTTTCCATCCCCGCCTTTCCTTTCCATCCATCTCCTCTACTCACATTATATTCCCCTAACTTCTATTCTTCACTCCACTATCCCACTTTTCTAGCAATCTCAAAGGGAACAAATTCAGGATTCAAGTAAGCTGGAAAACCTAGGCTATTCCAGGGAGTCCGGCGGCCTGCTTACCTAACCTAACCAATGACTGTAGAACAAGCCTTGAAGTCTGATAGATCTAATGAATGGCGTGTACCTATAGACGAAGAGATGAAAGTCATTAGCATTAAATAATACGTGGGTATTACAAAAATTGCCTGGTGGCAAGAAACCAATTAAATACAAGTGAATTTTTAATACAAAATAAAATGCCGCTGGTAATAAAATTTGTCGTAAGGACAGATTTGTTGTTAAGAGTTAC
This sequence comes from Thecocarcelia acutangulata, assembly GCA_914767995.1. Lineage (NCBI taxonomy): Eukaryota > Metazoa > Arthropoda > Insecta > Diptera > Tachinidae > Thecocarcelia > Thecocarcelia acutangulata. Next base: position 113,644,389 of record OU612094.1, read on the forward strand.
AGCTAGCAAGACGGCGCATATTACCAAGAAACTTTGCTCTAATAGTTCGCTATACTTCAATAACATTTTTATTAGTAGCATTATTAGCAAAATATGACCTGCAAATTAGTCAGCTTAATGCAGTAAGGGTATTTCTTAACGGTGACCTTGTTCGGGAAATTTTTATGGAACAGCCAAATTGCTATGAAGATGGAACAGCATGTTTGAAACACCGCTTTAAACACGTGTTTCTTAATACTTTAAAAAAGCGAAGTTGAAAATTTGTATAAGTTGTCGTATACATAAATATGTACGTTAATGGCGTATTAATATTTTTTTTATTTTTTTATTTATTAATTTATGCCTATGGAGAATAACTCCTTACAGGCAGATACTATATATGTATGTACACGCATACGAGTTAATAATTAAAAAAATAATTATAAAAATTAATTTTCAGATAATATTGCCGCTACTAATCTTCAAATGAATGTATTGGGAATGCGTATTCAAAAATCAAAAGGTATTGTGAAAATTGACTAGTCTATATTCTAAAATCTGCTAATAATAAAATGCTAAATCGATTTGGAATGAAATTCCTGTAAATTCGCCAATAGATGTAAAGCAATCTCATGAAATGTGCCCGAAATCTGAGGATTAAATTGAAAAGTGTGCCTTATATGGAGGCCGTAGGTTCCTTGTACAAATCCAGGAAAGGCGCACTGCATTGCAGTAAAGCGTTATCTCAAGGGGATTATAGAAAAAGGTCTGCTATTTGGAAAAGAAAGAAAGCAAGTAATTTAATTAGTTGCTGTGATGCTTATTGGAGTGGTAACCTTCATGACCGGTGATCTATAGCCGGTTGTTTTTATGACACAAGGTGCAGCGATCTCATGGGATACAAAATGACAACGATCGGTAGTGCTTTCGTCAACAGAGGCGGAATTTATATCTATGGTTTCCGTGATTCAAAAGTGTGTATATCTTCATAGATTAGAGCGAGAATTGATTGAAACTTCTCTAAACTCCATGATACTGTACTGTGACAATAAAAGTGCAATACAAGTTGCCATGAACAACTCGTACTCATCCAGAACCCAACACGTTGATATCAGAACCAAACTTATTCGTGAAAAACTTTGGAATGGTAAAGTCAAATTGAGCTACACCGATACAATTAGAATTCTTACTGATACATTTGCAAAGGGCCTTGTAGCTGGCAAATGCAAGTCTTTTACACAAGAACCTGGGTTGAAATAATTTTAATTAATATTTTTTTTTTTTCACAAAATGTTTATTCAGGAAAGGCGTTATGAATGAAATAATCAGATAGTTTAGCATCCCTATTTGCATAGTTTAAGTGTTAGTAGTAAGTATAAATGAATAAATCAGTTGCTTTCAAACTCTTCTAAAACTCGCACGCGTTTAACACGAACACAAACTTCTTGCGATTTGCGATACCTAATTGGCGTTTTCAAATCGAAAACGACGCCTTCAAGAGATTTGTGTTTTTCTTGCGGTAATTCTGGGACACCTTTTATAGAAGTCATTTTGTTGAAAATTGAAGTAAAAATTCTTTTAATACCCACATATATTGCAAAAGCATAGTATAACAATTCTTGTTGCCTCCCGTCACTGATGCTTTTCATTCACTAAACACAGGACTAATACGAAAGACACTTATAATAAACACATCGACTTGTTTGTTAAAAGTTTAAGCTGATTCCTTATATATTTTTAGTGCATTATTTCATCGGTCACTTCTATAGGTATAAATATTTTTGTTATACATATTATTCATAAATAGATCAACCTTGTAATAATTAACAGCTTTTAATTTTAATATTTTTTTATTTATATCATTAATTCTATGAATTTTACGTTTATCAAAAGAAAAAAGTTAAATAAATTGTTTTATCAAATAAATCTATAATTTATCCTTAAACTTTTTTAAAGACTTCATTAAAAAATCATACCAAAAATCATTATAACCTAAAATTATACAGGTGTACCTTAAGTTTTGTATTAAGGGCTTAATTAAAACCTTAAGGATTATTTTAAGATAAAAAAAATATTACGAACTAGACACTTTTTATAAATAAACTATTTATGAAACGAAACAAAATAAAATACAAATTTTGAAATTAGGCTTGAAATTTGTAATATCTCTTAAAGTTTTGCGGCTATTGTTACTAAAATTCAAAATAGAAACAAAGTTATAAATATTATGAAATTATCTTAAATATATAATTTACTTTACAATAATAATATGTTATTTCAAATATTTTAAATAATTTTGATTATTTAAATTTATAAAAATGAACGAGTTTTCTTAGATATAAAATTGGGATACAGTTTTTATAAAATCAATGTTTAATGGGAACAGAGGGTTAATGCAAAGAAGGCGGGGGAAGAGGGCAAGATAACTTAAATTCTAAAACATTTTATGTTACATTATAGGTTTTTGTCGCGCTGTTAATTCTGTTGTTGATGTTGCTCATCCTGTAATTGTTCTCTTTCAATATTTGCGTTATTGTTATTTTCAGCAATTTCATTGATATTATCAAAGTTAAAGGTTGGCATTTGGGGCGGAAGTGGCTGGCCTAAAATGGGTTGAGTAAGTGGGTGACTTGTAGACATCGCTAACGTTTCCGCTACTTCATTCGATTCATTTAAAATATTTTCAGTCTCTTCTGTGTCTAATAGCCTTTGGCTGCTAAAATCATTATCAACACCTGTTGCAGATCCCGCCGAGTGCAGTGGCGGTGGTGGTGTTTGTGATAAAGAATTACTTAATATACTATTACTACTCGATGAAATGTCTTCTAAATAAGGATGCAATGCTAAGGCTGTTGGTCTTATTTGCGATAAAACTTCTTGATTTTCATAATTTTGACGTTCTTCTAAATTACTGGCCATTATTATCGGTTCTTCCTCATTATCTGCTTGTTCATTTTCTTCTTCATCTTCATTATAATCTTCTTCATTTTCATTATTATCAATTGATTCGTTATCGAAATGCATTATAGGCTGTGCCTCCAAATTAGCATCTTTTGGCTGCTGGACAACTCCCTCAATTATCGCTGTATCAACTTCTTGATTGTCTTTTGTTATTTCACATTTTTCAATATTGCTTTGGAGACTTAGATCTACCTTGAAAGTAGCCTCATTAAAATCTGTAGTTCTCACAGGACTTTTTTCAAATGCTATTTGAAGAGATGTAGGTGGTGACTGACGTTGAAGATGGTCTTCATAATTTTGTTTACAAGGAAGATTTTCTAACAGACCATGTGAAGTGGACTTTTCCTCTTCAGAGTGCTCGACTGTGTTCAGCAAATTATGCTGGTAGTGTAAAGCATGAGCATCGGATGTCGAATGCAGCAGTATCCCCTGATGATTTTCTGATTCAGTAGTTTCTTGATTAAATTTAATATCTTCGTCTGTACTTCCATGCTCTTGTGGCATTATAGCTTGAATATCTTGTAAGATGTGATCCACAAATTGTTGGCTTTGAGCTTCTGGATTTAATAACTGTTCTGAATTTTCTTCAGGGTTTTGTACAGTATATTGATCGTGTGGACGAGTTTCTTCAACATTTTGTGATTCTTTACAAGTTTCAAGAACACCAAGTTGCAACATTTCTATGGATTGATTTTCTGTTTGCAATGCTTGCGAAACTGCCGTTAGCGGACCGACAGCATGAGTATTTTCCGTTTGACTTTCATTATTTCCAACTTCGCTTTCAAAAACTGCTGGCAGTCCAGAAACACTAGGAACTTCTGCAATTTTATTATCGAACAATAATCCTTCATGAGAAGATATAATAGTGGTAGCTGTCTCGCCGGAACGTAGATCCGAAGTCTCAGGAATATCATTGCGTTCAGAACTTTCTTTTATTACTAAATCGCTTATTGAGCTGATATTTGATGGCGGTAAAATTTTTGCATCGCTACACTCTAGTACTTGTTCATTTGTGACATCTTCCTTTCCTTTTTTTGTTAAGTTCTCTGCGTAATTGTCTGTAGATGGTTGTTTATGTGTCACATCTTCTCCTCCTTTTTCTGTTAAGTTCTCTGATGTTAAGTCTGTAGATGCTTGACTGCAAACATTTGCTATAACAAACGAAACTTTATCTTCATTTTCTTTTGGTGTTTCCTGGACGAGAGAACCCTTTTCTTTATTCGATAGATCTTTATTATTTTCATTAGTTGCTCTACCATCCCCTTCGGTTTCATGATCATTTTTCTCTTCAGCCAATTCTGGCGGATATTCGAGTTCTCTATATTCCCTTTCTTCATTTTCTTCTTCTTCACCCATTTCCTCTTCTTCCTCCTCTTCTTCAGCTTCCTCCTCATCGTCTTCAATTCCCTCACTATCTGTTTCTTCATCATCTTCATCAGATTGGCTTCCTTCGTCTTCCATATATTCATCGTTATTTTCTAATCTCTCATTTTGCTCTAAGTTTTTATCTTTGACTTGTTTACGTTTTCTTTTTATGCCGTTTAATTTAATCGATTTGATTGATTTTTGTGTAATTTGTACGTCATCTATTTCAATTTCTTTTTCCTGTTTGATCATTATGTTGCTGAAATCAATAGTAGAAATATAACTCTGCTCTTCTTCAGTATGAGCATGAGCCAAGTCCTCAGTTTCCTCCTCTTCTTCCTCAGGATTTATCGTAGGACTTGTAACTGGCACCTGCTCATCGGAATAGCCACGATTTTGTGGTTCAGGTTTAATAAATATAGCAGGAAATTCACTGCTTATGGGAGTAGTAGGTTCTAAGGTTACGCCGCTTTGTACAGCAGAAATTTGTATAGTCGAAATAATCGGCGGTTTTGCTGTTGATTTGCAAGCTTTATTGCGACTTTTTGGAGCGATTGATAACCGGGATTCTTTAAGTTTAGAAGTTACCTTCGATTTCGTTTGTAACAGGGTTTTTGCCTTCCTGGCCACAACCTTCTTCTCATTGTATTCCACATCTTCAACCGATTGGTCTTCATTGTTTTCAATTTCTTCCGCCGATTCCTTCTGTTCTTCGTCTTGGTTTTCCGAATAATTATCCTCTTCGTGATCAGATTCGTCTTCATCTGCTTGCTGATCATCGACATTACCACCTTCATCGTAATGCCCGTCATCTTCATCACCCTTGTCATAGCTGTCAACGTGGTCCATCTCTTCGGCCACTTCTTTTTCTGTTTCCATTGCAATACCGCTACTGACATGTGATATTTTCAACATACGATCTAATTCTTGACGATTTGGTTTAACATCTTCAGGTTCAGAATCGTGATTTGTTGATGACAAGGTCTGCTGTGATTCAGCAACTGGGTTGGTGGCATTGTTAAACTCAACACCACTGGATACACAAGCAATTTGAAATTGCATCATTGGAATAGATGTCATGATCGTAGCTTCTGGTTGTGGGCGTTGTTGTAATACTGCAGCCACTGATTTATCTCCAAAATCAGATCCATCTTGAGGTTCAACTTTAATACGTATTGATGAAGCACCAACATTTTCTTCACTACTATTATTATTAATATTAATGTCTTGTTCATCTTGGGTATCCTTTGACAATTTTGGTTTATCCTTCTCCTTTTCCTTATGTTTCTTTTTCTTCTTTCGTTTTTCAGCACGTTTATCAGATGATTTTTGCTGCTCTATTATTGACGAATTCAATTGACCATGTTCTTTTTTAATTTTCAACTTAAGGCCTCCACCAATTTTATTCGCATTTTCCTCATTCACTTCATCAACTTCCTGCTTTATTTTAACTTGTTCTACACTTTCTTCTGTTACTGTACTGATTTTAATTGTATTGGCAACATTTGCGTAGTTACTCGTCTTCTCTTTTTCACTATCATTATTATGATGAAAATCATCAAGGCCACCAGCACGATCATCCGTCTCATGATGATCTTCATTATCACTTTGATCAGCAGCACATGGAGTTTCCTGATCAACATGTACTTCAGGTTCGTGTTTAATGCTAACCAGAGCGTCTAATGTTGATTTCAAAAGTTCATCCACCCGTCTCAGATCCTTTTTCGAAACTCCTTTTTTACCGCTCTTTTTGTTGCTTGTATTTGCAGTATCGTCGAGACCGGTTGTTGAGACAGCATGTGATGCTGCCATTATGAGTGGTGACGACAAACGCGTGAGTTGCACCACGGGAGCCATGTCAAGTGACACACCACTTATACGTGCCATTTCCTCAGCTGCTGCTTCAACATCGTTTTCATTTTTAATGCGAACGGCATCTTCAAGAGCCTCAACAGAAGGCATTATATGTTTAGAATAGTTTAAGTAGACTTTGGCACACTGTGCGGAATGTTTCAAGTATTCAGCATCATTGCGCTGTAAACGATTGCATCCGGCACAACGTCTTGCTTTTACAGCACATACATGGATATTATAAAGGAAGTTTGTAGCATACGAAGTATGACACTGTGGACACTCACGATCTAATACTAGCAGAGCTGGTGGAGTATCAAACGCATGCTCACGTAAATGTCTGAAATTAAAAATGTGATATTATAATTATTAAAGAATGTAGATTTTAGAAATTTGTTTTAAAATGTCTAAAGATAAATTATTGTTGAAAACGAATTATGTATATCATGTCAGTTGTTATAAAACTAAAAAATACTTTACTCATTCAACATAACCTTTTCATACAAGTTTTATTACCGCTTCGAAACACACATGTTTAAAAAATGCACATTTACAAAAAGTGATTTGCAGAACAGTCCTGATAGTCTCCTTTTAGCTCAATACACTTAGTAAGACGATATTTTAACTTTTTTATACCATTTGGTTTTTGGGAACACCTCAAAATACGCGTTAGTTTCGGTAACCACTTCTTCTTTTGAGATGAATTTTTCCTGCGAGCCATTTTTTCCCGTTTGTAAAGAGGAAAAAGTCGCTAGGAGGTAAATCTGAACTATAAGGTGGATGATTAACCAATTCGAAGTGTATTTCACGTAATTTTAGCATCGTATCTAATGCTGTGTAAACCGGTGTGTTATCTTGCAGAAATAGCACTTTTTTCTTCTTTAAATATGGTCGTTTTTTCTTGCGTAACAAAACGTAACAATATCATAAAAAGGAGCTTCTTAGTATATAACAAAGAAATAAAATCAAAATTTTGTTTGAATATCACTGTAATCATAATTATTTTATAGGTATTTCAGAAGTGAACAAAATATATAATGTAGCTGTAGCCGAATCGGCCACCAGTACCAGCCGGGTACCAGCAAAAGGTAAAAATTAGATCAGAGACGTTCATGAACGAACGGGTTAAATTTAACGGATCATAACACTCCTTCCTTTTTTATATTATACTGGTTTAACCCGGTGTGCATTGCTGACTGTGTGGGAGAAAAATAGACTTGACAAATTCAAGCCACAAACTGGCACGGATTGACCTGGAACTTCAATAATTCCTATTGCAAACAATAAACGAATAAAAAACTGCAATCTTTTGAAATCAAATGGCAAGTCGATTGGAATAATTGGAATTCGTGGCATTAGTATGTTTGTACCTTTATTTTTGCTCGTTATAATGATACCTTCGATTAAGTTGTTTCGCAGTTTCTTTTTTCTGCAAGTCGATGGTCATTGCAAATATGTAGTGGATCGCTGATGCGCAGTAGAATAATTGGTACCTCCAATTTTGAGTTACAGCACATACGGTGGAAGTTCTGGAACATCAAGTGAGTTTAAAAATTCAAAAGGATAATTGACAACAATGCATTCAATACATTGTGTCATATTATTGTCATAGTTGGTGCATCATATTACTTTTGAATGAACTAATGAAGTTGAACACTTCCTGAGGCAAAGGCAAATCGATGTTATGTTGATTGCTGAAACTCATCTGACGTCAAGAAGTTATTTCAGGATAAATGGCTATATACTATATAACACTAAAGATCCACGTGGAAGATCTTGTGTAGGTTCGGCTATTCTAATTAAAAATAGAATTAAACATTACTTGTTAAATGAGACATGTGAAGAATATTTTCAAGCAACAAATATTTGTATTGAGCAAATATTTGTATTCCCCGCCTCGGCTTTCAGTTACAAAAAACCAATACTCAAATTTGTTTACTTCACTTGGATCCCGATTTATAGCTGCTGGTGACTATAATGCTAAACACACATTTTGGGGCTCAAGATTAATCTCCCGGAAAGATCGTGTGCTTTTTGATACTATATCAAAATTGGGTTTCGATGTTATCTCCAGCGGGTGTCCCACCTATAGGCCATCTGACCAGCGAAAGATCCCAGATGTTATTGATTTTGGAATAGTAAAAAACGTCTCCTTAGATTGGATGCATGCGGAGCCTTCATTGGATTTGTGCTCCGACCACTCACCTACTATTCTCTCTATATGTTTCCCCCAGGAGATTGGATCCCCATTTAACGACATAGGTGTATTCCAGTCTAAAGTGAATTGGCTAAAATATAAAAAATATTTAAGTACTCATTGTACGGAAAATATATCTTTGACAACTCCAGAGGATATTGATGAAACAATTAAAAATTTTTCACAAAATATTATAAAAGCCGTGCAACATGCTACCACTACAAATTTTAGAAATATGAAGAGCAGAACTTGTTCTTCTGAAATCGAACACCTTGTCTCAGAAAAAAGAAAAATCAGAAGAGAATGGCAACTTCGCAGGTCTTCCCAGATTAAAGCTAGGCATCGAGAATGCATGTCAACTAAGAAATTTGCTTGAAGTCCAAAGAATGGCTTCCCTCACAACTTATTTGGACTGCCTCGATGGTAGCCCTCAATCCAATTATTCTTTGTGGAAAGCAGCAAGAGGGTTAAAGAGACCCGTTAGAGTTAGGCCCGTACCTTTTAGACTTCGTTTTTAAGATGTCGAGAGTGCTATTAGTAACTTAAACGCCAGAAAAACTCCAGGCATTGATAAAATTACCTACCCCGAGTAGCTAAAAGAATCGTCATTTTTATTTTTAATGCTATTTTACGTGTCGAATATTTTCCTACAGAGTGGAAGGTGTCTGTCATTCCAATGATACCCAAACCAGGAAAGCATCCTACAAAAGTTGAGTCATATAGGCCAATAAGTCTATTGCCAACAATTTCGAAATTTGCAAGAACATATTCTTATATTGGAGAAATGGCTGAAACTTTGGAAAATCAAAGTAAATGAACAACATGTACATGTTACATTCACACTACGTAGAAAAACCTGTTCGGCTATTAAAATTAACAACCATATTGTTCCGCAGCATAGTAAAGTCAAATACCTTGGTATTGATCTCGACCGTAGGCTCACGTGGAAATCTCACATTGACGCTAAAGTCACTCAGATAAAATTAAAAGCGGTGCAACTTAATTGGCTTATCGACAGAAATTCTACCCAGAACTTAGATTGCAACCTTTTGTTGTATAACGCAATCCTAAAGCCAATATGGAGCTATGGAATTCAATTGTCGGGTACCGCCTCTGCATCCAACATTGAGAAAATTCAAAAGCGCCAGAATAAAATTCGCCGTACAATTACTGCAGCTCCATGGTATGTTAAAAACTCTCGAATTCACAAAGAATTAGGTGTACCATTAGTGAAAGATGAGTCTTCAAAATACGCGATAAGGTACATTAACAGACTTGAGTCTCAGCCAAATCCTCTCGCACGTAGCATCCTTAACTTTGACGGCCACACTCGACTGATAAGGATGGACACCCTTGCAATCATCAGAGCGTTGGAAAGGTGATTTACCAACAAAATACACGCAAGAAGCAACTTTTCGTCTAGCATTGGGTGGACCTAAGTAAAAAAATGTTTCAATATTAATTAATTTTTTTCTATATTAATTAATTTTTTTTTTAAATAATAAAATAAATAAGAATTAATTAATAAAATTTTTTATTAATTAATTCTTAGTTTTAAGATTTGCATACTTATTGTTAGTTCTTTTAGAGGATACAATAAATAATTAAATTGCTAAAAAAAAATTTAAATTACAGCTCGCATATTTGTTGTTAATTTCAATACGCCAAAGAAGAAATGATTTGAGGCACGCACTAACCTCATCATCAGTGGCAATTTTTGGCAGAAATCACTGACTACCACAATTAGTGCTCCTCCAAATAATTTTTCGTTGCTGCTAAAATCTTGTAACATGCGATCAAGGGCTTTCTGCTTGATTAGGACTAATCATAACAACTTCCGAGAGTGTCCTATTGTTTATTTGCAAACATTTATCTTCTATTAGAATCAATGCCTCATTATAGGTTTCACGTGAAAATGCAATTGTTACGTCGTTGCAGGTAGTTCTCTTTTGATATGTTCTTCATATGTATTTCAAGTTGATTCGGCTAGGATGGAAAGCAAATTACCAATATGATAGCAAATAATATTCTTCTGGCTCTAGATGATTAGATATTAATGTATTTGCGTCGCGAGTAGTTTTCTAATAAATTTAGCTTTTGGCACGCATCCCGATAAGTTGCATATGAATTTGTATGTTGGAATTTGAGCATATAGCAAAGTTTGAGCAAGAGAATCAGTTGTGCATGTTTCGAAAAAGAAAGTTTACGTTTTAGCTGGTGCCATTGCAGCATGTGTTGTTCATTAACTTGTGTTTGTGCGGATTTGGGCGGGCGGTTTCTTTCTCTTAGCGACAGAAGGTTGTCTAATGATTTTTTCAAAGATTCCTCCTCAGAAATCGAAAATTTTTTTCTAGCGGAGCTAAGCTCTTTCTCAGAATTACATATACTAGGAACACTCATGCAGCTTTTTCCTTTTTATAGTTTATTTCCACTTTAAAAATATTTTTAAAAAATGTCACAAACTTTTTCTTTTATATAAAATATCTAGGATACCTTTTCGTATATTTCCCATCGACCACGCCTGGTGAAATTGTATTAATATCAGAAGCATGTTTTTAATCACAACTTCATGTAAGTATAGATCAATCTTAGGATCAGGTATTTATGCCAAAGTAATTTCATCTATTTTATCGGGAGTAGTTTTGTCAACCAACGATATCCGAAAGCCGCAATGATGCATTACACGCTCCATAAATGATGAAGTTATTTGACAATCAATTATTGCGGTGGTCAATTTGCGATAATTTCTTCCTATAATTCAACGAAAGTGACCGGTCACTAAGAGGAACGACTCAGTTGTAGTAAAAAATACTTATACCGACAGAAATATATAAAAATGAATGTTTGTATGTATGTTTGTCCTTTATAGAATCGTAAACTATACATTTGAGCATGCGATGATCTTCGGCAAAGTTGTTGTACATGAGCCCGGGAAGGTTTCTAAGTTGGTGCGACGACGCCCACTTCAACGCCCACTTTTTTAAATTGAGTAATATATGGTTTTTACAGATGTACATCAAATTGTATATACGTCTTACTGTAAGCGAGGTAAAAATAAAAGTTTAAGTGTCACGCCCATTTTTACGCCCCATCTCATGCGGGACGACGCTTGCCAGGTATGCCAGACTGCTGGACCGATCTGCCTGCAATTTTCGCAGCACACCACTAAGCACTGGTATCTTTTATAAGACACTTCCTTCTTTTGACCACGGCCACTTTGACGCCCACTTTTTTTAAAATTAAGTAATTTATTACAAATGGGATTTAACAAATATACTTCAAATTGTATATACATCTTACTGTAGGCGAAGCAAAAATTAAAGTTTCATGTACGACACCCATTTCACGACCCATCCAATGCAGGTCGACGATTGCCGTGGAGATAAGACCGCTGGACCGATCTGCCTGAAATTTTTACAACACATCTCAAAGCTCTGGTATGTTTTATAAGACACTTCCTTCTTTTGACCATGACGTCAACTTTTTTTTAAATTGAGTAATTGATACTTCGTAGGTTTTAACAGGAGAGGTAAAAAATTGAAGTTTTCTTCACGCTCTCTTTCACGCCCAATCTCTTGTAGTAGAACACCAGCCGGGAAGGCCATGCCGCTGAAAAGCTTTTCTAAAAATGTTCGCAGGCATGACTCAGAGTACATTTTTCAATCGCGCCCTCTTTAAAGCTTACTTTTTTTTAATTGTGTAATTGAGTCTACACGAGTTATAACTAAACGGGTTACTTCAAATCTATATTACATAAATAAAAATAAGTGTACACTTTGATGTCACCACTAAGTGCGTAAACGGGTCGACTGATTTCAGCCACAATTTACAAGTAGGCTGGTCTGTAGATGGTTTATGTGAAATTTGCACAAAATCGGTCCAGTCGTTTCGGAGAAATGGAATTTAGATTTTCCTATATATTCCAATACAAATATTAACAAAATGTCTTTCATTTTTCACATTATCACTTGCAAAGTTACCAAACCACGTATCTTAATGTCTTATGAATACAACGACATTCGGCCTGTTCAGCTGAATCGCTTCAAGTATTGTTTGTGCCCTGACCATTCAATTTTCCACTTGCTATACACCTGCATTGTGTCATAGGTATGCGTTATTGTTGTTCTTGCTGTTAAAGCGATACTTTTATGCAAATCATAACATTTTTTATTAAGTAAGAACATTCGATCTCTCTTATTTGAACGTTAAACTGGCGATCTGCTTTTATTTACCTCTAGCTCTATTTTATATCACTCATTTCAACACTTTTTGACCACATTCCTTTTATCATTCCAAGAGAAATTTCGAGTGAATTTATACACGAAAAATTTTCAAATTTCTTACGCAAATATTTTCAATCATTGATTTGTAATAGTAAAATCACAATGCAAACAAAATATTGGCAAATTCATGTCGTTAGGGTGTTGGTTTTAACGTATTTATTTTCGGTCTGTTCTGAAATTCATGCAAGTTTGAATATTTCTCTAATGAAAAAGAGGAGTGGTTTCACGTGCATTGAAGTCATATGAATGTGTTAATGTGTTTATTACAAATCTTTACATTTTAGATTTTTTTTTTCACTTTGAAAGTAATGCCACGACCTGCTCGATCAAATGTTGGTCGGCGTGCACATTCTACAAATAATATATTACAATTAAGTTTTTCATTCGCTATTTTAGCTTCTAACATTTATACCAATAAAAAATTGTAAATAGCTTGTTTTCTATGTTTCCCAGCTATCTATATATATTACTTTAAAGGAGATCACAAACTGATCGATTATCTCAAAGCCAATTGCCATGATAAGCACGATCTCAGAATACATTTGCGTATCCCATTCCAAATCCAAGAAATCCAGTATCGCGATAATTATCACGACTTGCATATCATGTTGTACGAGACTTGGAATATGCTGCTCTTAATTATGATCGCGAAATTAATAGCAGTCTACATGAATGGAGTTCTTTTGGCACGACAAGATCGAGATAGAAGATATTATAAGCCTTAATTTTTCCTAAAAATTTACTTATATCACGGAAGATTACATTGATTTGTGACGTATATATATATGTACTTATCTGTGAACTACCAGAAAGAAATAAAATTTTAAGTCGAAATGAGACGTCTGGATCGATGATTATGATAATCTTTTTTATCAAGTGTTGGTCATAACCCACTTAAAAAAAGTTTTTTGGAATGAAAAATTTATTGTATCACACCCACTTTTTAAATTTATGTTAAACACAGTTTTTACTGGAAGAAATGGTTTGTGCAAAGTTGTCAGCGTCTACTTCTACGCGCACATTTGTTAAATCCTTGGGAAAGAAAAATTGTGAACTCAAAACCAAAATAACCATACGAACAATGGGTAACCATTGCAATGTTTGATAGTTTGTGAAAATAATGTCAATCATATCTCGAAATATTGTCATCTATTCCACCAATATGATGGCTGTTTTCGATTTACCATCCTTTTCTGCCATTTTACATGATCAAAATCTGATCCGCAATGTGCTCTCAAACATTTCGCAAAGTTGCAAAAATCATGATTGGTTGAGTGGACCTGATGTCGGCGATCTGAATTTTCGGATTCAAAGTGAAATTATTTGGGCATTGGCGATGTTAAATTCGGTGACTCTCTTCACTTCCCAATATGATGTCGCCAACTATATAACCGATATTACCTAGAATGCCACTTCACAATCTGCAACTTAATGTCAGATCGCTAATCATAGTATTACGAAATATAAACTAAAATGGCATTTAGCAATTGCCATGACGTACGTCCGGTACTGCGGCATAGTAGATTTATTCATTTCTTATATTGTAGCTTAACATTCGGTGATTTTAATGCATCTTCAAAACCGTTCGGAAACACATAAAGAAACTTAAACTGACTACGAACATGCGTGTCGAGTTGCAGAATGACCAATATGTATTTTGACGCTTTCTACCATTTGACCGAATCGAATTCTAAGCTCATCTCCAATGTGCTCAAAATTACAAGAATCATAATTGGTTGAACGAACGTGATGTCGTCGATCTGAATTTTCGAGTTCAATGCTAAATTGCTCGCGAATTGATGATATAGAAATCGTTGGCTCTCTTTACTTCCCAAGGTGATACAATCCAGTTTTTAAGCTCGCTGGAATTACCCGGATTGCTACCTCACAATGTGCAACTTAAAGTCGAATCGGTAATCATAATGTTACGAATTATAAACCAACCACATTTCTGTGAAAAAACTGTTGAACAACGTTAAAGAAGCAAGAATACTTAAATAAAATTATAAAGAGAAATACGTTTTCATACCACGAATTCTAATGGTACCGAGTAATACACTATTCCATCATTATGGCTTGCTTTCGCAATGAAAATTAATTTTTTACGTTTTTCTCCCCTTTTACCTATATCAATGTAAATAAAATTTTGTAGGCAAAACAAGGTTTGGTGGGTCAGCTAGTTGTTTTATATTTTTAAGACTTTATATCCAAAAAATACTTTTTGTTTTATTAAAATGATGTAAAATAAGTGTTTATAGAGAAGAGTTATAAAAATCGTTTTAAACAATAAATCATTTATAAACAATTCAAATTTTAGCATTACTTTTTGGCGGTTTAGAATTCTTTTTAGCATTATTTTAAAACAATTTAGCTATAGAATATTTTTTGTGTGGCCACGCTGCTCACAGAACTATAAACGTTATAAATTTCAAATGAGCGAGATTTCATATTTCTGCAATTGTAAATAGAACACATTTGGATGTACATATTTTGTTAGTGTAAAGTAAAAATATACTCTTTATTTTGTGAATGCAATGATACAAAGCCATTTGCACAACATTGTGAGTCTGGATATTATGTATTGTGTGTATTCTTTGAAGCATTGCAAAAAATAACCAATTTCATTTTTATTAATAGGATTTAAAATTTTTTCTTAATTTTTCTGCGTTCTTGTATACATATATGTATATATAGGATTGATTCTGAATTTTATACTTAAAAAAAATTAAAACCTATTAGAATTGAACTCACCTTGAAAATGCATATGTATTTAATATGGACTCGCCACAGCAACCGCAAACATATGGTGTTTTTGAGAGCTTATGCCACAATTGGTGATTTTTAATGTCAAAACCTTTACTTAAAATCTCATTACACGCTGTACATACATAACGTTCAACTTTCGGTACATGTGTTGCTCTATGCGTTTCTAAATTTACTTTAGCAGGAAAGCGTTCTTTACAAATATTACAGCCAAATTTGAGCTTTGGCGGCGGTGGAACTTTTGCAGGAGCTGGCAAAGTTTTTGCAAGAGTCACTGTTGTTGCTGGAAGTTCTTCTTTAACTTCCTCTTTTCTAATATAGGCAAAGAAAGAATATTTTAATGTTTTATTTCTATAAATGTGTACTAAATTATGGGAAGAAAAAGCTTTTCAAACCTTACATTTCTTCTTTTACTTCAGTATCTGTGTTTTTACTAGCTTTTTGCTTTGATTTTTTAATAGCTAATTCCTTTTGAGGCGGAGCAGCCAATCTCAACTTTTTATTGCTGACAGCTAATGGTATCACTGGTGCTGGCACTGTCGGTGACTGTTCTTTTTTCAATTTAGTGTCCTCTACAGTGTTGTTCTTCGATTTTTTCGAACTACTGGATACCAGTTGTGCGGGTTCTTCATTAGTACCCGAGAAACGTAATTTTTTCTTTGTTTGCACTGGGGCTTCTTCCTTAATATTTGACTCAGTTGGTGTAGAGAAACGTAATTTCTTTTTTGGCTGCACAGGAATTACATCAGGCTTTTCGTCCTTTAGAGCTACTTCTTCTGATTTTCGCTTTTTGTTATTTTTATTTATTGCCGATATGGAAGCCGGTGTAGGAATGGGTATTGGAGTGGGTACTATGGATTCTTCCTTTATTTCCACTTTTGGCTTTATATCCAAAGCCGGCTTTTTAACGTTCTTCAAACCCAAAAGTTTACGTGTTTGTGCATTTGTAGCATAACACATTTCACGAAACTCGTAAAAATCATTGATTTTATCTACACACAAACAACACATTGTCTGTGGCATTCTATCGTCCTTTGTTATCTGTTATAATTTAATATAAATTTAAAAGTAAAATTAAGAGATACTATTGGAATTACATAGCGAAGTACAAGCGATAACACTTTTTATTATTTTTTAGTTATTTAGTCTTACCAAAAGTCCAAGTAGCAGATTAATTTTTTGCTGCATTTCCAATTCAGCCTCCACATCAATGCTTGCATTTACCTTATCTTCAGGTTTGTCCGATATTATTGGAACCATATCTGGATTATCTATGCCGCACAAACGACATATTTTATACAAATTCGCTTTTAGTTTTTTGTCGATTTTAATGGCAAAACGTTCCATTGTGAATCCTGTATTTAAGCAGTAGTGTGTGTGTTATTCTACGATACGTACAAAATCAAAGAAAAGAAAAATTTTATATTCTTTTCAATTCTATATGGTCACTAAATATTCATTTAAGTATCGCAAGGCATTGTATATTATTTTATTCTTATTTGGTTTTCAAAAATAGTCAGTATTTTAGACTTTATAAAAATTTTCACGAGAAATACACAAGCAACCCTCAGTAAATTTTCTTTTTTGACAATTTTATAAATTAAAAACCAATGTTGCCAGCGTTTTGGTAGAAAAAAAACTGAAAAATAATAAACAGCTGTAATTTATACCAAGTACTCGTAAACGAATATGTTCGATTTTCGACGAGCTGATAAATGTAACACCTACTTATGTACCAAGGCGAATTAATAATATTAATTCGCCTTGTTATGTACGTATATGCATATGCACTTATGTGTTTAAATGATTTTCACTTCTGCAAATTGTACATGTAGGACAAAACTTTATCAACAAAGAAAGCTCTTGAAGCTTCTATTTTCATAATATACAAATTCGTATTCCTTCTTAAATATTTATCGTAACTCTCAATATCCTTATAGAGATTACAGCTAAGGAATATTTATTCATACGTTCCAATTATATTTTACTGTCTACATGCATATGTCCGAAGCATTGACCACCTTAATCATTAAATCTTCATCACAACGTTAAAGAAAAACTTGGTTTTCTTATAATGAGGCTAGCACAGAGAGAGCGATTTCAGGACACAAGTTAGCTGGAGAATCTAAGCTACTTTTTGCATACTACCTGGTTTGCTAATTGGTTTCTCCTTGAAAGGAAGTTCTCAATACAGTTCACTAAATAGAAATGCGTCAGATATTTTTTCGAATCTTTCATGGCGTTCCACAAAGATCCATTATTATATATTTTTCAAATATCTAATCATTGTTTGAAAATTAGTTAAACATTTTATACTTGTGCATGATATTCTACTGTTATTTGGTTTTTCGAGAGACTTTATTGATTTGTTGCAAGTAGTTATAAATTTTAAAGATCATACATTTTGGGATTGGATGTAAACTACAAAATTATGTATTATTGCTAGCAAGAACAATTATGCTTCGAACCGGCAGTCGTATGCCGCATTTACCCCAAGTAGAAATGCTGGGAAAAACCAAAGCAGATTTACCAGGTATAATTACTATTACAATAAACACAACTGTACAAAAACATTACGCGTATTGTGTTGGTAAAAAGTAACAGGGTATTGTCAAACTCAGCACTCTTTTTTGCTTGCAATCGCCACCTTTTTTGGTGGGCTAGATACAGCCTGCCAAGTTTTTGAAAACCAGCACACTTGGATCATATACGCAGCATGTAAGACCTACACTTCTCCCCGACCCAGATCCAAACCAACCCAAGAAGCGGATAAAAGAATCCAGTCTGTTCACCCCACATTGTGATATGTCTGCCAAGTAATATTACAATAATTTCTCATTTCACAATTTTCAAAAGAGAAAATTTATATAGAAAAACTCACATCCAAGGCAGCTTTAATATGGTAGTGGTATAAGCGCAGCTGTTTTTCGTTTCCTTTGCGTAAATTTGTCAAAAACACATAGACTTCTTTGCTTTTTCAAACAAAATTTTGACAACTAATTTACGAAAATACATGTTGATGTTTGTTGGTGTTGTATTTATTGTGTTTCTGCCACTACCTGTATAAAGCTGCCTTGCTCACATTCCTGAAAAGAAAAACTTTATTGTTTAAAATCTGACACTTTGACAAACACTAGGTACATTACTCTCTATACTGTAATAACTCAAAAGACATATATTTTGAATTAAGAGACTGTGCTGGATGTGCTTGTTTTTCGACGAATTCCAAGCACCCAGGGTACAAGCATAGCGATTATTCACAAATTGTATTCTGTGTCACAAATATCGAATAACGAGGTTACAAAATACTTAAAAAATACAAAGCATTACCAACAGAGCTACCAGCTTATACAAAATTTATTATATAATAAACCGTTTGATTGTAGTAGGATTCTTATTTGTTCATACAAATGTAATCTAGTCACGAAACAGACTATTATGAAATAAATGCAATGCAATTTACTTAGTATATATAAAACATAATTCATAAAAGAATTATAAAAAAATATTATTAGTCGACATATACATTTTTAATACATAAGCGTGTTGATAATAATATAAATAATGTGACTATTTAATGGTGAAATATATTTTCAATCAAGATAGAATAACAGCTGTTTTTTGTTTTCGTATTTATTGGTAAATTTGATAGTGAAGAGAGAAGGCCTGGTAAAAAAACACGATCCTGATTTTTCGATTGCTATCCTAATTTTTTTTTTTATTATTATTTGAAATATTACTATTTTTATTTACTGTCGCCACCACTGACTTATGTACGATCATAAAAATGATCAAATTTCCACTCACATTTATTATTATGTACTTATGTAGAAATTCATAGCTAACACACATGTAAGAGTTAAGTTATTGTAAACTGCATTATTATTTAAAGGCGTTTCAGACTATCATACAAGTCTTAAGATTTTGATTGGATTTTGTGGGACAAAAATCTAAAGATATTTGTTGCGACTGTCAAAAAATCTAACGTACCATTACATTTTGTTTTCACACTATCACACCTAAAGTAAAAGAAGGAATATGACTTGAAAATAAACAGCCAATTTACTTAACGTCTGGTTTTAATATTTTTATTATTTGCTTTTGCAAAAAATGCATCCCTGATCCAATGAAAACTCTTATTGTTTAAAAAAATTTCTAAAAATGGTGAAGTGTTATGGGATGTCAAATCTTTTACCGTATTATTTCTCATTTTCATACCGCTTTACATTCACACTATCACACTTGCACGTATTATTTGATTTTTTGACAAGTCTTAATACAAGGTGTGATAGTCTGAAGTGCCCTTTAGTAGCGGTCAACAGAAAAAAACAGTAGGTATGTATATCATAAATGTACATTATAAACAGTAATACTAATTACTACAATAAAAATGGGATAAAAAGGGACAAAAGATATTATTTTGCAAACAAAATAAAAAAGAAGTCTTAAAAAACGTTTTTGGTCAGGATACACTTAAGAAGGTAGCCTCGTCAGTCGTACCGTTACTCATCTGGTACGGCCAAATTGTCAAAAGTTGTTTATATTTTTGTTTGTTTACATTGTTGTTTTCTTTACAATTTTGCTTGATTTTATGACTTTTTTTATTAAACTTTTTTCGGGAATTATTCAAAAATTGAATATTATGTCGTTTTGTTCACGTTTTTTTACAGTTCATATCATGATATGGTTTTCTAAATATATATTATCAAAACAATATTGTGATATCTGATATAATATTGCAATAATACTAATTTTGAAGGCTACACGTGATATACTTCTTTCTGCTATCAAATTTGGCGTATAGACTCTATGTAACTTACAGCGCAAATTAAATTAGCGCGTCAAACCTAATTCATTTGTCAAATATTTTCATGATACCAATCCAATTTGTGCGGCGTCAACACTTTGTAGTTGGTAAATCTAGTTTTGCCATAGCGTAAGAGAGCAAAATTTACTGTTTCTCAGTAAAGTTCGCATTAAAAGAAAGGTTGCTTATATATATATATATATATATATATATATATATATATATATATATATATATATATATATATATATATATATATATATATATATATATATATATATATATATATATATATATATATATATATATATATATATATATATATATATATATATATATATATATATATATATATATATATATATATATATATATATATATATATATATATATATATATATATATATATATATATATATATATATATATATATATATATATATATATATATATTGTGGCAATTAGTAATCACACTTTATGTGCTTTTAGACTAATTTAGTGAATTTTTAATAATTCTATTTAGGGATTTTAAAGCAAGGTTAGTGAGCAACGTTTAAGTTCTTATTGAAGTTGCTTACTACAGCGTGAAATCTATGCGTTACGTTGCGCTTTACGCCATAATATAAGTTGCGTTGTTAGTCCCAATTTACACACATCAGGGTTTTTTGATCAATTCTGCTTCAATTTCTTTTTTTACGTTCACACACAAAAGTTGTGTTTCGTCAAGTTTAAGTTTTTTTGCCTTAAAGTTTTCATATATTCTGACATTCCATTTCAAACTTGACGGTACCGTCAAGTCTGCATCCTTTTCCACTCTCTTTTCTCCGTTCTTCCAACAACTTAAAACTTGACGAGTCAAACTTGATGTGTGTAAACTGGCACTTACATTCATATTTTAACTGCGTCTTAAGTCAGGTGCACTCTGCATGTTTTTCTCTGTGTCTGAATGTTATAATACTCAAACTCAAAAACCTTAATTTTGAGAGCAAGATTTTCAAATCTTATTTTTCTTGTTATATACTCAAAATTAAGGAAAATTTTTTTTCTGGTGCCACTGCTTGAGACCTTTTAACAAATATGTAATTATAATATAATCGAACCCGTTTAATAAAAATACAGGTATTAAACTTTACTATCACTACTATTGCGTTAAAATGAAATTTAATTTTATTTATGTTTCAAATGTTGCGAATGAAAATATTTATTCGAAATAGTGGAAGTGGCAGTTAATTGTAACTTCAATGTTCGTTTGATGTTAAAATAAAAACTATAAAATGGCCACTCTAACAACCAGAGTTATGCTAATATGCACAATTTGTAATATCTGACAGTCACATTTATCAATTATTGCATAAAAATGGCGTCTCCTGGCGAAGAAGCAAATGTTTTACAAGAGAATTCTGGTGAGGATTTTGGAAAAACTTTATAATTTATTAAAAACTTATTCAGATGTAAAAGATGTTGAAAAATTTCAAATGAATTTGCGTTAAAGTTGTTAAAATATCGAGATTCGTAGTGTAAAAAGTTTCAAGTAACACAATCTCAAATCCACATGACTGTCAATTGCAAAATATCGTGTGTTTTGTTCATTTTGGCTTTTGGCAACGTTTAAGATACAAACTAAAAAGGCGGTTGTCTCAATTGCTTAAATTAAAACTGTGCATACAAATTTCATTTTAATCCTTCTGGATATTTTCTTTACTTTTTAAGGACGACGCACTCGTTCTGGCAGAAAGGTTTCCGGTTCACAACCAGTCGCTTCTCCGTCGACGAGAGCTACTAGGCGCTCTAAGAAGCAAGAGCAGGTTAGTAAATTTTTGGTCATGTTCAATTAGTTATAGTTAAAATGATGAAAACGTTTGCATCGTTGTTATATACATGTGAGGCGTTGTTCCATGTGTATATGAAATTTACTTTTTTCTACAATCTATGTATGTTGTACTAGAAGGTAATTCGTGATTTTTGCAAGGGCCATCTGATCATTGCTGCTATATAATAATGTATAAGTTTTAAGTTCTTTTTAGTAATTATGAATCAAAATTATTTTCAGATTGTTGAACAACAAGAAGTAATACATGAAATAACAGATGCAGACCATTCCAATATAATAGAAGAAATGTTGGCTGAGGCTGCTCAAGGTAATTTAGCCGAATCTATAGAACACAATCAGCCGGTACAAGATATAATGGGTGATATAGTTGAAGAAGTTATTTCAACTGAAGGAGAAGAATGTATTGTTTATGAAGAACAAGTAATTGAAGAGATCTATGAAAATCCGAACGAAGATATCCAAGAAAATATCGTTATTCATTCAGAAGCTCATTTAGATGAAAAGTCATCATCATTTCCTTTTGCCACGGAGGAAGTGGTGCAGTCAGAAACATCGGAAGATTTAAATGAGCAACCTGAAGAAAAGGAGGAGAAAACCGAAACAGAAAATCAGGGAGCACAAGAAAATTCGCTTTTGGCTTCTCTAGTCGGAGACAATGCTAACAGTTTACCTTCAGTAGGTTGTGGTGCTGAATTAGAAAAAGAACAGTTTGAATCTAAAGTTTTGGACGAAAACTGTGAAAAAGCTGATTTTGAAGATTCTTTATCAGAACCGGCTGTGGCAGAAGATCATCCAAATGCTAGCGGAAGCGATGATACAATGGTTAATACTGAAGTTATCTCAGAAGATGAACTACCTCTACCGACTAAGCCAGAAATAAACGATGCTGAAGAGGTATCAGATGAAGAATTGCCTGCACCGCAACGAGCTGAATTACCGGCAGATGCGGAAGTCATTTCGGAAGATGAATTACCCGTTAATGCATCTGTTGTTGAAGATCCTTCATTACGTAAAAAACGGAAAGTGGAACTTCCACCAGATGCTGAAGTTATATCCGAAGATGAGTTACCTACATCTACCGCCACAGGTGAAAAAAAATACCTTGTCGAAGATAATGAAAACAGTTCTTCAGGTAAAAAACGGAAAATGGCTCTTCCACCAGATGCCGAACTTATATCCGAGGATGAGCTGCCTGGCGCAACTGCCGCTGGAGATAAGCCTACTCCTCAGCAAACTAAAAATGATGAACCGAAAGAATCCAGTTCACGTAAAAAACGGAAAACAGAAAGTCGTGGGGCATCTGCGGAGAAAACTGTCGAAGAAGTCTCCAGCAAAAAAGATGAACAATACAATCCTATGAGTCCAACAAGTGAGAGTAATGACTCTGCACTTTTTGAAAAAAAAGTAAATATAGAAGGTAACGATATGCATAATATACAAATTTTAAGATATATGAACGGAAAATGGAGTTTTTATAAAACTGTAATAAAAACATCGTTTTGGTTCAAAATATATTTTCAAGATAAAATATACATCGAATTTAACACATAAGAAATTGAATACATTTGTATAAGAACGAGAAAACAAAAATAGTAAATTAGAGAATTGATATTACGAATATATCTTAAATTTGTTCAAACTAGTTGATCGGTCTTCTGCAAATGTAACGCTAGGATATTTTTAAGTAGTACGCTGTAACGTTTAAACAAAAAATTACTTGTTAAATTAAAACTAGCTGTTAGAACAAAAATATTTAATTTCTTGGGTTATATACAGTTTATTTATTTATTTATTTTTTTTTCAATTCAATTTTAAGATTCTGATAAAGAAAAAGAAAAACGCAAAGACAAGGACAAAGACAAAGAGCGTGAAAAGGAAAAGGATAGTGGAAGCAATAGTAAAGAAAAAGAACGGGAAAAAGAAAAGGAACGGAAAAAACTTCCTGATTTGGATAAATATTGGCGCGCTGTTAAAGACGATCCAGCTGACTTTACTGGATGGACATATCTTTTACAGTACGTGGATAATGAGGTATTTACTTAAACATTGTTTAAAATTTAATTGCAAGTTTAACAATTTAATACTTTGATTTAAGTCTGACGCTGAAGCAGCACGTGAGGCTTACGATGCATTTTTATCTCACTACCCATATTGCTACGGTTATTGGCGAAAATATGCCGATTATGAAAAGCGAAAGGGTGTTAAGGCCAATTGCAACGCGGTGAGTACCATACGAATTCAATCAAATTCATTTGAAATATGTTGTATTTTTCGATATTTATTATATTATAATGGAATTTATTATAATTCAATAAAAAGTATTCATTTAATAAAAAACAACTATCTTAGAAAAAACTGTAGTAAAAACCTATGAAATTAAAGTTTAGTAAAAAATACCAGCAGTTTTTAATTTTTGTATGCAAAATTTGCTTTTTTTACATTTTTGAAACTACACGTTTCCGTGAAAATATTTATATTTAGCCTTTACCATTTTTAAGAGTTCATTCACTCTAAAACTAAATTTTTTTGCTTTTAAAAAGTTTTTTCCTCTATACGCCAATCAAAATAGTTGCGTTTTTTCCGGTCAAAACTTTTTGTTTGGTTTAAATGATAATTACAAAATATCAACAACAACATTGACGTCAAACAATGACAAAATAACTGAAAACAAACATTCAAATGAAGGCGTAAGTACAAATGGAGTTTAATGAAATTCAGTGTTTAATTAAGTGTGATATATTTATAATAATTTTCTAGTATATTGTACGTATATACATATGTGAACAACATATTAAGTTAGCTTTAAATTTTATCTAATTAATAATAATAGAGAATTTAGTTTTTGCAGCAATTGTAAAGAAAATTATATATGTTTGATGAACATAAAAATTTGTTTGTGTACTTTGTGTGTGTTGAATTACCAGTTCACAAATCCTTAATCCTTACAACATATCTGTCCTTATATTCCAAAATTTAAATAGAGAAAATACATTGTTCCGGTATCACAGAAATTGACATTCTCGGTACGTAGCTTAAATTTTATCACTTGCGTCCGTTGGAGTGAAACTGTTTGTTGTTGAAAAATTCATTTTAAATTATTTGGGAATAAATTTTCACTTTGGAAAGCGATGAAGAAAATCGAATGCAAATAAATGAAAATGCTGATTTAAGGTGCGATTTGAGTTCATCTTAATTTTACCTTACTTACGATTACGTAATTAAATATTATTGGCACTCTTTACATTTTGAATTAAATTATTACTAGGCCTTAATAGTTTATTTTGCAACAACTGTATATTTATGTACATACATCATATGTGTATCACCGTAAATAAATTTTTCTCTTTTTGCCACTGGTACATTTTTTTTATCGACTTAAGTATTAACAACTTTATCCGTACGAATGAGTACGCATGTGTAACGTAACATCAACACTTTAGGTAGTTATGTTGCATTTTATTTGAATGGTGTGGTAACGAAGGCCTGCTAATTGCGCTTTTTTGCCGAAGGCGTTTGTATTACAGTTTGAATAAATAAATAAATTTAAAAATTTTGACGGCATTTATACCACGATTTAAAGCCAAGCAGTCAAATCCCGATAATTCGTAATCGCAAAGGACCGTCCATTTCTTACGAATTATAGGTGTTTTCGATTTAGCGAGGTTTCGATTTAACGGGGTTAAAATAAAATAATTACGAATTAACGGGGGGTTTTAATGTATTTACTAAAACTATTAAAAAATCATAAAATATTGTTAAAAATAAAATACAAAATAATCAAAATAAAGCAGCAATTTCATTTAATTAGCGTAAAATACGTGTAATTTTAATATCAAACAAAAATAGTAATGGGCCGTTAATCGAAATGTTAGACTGCCTGGATTGCGTAAACCATAAAACTAAACACTTTTCAAGCTCGGATACTCATTTAGTTCTAGCGCTTTAACTTATTGCTTGAAGTTTTTGCATAATAAATTCTCTTTTTTGAAGGATTGAAGCAAGAGAGTTAAATGGAGCAATTTCAAATCGCTTGGCAACATCTATTTTTTCTCTCCATTATCAATGGCTACAAAAATTTGACATTTTTCTTTATTAGGTGTGTTTCTTTACTTTCCGGGCAAGTTTCGGGCAAAAGAGAGCATGCATGAGTTACTCTCAAATACAGATAAAATTTACCTAAAGTACGGGAACGCAAAAAGCCAAATTTCTAGCCCAAAAAGAAACATATGCTGTGTTTTGATATGGCAAAAAAAATTGTCACTTAGTTTTACGAAAAAATACTGTGATATTTTTCACTTTTTAGCTTTTACGGTCTTTTGTACATTCCTGTGTATTTAATTTTTATATAAAAACACTGAAATGATTTGTATACGAGTTGATTCAAATGAACTTTGTTTCTTTGCTATTGTTTATTTTTCGAACAGCTGATTGCTTAATTACTTGCCCAAACTAGCCCGAAGAAAAAGTACGGGCTGTTTAGTGCAAGAAGAGGAAGCATACTATTCTCTCAAAAGCGCTCTCATTTGCCCAATTTTAAAGTACGGGAACGCTTTTCGTGCAAATTGGGATCCCGCGGGATCCCAAAGTAGAGTAAAGAAACACACCTATTATTCATGTAACAAACTGATCTTAAGAAAACACACACCCAAGCAAAAACCCACGAAAAAAATAGCGGTAAACAAAAATCATTGTTTCCATGTTTCTGTTGTTTTATTACGAATTATAACTGGTAGTTAGCAAACAATTACGATTTATAAGGGGTGAAGAAGATTTTATTTGGAAAAAAAATTACGAATTATCGAGGGAACCAAAATGAATGGAAATTTTAGGAATTATCGAGATTTCTTCAAGGGACCGACAGTTTATTACGAATTTTCGGGAATTACGATTTATAGGGGTACGTATTATCGGGATTTGACTGTATTTGTTTTTCCTATTTATTTAAATTGTTGTTGATATTTTTATTTGGCTTTTGGTCTTAAACAGTTGAAATAAATAAAACGTAGTATATATTATTTATTTTATTTTAATGTTTTAGATACATCAGAAAATTGTAGGTAAGAATTTTACTGCCACTTGTACCAGAGGTAGATTGAGTTAACATTACCATTGTTAGAAGTGGTTGTAAAGGCTTTACCTAAAATTTCCTGAAGAAGTATAGATACAGAAGTTACCCGATGTATTAAAAATATTTTAGTGTTTTTTCAGAAAGAGTTTTATTTATTTATTTGCTTAAAAAATTCCTCTAAATTGGATTATTAGTTCAAATTAGTTTATTAGGGTAAAAAATATCTCTTTTCAAAGCTTGATAGTAAACAACGTATTTAGGTTTCCTATCAACTATCCTTGGGAAAAAAATTGAGCTTCTAACCCATACACTTTCAACTATTGCCCGTTTTTTTATTAATCGTAATCGTCGTAAATCAGTTGGTATCAAAGGTATTCGAGGAATAAGCGTTTATTCGCCCGTAAACATTCTTATCTCATATTGGCTTTAACGGCATTCGTCATCAGCTTATTAACAGCCAACCCTAGTACTTTTGCTTAGTATTGGCTGATTCATATTATGTCATTAACGCTCTTATTATTATTTTTTTTTCTAATAAAATAGCTCTTACTCAACCAAACGTAATTACTGTAGTTTTGATCAATATTTGGAGACAATTCTGTGATTAATAATTCCTCGGTTTAAGATGACAAACATCTAGGTGAAAATAAATCTAACCTGTGGTAGCATCAGTCGGTATTTTTCCACTGCCAATATCTACAATTGCTTTGAAGACACATGTCCTGATTGGGAAATTTGAAGAGCCAATCGCATAAGTCGTGCTGGTTAGAGTTATAGATACATACTTAGATGGTCCTTGTATTGCTTCTATTATATCTTCCACTCTGATATTGGAAGATGCCATCATTTCTATATGTAGCTGCAATATCAAAAACCATGTCGTTTCTTTTGCAATATACTTGCAAACGTATTTAATAAATTTAAAGGAATTGCAGTACTCTACATTAACTTTGTAATAAATTTTTATACCCTTCACAAAAATGTAAAGGGTATTTATAAGTTTGTGATTCCGTTTGTAATTTCTACAGTTTTTTTGCGACCCTATAAAGTATATATATTCTGAATCAGAATTAATGGAAAAGTCGATTAAGCGATGTCCGTCTGTCCGTCTGTCCGCTGTTGAAATACCGTTTCTGAGAAAACCATTAGACTTAGAAACTTTTTTCTTTCACCATTCTTTTACCCCATCGATTCATGGGTTTGCTATTGAAATTCAGTAATATCGGTCCACGTATAGCTGAGATATATTCAAAATTCCGAAAAAATCCATTTTTTTGCAGTTTTGTATGAAAATTTTTGAAAACAAAAGTTGTTCGTTTTGCTTCAAACTTCACACACTTATTAAGCATGGTGACTAAAAGGCAAACAATTTTTTTTTTTTCAGATGTCGTTCTATATATACCCGAGATATAGCCCAAATCGGATTTTTAATGAAAATGTCGCATTGGCGAAGCTAAATAACTTTTTTTTTGCTCAAAAGCAGTTCTGGTAATAAAATTAGGTTACATAAATATGGAAAATGAATATTTCCGATATCGGTCCATATATACCCGAGATATAGCCCAAACCGGGTTTTTCATGAAAATGTCGCGTAAGCGAACTTAAACAATTTTTTGTGCTTAAAATCAGTTCTGGTAATGAAATTAGGTTACATAAATATGGAAAATGAAAATTTCCGATATCGGTCCATATATACCCGAGACATAGCCCAAACCGGGTTTTTCATGAAAATGTCGCGTAAGCGAACTTAAACAACTTTTTTGTGCTCAAAAGCAGTTCTGGTAATGAAATAGGGTCATATAAATATGAAAAATGAAAATTTTCGATATCGGTCCATATATACCCGAGATATAGCCTAGACCGGGGTTTTCATGAAAATGCCGCGTAGGCGAACTAAAACAACTTTTTTGTGCTCAAAAGCAGTTCTGGTAATAAAATTAGGTTACATAAATATGGAAAATGAAAATTTCCGATATCGGTCCATATGTACCCGGTCCATATGTAGCCCAAATCAAGTTTTTCATGAAAATGTCGCGTAAGCGAACTTAAACAACTTTTTTTTGCTCAAAAGCAGTTCTGGTAATGAAATAAGATTACATAAATATGGAAAATGAAAATTTCCGATATCGGTCCATATATACCCGAGACATAGCCCAAACCGGGGTTTTCATGAAAATGTCGCGTAAGCGAACTTAAACAACTTTTTTGTGCTCAAAAGCAGTTCTGGTAATGAAATAGGGTCATATAAATATGAAAAATTAAAATTTTCGATGTCGGTCCATATATACCCGAGATATAGCCCAAATCGGGTTTTTCATGAAAATGTCGCGTAAGCAAACTTAAACAACTTTTTTGTGCTCAAAAGCAGTTCTGGTAATGAAATAGGGTCATATAAATATGAAAAATAAAAATTTTCGATATCGAGCCATATATACCCGAGATATAGCCTAGACCGGGGTTTTCATGAAAATGCCGCGTAAGCGAACTCAAACAACTTTTTTGTGCTCAAAAGCAGTTCTGGTAATGAAATTAGGTTACATAAATATGAAAAATGAAAATTTCCGATATCGGTCCATATATACCCGAGATATAGCCCAAATCGGGTTTTTCATGAAAATGTCGCGTAAGCGAACTTAAGCAACTTTTTTGTGCTCAAAAGCAGTTCTGGTAATGAAATTAGGTTACATAAATATGAAAAATGAAAATTTTCGATGTCGGTCCATATATACCCGAGATATAGCCCAAATCGGGTTTTTCATGAAAATGTCGCGTAAGCGAACTCAAACAACTTTTTTGTGCTCAAAAGCAGTTCTGGTAATGAAATTAGGTTACATAAATATGGAAAATGAAAATTTCCGATATCGGTCCATATGTACCCGAGATATAGCCCAAATCGGGTTTTTCATGAAAATGTCGCGTAAGCGATCTTAAGCAATTTTTTTTTTGCTCAAAAGCAGTTCTGATAATGAAATAAGATTACATAAATATGGAAAATGAAAATTTCCGATATCGGTCCATATATACCCGAGATATAGCCCAAATCGGGTTTTTCATGAAAATGTCGCGTAAGCGAACTTAAACAACTTTTTTGTGCTCAAAAGCAGTTCTGGTAATGGAATAGGGTCATATAAATATGAAAAATGAAAATTTTCGATATCGGTCCATATATACCCGAGATATAGCCTAGACCAGGGTTTTCATAAAAATGCCGCGTAAGCGAACTTAACAGCTTTTTTGTGCTCAAAAGCAGTTCTGGTAATGAAATTAGGTTACATAAATATGAAAAATGAAAATTTTCGATGTCGGTCCATATATACCCGAGATATAGCCCAAATCGGGTTTTTCATGAAAATGTCGCGTAAGCGAACTTAAACAAATTTTTTGTGCTCAAAAGCAGTTCTGGTAATGGAATAAGGTCATATAAATATGAAAAATGAAAATTTTCGATATCGGTCCATATATACCCGAGATATCGCCTAGACCGGGGTTTTCATGAAAATGCCGCGTAAGCGAACATAAACAACTTTTTTGTGCTCAAAAGCAGTTCTGGTAATGAAATTAGGTTACATAAATATGGAAAATGGAAATTTCCGATATCGGTCCACATATACCCGAGATATAGCCTAGACCAGGGTTTTCATAAAAATGCCGCGTAAGCGAACTTAAATGCTTTTTTGTGCTCAAAAGCAGTTCTGGTAATGAAATTAGGTTACATAAATATGGAAAATGAAAATTTCCGATATCGGTCCATATGTACTCGAGATATAGCCCAAATCGGGTTTTTCATGAAAATGTCGCGTAAGCGATCTTAAGCAATTTTTTTTTTGCTCAAAAGCAGTTCTGATAATGAAATAAGATTACATAAATATGGAAAATGAAAATTTCCGATATCGGTCCATATATACCCGAGATATAGCCCAAATCGGGTTTTTCATGAATATGTCGCGTAAGCGAACTTAAACAACTTTTCTTTGCTCAAAAGCAGTTCTGGTAATGAAATTAGGTTACATAAATATGAAAAATGAAAATTTCCGATATCGGTCCATATATACCCGAGATATAGCCCAAACCGTGTTTTTCATGAAAATACCGCGTAAGCGAACTTAAACGATTTTTTCGCCTTAAAGCAGTTCTGGTAATAAAATAAGGTGATATAAATATGGAAAATGAAAGTTTTCGATATCGGTCCATATATACCCGAGATATAGCCTAAACCGGGTTTTTCATGAATACGCGGCGTAAGCGAACTAAAACAACTTTTTTTGCTTAAAAGCAGTTCTAATAGCAAAATAAGGTTATATAGGTATGGAAAATGAAAATTTCCGATATCGGTCCATATATACCCAAGATATAGCCTAAACTGCGGTTTTAATGAAAATGTCGCGTAAGTGAACTTAAACATCTTTTTTTGCTTAAAAACAGTTCTGGTAATGAAATAGGGTCATATAAATATGGAAAAAGAAAATATCCGATATCGGTCCATATATACTCGAGATATAGCCTGAACCGATTTTTCCAATAACATTTTTTTTTTTTTTTTGCTGAAAAGCAGTTCTTGTTATGAAAGAAGGTTACGAAAATAGAGAAAATTAAAATTTCTGATATCGGTCCATATATACCCGAGATATAGCCTAAATCGGGTTTTTCATGAAAATATCGCGTAAGCGAACTTAAACAATTTGTTGTGCTCAAAAGCAGTTCTGGTAATGATATAAGGTTATATAAATATGGAAAATTAAAATTTTCGATATCGGTCTATATATAGCCGAGATATAGCCTAAACCGATTTTTCCATTAAAAAAAATTTTTTTTTTTGCTGAAAAGCAATTCTCGTTATAAAAGAAGGTTACTAAAATACAGAAAATAGAAAATTCCGATATCGGTTCATATATAACCGAGCATATTTAGGTCACATTTTTAATATACTATACATATTCGTGACTATCGTGAAGGGTATTTTAGATTTATTCGTGACTATCGTGAAGGGTATTTTAGATTCGGCCCAGCCGAATATACTACACTCTTACTTGTTAAATCACAATCTGCGAAAATCAAACATTTCATTACTTTTGCGATACATACATTCCAATTATAAATATTCTCATGGAATTTGTTATACCCTTCACAAAAATGTAAAGGGTATATATAAGTTTGTGATTCCGTTTGTAATTTCTACATATTTTTTTTTGCAACCCTATAAAGTATATATATTCTGAATCAGAATTAATGGAAAAGTCGATTAAGCGATGTCCGTCTGTCCGCCGTTGAAATATCGTTTCTGAGAAAACCATTAGACTTGGAAACGTTTGTCTTTCACCATTCTTTTGCCCCATCGATTCATGGGTTTGCTATTGAAATTCACAAATATCGGTTCACATATAGCTAAGATATATCCAAAATTCCGAAAAAAGCCATTTTTTTTTTTTTTGAAATTTTGTATGGAAATTTTTGGAAAAAATTTTTTTTTGTTTTGCTTCAAACTTCACACACTCATTAAGCGTGGTGACTAAAACGTAACAGACTTTTTTTTCAGATATCGGTCCATATGTACCCGGTCCATATGTAGCCCAAATCGGATTTTTCACGAAAATGTCGCGTAAGCGTACTGAAACAACTTTTTTGTGCTTAAAAGCAGTTCTGGTAATGAGATAAGGTTATATAAATATGGAAAATGAAAATTTCCGATATCGGTCCATATATACCCGAGATATAGCCTAAACCGGCTTTTTTCATGAAAATATCGCGTAAGCGAACTAAAACAACTTTTTTGTGCTCAAAAGCAGTTCTTGTAATGAAATAAGATTACATAAATATGGAAAATGAAAATTTCCGATATCGGTCCATATGTACCCGGTCCATATGTAGCCCAAATCAAGTTTTTCATGAAAATGTCGCGTAAGCGAACTTAAACAACTTTTTTTTGCTCAAAAGCAGTTCTGGTAATGAAATAAGATTACATAAATATGGAAAATGAAAATTTCCGATATCGGTCCATATATACCCGAGACATAGCCCAAACCGGGGTTTTCATGAAAATGTCGCGTAAGCGAACTTAAACAACTTTTTTGTGCTCAAAAGCAGTTCTGGTAATGAAATAGGGTCATATAAATATGAAAAATTAAAATTTTCGATGTCGGTCCATATATACCCGAGATATAGCCCAAATCGGGTTTTTCATGAAAATGTCGCGTAAGCAAACTTAAACAACTTTTTTGTGCTCAAAAGCAGTTCTGGTAATGAAATAGGGTCATATAAATATGAAAAATAAAAATTTTCGATATCGAGCCATATATACCCGAGATATAGCCTAGACCGGGGTTTTCATGAAAATGCCGCGTAAGCGAACTCAAACAACTTTTTTGTGCTCAAAAGCAGTTCTGGTAATGAAATTAGGTTACATAAATATGAAAAATGAAAATTTCCGATATCGGTCCATATATACCCGAGATATAGCCCAAATCGGGTTTTTCATGAAAATGTCGCGTAAGCGAACTTAAGCAACTTTTTTGTGCTCAAAAGCAGTTCTGGTAATGAAATTAGGTTACATAAATATGAAAAATGAAAATTTTCGATGTCGGTCCATATATACCCGAGATATAGCCCAAATCGGGTTTTTCATGAAAATGTCGCGTAAGCGAACTTAAACAACTTTTTTGTGCTCAAAAGCAGTTCTGGTAATGGAATAGGGTCATATAAATATGAAAAATGAAAATTTTCGATATCGGTCCATATATACCCGAGATATAGCCTAGACCAGGGTTTTCATAAAAATGCCGCGTAAGCGAACTTAACAGCTTTTTTGTGCTCAAAAGCAGTTCTGGTAATGAAATTAGGTTACATAAATATGAAAAATGAAAATTTTCGATGTCGGTCCATATATACCCGAGATATAGCCCAAATCGGGTTTTTCATGAAAATGTCGCGTAAGCGAACTTAAACAAATTTTTTGTGCTCAAAAGCAGTTCTGGTAATGGAATAAGGTCATATAAATATGAAAAATGAAAATTTTCGATATCGGTCCATATATACCCGAGATATCGCCTAGACCGGGGTTTTCATGAAAATGCCGCGTAAGCGAACATAAACAACTTTTTTGTGCTCAAAAGCAGTTCTGGTAATGAAATTAGGTTACATAAATATGGAAAATGGAAATTTCCGATATCGGTCCACATATACCCGAGATATAGCCTAGACCAGGGTTTTCATAAAAATGCCGCGTAAGCGAACTTAAATGCTTTTTTGTGCTCAAAAGCAGTTCTGGTAATGAAATTAGGTTACATAAATATGGAAAATGAAAATTTCCGATATCGGTCCATATGTACCCGAGATATAGCCCAAATCGGGTTTTTCATGAAAATGTCGCGTAAGCGATCTTAAGCAATTTTTTTTTTGCTCAAAAGCAGTTCTGATAATGAAATAAGATTACATAAATATGGAAAATGAAAATTTCCGATATCGGTCCATATATACCCGAGATATAGCCCAAATCGGGTTTTTCATGAATATGTCGCGTAAGCGAACTTAAACAACTTTTCTTTGCTCAAAAGCAGTTCTGGTAATGAAATTAGGTTACATAAATATGAAAAATGAAAATTTCCGATATCGGTCCATATATACCCGAGATATAGCCCAAACCGTGTTTTTCATGAAAATACCGCGTAAGCGAACTTAAACGATTTTTTCGCCTTAAAGCAGTTCTGGTAATAAAATAAGGTGATATAAATATGGAAAATGAAAGTTTTCGATATCGGTCCATATATACCCGAGATATAGCCTAAACCGGGTTTTTCATGAATACGCGGCGTAAGCGAACTAAAACAACTTTTTTTGCTTAAAAGCAGTTCTAATAGCAAAATAAGGTTATATAGGTATGGAAAATGAAAATTTCCGATATCGGTCCATATATACCCAAGATATAGCCTAAACTGCGGTTTTAATGAAAATGTCGCGTAAGTGAACTTAAACATCTTTTTTTTGCTTAAAAACAGTTCTGGTAATGAAATAGGGTCATATAAATATGGAAAAAGAAAATATCCGATATCGGTCCATATATACTCGAGATATAGCCTGAACCGATTTTTCCAATAACATTTTTTTTTTTTTTTTTGCTGAAAAGCAGTTCTTGTTATGAAAGAAGGTTACGAAAATAGAGAAAATTAAAATTTCTGATATCGGTCCATATATACCCGAGATATAGCCTAAATCGGGTTTTTCATGAAAATATCGCGTAAGCGAACTTAAACAATTTGTTGTGCTCAAAAGCAGTTCTGGTAATGATATAAGGTTATATAAATATGGAAAATTAAAATTTTCGATATCGGTCTATATATAGCCGAGATATAGCCTAAACCGATTTTTCCATTAAAAAAAATTTTTTTTTTTGCTGAAAAGCAATTCTCGTTATAAAAGAAGGTTACTAAAATACAGAAAATAGAAAATTCCGATATCGGTTCATATATAACCGAGCATATTTAGGTCACATTTTTAATATACTATACATATTCGTGACTATCGTGAAGGGTATTTTAGATTTATTCGTGACTATCGTGAAGGGTATTTTAGATTCGGCCCAGCCGAATATACTACACTCTTACTTGTTAAATCACAATCTGCGAAAATCAAACATTTCATTACTTTTGCGATACATACATTCCAATTATAAATATTCTCATGGAATTTGTTATACCCTTCACAAAAATGTAAAGGGTATATATAAGTTTGTGATTCCGTTTGTAATTTCTACATATTTTTTTTTGCAACCCTATAAAGTATATATATTCTGAATCAGAATTAATGGAAAAGTCGATTAAGCGATGTCCGTCTGTCCGCCGTTGAAATATCGTTTCTGAGAAAACCATTAGACTTGGAAACGTTTGTCTTTCACCATTCTTTTGCCCCATCGATTCATGGGTTTGCTATTGAAATTCACAAATATCGGTTCACATATAGCTAAGATATATCCAAAATTCCGAAAAAAGCCATTTTTTTTTTTTTTGAAATTTTGTATGGAAATTTTTGGAAAAAATTTTTTTTTGTTTTGCTTCAAACTTCACACACTCATTAAGCGTGGTGACTAAAACGTAACAGACTTTTTTTTCAGATATCGGTCCATATGTACCCGGTCCATATGTAGCCCAAATCGGATTTTTCACGAAAATGTCGCGTAAGCGTACTGAAACAACTTTTTTGTGCTTAAAAGCAGTTCTGGTAATGAGATAAGGTTATATAAATATGGAAAATGAAAATTTCCGATATCGGTCCATATATACCCGAGATATAGCCTAAACCGGCTTTTTTCATGAAAATATCGCGTAAGCGAACTAAAACAACTTTTTTGTGCTCAAAAGCAGTTCTTGTAATGAAATAAGATTACATAAATATGGAAAATGAAAATTTCCGATATCGGTCCATATATACCCGAGATATAGCCTACACCGAGTTTTTCATTAAAATGTCATGTACGCGAACTTAAACAACTTTTTTTTGCTCAAAAGCAGTTTTGGTAATGAAATAAGGTTATTTAAATACGGAAAATGAAAATTTCTGATATCGGTCCATATATACCCCAGACATAGCTTAGAACGAGTTTTTAATGAAAATGAAAATTTCCTATAGCGGTCCATATATACCCGAGATATAGTGTGAACCGATTTTTCCATTAGCATTTTTTTTTTTTTTCTGAAAAGCAATTCTCGTTATAAAAGAAGGTTACTAAAATACAGAAAATATAAAATTCCGATATCGGTTCATATATAACCGAGCATATTTACGTCACATTTTTAAATATACTATACATATACGTGACTATCGTGAAGGGTATTTTAGATTCGGCCCAGCCGAATATACTACACTCTTACTTGTTTTTAACATAAAGTAATTTTTTAAATGCAAATTAAAGAGAAAAGCGCAGTTTTTGTTAACTTGACAGAAGGAATTGTAGATTTTATCTCCTTTTAGTGTTTTCAGTGAATGGGCAAAAGGAACAAATTAAAAACATTCAGCCCAACTATTTATTAGTAAATAAAAATTCCGTAGGAATTTTATCACTCTTCCCTTTCCTCCAATTATGAACAAAATTTAAGTATGAGGTTTTTTATTTTTTTCTTCTCTCCGTTCGTTTAAAACACTAATCAATTCTTACGGACAAAAATTGTGCTTTTTTCTTCGATTTGTATTGAAAAAAGTACTTTATATGAAAAATAAATTCCGTGAGGAATAAATTCCGAGAGAAATAAATTCCGTGATTATATTTCATTTTTCTTCATAATTGGAGGAAAGAGAAAACTGAAAAAAATCTTACGGAATTTTGTAATTGGGCTGATAGTTTTAGGCTTTCGATGACAATATATAAACTAGAAGGTCATTCGCACTAAATTTGAAAGCTTTCGCTTTAACCGTTCTCAAGATATACAAAAATTTGTACCATGCCCACTTTCCCAACCCCACAACATTTTGTCTGATCATTTTTATCGAGCATCATGCCATTCGTACACATTTAGAAACTGTGGCATTGACCGTTCTCAAGATATACAAAAATCAATATTACTTTGTATGGATGGAGTTCGGTTGAAGCTTGAGATTGGAATATCGAAGATCTTAACAGCAATTAAAGTAGTAAGGAAAGGATCATAGTGATAGCTGGTGATTTCAGACAACTTATATCGGTTATCGCTAGAGGCACACAAGAAACGAAATAAATGCATGCTTGAAAGTGTCTTCGCTATGAATACATATAAAAAAATATTCCCTCACCACAAACCTCATGCAACTGCACTGTGATGCATAATCGGGCCTTTATGCGGCTGCTATTCTACAAATCGGAGAAGATTGTATCCAAAGATATATGATTATTTTGAAAATTGAATTCTGTAATATTGTCAAAGACTCGGATAGTTTAAAGGCAATATTTATTTCGACCTCCGACTAATAAAATTATGGGACAAATATTGTGACATATCGCTAGCGAGGATGTCGAATTTCGTGGATACTACGGAAGTGACAAATAATAAAAGCTTTTTCTTTTAGTTTGAGTTTCGTGTCGAAACAGGCTACTGAAAGTACATGTTCTCCGCAGACAAAGTCGCGGGTAAAAGCGAGTACAATATAAATGCTATAGCTTAATAAAAAAAAGCTATAGCTTAAAAGCGTATAATAAATTCAATTTATTAAAGGGGGTTTAAATGCTGGCTAGATATAGCGAAAAAATAGGCGAGACTTCGAACATAGAAAGTCGTTGTTAAAATCGACGTGCTATTTCA
Source organism: Thecocarcelia acutangulata (assembly GCA_914767995.1). NCBI lineage: Eukaryota > Metazoa > Arthropoda > Insecta > Diptera > Tachinidae > Thecocarcelia > Thecocarcelia acutangulata. The sequence continues at coordinate 113,682,752 of OU612094.1, forward strand.
CAGAAAAGCGTATATAGTAGGTTTGGGTTTGGGAATATTTAGAAAAGTTAAACTGTGTACCTTTTTACAACCAATATACAACCACCGTCTTTCCCTTTTTACTCGCCCTTATTCCAAGAGTCGTAATCGTCGGCATATACGAGTATCTGCTTGTTTAACCGTTTCGACAACTATGTAACTTTGTTAAAAATGTTAATTTTTTTCTCTTAGGCATTTAGCATATTAAATATTTGTAAAAAAAGAATAATTTTGTTAAAAGCGAGTAATTAAAGAAACAATTGTTATATCGAATTGCTGTGGTGACGATTAGGACTGTTGGAAAAAGGGGACTATTTTTACTTTTCTCCAAAACCTTACTATCGATCCCATATTTTCTTATATAACACGCACATCGAAACACTTTTAAACGCTTCTAGACCAAATAAGACAAATAAATTAAAACCATTGAACAGCTAAGTATCTATGAAGTACATTAATCAACTTAACATTGGCCAAAAATCTTTTTTCTATTTCTATTTCCTCCCTCTCCTTCAACTTCAACCAAATATATATAAATGTAAAAACAAAAAATAAATTAAACAACAAACATTAGGTCTTTGAACGTGGATTGGAAGCAATACCTTTGTCGGTAGATCTGTGGATACATTATTTAAGTCACGTCAAATCAAATCATAATGACGACGAAGAGTATATACGTTCACAATTTGAACGTGCTGTTGAGTCATGTGGCTTAGAATTTCGGTCGGATAAATTGTGGGATGCTTATTTGAAATGGGAAAATGAAGGAAAACGCTATCAGAACATGGTGAAAATATATGATCGTTTAATTGCCATTCCTACACAGGGTTACAGTGGACATTTTGATAAGTAAGTAGTTTTATAATTTTCATGCTATAATCATTCAAAGAGAAAAAAAAAACTAAAGAAATAATGGAAAAATCTTATTAATAATATTTAAAAAATAAATATTTTTGTAGTTTCCAAGATTTAATAAACCAACACTCCATAACCAGCACTATAACACCAGAGGAAATCAAAAAACTCAGACGGGAGATAAGAGACTCTAATTCCTCGTCGAAATCATCCTCATCACGAGCAAAGTCTCGTCGTGCAAGTTCAAAAGATAAAGATTCTGAAACTAATGAAAAAGAAAAAGATCACGAAAGTAACAAAGAAAAAGATAAAAACAAAGAAAAGTCGGATAAAGCGACTAATGAAGAAACATCTGACAAAACTGATTGTGACGTTGAACCAATGGTGGTTGACATGGTATCTGAGGAAGAAGTAAGTACAGAAAAATCTTCGGAAGATGTTGAAGATTTAACAAATCTTACAGAAGACGAAATTGCTTCAATTAAAGATAAAGTCATATCATCAAGACGTAAGGTACACAAATCTACTGTATCAGCTATCACAGCTCGCTGGACATTTGAAGAAGGCATTAAGAGACCATATTTCCATGTCAAACCATTAGAAAGATGTCAACTTAAAAATTGGAAAGATTATTTAGACTTTGAAATTGAGAAAGGTGATCGTCAACGAATTTTAGTGTTATTTGAAAGGTGTTTAATAGCCTGTGCTTTGTACGACGAATTTTGGCTAAAAATGATACGTTATCTGGAAACTATAATTGATCAACCTGGTGTGCCAGCAATAACAAGCGATGTTTACCGACGGGCCTGTGAAATCCACCATCCCGATAAACCCAGTTTGCATCTGATGTGGGCTGCTTTCGAAGAATGCCAAAATAATTTTGACCGGGCTGCGGAAATCTTACTGAACCTGGAAAAAAGGGTACCTAACTTATTACAAGTAGCCTACAGACGTATTAACGTAGAACGACGTCGTGGTGATTATGATAAAAGTAAAAGTTTATATGAACATTATATAAATACAGCAAAAAATAAAAATATAGCTGGCAGTTTGGCCATTAAATATGCTAGATTTTTAAATAAAATTTGTCATGATTTAGAGGGCGGATTAAAAGTTCTTCGACAAGCTCTTGAAAAGGACAGTGCTAATACACGTGTAGCGTTGCAAATGATCGACTTAGCTTTGCAAAGGCCTTCGGTGGATGAAGATGAAATAGTCTTGATAATGGATAAATTTATGGCCAGAGAAAATATAGAACCCGAACAAAAAGTCTTATTTGCTCAACGTAAAGTTGAGTTTTTAGAAGATTTTGGCAGTTCAGCAAAAGGATTACAGGATGCACAAAGATCTTTGCAATTAGCCTTAAACAAAGCTAATGAAGCCAAAAAGAAGCAGTAAGTTTTTTTTTATTTTCTAATTTTTCGGCAAAATCTTTATACAAAACGGAATATTCTCAGGAATTTACCTTAAAAGCTCGCCAAAAAATGCAAATAGCATGGTCTTTAATTAAAACCATTCTGTGCAATGTAGTGAGTGACGTTAATAACTGTTTTTAATTGAGCTGGAAGTAATTCATTTTATTATTTATTTTCTGATATTTCGAATACTTATTTGTGTAACATTTTAAATAATAAAAATCGAAAAATTTGTATCACGAAACTTTGGAAATGTTACCTATATAATTTTTCAATCTCTATATTTTTATTTAGTGCATACAATTTGCGATGTACCTGTATATAATGCGATGAATGTCGTATATAATAAATTTTAGTAATATGCTTGGGCCGTGAATGCTTATTGGATTACTAATAAAAATAAGAAAAATAATTAACATGCTAAAGACATTGATGCATATTAGCTGCGGAATAGAAATTATTAAAAAAATTTTTTACATTAAGTCAATAAATATAGCCGTTTTCTGTGTATGATTCTAGCTTTCTAAATGTATAGTAAGCTGAGCTGTCTCCAGCTTTCTTTTTTAATCTTCTAAGAAATAACATTTTCAAGTTTTACGGTTAAATATTAAAAGTTAAACTTTTACAATTTCCACTTGTCTTTTAAAATAAAAGAAAGCAAAGCATGTTTTTCCTCACGTGGAGTATGGCTTTGCATATCCGGTGTGTAATTTTTGTTCTTTTTCACTACATAGCAGACTAAACATATTCTTCGGAATTTTTAAATGCAACAAACTTTATTTTTCTTCTTCGAGAAGAAAACGTGATACCTCGAAAATATTTTTTTTTTGTGTGCACCTTGTCAAATAATAGCAATTTTAAGAAGATATCCAAAGGAAAACTAAATTTTAAATAAAAATTTGGTGATACATAGTTAAATTTTTTTTTTTTTTAAAGAAGAGTTAGAATCGATATAATATTAGTTTTTAGTTTTCTGGCCCTTGTAAATTATCAACCTCTTCTAGAGCTGTTACAACAAAATATTCATTCTTGTGAAACCATCTATGATAAACAAAATCTAACCAGTTAGTTTATCAGTATGACAGCGTAAAAATTTAGAATTGACGTAAATTCTTTTTTTATATTTAAATTTTCAAATATTAAATTCCTGCCTGTGAAGTTCATTTGAATTATATATTTTTTTAATTTGATGTATGTATGTGTTACGACTTAGTCCGGTTAAATTTATATATTATTTTATGTATTAAATTATTGCTTTATTTTCAGTGAAAGTAGTCCTAGCCGTAAATCTGGTCATAAGGAAGCTGCATCAGTATCCGCTTCTACACAATCGGTTTATAACAATGGGTCCTCGTCGGGTGCCACGAGCTATAATTATGGCTCCGGGAATTCAGCATATTACGCTCAGCAAAATAGTGGAGGCTCATATCCACAACAACAGCAATCTTATGATAGTTACTATAACCACTGGCAGTACAATACTGGTTATAGTGGCTATGGACAATGGAGTGGTTATAGCAACTACTATTAAAACATGCAACAAAACAAATTTTATTATTTTAGCAGACAAAAACACATTTTTTATTTACTCTTTAAATAATTATTAAATAATTATGTATTTACTTTTTTAAGTGTTTTCATTAAGTTATAAGATTTCAACTTCTTTAGTTGTTGAGTTGTTACAAGGTTATCGACATAAATACATATGTATATATACATATGTATATGTACATGTGTATATATGTATATATAGAAATGTATAATTTTGCCTAAAAACACTGAACAAACTATTGTTATAGTTTAAGGACCTCTTACGTAATATGAAATTGATTACACTCTTCGCACTTTCTGTGTCTGGTTCTTTCTCATTTACCGTTACACGACCATGATCTGACACTCGTATTTTCCAGTTATGACTTACATTAACAAGTGCAGTGCTCTGTAAATCGCATTATCTATAGTGAGTTTAAATTGCTAGGACATGTTAAGTAACTGAATATATATTTATTTGTTAACTAAGCGTACTTTTTTCCTCAGCAGTTGTTTGAGTCGACTGTGTTTGATGAACGTGTTTTCAAACATTAAAATCCGTAAACTTTTGGGCATGCAAAAGTAATTTAAACAAATTTCACTATCTTTTTGATTTCATAACTATGCAAGTGTTGGAACATGTTATGTTAACCGAGAAATGAAGTTGTTTTTCTTTTTTAGTTTCTAATTTTGGAGTTTTTTTTTCTGAGTATTGTGAACACTTATTAAAATAAAGAATAAAAATACATACTAAAAAGCATTAAAAAAATTGTTTTTGATAGTATATATTATTGTTGTTTTAGTGGGAAATAATGAAAAAACAATTTAAAACCTTTACAAATGATGTATTTGGTATGAAAATATGAATAAACTGTGGTTTATTATTATTATTGGATGGGATATGACTCTCATCTCGGATGTGACCACTTGCGAGCAGTGTTGATCTATTGTGCGTCCCTTGCTCCATTACGGGTTGAGTACGTAAAGAAAACGGCAGCTCCTTCGTTAGGAGTGATATTAAGTCACATTCACTTAATATATGTGCTTGTAGCAGCCTATATCTCCTGTGTCCCAATGTTCCACAGTGCGTGAACAAGTGCTCCTGTGCAGGTGCTTAAGGCAGATATAATGACCTGTAAATGCACCTGTCAGTGTTCTGAGGCTTTTCCTGTTCAGTTGTAAAGCACACTCGGCCCTCTGTAAAGTTTAGAAATTTCATGGAATGTTCAAGACCAGCTGTCTCGTTCCAATGTTGCTCAACAATGGATTCCATCCATCTCTTCATCTCTTCATTAAGGGGAACCTTATTGAAGCAAAAAATTCGTTTTCTGTCCTCTGTGTCAAAATTCATCTGTACCTAAACGATTCTTTATCGACAAGGCAAGTTTTTGTTTTTCCGCTGCGATGTACCAGCTGCGAAAAATTTCAATCGTGGAAAGAATGTTGGTATTTTACCAATCACCACAAACTACTTTGGACGAACTTTGGATGCGAATTCTCTACGATTAGGTTGATGTTTAATGTGAGCGCAAGATGTTAAAAAGTGTACAATGTTTCATATTTTTGATTGTATTTGTATGGGAATATTACTAAACAGTAAATATAGAGAACAAGAGAGCAAACAATGCAAAAATCATTGCACCTCATTTGAGTGGACAGTTTTATCAAGTGTGCAATAAATATGTTGTGCACTTCATATTGTTCAATAGTTCATTTTACTTACACTTTTTTTGAGAGCAAAATCTTTTATTTTTTAGAGAAAAATTTAAATTAGATTCTTGTTATTCATCAATAAAAGTAAAATATTCAAGCTACTACAGTTTCTGGAATGAGAACAAATGAAATAAAAATTTAAGGATAATAAAAAATAAAAATTATAAATAGCTTGTTTCCTATGTTTCCCAGCTATCTATATGTCGACATTTCATAGGAACTACCCTAAAGGTGTAAAGAAATGTTAGAGAGTTGAATAAATGAAAAGGCTTGTTTTTTGTGTTTTGACAGATATTAGTAAAGCATTTTTCTTTTAAATTCTCAGCAATTTATTTATATTGCTGGGATATAAAGTTGAATGTTTGAGAATATCTTTCAAAAATTTCCAAAGTCTACTGATGATTAGGGTAGTTCCTATGAAATGTCGACATATAGATAGCTGGGAAACATAGGAAACAAGCTATTTATAATTTTTATTGGTATAAATGGTAGAAGCTAAAAATAGCGAATAAAAAACTTAATTGTTTGATAATAAAAAATATTATATAAATATTTTAGCAAATTTTGCATGATACCACACTAGCAATAATGTTTGCGTGAGCGTCTTGTATTTTGTTAAATATTTCCCAAATCTTTTTTCCGTAAACTTAACTACGGTAAGCTCTCCAGTACTAATTTTGTCTTTGCTGATCTACGGGTTGCAACTCCATACTAACAATTGTTGGTTCCTATTAGAGTTAAAAATTAATTTTGACCTCTATAGGAACCAACAACTGCTAATATGGAGTTGCAACCTGTAGATTAGCATAGACGGGATCAATACATACACAATATGTACATTAATTACATACTTCTATCTCCATAATGAAATTAAAATATACATGTACTTTCTAGAGATTAAATTATTTCTATTTCAACCACTCCAACGATGGAATTAATATAAAATAATGCAAATACAAAGTACAAACCGTTGCTTTTATTAACATCATACATTTACATACATGTTGTCTCCTAGGTATAACAGTATTTCATATCATGAGACACTATTGAAACATAAAATTCAGTACTGAGATTTTATTTAAAACAACAATAAATATTGCATTGGTTAGAAGACGAATAAATGCTATTGTATGTTTTTTATTTAAGAGAACAGTAATATTTGTGTACTCATGAAATCAAGTGCAAAAAAAATTGAACAATTCACCATTGAACATTATGAAGTGAGTCCAACAAGACGTTTTATGCTCACGTTTAGTAGATATTCCAAAGGAAGTTATTCGTAAATTGATAGAAAGTGTCTCAAAACGTATAGAAAATATTTTACGCAACAAAGGCTATTGTACTAAATATTACCATTCCGAAAGTTTTCAAATGGATCAAATTCGAGTACATGCGAGTTGTTTCGTTTAAATTTATTTTTCTCTAAGAGTTCAATAGTTTCTATTTTAGTTGTTAATCTACTTCTTTAAGTACTAAAACATAAAATAAATTAGGAAAGAAAAAATGGATTTAATTCACTATTTAAATTTTTATGGAGTAAAAAGTGCACAATATACAAACAAGTACTATTTTTTCAAAAATTTCCATTCAATATTGCAAAAAGAAATCCCTTTTCTCGGAATTGTTGATATACAGTATCGGACAAAACCTAATTTTTTTAAGAAAATAAAGTTATTCAATTTTTTTTTTTATATTTTTATTTATATCTTTATTATTGAAAAACACAAGCTTAAGGAATTCAGAATTTACATTGTATATGCACATACACATACATACATTAGAGAAAAGTAAGGAATTGCCGAGGACCGGCAATTCTTTTTTCCTTTTTATTCCCCTCACCGAAAGCTTCTATAAAGTCAAGAATTGCCCAAGTAAAGTTGCTGTGTGTGACCAGGCACTTAGGAAGATAAGATAAATTAAGATTTGGTTACTTACTGTTAGCTCAATTAATTGCGGGTGGAATAAATAAATAGATATATGTACGTTAAAGAAATTTGATTTATCAACCAATATATGTTTCCGTTATTTAAGTAACTTTATAAAAAAATTAAGGCTTATACATTAGTTTGTGTTACCTACTTTAACTTCTATCTCTACAAAAAGTTATTTAAAACTCATTTCCAATAAATCTTGGAAACCCACCACCCATCCACTAGAAAAACGCGAAACTGCACAACACAGAGTCATGACTCAAAGAAATTATATACAAATTTACGTCAAAATCAGTATATTAGTTTTTGAGTTTAGCGCTTATGTATTAACATTTTTATATATGTATGGTACATACAATATCGGACAAAACCTAAGCACCCCCTCAGCCCATTTTTTTTAAATGATAATTTTTTTCAGAAAATAATGTCATTAAAAATTTTTTTTTTATATTTTTATTTATTTATATCCTTATTATTGAAAAACACAAGCTTAAGGAATTGAGAATTTAGTAAAAAAAAAGTTAGAATTCAACAATCATTTTATGTCACAAGTATAAGCGGACAAAACTAAAGCACCCCCTAATATTGTGTGTGGAAATTTTACTATGCTACTGCGACATTACTGTATTAGGTAACGGTACCCTCCAAAAATGCAGCAGCTACTAATTTACAATGTTAAGAAGAATTAAAAGGACAATCCAAAATGATCCTGCAGCATCTTCCAGTTACATACGAAACCGCTTAGATTTAAATATTAGCGAAAGAACGATTTGCAGAAGAGCAGTAGAGGCCGGACTATTCAGTCGATGACCAGCAAAAAAACCTTTTATATTGTCAAAAAAATAAAAAGCCCGACTTGAATTCGCCAAGGCCCATCTCGACTGGAGTGTCCAAAAATGGAGGACTGTTCTGTTTTCTGACGAACTCAAGTTTAATTTAAAGAATTCAGATGGCATAAGGCGTGTACGCAGACCAAATGGGAAACGGTTGAATCCTAAATATTGCAAAGGCACTGTAAAGCACTGAGGCGGCAACATAATGGTCTGGGGTTTCTCTGGGCAAGGGATTGGGCCACTTCATAAGATTGATGGAACTATGGATCGTTTCAAGTATCGTGATATATTAAAGGACATGATGTTGCCTTATGCTGAAGAAGAAATGCCACTTAAATGGACATTCCAGCAATATAACGATCCAAAACACACGTCTAAAGTGGTTAAGGAGTGGTTCCAAAACAATTTGATAGAAGTTCTCCGTTGGCCTGCCCAATCTCCCGATCTTAACCCAATCGAGAATTTGTAGGAGATCGTTAACTTAAAAATCAACCGAGAAAATTGCAAAACCAAAGAAAACTTATTTGAAGCCGCAAAAATAGCCTGGGAAGCTATATCACCTGATGTAATTAATAATTTAATATCCTCTATGCCTAAAAGATGTGCGTGTGTCATCTGGAATAAAGGATTCGCAACGAAATATTGATTTCAATAATTTGTTTGTACTTTAAATTAGCGTGCTTTAGTTTATTTAGTCCGCTTATATTTGCGACTTAGAATGTTTTTTGAATTTTAACTCTTTTTTTTAAATCCACTCTGAATTCTTTAAGTTTGCGTTTTCAATAACAAAAATATAAATAAATAAAAAAAAAATAATAAAAAAAGTTTTATAACTTTGTTTTCTTAAAAAAAATTATCATTTAAAAAAAATTTGCTGAGGTGGTGCTTAGGTTTTGGCCGATACTGTATCTCCGCTATTCGTGAACCGATTTTTCGGTTGAGTAATAGAATGGCGAACAGCGTTGTCAACTTTGAAATTTCAAAACGCACCGAAATGGGCAAAAAAGCGCGTTATTTCTACAAAAACGCACCGAATTTTGAATTTTTTTCTTTCATTTTCAAAAACGTATTTTGTATTATAAAATTACATTTTTATATTAAAAACCCGGTAATGAAACTCCCTTTTAAACGACTACCTATTATTATGCAAACTGAGTCTGATATGACCGCCAGATCAAATTCGTTCAACAGCTAGAACTCTAGTACAACTGTTAGTTTTATTTATATAATGTTACCTTTGCAATAATCATAACGATATTTTATCAAATTTATTATAAAGCATTGTCATTTAATTATATTTGCTGCCGACCTAAATTAGCTGATACGTTTATTGCCTATTATCAGGGACACAAAAATACAGCTGATTACCGCCGTCAAAATTATATTGCAGGAGCATACAATATATTACTCTCGAAAGAATTTACGATTATCGGATCATTAAAAGTTACAGAATCACACTACAAGCCTTCAAATTCAGTCAATGGCAATTCTACCAAACACAGTGTACATTTCACATGTGTTTTCATAAGCGGTGTCTTTAAAAATTTTTTGAAATAAACGAAAATTTGCCAGAATTATAATATATAGAAGATGAAGTTTGTAAAAACTTTATAATATATTTAATAATTTGGTCATTTTTCAATTACCAAAACTGTCACAAAATCAGAGACTGCAATTTTTGACAAACTTGGCTTGATCAGTTAATAGCAAAGCACTCCCTAAAAGTAGCAAATTTTATAAATCGAAATGTTTATTTTTCTTTCCACAGTATGTATAATATACAACAGCAAGATTGTCTTACTTTGTGCATAAAACATAATACGTTTCCACGCAAAATGAAATTTAAAAAACGCACCGAAAATGTAAAAAAAGCGCACCCCGCACCGACTAAGGAATTTTTCGCACAAATAATCGTAAAAAGCACCAAAAACGGTGCGAAATGCACCGAGTTGACAACGCTGATGGTGAAAGAAAAAAGTTTCTAAGTCTAATTATTTTCTCAGAAACGGTATTTCAACGGCTAATTCTGAATATATACACTTTGTAGAGTCGAAAATGGAAATTGTAGAAATTACAAACGGAATTACAAACTTATATATGTATATACAAACTTATATTTAACATTTTTGTGAAGGGCATAAAAATTCGGCAAATTTTTAAAACAACTAAGAAATATTTTTGAAAATGCCCAACTTGTAGTCAAAACTTAAGAAAAAAATTTAAAAATCTCGAATAGATTCTAGGCTATCAATCCGAAGAGTTTTATTTGAGTATTTCTACTCTGAATAACTATTGTTAGGTGTGTTCCACGTAAATAACGAGACAGTCCGAACTAGTCCAAAAGCGTTCCACGTAACATTTTTTGTGCAATTTTGAGAGAAAATGAGAGTAAATTTTTTAATTTCCTGTACAAATTAGCCCGAACTTTTTCTTTGGGTAAGTTCGGACTAGAATTGAATAATCAGCTGTTTTATATTTACATGCATATGAAACTGAAAATGTAATCAGAAAATTTGCAAATTGGAAAAAAGATTTTGTTTAAAAATTATTTAAAAGCAAAATGGAAAGTTCCCTAAACTAGAAATAACGTTGAGAAGTTGTAAACTCAACATGCAATTGTTATTTGGCTTTCCATTTTATAAATATTTACTATAAAAATCTATTGACAATTTTACATTACTTTTAATTTTACAGCTGTTGCCAATAAGGCAAATCTTTTGTTTATATGATGTTATGCGTTTTAGGCATACTTTAATCTATAAAGTAAGCAGCACTAGTATTGCAAGATGTAATGGGTGATTTTATAAGAACTATCGGAAATTAAAAACAAAAAAAAAACACATAAAATTCAGAAAAATGCATTAAATATTTATTTGGATCGATAGTTGGGTCGATATAATTTAATATTTGAAGATTATTTCATGCAAATGTTGGCCGCGGCTGCGCCTCAAATGATCCATCTGCTTAGTCCAATTTTGGCATACTCTTTCCAACATTTCGGCCGGTATCTCACGAATAATGTTGGCAATGTTGGCTTCCAGTGCGTCAATCGAAGCGGGCTTGTCGCTATAGACATTAGCCTTAACATAGCCCCACAAAAAATAGTCTAGAGGCGTTAAATCGCACGATCTGGGCGGCTAATTGACTGGTCCCAAGCGTGAAATAAACTGTTCACCGAACTCGCCTCTCAATTGGTCCACTGTTTCGCGTGCTGTGTGGCATGTGGCACCGTCTCGTTGAAACCACATATCATGCAAGTCAAGCTCTTCCATTTTGGGCAAAAAAAAGTTTGTTATCATCGCACGGTAGCGCTCACCATTCACAGTAACGTTGTGATTCGCATCATCTTTGAAGAAATACGGCCCAATGATGCCGCCAGCCCATAATCCGCACCAAACGGTTGTTTTTTGTGGATGCATTGGTAGCTCTTGCAATGCTTCTGGCTGCTCTTCACTCCAAATACGGCAGTTTTGCTTGTTCACGTATCCATTCAACCAGAAATGAACCTCGTCGCTGAACACAATTCTTCGCCCATTCGCCCATTCACCAAAAATTTGGCGTTGTGGTAGGTCGTTTGGCTTCAATTCTTGCACCAGCTGTATCTTATAAGGCTTCACACTCAAATCATTCCGCAAAATTTTCCACGTAGTGGAGTAACAGAGGCCCAACTGCTGCGAACGGCGCCGAATCGATAATTCACGGTCATCACCAACACTGGCCGATACGGCTGCGATATTTTCTTCAGTTCGCACTCTACGTAAGCGTGTTGGTGGTTTAATGTCCAACAATGTAAATTTGGTGCGAATTTTTTTTACAATAGCCCGAATAGAAGCCTCAGTAGGTCGATTAAACTGACCATAAAATGGAAGAAGCGCGCGATGAACTTTCTTAACAGAGCATGCATTTTGGTAATAAAATTCAATAATTTGCAAGCGTTGTTCGTTTGTAAGACGATTCATGATTAAATTATAGACCAAACTGAAGATGTTTGACAGTGACACAAGATACAAAACGTGCGTGAGCTGTCAAAACTAGTGTTACCAAAAAGATAATAGCAAAAAAATCACTCGTTACAATTGTGGTTTAAAATTTACGATTTTAGAGAGTAAATTGCTTTTTGCTCTCATTAGTCCGAACTAGTCCAAAATCTCGTGGAACACACCTGTTGTGTAAGTTCTTTTGTTCCAATAGTTATAACGGGATTTTTTGAAGAGCACTCGAGATACATAAAAGGCATAAGGTTTAACAATTTAAGAAACTTTTTCGAACCTGCGGAATAGGGATGCCCAAAGAGAAAAACTATTTTAATAAATTTTTTATGAAAAAAGTAAAAAATACGCAAAATACAAGGAATAAATTAATACACCCATGCACATGTTTATTCGTCTTTGAATCATTAACGACTAAATTAATGAGCGTAAGATTGTGTTTGCTTTTGTTTACCACTTAAATATCATGAATGGGCATCGCTACTATAAAATCATCTAGCTTAGGAATCCACGTCAGTGAGTTAACAACGGACAATGAGAAAACTTTTTATATAAATCCTATATACTGCAAAATGATAGCATTTCCTATCGGTAATTGATTTCTTTTAGAACCACTTCTTAACATCTGGCATTAAAAAAACTTTGAATTGAATATGGCTGAAAAATCTTAAATTTGTGTGGATTTTGAAATCAAAGGTAAGTTGTGATATTTATAGAATTATGTTTAATCAAGTAAGACTACTATATTCGGCTGGGTCGAATCTAAAATACCCTTCACGATAGTCACGTAAATACGAGGTCTAATAAAAAAAATAACCGCTATTTTCATATTTCGTGTTACGTATGTTCGATTTGCACAGTATTTTTCTGTTATGTAGGTACACATGTCTGCTATGTACATATGTTGACAATATCAGCCATTTCGGGTTGTCAGTTTGTTTTTGACAGATAAAAAAGGTTATAGTCTTCAATTTTTTACTATTTGAAAAAATGAATCAAAGAAACTATTAAGTTTTGTGTAAAAAATTAAATTAAATTGCGTTTGGCTAGTCTACTATGAGCAGAACACAAGTTCAGTTGTCGTATAACCGGTTTAAGGAATGCCGAGATGTCAATGACGATGCTCGTCCTGGTACCCCGAACACGTCAACAACCGATGCAAACATTGAAGCAGTGAAGAAAATGTTTTTGGATCATCGTCGAGTCACTATCAGAGAGGTTACTGGTGATGTTGGCATATTGTTCGGGTCATTCCAAGCAATTTTTACGGATGTTTTAGGCATGAAACGTGCGGCAGCGAAGATTGTTGCAAAATTGCTAAGTTACAAAAACAACGTCGCGTGGATATCGCTCAGGAGCTGCTGAACGTCGTCAACGACGATCCAGATTTTTTCAAGACGAATCATGGGTGTATGGCTATAACATTGAAAACAGCCCAATCATCCCAATAGAAGCGTCCAGAAGAGCCAAGACCGAAAAAGGCATGTCAAGTTCGGTAAAATGTGAAGGTTTTACTCACTGTTTTCTTCGACTGTAATGGCGTGAATTCTTGCCAAAAGGTGGTACGGTCAATAAGGAATATTACCATGAAGTTATGCACCATTTGTGTGAAGCAATTCGCTCAGAAAAGCACAGAGTTGTGGAACAAATAATCATGGATTTTGCACCATGATAACGCACCAGCTCATACATCGATGCCTGTGCATGAGTTCCACAATCACCGTTTTCATCAGACTTGGGTCCCGCTGACTTTTTCCTCTTCCCAAACCTGAAGACTCCGATGACGGCAAAGCGTTTTGCTACGATTGAGGAGATAAAAGAAAAATCGAAACAGGAGTTGTTGGCGATACCAAAAAGCGCGTTTCGAAGATTAGAAAAAACGCTGGCATAAGTGTATTATATCTGAAAGGGATTACTTTAAAGGGGACAAGATAGTTATTGATTAATAAATAAATACTTTTTGAAAACAATTTAAAATAACGGTTATCAGACCTCGAACACTGTATTTTATTACATATATATACAGCTATGGACATATAAATGGCACATCTTACATAGAGTTCATTCCTATGCTACTATTGGGTAAAAACAATTAACAAGCAACAAGTTTTTAGTTTTTTTCTACGAGTTATTAAGTATATTTATTATTGATAAGAACTAAAATAAAAATTCATTAGTTAAAAAAAATTTTATTATTAAAAGAAAAAAACACCAGTGAAAAAAACTGGACACATAAATGGCACAATATCTAAATATAAGTAAAAAATGATTTTAGTATTGAATTATTTGGGTTTTTGGTATGTAAAAGTATTTTACCATTAATATTTGGTACTGTAACCTTTATTTCCGATGACCGCTTCGCACCTACGATCCATACTTTCCACAAGTTTTTGGCACTTTGCTTTAGGTGTGGCATACCAAGCTTCTTGCGCGGCTGGCCACAAATCGTCCATATTTTTATAATTTTTTTTTCGCGATTTCAACCTTGACTTCGTTCCAAAGGTTTTCTATTGGATTTAAGTCAGGACTCTGGGCTGCCCAATCCAAAACGTCGATCTGCTCTGCACTAAACCAATTTTTTATTAGTTTGGAGGAGTGTTTGGGGTCATTGTCTTGCATGATTTTCCACTTAATTGGCATCGAATCGAAAGCGTATGGTTCCATATAGTTTTTTAAAATGTCTAGGTACTGAAACTTGTCCATTTTCCCATTAATTTTTACAAGAGGACCTACGCCATGCCAAGAAAATGGACCCCATACCATAATGCTACCTCCGCCGTTTTTTACCGTCCTCTGAGTGAACCGATGATTGTATTCTTGTCCTTTAGGACGATTTACAAAGGTTCTGCCATCTGGCCCTATTCTATTTATTTTAGTTTCATCACTCCATAATACGTTTTTCCAAAAACTAATAGGTTTTTCTTTGTGCGTTCTGGCGAAGACTAATCGTTTGGAAATATTCTTTTTTGAGAGGAGTGGCTTTTTTCTGGAAATTCGCCCAAAGAGATTTGCCTCATTTAATCTTCTTCTAACAAGTCTGCTAGATATTTCCGCGCCCAAATATTCGTTAATTTCAGATGCTATCTGTCGTGAGGACTTAAATGGATCAATTTTCGCCATTCTGACAATAGCTCCATCCGTACGCACATTTGTTTTTCGAGGCATTGGCTTCCAACAAAATACATGTACAGCCAGTTTACCAATCTCAACAGCGTGCTTGCGTTCGCAATCTAAGCGAAAGAAAATTGATTTGGATTCGTCTAACTTTTTTCTATGCGAACGATGTGTCAAAACTCAATCAAAATACATAAGAATATGCGAACGAATAGTAGTGAGATAGACAAAGCCAAATTGATTCGAATGTGAGTGACTAGCTTTCTTTCGCATTCATTTTCGTTCGAAATTGGTAAACTGCCTGTTATTGTAATTATGCCACTACCTATTAAAGCTGTCTTGGTTCGGAACAAAAATAAACACAAGGCGAATTCATAACAGGTGAAATTGACAGCGCAGCTGATAACGTTTTTTTTTAGTTCTAGTCTATTTCAAATGTCAATGCAATAGTTAAAAGAAATTTGAAAAATAATTTAAACAAATTTTTTAATTATGTATTCTAGCTTGAGCGCCAGGTATGATCCAGAATGCTCCACAATCCGACTGGCCATTTTCACCTTTCCAAGCTCTATTATCTGAGACTGTAATTATAGCATACTAATACGGTCGGTAATTATAGTAAATAATTAATAATTTCACGAAATAAACGTTTTTCTTGTGAATATTTTTTTGTTATATATTTTTTTGAATTTCTTTTTGTGTTTATATTTTTCTCTTGACATCTGAAAAATATGTTTTTTCGTAGAGTTGTATTTAATGCTCTTGCATTTACGTGGTATGAATTCGCCTTGAATAAACCAATTCAATCTAAAAATGTTCCAAACAAAGTTAACTCTCTTTCGCTCTCCCATAACACTTCACCATTTTTAGAAATTTGTTTAAAAAATAATATTTTTCATTGGATCAGGGCGGCATTTTTTTCAAAAACAAATAAATAAAAAATTAAACCCAGACGTCGACCAAATTGGCTGTTTATTTTCTACACATATCTTACTTGAGGTGAGATGCTGTGCAAACCAAGGCGACTTTATACAGGTGAATGCAAGCGGAAAGGCGAATTCAGTACTATGTATTTTGTTATTGTAAAACATATCGTGAATGTCATAATCTAAATTCGCCTAAGATTGCTCAGCAGAGAAAATATTTTATATAAACGTTAAATATAAGCTTTTATAATTGTTTGTAATTAAAATCACAGATTATATTAGTTTTTCACTTTTAAATTCAAACAAATTTCTTGAAATTGCACTAAATCATGCAAAAAAAACCTTCAGCTTAAAATGGCGTGAAAAAGTTTGTAAACAAAAGAAACAAAATTTGACAGTCTCATTGGAAAAAACGCGAGAAGCAAAAAATAATCACCTGTGCTGTTAAGTTCACCTTGTAATGAATTCGCCTTGGTGCAAACAAAATGTAATAATACGTTAGATTTTTTGACAGTCGAAGCAACTATCACTAGATTAGGTTTTCTCTCAAAATCCAATCAAAATCTTAAGACTTGTATGATAGTCTGAAACGCCCTTAAGTAATAAATACTTGATTCTTTAAAATTTTCTAAATTTTTTTAGATACTGGTCACGCTATTTTATATGTATAGTTTTCATGTTTACCGCTGATCAAAATTTTGGCGCAGTGCTGTGTTCCACAGCTCCCTCTCCAACAGCAGCAACTCCATATTAAATCTTCATTCTCTAAGCAACTTTTTAATATATTGCTCTCTTCTTGAAGAGAAAAACATTACGCACAAATCTGAGCCAACAACCCATTGAAATGAACTTTTGTTGAAGAGCATGAAAATAAGAAGATTACATATAAAAGGCGGTATTAGACAGGTGTATAATTACGTATTAATGTATCCTAAAATAGTTTAGGCGGTCAGGTGCAAGTCTTGGGAATCAACGCAGTACACGCTATGCCGTAACTGCTAGACTGTACGAAAGTGCGACTATAACCTCCTCGTGGCGGTCACCGGGAACAGGCCAACCTGTAAGAATATGTCTCTGCTGGGGCTCTGGCTAATACAGTCGGGCTAAGAGGGAAAACTCAACACAAACCCCAATTCCAAGAGGGAGCAGCACACCTCGAGGGATGACTGGCTGGTGGGTTAATCTAGTTCGTAGTATGCGGACTTGGCATGCATATGCAAGGTCCCATTTCAATAAGTGGCATGAGCATGCAAGGTGCCATTTCAATAAGTGCGTTACTGCTCACCGGAGCCCTGGTGCAGTGGGCCGTCTTTTCCTCTATACTCGTGGGAACAAAATTAACACGTTAGAAAAAACAAAACAAAAAATAATGACTGAAGCAGCCAATAGAGCTTCAACGGAGAGGCAAAAAACCTCAAAATACAAAAACAAAGGCAGTAAAATACTCGGCTGAGACGGGAGTAACTCCCAGCGAAACTAACCTGGAAATGAGGTCTAAAAGATTCAGTAGAGCGTGTAAGAAACGGCTGGCTTACCTACTAAAACAAGGTCTTAGTAAGAAGGACGCGTATCTAAGGCCCGACAGCAGGCTGCAAGAAACAAGGCCCTAAAATGCAAAGATCTGAAGAACAAACGTCTCCGGAAGTCACTTTGAGAAAAAAGAGGCTAACGGATGCAGTACCATCTACCTCACGGACAGCAAACGTAGCAGCCAATAAAGATATGGCGATCCTACTCACTGCCTCATACAAAGACGTCACAACAGGAGTCAAGTTGGCAGTTCTCGCAAGAGAACTGTTCTAACAACAGAGCAGATGGACTCTATCCAGAAAATGTTGCTGCAAAAAATCATAGATGGCAAAAACAAGACCACAAAACCTGCCTTTCCAGGCTGCACCTACAAAGCAGGATATATTGTCCCACACTGTAAGGACAACAACTCAACGGAATGGGTGAGGGAGACCATCAGGAGACGCACCCGAACAATCACTGCAACAACACTATCAACAGGAAGGCCAAAAGAGGTGGTTACTGAAGAAAATATCAAGAAAATCCTCGATATCGTTATGAATGATCGCCGAGTCAAGTTACGTGGGATTGCTAAACATATAAGTATGAACGTGTGTTCAACATTTTCCATATGAAAAAGCTATCGAAACATGGGTACCATGTTTGCTCAGAATCGCACAAAATCGAGTTCAACAGACCACTGACACCGACAGAGCGGTGTTTGGACATGATTAATAACCGTTCATGAAACGATGGGTGGAAGCACAGCTGATATTGTTCCGAAGAAGGCGAACACAGTGAAATCGGCTGGCAAGGATACGGGCACTATTTTTTGGAATGCACACGGAATATTGCTCATCGATTATATTGGATAAGGATCCACAATCACAGGAAAGTATTATCGTGCATTATTAGATCAATTGATTGATACATTCAAGAAAAAACAACCACATTTAAAGAAGACAAAAGTGTTCTTTCTTGAAGACAACGCGCCGGTTCACACAGCATTAGATAGGAGACGTTTAGAAATAAATGGTTTTTGAAAAAAATGTGTTTTTCTTTTAGCTTCAACATCAATCCGCCCTCGTACTTTCCCAGTTCAAAGATATTGGAAATAATTAAGATCTTGAACTTATACCAATTAGAAGAGTGGAGAAGGGCTCTCAGGTAACATTGGTTCTATCCGTGGACCAGAAATCAGCGGCCAGCCTAAAGGAGTCAAGCAGGAAGATCTACTACCGCTCTGGACAAACCGTCCTGAGAGTAAAGATTGCAAATGTCACCACGGATGATCTAGTGCAACAGTGCAGGTAGTGGGGCTGAAGGAAGAGGGCGAGAGTAATCCCTCTAGTCAAACACGGGTAATTTATGACAGGGGCGCTGTTAAACTAAGGGCTGCGCTTATCACGAACAACAATATTAACTACTTGTCTCTTACAGAATTTATAGATGGCAACATCGCAGTGATGCTAGCGGAACAATATCAAACGTTAGTAGTTACTGTCTCGGCCTACTATCCAGGCTATACGAATGAAGCACTGCCATCCACAATCAAGGGTTTAGTGAAGTACTGCAGACAACCCTGCAAGACCCTAATAATTGGTCGCAATGCGAATGCCCGCAATACATCATGGGGAAGCAGGGATTCCAACACTAGAGGTGAATCAATCACTCTTGGAATATATATTAACTACTAACATGGAAATAGAGGGAACAGTCCAAGATTTAACAATGTCATTAGGGAAGAGGTTCTAGATCTGACCCTCATAACCAACAAATCGATTGATGTGATCAGTGATACATATTTTATTTGAAATAAAGAGACTGACGAAGAGCATATCGCTCTATACAAATCACAAGGCTACAGACTGGTTCAAGTATGCGAGGAATCTACAGATTAAAACGACGGATAGAACATTTTCCACTTCATGTACAGCAGCCGGATACTTCAGTGGAAGTATTGGCAGATCTGATCACATCTTCCTTTCATGATAACTGCCCAATCAAGACATGATCCTTCACGAAGTGTTCCTTGATGGAACAGTAATCTTGAAAATTAGCGTAAACTGGCCAAATCGGAGTTTAATAAGGCCAAGAAGTCTAAAGAATGAAGAAAACTTGATATGTTTATTAGCAATACTAATTTTTATAATTTAAGATTTTTATTGTAAATTTAAAAGTATTCAATACACACTATTTGTAAATATACAAAAAAAGAAAAAAAAAAACAAGTAGACACCACAATTTTCTAAGCGTAGTAGTGTTTTGTCTTCCATCCTGTGCCCACGTTTTTGTTACGCATTTTTTATATATAGGTATGTTCATTATTAATTTCATATGAAACTAAATTGCACCGGAATAGGCAGCAAACTGTGTACACGTACACGCTTTGAGTGTTTTTTTATATGTATACTCAATATGATTTTTTTTTAATGTACTTCATTACCTCGTAGTGTGGAAGATTTTGGACTGTTTTGTTAGTCTGAGTAGTATCAAAGATCTACTCTGATCAGTTTTAACTAATTTAATTCCAACATTTTAAATACTGTAATAGAGATTGTTTTGGTCTTTCGTGTTGTAATTGTTTAAGTTAAATCTGCATAAGCACTACTCCCTCTTTCCTCCTCCTCATAACCTATTTTCCTAGTTCTGCATATGTAGGGACCATCTCCTGAGTGCTGGTTCAAGATAAAAAATAATAAAAAAAAGCGGAACTATACGCAATAAGCGAAGCGGTGGATATACTTTCCGATAGGGGACACAAGGACTGCTGATTAAAATATTCAATCTGTCAATCAATCTGTCCTAAAGACCCTAAGCAGTTGTGTCTTTAGGTCCAGGTTAGTACTGGAATGTCACAACAGGCTAATTACTAAAAAACTGGCAAGCCAGAACCAGGTTACTCTGATCTGGGTGCCAGGACATGACTATGGCAATGAGATGCAGACATCTACATCAGAAAAGAAGTAAAAAGTACTTTCACTCGCGCCACTACAGCATTTGGCTTCAACTGCTCTTGAACATTTCGAATATGCGCTCTGTCAGAAGCTCTTACAAGTCATTATACTTGCATTAAGCACCTGTACAGAATGGGCATTTCCAATACAGTCATTTGCAGATTCTGCGGTGAGGAAGAGGTGTTAATGGAGCACTTGATCACCCATTGTGGGGCATTGAGACACAAGAGATACGCGCTGCTACAAGCGCATACGTTGAGTGAACGGGACTTGCCGTCACACCCAATGAAAGAACTAGTCCGGTTTCTTGACGTACTTAACCCGTAATGAGGTAAGGGGTAGCATAATATATCGCAGTGCAAGTGGCCGTAGAAAGCCACATCCCATCCAAATAATAGTAATAATCCTAAAATATTATGTTATTAAATTAAACAATCAACTTAAGAGTAATTTCAATATAGGCATATATTACTATCACTGTTGTACCACAACCAGTTCACTATAGCCATTATCGCAGTGATTTCCGCCTGCGTCATGCTATTTGTAACCTAAAGATAACCCTCAAGCATGTTACCAATATTTTTTTTATCAAAACGAATGAAACTTCAGGATTTAAGATATATGGGTTTTATTCATTTTATTTTATTTATTATTGATATTTTTTCCCTTTAATAAAAGGACAAAGTATTTTATTTGTGAGTTTATATGTATCCATTTTGTTTTTTTTCTTATGTTGGAATAAATTTTAAATCTTCAGTTTCAGCATTATAAAAATTTTCGATAATAAACAAAAGTACTTACGAATTAATGTCGATAAAAATTATTTTAAATCGTAATAACTAAAATTTATTTCGTTTTTAAACTATAAGAGTAAATTCAAATGATGAATTCTATTTAAAATAAAAATAATTGTATGCACTTGTTTAAAAATGAAATAAAGACAACCTTTATTTAGCCATCTACAAGATGGGATGATACCAAACTATTTTTCCGCTTTTGCAACCACTGACCAATAATGGTTCGCGTGGGCTAAATTTCGTACTAAGAACCATGTCATCGTGAGCATTCAACTCTTTTAGAACTTTTAAAGTACGTGGAGCTTGCTTGATGCTATGTACTTCTTGAAAATGTCTGGGATACTCTGAACAAAATTCGCTATAACCTAACAACCTAACGCCATTGTCAAATGGAGAGCATACGATACGGCCATCAGCCGAAAAGCTTGGTTCTTTAATAAATCCTTTGCCCTTGTTAGGCTCTGGTATGTAGTACATAAGTTTTTTGGGGTTTTGGAAGATTTTACGTACAAGATGATAGTTATTACGTTTAGGAGGTATTGTTAAAGGACGTCCACATTCAAAGGGCACATACGGAGGAGAATCACTGCTCGAAGTGCTACTGCCGTCAGAAGATGTGGCCAGTTCGGAAAAAGATGATCGCCCTCTTCTTGCGGACGATTCGATTGAACGTGTGTTAGACGATTCTGTACTTGTACTACGTGGCACTGACGCTGCTGCTGGTAAAACACCACTACTAATTGCGTACACATAGTTATATCCAGTAACAGCATTCGAATTTCTTGCGCGATTTTGTCTAATTGCGCGTTCATGAACGGTTACTTCTGCTGCCCATATATCAGGAATAAACGATTCAGGTCGTTGGTTTGTGGTTTGTTGTTGCTGCTGATTACTGACAGAGTTAACTGTGTTAGCATTGGCGGCTGAACTTGTAGAATGTACAAAAGGTGGTGGTGGGGGTTGTCGTGACAGACCCAATCGTGAACGTGCAGTTCGCTGTCTTCGGTTTATGCTGAATAAAACGTCATCTGAATCGGCACTTTCTTCACCCAAAACATTACGTGATTCTTCTTCTCTTTCGCATTGCAATTTGCGTTTTCGTCTCGAACTTATGTGTTCTTCTTTTATCCGCTCTGTGATATCGCCAGGTTCCTCATTAATGTCGTGAATGCATGACCACTCACTTTTTTCATCATAGCTTATATTACGACTTAGTATTGAATGTCCTTGAGGATGAATCTTAAAATTTAAAAAATATTTTACTTCAAGAATATTTGGTGAGTAGACATAAAAAATAAAACTGACTTGTAAAGCTAACACTACTTCTGCATCATTTTCTTCAGGAAAATCAGTCACTAGCTCGACTCTGTTTTTCTTTTGTTTTTTTGAAAACACATGACCAAATTTTGCAGCTTGTGGTATATACTGTCGACCCATTTGCATTAAACGATATATATTTGGCTAAAGATTATGGAAAAAGTTAATTATTATGAAATAAAGCTTCTGTATCAATTAAAGCTTTTTCAATTCTTAAATTATTTGTGAAATCATAAAATGTATACAGCTATTTTTGTGTTTCCAAGCTGTTTATATGTCGACATCTCGTAGGTGCTAACACAATCTTCAGAAGACTGGGAAACTTTTAAAATACATTTTCCAACATTTCACTCTATATTCTACTATTTTTAAATTTTGACAATTTAAAAATTAAAAATGTTCTAATAACATTTTTCAAACACAAAAAACGGTTAATTTTATTTTTACGTTTTTTACTTTCTTTAAATTCTCCTTATTTTCTTTTAAATAGTTAAATATATTTAAATGTTTGAAAATATTTTTAAAAGGTTTGCAAGCAAGGCAGCTTTATTACGGTAGTGGTATGTCTTTCGTTTCCTTTGCATAAATTTGTCAGAAACACATAGACTTCCTTGCTTTTTTAATCAAAAGTATAACAAAATTTTGGCAACTGTTCGTAAACTCTACTTACAAAATACATGTGATGTTTTTTGGTGTTGTATTTATTGTAATTCTGCCACTACCTATTAAAGCTGACTTGGTTTCCAAGCCTACTGATACATATAGGATAGCTAGGAAACATAAAAAACAGATGCATATATTTTCTGATTAGTATGAATATTGGCAGCTAGGAAAGTAAATAACAATAAACTCATTTTGGAAAAATAGAAAAACTGTTATGCGTTTTCCAGCTGTATTATCAAATACTGGTCTTTGGTTCGACCAACACACTGCAAAACACACATCAGACAGCATCTTGTCACACTTTTTTTTTGTACTAACCCGGAAACCATTTAAGTCCTTATGTAATGTGGTTAAGTCTAAATTATGTATAATCATTAAGTATCCACCAGTTGAACAAATAACAAGTTTTGTGCAATCCGGTGCAATGCGGCAACGCATCAGTCCACTTGTATGAAATACCTTTTGATATATAAGCCCTTGTTCTGTATGAGAGTTAATGTCCCATGTGAAAATACTGCCATCAAAACCGGATGTTACTAATAAGTTATCTTTGTTGGAGTATTCAATATTTTTAACCCAATTTGAATGTCCATGAAGGCTGCGAACTTTTGTTTTTAAATAGCGTAAGTCCCAAAGAGCAACTGTTGTATCATCGGAACACGTGGCAAACATGCGTTCATCTAGGAATCTAAAAAGAAAATCCTACAATTCAGGATCACATCATTTTGCAATAGTTATTGAATTTTAAGAATCCTTCTTTAAGACTTTTGAGTCTTACTTTAATTTCAAACAATATTATAAATTTGCAGAAACCATTATTGTTCAGTTAGAAAAAACACATCTGAATTATATTTTTATAAAAATATAAATAGAAGTTTGTGTTAGAAGAATCATTAGACGTGCACGAAGTTATCGGGAATTTTATTCATATTACCCTTAAGAATTTGATAAAAGCTTGTGACCGATGTTTCGTTCAACAATGTCGCTGTTCTAAACAAATGTGGCTTCCGTGATTCGATTTGAAGTCTTTTGGTAAGTGACCAAAAGAAGATATTCCAAAAGCAAGTTCAATTTTGCGTGAACGTTACGGATTATAAGAAGCTATCAATAGCTATGAAACGTTGTACGATTTATGCATAGAGTTTGCAACATTTGATCTAATGGGATTTATAGTTGAATGTTAAAAAAAATTTTAAAATGATTAGGGTAGCTCTTATGAAATGTCGAAACAAACTGTTTATATTTTTTGACTGCTATTAGTAGCTAATTATTATTATTATGTAATGAACTCAATTATTTAAACAGATTTGGCCCTTTTGAGTAAATGGAAAGGGGATCTAGTATCTCAATCTGCTTACAGAGCACTGTGAATGCTGGCCACAGCTGGAATGTTACTAAAAAGTCTAATAAGACCCACCTGCATGATGCTATATGTGCTAGTGGAGGCTTTTAAGACAACGTGCCTTTAGACCTGGAAGGTCAACAATAGAAACTCTTCTAGATGTTTTTGAGGTAGCCGAAGCCCTGCAGAATTAATCCACAAAACAAATTGTTTTCTTGGCTCTACTGGACGTTAAGAACGTTTTCAATAGCCTCAGATGACCAGACATTCTGATGGCATTGGAAAATTTTGGCGTACCTGAATACCTGATCGGAATCATCAGAAACTACCTGGAGGAGAAGGAGCTCATTTATGATGCGACTGAAGGCCAAAGAAATATAATATCACTGCAGTAATTCGGGATATAAAGGATGTAAGACTGGACTTGAGTCTAACATACTCAGCCCAGATGCGCAGCGGGTAAGGCAGATGACAAACGTCGAAACTGACCCGTTTAATGGCGAATATAGGTGGCACGTTACCGAGCAAACGGATGCTTCTTGTGGAAGCAACTAACTTCATTTTCCTTTACGGGTGCGAGATCTGGGGAGACAGAGTAAGAATTAGGTAGCAAACGCTTTGCTAGCAGTCCAGAGGGCAGCTGTATTGTAAGTAACCTCAGCATGCCTCACGGTCGCTGCAGGCACACTATTGCTCACTGCAGGCATGATTCTAATTGATCTGAGTATATTAAAGAGAAGGAAGAGGTGTTGAGACAGTCGAATAGGACTGATCACGTAGGAATGGAAATTCTTAGGCGCGAGACTACAAATGTGGCAAATGAAGCGATTTTGTAAAATTGGCCAAACGTTTAGAACATTTTCCTGTGAATGAATCGTACGATCGTGTATCAGATCCTTTACAAAGAAACTCAATTTTGTTTATTTAATAATGCCTAGCATACCAAAATATATACATAGTGTTACGAATTTGTATCACATCTAACCCAATGTTTAGCCGTTGATCTGCTTGTTATAAATGCGCAACACATTCACACAAACAAAACAAAACTAAAAACAGATAAACTGAAAAACAATACACAAACAAACATATATACATGAATTAAAGTACGCAAAATTGTAAGTAAATCAACTGCAAATGATGTTGTTGTTCTTGCACTCTTAGTTTCTTATTGTTTGTTGTTGTTACTTATTTATTGTTCGCAAGCATGTGTGTGAATGTGTATATGGGAAGAATTATATATGTAGATTCGAGTCTAGAACAGCGATGAACATTTAGTTAAACAATTGTTTATAAGCAGACGTTGGCGAATGAACATGTTAGCTAGGTGGTTAGAGATTTTTTCCACTTACAGCATAAATAAATGGTACTGCAAAATTTTTTTATGATAAAAAACGTGTTTTTATATGTCATCAAAAATTGAAATTGTGCACAGAACAGAAAATGTTATTGGAAGGTATTATTATATCTTCTATTCTAATATGAATAAATATAATAACATACTTATGTGAAAAAAGTTTTTCGGACTTAAAATTTACATGTAGTAAACAACGTTCTACGTTTTTGAAACATTTATAGCTTTTCGAAACTGTCATAACATCATTAATGTACACGATTTAATTGCTCATACGAAAATGTTTATGTTAGTTTTGCTTGTCACTGTACTTTAAATTACTCTCAAACAAGGCGAATTCATTACTAGGTTTATTTTTTGCTTCTATCGTTTTTTCCTATGAGACTGTAAAATTTGTTTTACGTTTTCGTACCATTTTAATTTGAAGATTTTTTTGTATGATTTAGTGCAAATTCAAGAAATTTGTGTGAATTTAAAAGTGGAAAACTAATATATGTGATTTTAATTACAAGCAATTTTAAAAGTTTATACTTAACGTTTATATAAATTTATTTCCCTGCTGAACAATCTTTAGCGAATTTAGATTATGCCATTTCAAGAAGTTTTACAATAACAAAATATGTACATAGTGCTGAATTCGCCTTCCCGCTTGCATTCACCTGTATAAATTCGCCTTGCTCTCAAATTATCTCACTTAACACAAGTGCAAAACAAATTTGTCCACCACTGGTCTAGAATTATGAATTAGTAGAAATATCATTATGATTGTAGAAGAGGATAAAGAAGTATAACAAAAGACAAGTCTGCGGATACGATCCAGTTTATTTTTAACAGTCATAAAGTCTAATGTTTTAATACACAGTGGTACTAACTCAGCTTTTACATTTAGACAGACGATGGGCAGACATTTTTTCATTTCTCTTTTGGTCTTGCCTAAACCTTTTACATTTAAGAAATTAATAGACAGACAGAAATTTTCGTTTCTCTTTTCTTTCTTTTTTGTTGTTGTTGTTTTTTAAGCACAGCTAGTGTGTTTATATGAAGTTGATGTTGAGATGAGAATAATGATATGAAGCAACAACATAAAAAATGCGAAAAGTTAAAAAGAGAAAGAAAAAATGTCCACAAATGTCTAGTACAGAGAGTCGTGTACTACACACTCTCCCCCACCGAAAATTTTCGTTACAGCACCCTCAAATTTCGTCTGTCTGCCCATCGTCTATCCAAATGTAAAAGCGCTCTAAGTGTACATAAAGTTGTGAATTATTTAAGTACAGTGTAACGAATAAGTGTGAGTGTCATCATTTCATTTGCAATTAAGAATCCGTAAAGCGTTTTTAGAGGCAAATCATAACAATTGGTGTTAGAAGTGAGATTGTAAAAGGAGATTTGACGAGCATAAAGTGGTACGACTACTACGTGACTCATTTGATTCCAACATTTTAAATGCTGCAATAGAGTTTGTTTTAGTCTTTCGTGTTATTGTTAGCACTCCGCGAACACTACTCCTTCATTCCTCCTCATCATAGCCTATTTTCCTAGTTCCAGTACAATGCGCTGCGTATGTAGGGGTCATCCCCTGAGTGCTCAGTCCCAGAAAAAAAAACAAGCTAGATTTGCTTACAGCTGGTAATACAGCGGAGTTGCAGAACAGGCTTATCGAAGGGATTAAGCAGATTGGTTTGAACATCGATTCTTATGAATTCGAAGAAAAAGAAGGTCCTGGAAATCAGTGCACAGCCAGCTACATTTAACTTGGACCTAAATTTTATGTATGCCGCCATGATGCAGAAAATGGAAGAGAACTCTAAGAAGGCGGAAAAAAGCTCCAGAGGTATGCAGCAGGAGATTGAAGAAAACTCAAGAAGAATGCCGAGAAGCTAATAAAGAAGCATCTACAACTGATGAAGATTTCTGAGGCCGTTAACGTTCATTATGGCAGCCTTGGAACGCAAGTATAGTGGAGAGCACACACGTGAGATTTACAGGATAGAGCTAAGAGGCAGAGGTCAGAAAGCCAATGAGATATTGCAGGCATACACAATGGAAATAGAGCGCTTGGTACAGCTAGGATATCATGCTGAAAATCATCCGTTTATGGATAATTTTAAAAAAAAGAGTCTTTTGTCAGTGGTATGTGGGAACCTGAGATTAAATTGGTGATATGTGCTTTTTCGAAGGTATCCTTTACAGAAACTATCTGGCTCACGAAACGGTACGAGTAATTTATAAGCAACGAACATTTAAGGTTAAAAATCTGGAGGCTATTGGTGATAAAAAGGATGACATTGTAGGCAAGTTGATGGACAACATATGACGGATAGTCCTGAGGCTGAATGTTCTGGTGGACAGAAGGAGCAATGCAAATTTTAATGCTATATCTGTGGTGATTATCTTGGAATGAACAAAACGTGCCAACGGCGAAGATTCCAAAAGTTATAGAGGAATGCCATAGTTTTGCCACGTGTGATCATCTTGGAGTGAACAAAATGGCTGAAAAGTTAAAGCAACGCTTTTACTGGATTGGACTTCTACAGTCGGTAGCCCAGTGGATAGCAAATTGTTCACAGTGTATAAAATTAAAAAGTCCAGTACGACGAACTAGATGCAGCAATGTAGTTCAAATGCACTATTTGGACGAATTGCTCTGGATGTGGAAGTCAATTCCCAACTAGAGACGCTAGCGACTTCAAATTTGGTATCACACCTACACCGGAAAATAATGATACCAATCTGCCTGTGCAGGGGAAACACGACCTAAACGATGTGCAGGAGTTCGTACGTAATCGAACCAAAAATTGTCAGTGATAAGATGAAAGCAAGGTAGCTGCATATTCTGGTCGTTTCCAGGAAGGGTAATTGGTTGTACTTTGTAACCCACAACGGAAGACAGGACTTTCTCCCAAACTGGACACCTATTGGGAAGGACCGTATAAGGTGATTAAAAGAACTAAAGATGTGCATTACAGGATGAAGGTGATCCACTTAGAACGGCTAGCCAAGTATGGGAGAGGTGGTTCTGGCCTGTTCGGGACGAACTAGCTAAAGCGGGTGGCAGTGTTACGAAGTCGTATCACATCTAACCCAGAGTGCAGCCGTTTTTTTTTTTTTTTGCTTGTTATAAGTGTACAGCGTATTCATACAAACAAGTTAAAAACTAAAAACATAATACACAAACAAACATACATGATTTAAAGTACGAAAAATTCCAAGTAACTCTACAAAAGATGTTATTGTTGTTGTTTTGCATTCTTGGTATTTCGTTTCTTATTATTTGATGTTGTCACTTGCAAGCATGTGCGTGAATGTGTATATGGTAAATAATTATATTTGAAATTAGCAAGTACATTGTGCAAAACAGTCATAAGTCATTTGTAAGCAAGTGTAGTTTTAGTACACAGAGGTGCTAAGTGTAAATAAAGTTGTGAATTATATAAGTACTATGTAGCGAAAAAGTGTGTCATTATTTCATTAGCGATTGAAGAATCGCGAAGTGTTTTTAGATACAAAAACGTAATAGTATATACAATGTTAGATAAATTCCAATAGATTGTGTTCCCCATCCACAAATTTTTTATCCAATATAATACAATTTATGAAGTAATAACCAAATAATAAATAATTTTTTCATGCCAAAAAATTATTATTTATTATTGTAGACTACATATTATTATAGGCTTTAATCAATTAAGTTTTTTATTCGCTATTTAAGCTTCTAACATTTATACAAGTAAAAAATTATAAATAGCTTGTTTTCTATGTTTCCCAGCTATCTATATGTCGACATTTGATAGGAACTACCCTAATCATCAGTAGACTTTGGAAATTTTTGAAAGATATTCTCAAACATTCAACTTTATATCCCAACAACATAAATAAATTGTTGAGAATTTAAAAGAAAAATGCTCTAATGATATTCGTTAAGACACAAAAAACAAGCTTTTATATTTATAAACGTCTCTAACATTTCTTTACACCTTTCAAACAAATGAACAACCGTTGGTTGCTACGTTTTGCTTTTTGAAAGTATCGAAAAGCAGAGAACAAAAATTCAAACAATTAAGTTTTTTATTCGCTATTTAAGCTTCTAACATTTATACCAGTAAAAATTATAAATGAATTTTTTATGAATTATGAATTTTTGTTCTCTGCTTTTCGATACTTTCAAAAAGCAAAACGTAGCAACCAACGGTTGTTCATTTGTTTGAAAGGTGTAAAGAATGCAGTCTCAAAAAAGTAGTGGAAGCAAAGAAAAAACGGTCCAATTACGGAATAGAATAGTTTAATACAAACGAATTTAGAAAGACTGTCACAGAGTGATAGATATCGATTGAATTTGAGATTAAAAACATTATAAAAATACGTAATTCTAGAGGAAAAGTATTCCAATTTCTTATAACTGTGAAGACAGTGCATATGAAGACCTACAAATTTTGGGAAACATCAGATGAGAATTTGTAACACGGGGTGAAAACAAAAAAGTATTGCATAAAGCAGTATGTTGACTGCTTTTTATGAGTTATTGAAATTTTAATAGTGTTTGAATGTTACACAGTTATCAAAAGAGCAGCTCAGAAAATTGTTCACGAAGAATGTCATCCCTGCTACTCAATGTATATACAAACCCGACAGCATTCACTATACGTAATCAAAAGTACCTGATATAACTACCCAGCTTGTGGCATCAGAATTTCAAAAGCTAATTTTTCCCCTACATATAATGGCAAAAATATATCAGAATTAGTATTTGGTTTTTATTCGACCTCTGTTTCTTAATTAAGTAGTATTTCGTTGAGTTTTAGGTCCTTTTTAGCTTATTTATTTCAAATATTATTGCCCTGAAGAAGCTATCCGAAGGAAAGCGAAATATTGGCAGAGATATTGAAATAAATAAGCTAAAAAGGACCTTAAACTCAACGAAATACTACTTATATCAGAATTATATAGTTTACTTATTAAACCCCAAATTTTAGCAGAAATAGTACTAGAAAAAAATTTACGTAACAACACATATATCGTGTTGGTCTTTATACTCCCAAATAAATAATATTTTGTTTTAAATCTTCGACCACCTGTAAATAGAAAGTAGATGGCGTCATTTAAAAAAGGAGGAATACAACCTGCAGCATTAACAACACTAGAAAGCTCATTAATTTATTCCAAAATCATAACGAGAAAAGTTTAGCTAGATTTCCTGTTAAGTATGTTACAAATTCATTCCGATACAATTCTACTAGTAAATATCCGAGCTTTGGCAAAGATTTTTCTAAATGTGACTTAATTCAACGTCACTTGGCAACATCGAAAAATAATATTGCAATTAGTTCTAACTTTAAAAATAAAAATACGTACTTAATACAGTTGACATTGTCAGTATGGGCGTCTTTTATTTTATGTGTTTGCCTCTGGTTTATGGCATCAAACAAGAGTATAGCCTTTTTCTCACATGCTGCCACTAAAACATTGCTAAAAAATTAAAAAAAAAGATAAATCATAAAAATGGTTCAAATCTTTTAAATATTAACCCTTTTGGAGAGAATTCCAAATTAAAAACTGCCCCATAATCCGAAGTTTGGTTGGGTAAATCGTTCCAATGTTTAAAGTCATTTATTGAACTGTATACTCGAAGCATTATATTGTCGAAGTCTCCTTGATTCGTGGGCAGCCCGTATTCTCTTCGATGCAGCCATCTGTGCAGACTCATACTGTAAGCTTTTAGATTTAAAAGGTTTATTGCCTTAAGTACTATCACAAATCTTTGTAAGATTGCCGACTTTGTATGTTAACGGAACTTCAGATTTCTTTCTATGCAACTGTTGACTGCCCAAGTAATTAAACCTTTATTTATAAGAAACTTTAATGTTTATTCTATTTATATTGCATATATGTACATATAATTATTTTCAAGGATAATTGAGGAATTCTATTTATTTTTTTTTAGTTTAGCACACTACACAGAAAAGTGAAATCAACTATTTTCCCTTGACAGTTGGTATTCTATGAAAAATACAGTTGTCAGCTGTGAAGAAATAGATAAAAATGATGCCAGAAAAAGACACAATAAAATTAAGTGTTCTAAAATCGAAAATTTTTTTTTAAATTATTATATATAAAAAAATACTTAAACAATTGAAAATTTTTATTCATGATGATAAAAATTATATACATAGCTAATTTATAATAATATTTCTATGGCTATATATATCAAAAATAAGTTACATAAAATGTGGGATTTATAGAAATTCTGGCAGCCTCTATTTAGTGTTAAAAATATATAAATCTCAACTCTGTAAAACAGCTTGCTATTCACTAGAGTATGATTTCTTCATTCCAGATGTTTTCTGCTGGGTCGGAAAATACATTTTGACAGAGTTCAACATTTTTGCAAAAAGTTAATTTCTAAACAAATTTTATTATTAATTAATCTGTTTAAAAATGGTACTTCCAACTTCAAATTCTTTGCAAACCCACTTATTTAAACTATTTGCCGACAGGCAAAGTTTAGAATCTCAAATTAAATCTTTCAACGAAATACTGGAACAAGTAAGTTTTACGAATGATTATACATATGTATGTATGTAAGTTGGTGCGAAAAACAATACTTAAGTATTTACCCTGCCGGCAACTCAGCTTAAAATGAACTTTAAACAATTTTTTTTGCAGCTGATGGTGGGTGACACTTAGATTATTTTCGATGGCGATGTCCTAGGAGGTAGTCAATTGTCCGACTCTGCATTACTTTTCAACTAACTTAAAGTTAGTTTTTAAGTCAACTTTTATATATAGTTTGCATTTGAACATATTATTTTGCTTTTGAATGAATAAAGCTTCGTATCACACAACTGACTACGAAGTGATTCATATTCTATTTTAATAAAAACAGAAATTAATACGCAAACCGAACGAATAATGATCTTAACTCGACTCGTGGAGAAACAAACACAACCACATTCAAATAAAACGAAAGCAAGAAAAATTTTAAAATATATAATTCGAATGAATCGAAGTAGCATTCGATTGTATTTATACATATGTATCTATTATGTATGTATGTAACTGTGTACAATAACATACCATCAAAGTTCTTTTACCAACTCCAATTTAAAATTTTCAGACCTTATTGCGCACATTTCTTAAAAGCAAATTACGTCTTAACAAAATGTTTTTCTTTGTAGTGTAACGAATGTAATGTGCATTGGAATTATAATCGTTTTATTCATTCATTCATTCGATATTTCTTGCACTCTATCAAACAGTTATATTGTATTTGCGTGCTTTTGCTCTTACAAATAAGAAAATATATATTTGAATTAGAAAGAGGATACGACAGAATCTATATATGTACATGTTACGACCAACTATAAAACGCAATTCATTCTCTTTTGTTTTTTCTCGCTTTACTTTGTTAATCTCTCTTAAAGTATTCGATATTTGAATGAATATTGTATTTTCCGTGTGCACACAAACAAATGAATGTATTCTTGCAACCTATCGTCAGTGATTTTAAGTTGTTTTTTTAGTTAGTTAAATAACTAACTTCCTATTATCTAACTTCTTCCTATGTTAATTTTAAAATAAATCCTGGCTTTTTCCTCTACAACGAACGACTTCGTTCAAAAAACATATATGCATAGAAAAATATAATTTAGAAACTAATACCAAAAGATTTTGACTGCCATATACGAGTATGATAGGTAAAATAAAAACTATGTCTGTTTTAAATTTTGTAATATAACTCCACTCATTGTCATTTTACTCTACTATAGAGATACAGTACAATTTTTTTTAATAAATCCTATCTTTACTAAGAAAATCAGGAGAAGTTGAAGCTTCTATTACCGGCTTGAAGCCGTCGTGTATTTAAAGATATCGTCTTTCAACTTCTGCAAGCAAGTGAAGTATGTACATACACTGTGGTGCAAAATTGAGCCAATATTTTAAACAATTTTGAAATCAAACTATTTTAGTGTTTTAACAAAATTTTTTCTAAATTTTTTTTTTATATCAAAAATAAACAATATATACTAAATATAAAACAATAACAAAAACATTTATTCCTAACTTAACTTTATGTAAAAAGATAACGTTTTGGTTTTTTAACCATTGGCACACTTTTGCACCAAGAGTTTGCTATTCCAAATTTAATAGTTTGTCCAGTATCCCTTTGATTTTTTCAATTGATCCATCCTATTTGGCATAGATTGGTAAAGGTTAGCCACATAATCCACAGGGATTTTGCTCCATTCAGCCTGAACCCTCTCCCACAGCTCATTAATACTTTTCGGTGCTTCTTCATAATCTGCCAACCGTCTCTTCAAAGCCCACAAGTTTTCTATTGGGTTCAGGTCTGGACTCTGCGGTGGCCACTCCATGACATCAAATATCTGAGAACTGAGCCATTCCCTCACAATTTTGGCAGAGTGTTTCGGGTCGTTGTCGTGTTGGAAAACTATATTTTCTGGCCTGTCTGGCATTTTGGCCACCGCTAAAGGCAAATTATCTTGCAAAATGCGAAGATAATCTTCCTTACGCATTATGCCCTCAATACGTACAATTGGGCCCACACCATCAGGGGTTATACATCCCCATACCATAAGCGAACCACCTCCATGCTTAATGGTTTGAGAAACATGAGCCGGATTTGGAGTGGATGAAGGTTTGGCCCAATACCAAACCTTCCCATCCGATTGGTATCTGTTGATTTTGGTCTCATCTGACCATATAACCTAAAAGATAAATAGAAAAGGTCATATGTATGAAAAAAGAAGTTAAAACAAATGCTCACCGTGTGCCAATCTTGTACCGTATATGACTTGTACTTTTCAAAAAAAGATTTACGCGATTTTACGTTTTTTTGTGACAATTTCGGTTTTTTCTTTTTTATGGATGCTTTGTATCCTGCACTTTTAACAGCCCTTTGAACGGTCCATCTGCTAACTTCTACAGAACAGGCAGAAACAGCTTCTTTCGTGCTATTAATTTTTCCACAAGTCCAAGGGCTCTGGCCTCAGCATCAGTTATTTTTTTTGGGCCTTCCACTTTTTATGGTAAAACTTTCATCCGGGTGGGAATTCTTGTAACTGGCAATTATTCTAGCCACTGAACGCTGTCCAATTTTATAAAAATTCGCTATTTTTCTTGCAGAAGCACCATTTCTGGCCTTTTCTACAACTGAGTTTTTTAAATCGGTCGATAATGGCTTCATTTAATTTTTATTTAATTTTCACTATAGTATGTACACTAACTTTGTGCTTTTTAAACTAATAATAATGATAAATGCAAAAATTCATCTTCTTAAGCACCGTTAATTGAGTATTTTTTGGCTGGTGCAAAAGTGAGCCAATGCAATTGAATCAAAGAGATCGATTTATTCTGGATAAGAGAACCGGATAATATAGTGTTTATCCATTTTTTAAGAGAAAAGATAATATGGATTAGTAAAATGTAAATATTTTTTTATTAGACGAAAAAAAGAGAAAAATAGAAGATCATTCATAAAGGTTTGGCTTACATTGGCTCAATTTTGCACCACAGTGTATGTATATTAAACGATTGACTAATGAAGAAACAAAAGCAAAACTGCGTATTAAAATAAACCAAAAGAAATTAAATAACTGCGTAGAATAATAAATATATTTTCATTTGGGAAAATTCTGCATTACATTGTAGTTAGGAAAAAAAAGTGAATTATTAGTTGGTTTTAATTGTAGTCAACTACCAATTTGCTGGCAGGGTATGTACAAAGGGAAAACCATTAATAGACAGATATACAGTATATGAATGTGAAACATAAACTAATCAGTTCATATCTATTTACATATGTACTTATGCATTCGATTCAATTTACAGAATGGCAATATTGGCATGAGGGAACCATTAGTTGATGCCGAAGGATTCCCACGTAATGATATTAATGTTTATCAAGTACGCCAGGCCCGACAACAAATTATTTGCCTACAAAATGACTATCGAGCTTTAATGAACAAGATCGAAAAATTAATACATGAACTACATGCTAATACTAAGCCTGAGAGTTCTCAACATCTCCATAATCAGGTTGAAGGCATTAATTTAAATGAAAACTCTTCGAATGATACGGACGAAAAGGCAGGGCTGAAACCTATTTTAGCTGTGCATAAAGTATTGGCTGGATCTCCTGCAGAGCAAGCAGTAAGTCAAGCTAAATTTAAACAAAACATTTAAAAGTTTGTTCGTTGGTAGCGGTTTGGCAAAGTATTTTGCTATGCCACAATAAGTTAAGCTGTTCAGCAAACGGGAACTTAAGGTGTTCAACAAAACAAGTACCAATCATTATAAGGTATAGAGAAGAAAAAAAAAAAATCAAAAAGTAGATAATTTATACTAGGTGAATATTATTTCATTTGTAAATTTAGTAAGACGCATACTCAAATTGAAAGCTTTAAATTTTTAATAATTATTGCAACTTCAGTCCAACATGCATAAATATTTTGAAGCAATTGCTATTATTAAAGAAGGCAAGTTCATATGGGCTCTGGAATATTAAAACTGATATCGTGTACAACATTTAATTTAATCGTAAAAAATTTGTACATATGTAGGAGACTATAACAAAACATTTTATTTGTGCTAAAATTCTGCATAGAAATGAACAACTAGATATTTTCTCCGCCATTCCTCCAGTGATGTGTGTGTAAGGATATTTTATGAGGAAATGCAATGTTCCAAAACAAAAAATACGAAGACAGATCAAAATATAACCGTTTTTTATTTTTTATTTTTTAAGTATTTTTTCATCGATACCAATAATAAATTATAAATAGCTTGCTTTCTATGTTTCCCAGCTATCTATATGTCGACATTTCATAGGAGCTACCCTAATCATCAGTGAACTTTAGAAATTTTTGAAAGATGTTCTCAAACATTCAACTTTATATCCCAACAATCTAAATAAATTGTTGAGAATTTAAAAAGAAAAATGCTCTAATAATATCTGTCAAAACACAAAAAATAAGATTTTTCATTTATACACGTCTCTAACATTTCTTTACACCTTTCAAACAAATGAACAACCGTTGGTTGCTACGATTTGTTTTTTGAAAGTATCGAAAAGCAGAGGACAAAAATTCAAACAATTGAGTTTTTTATTCGCTACATTAGCTTCTAACATTGATACCAATAAAAAATTATAAATAGCTTGTTTTCTCAATTGTTTGAATTTTTGTCCTCTGCTTTTCTACACTTTTTTTGGTTAGGCTCCACAAGGGTTTGAGTGGGACCATACACTGAAAAACACAAAAGTACCGTTATCTAAAAAACGGTACTTAAGAAAAAAAAAATTACAGCGTTTTTCGTGTTCAGTAGGTCAAAATTAACTTATCTAGGCATATGGCATTCTTGGTATTTTTCCAAATTTAAAATTTGTAATACAGTGTAATACGAGGGAGTATTGATATTGAAGCTACCTAGCGCTAAATGGGAGCACAAACCCATATATATTTTTTTCTTTTTTGAAATTGTGATCTGTCAAACGTCAGCCGTTGAAATTTCACCCAGATTATTTTTTTGAGGGCTAGTTTAGATAAACTAGAGATTATCAAATTTGGATATGATAGAGGTTTTCCATGGTTCGCAACAAGATTCAAAATGAAACAAGTTGGTTCGCAGTCATCAATTTGTATGGCGAATCATGTTGGTTCAATGTGCCATATTTGAGAATAATGAGAAATTGAACATTAAAGGTCTAATTTTGACGATTTTTATAGATCACTTTTCCAAACTTAATTTAAGTATGGAATATAAAATAGATATCAGTCGTAAAGAAGCTCTGGGCTGAAGAACGGGTCTCGCGCCATCGTAATTAGTTCTTAATTGCGGTCAGGCTTGTTGTTTTTGTTGTTCGGTCTTCGAGAGTTTTGCGAGTCACTCGCTCTGGTAAACGGTTTGCCTCAATTAACTGTATTGGATTACAGTTTTTTAGAGGTATCATTGTTAACCACGCTGCAACTTCCTATGTGAAGGCATAGGTCGTTATAGTTAGTCACAGCGACGCTACAAACGTACAGTTAATACCATCTTGGGCATATGGTCTGCGTCACCCCGCCTATGTTGTGCATCCTATACTTTGCTAATTTACATTGCAACTGTATAATTAAATAGAAATAAAGTAGCTATTGATGAGTCCATAAAACCAGCTTTTAAGTCTATCTTGGTATAATTTTTATCAACTCCGTCCGGTCGGTCGTCCCAGTTTACATTGTACAACTTTCGGTTGTCACAATATTTGTCATGTCTTCTTTAAAATTGCATTTGCGACATTTCATAGACAATTAGGAAACATAGAAAACAAGCTGTTTATAATTTTTTGTTTGATATCAATATTAAATACAAAAAAAAAACTCAATTGTTTGAAAATAAAAATCGTTAAACCTTTAAACCAGAGCTGTTAAGTTAAAGGCGAATTCATTACTAGGTGAGCTTGACAGCTCACATGATTATTTTTTGCTTGCCGCGTTTTTTCCAATGAGACTGTCAAATTTTTTTCTTTTGTTTACAAACATTTTCGCGCTATTTTAATCTGAAGTTTTTTTTTTTTGTTTGATTTAGTGAAGTTTGAAGAAATTTTTGTGAATTTAAAAGTGAAAACCCATTATAATTTATGATTTAATTACAAACAATTATACAAATTTGTATTTAATGTTTATGTAACATATTTTCTTAGCTGAACAATCTTAGGCGAATTTAGATTATGACATTCTCAGTATGTTTTACAATAACAAAATACATAGCATTGAATTCGCCTTCCCACTTGCATTCACCTGTATAAATTCGCCCTGTGTCAAGGCGAATTTATACAGGTGAAAGGCGAATTCAGTACTGTGTATTTTGTTATTGTAAAACATATCGTGAATGTCAAAATCTTAATTCGCCTAATACTGTTCAGCTGGGGAAAAATTTTATATAAACGTTAAATATCAACTTTTATAATTGTTTGTAATTAAAATCACAGATTATATTAGTTTTTCACTTTCAAATTCACACAAATTTCTTGAAATTGCACTAAATCATACAAAAAAATCTTCAGATTAAAATGGCGCGAAAAAGTTTGTAAACAATAGAAAAGAAGTTTGACAGTCTCATTGGAAAAAACGCGAGAAGCAAAAAATAATCACCTGTGCTGTTAAGTTCACCTAGTAATGAATTCGCCTTGCCCTGTGTGTTCTGCAAAAGTACTAAAAATGCAACTGTGTAACACAGTTTTTGACAAATCGTGCAATTTAAAAAATTTTCTGAAAACTTTCAAAACATGCTTTTTGTAAGATCAGTAAGTAACGAGCATATTGTGAAAAATATGCGAATACTGTTGGCGCCTCGAGAAAAAATTTAAGTAATAGGGCATTTACATCTACTCAAAATCTAGTAGATTCTAAAGAAAATCTTCAACAAAATCTTAACCGTTTAAACTTCAGTTTTTTGACATATAACAAGATTTCATTTTTATAAAATCTTATTTTGCAAAGGTTTTGACAGCAATAACTATATCACAATGAAATCATAATGTAAAAGTCCAAGGTTTTTATTGCAGCCAAGGCGAATTCATTACCAGGTGAACTTAACAGCACAGGTGATTATTTTTTGCTTCTCGCGTTTTTTCCAATGAGACTGTCAAATTTTGTTTCTTTTGTTTACAAACTTTTTCGCGCCATTTTAATCTGAAGGTTTTTTCTGCATGATTTAGTGCAATTTCAAGAAATTTGTGTGAATTTAAAAGTGAAAAACTAATATAATATGTGATTTTAATTACAAACAATTATAAAAGCTTATATTTAACGTTTATATAAAATATTTTCTCTGCTGAGCAATCTTAGGCGAATTTAGATTATAACATTCACGATGTGTTTTACAATAACAAAATACATTGTGCTGAATTCGCCTTTCCGCTTGCACTCACCTGTATAAAGTCGCCTTGATTGCAGCGTAGTATTTAAAGTATTATTTTGAACAAAAGCACAGTTGTATAATAGAGTACTTACAAAAATCTACTTGATTTCGTCAAAATCTAGATTTCATTTTATATGGGAAATCTCGTCAAAATCAACTAGATTTGATTCGAAATCTCGAAAGTAGTAGATTTGGCTTTGGTGTAAATGGCCTATAATAACGCATTTACACCAACTCAAAATCTAGTAGATTTGAATTGAAATCTACAACGAAATCTATATCGTTTACACCACCGTTTTTTGACATCTAGCAAGATTTCATTTGCTCAAAAATAATTTATGCATGTGGTTTTGACAATACAATATTATCAGAGACTGAATACACCAGCATTAAAGTGTATATTTTTTGTGCCCAGAGACTGCATACACCACATTATAGAGTAATTTTTGTTGCAGCGTAGTATTTTTAAGTACTTTTTGCAAGAAATCACAGTTGCATCGCTTAGTACTGAGTAGATTTCAGGAGATTTCGTCGAAATCTACTCATAAAGTAGATTTTATTTTGTATGGGAAATCTTCTCAAAATCTACTAGATTTGGCTTGAAATCTCGAATGAGCAGATTTCGCTTTGGTGTAAATAAGCTTGAATAACTTTGTTGTTTTTTAGAGCTGCTGGTAAAACTCTTACCAAAGTTATTAACCTCTCTTCTGATGGATCACTTCCTTTAGTACCACAGAGCTTGGTTTACTCCAATAAAAAATAATGGTTCGTGTCGATCTTGATACAAATTGTAACTTTATTAAACTTAATATTACAAAATTTAGATTTAAAGAACAAATTAAGATGTTTCTGTTTCAGGCTCGCCAAATGTAATAATAAAATGTGCTTTAAACTAGTTTATTTTAGCTACCTCTATTCATTAAGCTACATACTTTGACAAAGCTTTGGTAGTTTGATTAATCTCTTTTTGACATTTAGAAATTCATGTACATTTATAATACTTCATAGCAACAATTAGTTTTTGGTTTTCATAATTATTTTTTTAATATATAAGAAGTTTCATATATTACTATGGTTCAAACCGAGTTTGAACAAGGCTATAATGTAAAATTATTATGGTAATAGAAGTTTTTAATTATTTCATTATGCATATAAATTATTGCAATTATACTTGTATAATAGTGTGGCTTATAACGCTATTTTGAAGCGATTTTGTATTCGACTGGACTTTTAAAATATTTTCCTGTGAATGAATCGTACAATCATGTAGGATAGTAAATCAGGGCCTTTAGAAACATTTTATTTTCTCTAAGTGGGATAAGAAAAGCTTCACATAGAATATTTTGAAGAACTATATCCAGAAAGTTTAATTTTGTTTGTAACTGTAATTACTTAATTTTTCAAATTTTTATCTTTTCTTTTTAGGGCCTTCGACACAATGATAAAATACT
This sequence comes from Thecocarcelia acutangulata, assembly GCA_914767995.1. Taxonomy (NCBI): domain Eukaryota; kingdom Metazoa; phylum Arthropoda; class Insecta; order Diptera; family Tachinidae; genus Thecocarcelia; species Thecocarcelia acutangulata. The sequence goes on from OU612094.1 coordinate 113,724,386, forward strand.
TGAATTTGGATCAGCAAATGCCGATAATTTTGAAAATGAATATGCCACTATTTGTGATATAGTACGCAATATGCGTGGTCGTCTCATTCCTATTAAGATACTTCGTAATAATGAAATTTTGGATTTAGTTTTAAAACCTCAAACTTGGTGTGGTGGTGGTTTATTAGGCTGTAATATAGTTGTTCTTAATAAATAAAAAATGATAAAAATTGTAACTGAAATATATATAATATGCAAAAATATTCATGGTTTTTTGTTTGATGTAAAGATCGAAAATTAAATATGTATTTCTTATAACTGCACTTATAAATATTATTAAAATATATATTATGTAAATTTAAGAGAATAGTACAAAATAATTAAATCTTAGCTTAAACTTTGTTTAAGTTGTATCGGTGTAGCCAATTGCTTTTTTGCTCGTACTAAATTTAGTTCCGAAAATGTCCATTTCCAAATAACATTTTAAAAAATAGGAACTCCGTTTCATTGATAACCACTATATTGAGTCAAGGCAGCTTAGCTGGATTCACCCATTGTTTTCGAACAAAATATTTTTTATATATAGGTTGACGTCTCTCTTCTAGAGAGAAAATATTTTTTGCCAAGGCAGCTTTAACAGATAGTGGCAGAATTACAAACATCACATGAATTTTGTTGTTAGAATTTACGAAAAATTTTAAAAAATTTTATTTGAAAAAGCAAGGAAGTCTATGCAGAATTATGTATTTTGTATACAAAATTTTTACAAATTTACGCAAAGGAAACGAAAGACAGCTGTGCTAATACCACTACCAAGGTGAATTAACGTCTACACGGTGGCAACACTAGAGAAAAATTACAATAATACAGCAAAAACAGGCTTGTGTTAAGCTATGCTTGTCAAAAATATATATGCAACTTATTTCACAATTATAAACTATGAAAGTACCCAGGGCGAATTCATATTACCAGGTGAAACTGAAAAAACAGATGCTCTACTTTTTTCTCTAATTGTAAAACACCAAGTGTCAAAAGTTGTTTCCGGTTTGCTCCCATACATGTACATTTGCAAGTAAAGTGTGTAAGTGTGTGTATACATGTACATACCAAGGCATGATACAAAAAACAAGGTAACCGCTTCGCTACAACAATACAACAATAAAAAAACAACAGGTATTTTGTTTGTGTAAAAAGGCGAATTCACACTTAAGCTGTCACAAGTAGTTGATAACGAACATGTACAAAAATTTAAATGGCGCCGAATAAGGTAAACAAAACTTGACAGCGAAAGTGCCGCCATATTAATCGAATTCGCCTGAATTCGCCGATGCATCCACCTAATAATTAATTCGCCTTGATACCAAGGCGACTTTATACAGGTGAGTGCAAGCGGAAAGGCGAATTCAGTACTATGTATTTTGTTATTGTAAAACATATCGTGAATGTCATAATCTAAATTTGCCTAAGATTGCTTAGCACAGAAAAAATTTATATAAACGTTAAATATAAGCTTTTATAATTGTTTGTAATTAAAATCACAGATTATATTAGTTTTTCACTTTTAAATTCACACAAATTTCTTGAAATTGCACTAAATCATGCAAAAAAAACCTTCAGATTAAAATGGCGCGAAAAAGTTTGTAAATAAAAGAAACAAAATTTGACAGTTTCATTGGAAAAAACGCGAGAAGCAAAAAATAATCACCTGTGCTGTTAAGTTCACCTGGTAGTGAATTCGCCTTGGTACATACTTTCTATACAATTTTTTGACACACGAGTCGCTCAAGCACCAACCAAGGCGAATTCATTACAGGTGAACTTAACAGCACAGGTGATTATTTTTTGCTTCTCGCGTTTTTTCCAATGAGACTGTCAAATTTTGTTTCTTTTGTTTACAAAGTTTTTCGCGCCATTTTAGCCATTTTAATCTGAAGGTTTTTTTTGCATGATTTAGTGCAATTTCAAGAAATTTGTGTGAATTTAAAAGTGAAAAACTAATATAATCTGTGATTTTAATTACAAACAATTATAAAAGCTTATATTTAACGTTTATATAAATTTTTTTCTCTGCTGAGCAATCTTAGGCGAATTTAGATTATGACATTCACGATATGTTTTACAATAACAAAATACATAGTACTGAATTCGCCTTTCCGCTTGCATTCACCTGTATAAAGTCGCCTTGGCACCAACAAAACACCATTTTGTTTTTGGATTGTTGTATTTATTGCACACATCATTGAAGATAAGTAATGTGGTAGGCAGTGTTCGCCGCTGGGAATAAGTTAAACTTAAAAACTAAGAGCGGGTGTATACTTGCATAAGCACCAAAACAATAAGCAGAAGAGACTACCCAGTCTACAATATTGATATTCATTTACTGAATATCGGAGCAGTTGTGAAAAAGATCATCACCTGCCTTGCGGCCTTATCTGACGGTGGACCAGTTCCACGGGTGAAATATTCACAATTCATCAGCGCCCCCGTGTGGCTGACTAGGCTCACATAGGTAGCAATTTATGCCATATGTTTGTAGCCATATGAGCAACTTCTTCTAATTCCTCCTGTAAGCAATTTCCCAGCAATCAATAGAAGACAAGGCCTAATGAGTTTGTAGGCCGAAGCCCACTAGCAGCATCAGCCCTTAAACCAACTCGCCCGTCAACCATCACCACTGGTTTCGTACAGTACAGGTATCTGTTGTAAAGGCAACAGAACGTTTCAGCCAATGTAGGCAACTCAACCATGATCAGCCCGGATTGAACTGTAAGCCCAACCTCCCGGGGGCCTTGCTGATCTCCGTTCTGCCAATTTAAGCCCTTGGTAAGGGTTTCGGAAGCCAACACAACATAAGTCATGCGGCTTCCTACAGTTTTATTTGTTACAACAAACGAGGGACCTCTTCCCCTCTATACCCGACAAACAGAGTGCCCTAGTTAGGAATACTTCAGGGCAAAACTTGTTCCTCGGGGGGTGAATATCGGGGCAGTGAATAAATCAATGAAATAACTAGTTTTCCATGAAAATGTTTAATACATATGTTGAAAATGTTTAATGTATATGTTGCTTGGAAATACTCCTCGCGTGTCTCGCTCAGTAAATAGTAAAGGGTTGCACGAGCATTGAAATTCGAGCACATGACCACACTCGTTTCTATTTTATGCTCTGTTCATGCTTGTCCATATCAGGCGTTGCTTATAAGCACTAGTGTTCATAAGCAGTAATGAGTGGACAGTTCGAAATGGTCGAAACTTATGAGCATTACTCGTTTTGCTCATAATCAATGTTTGGGCATCTGGTCTTCACAAACAAAAACAGATTTAAAATATGAAAGAAATAATATTATATCATTATATTATATTATATCTATATTATATCATCTTTGTTTTAAATTCAACAAAAAATGAAATATTTTTTAAGCGTTTAACTGAGAGAAAATATGATAATAAATTTAAAGGAACAATTGGAAATTATTAAAGTAGTTTTTGGTTGTTTATTAATAATACATATGTGTTTTATTTTTTGTTTGTTTTCAACTTCTCAGTAGTAAAATATACTAAATGAAAAATAGCAAATTATACAGTATTTTTCCTTAAATATTCATAGAATACTCATTAAATATTTTGTTTTAAAAAGTTATAAATACCTAATTTGCACGAAACATAAAAATTCATATATTTATGTATATAGCTACACTTCTCAGTGTAGCAAAGCAAAAACCTTAGCTCTCTTTAAAATTTTTAAAACATAAAAAAATCCGCCATATCCCTACTCTGTTGAAAGCTACCAAGCTACTGAATGAAATTTGTCTTTTCGCACATGTTCTTTTGTTGTAAATATGGATGCCACTGTCACAAAGAAAAGAAAGCGTGTGGATTTTTTTATAAACTACTTGTAACGTTATAAAATTTCTTAAGTTTTTGATACAAAAATAGCTTTTCAGGAATTATTAAAGTAATGTCAGTGAATACAGTGTGATAGCTAAATTCAAAGATGATAATAATGTAATGTAATGTAATGAAGATTAACTATACAATTGGTTTTGGTACATATTAAGAAGCTTTTTGATAGTAAGTTTTTAAATCTGGAGCAATCCTGGTTGGATTATTCGCGAAGAGAATAAGTAATTACCCGAACAACTTAGTCAGCTGCGTAATATGTTGTAAACTGTGCTGCCATGACCAAAATATTATTACAACAAAAATTAAAAAAAAATGACAAAATGTGCAAAAATAATTACCAAAATTAATATAAATTGGTTTACTTGGCAAATATAAAAAATGTAATCTAATTTGCATTATTATATAAAATATATTTCCACTTTATAGTTAAATAGTCTTGTAATTACTCAAGAAGAAAACAAAAATTATGCATATTTGTTTCAAATTGGCTGTAACCAATTCGAATGCACCATTTTTAGGACTCAAAGTTTTTATATAAACTACTCCTTTTGTTAAGGAAATATGTTAGAAAGAAATAAAAGTTATACTTTTAAACTTAAATCGTCCAAGATTTAATATCGTTAACCGTAAAAAATATCACTACTTAATCAGACGATTTTCTGGTGCTAGCAACCGGGTTAAAGAAATGTCAAATATATTGTATGGTCTTACATTGGAATAATCTTAAAGTTAGAAACTAGTCTAGTAGTATAAAGTTTTGTTGACAGGGTTCATATATACAGTGAAACTCATCCAAAGGAGCACTTACTACTGGCATAAACGGGCAATCTTTTTGAACCGATATATTCCTATTTTTCCACACAATACTTTTCCCCTAGCCGGACACTTTGTTTAAAACATCTCTCACAAGCGAACAGAAGCATTGAAAACAAGCCGAATTAGTTTTAGAAATTAACACGCTTTGTTAGAAACTCAGCAACAAAAGTTGTATTTAATGAAACACATAAAGAGAAGTTTTTAATTTAATAAAACTGTTAGGTCAAACAAAAAATTTCAAAGAAAATCATTTTTTATAAAAGTTACTTGACCAGGTAATATTTATACTTACATTCATTTTAAAATACACAAAAAATCTTCAGATAGTATGCACAAAAAATTTTAGAGGTTTAAAGAAAGTGGCAACGTTTAATAGTTTGGCTTTTTTTACTACGGGCATTAATCGACCATAACCAAACAATAACCGGACACTGTTCGTTTTGATATTGAGCACTGCTCGTTTTTTCAAGTAAGCATTTTGTTTAAATCAACAGTGTTCGTTTCTGCTTCTTGATATTTGGGTATTATCGTTACTCTGTTCAATGTTCGAGCATATGAGCATACTCAAATATCAAGCATGCCCATGCAACTCTTTAGTAAATAGTGCTTAATCCTTTTTTTTGTTAGAATTTCCGAGCCCACACAAGATCTTCCACGGAGGTATAATGTTTAGCAATAATTTCGAAATAACTTGTACTTGTCAAGCGAGTTTCAGCAATTATCATTATATCAATTTGCTTTTCCATAAGGATGTGTTCAAGTTCATTTTTGTGTTGGCGGATGCCGTTTGCATTCCAGAAACATATTTTAAAACAAATCATTTGTTTAAAATTACCTGTAAAATAGTAGATTGCATTTCCTGCATCATGGTTGTCGTAGAAATCGTAAAAGTGTATTGAACAAGAGACTGCAGAGTAGTTGTCTCTAGACTACTAAGATTTTGATCGGAGTTTTGAGGGTTGGGCTCCTGCTTCAAGTTTTGATCGGATTTAAGCACATTATATGAAGCGAGCATTTTTTCGGGTCTACGAACAGTCAGTAGTCGAATACGGTGGATGTAGGAGCAATTAGAAGTTCAATTTATGTGGTTTTGATTGATTTGTGACACGAAGCGTTGTCTTGATGGAATAATATTTTTTCTTTGCCTTATGCGGTCGTTTCTTTACAATTTCGGCCTTCAAACACTCCAACAACGCTACATAATATTCACTGTTAATGGTCTCAAGACAGTCAATGAATATTACACCATGCACATCCCAAAATACCGAGGCCATAACCTTTCCAGCTGATTGTTGTGATTTCGAGCGCTTTGGACGAGGTTCACCAGTTGCTGTTCACTCAGATGACGATCGTGTTGATTTCGGAGTGAAGTGATGGATTCATGTTTCATCCATTGTCTCATATCGGCGTAAAAATTCCGGTTTGTTACGTTTAAACACGTTCAACACGTTCTCGTTTTTGGTCAAAAGTGAGCAAACACGGCACCCACTTTGAACAGAGCTTTCTCATAGGTAAATGCTTATGCAATATAAAGCCAATATGTTCTTTTGATATATTTACGATGGCAGCTAACTCACGCAACTTCACTTTTCGATCATTCAAAATAATTTTGTGGATATTTGTATGTTTTCTGGTGCTACCGCCCCATTTGGACGTCTACTGCGTTCTGCATCATCGGTGTCTTGTCATGTGCACCCTGTAGCGGTGAGGTATAAGTGCTGGCAACGCTGTTGGTAATGTCAATATTGGTGTCCAATGTTAGTAGGTTGAAGGGTGAATGAAAAAAGTAAGAAGAAGAGCGATAAGGAGAAACGGGGTTATGTATTGGAAAGGAAAAAAAAGTTAGTGGGGGTTTTGCAATTTTGGCGGGAGTTTTTGTCAGATCGGGGAGACTAAGTCATAACAACCACTGTTGCAAAGTTTAATTGGTCTTTAGAATGCAACATTTTTTCCAAAACTGGTCTCTTCAACTAATTTCTCACTTTGGTTTTATTAAGTTCCACGTACCTGTAAGCAAACTCACACATTTGCAGAAGACGATAAGACTAATATTTTTGCTTTAAACTTAGTCATAGAAGTCCAAAAATTTTCAAATTTATAAACTAAAAGAAATTTTCCAAGTTTAATAAGCTTTTTTACTTTACTTCGTATTAAATTTCGCGTCTTTTCAATTCTACAATGAAATAAGAAAACTCTTTCAGTATGTCAGAAAAAGATATTGTAAGGATTTATAAAAGTAAACGTTTTGAACTCATCTTCAAATTTAGCATGAGCACGTGCTTTTACATACAAATTTGTAAACTTTTTAGCTTATAAGTATTTAAGCGCTATTCACATATGATAATTTAAATACATCTCTAACATATATAATATACAGTGGTGGCCACATAATTAAAACATTTTTGATAGTAAGCAGCATTTTGTTGCTATAAATATTAAATAAAAAAAATATAAAATAAGAATGAAGTCACTATTTTTCCATTTGAAACACGTCAACTACAATAAACAATTCACTTCTATACTCGAAAAAGGAAAAACTAATAAGTTACTGACAAAAGTAGAAGATTTTATTTTTCGTTGAATGAATTTTTAAAACTATATACCACAAATGAGTTTTGTATCTGTTTTCCCATAAATCGAAATTTTAAATTTCATCACTTCCATTTACAAAATCATACAACAACAAATAGTTATTTTAACATTATTATTTAATGGCAGATATATTGTTTTAGAGGGCCTTTCTGAATGTGGCAAAATTTTTTTTAATTAATTATTTTTCAGTACTGTTAAAGTTGTTTTTAACAGCAGATTTTTATATCTCAGAAAATATCGTTAATTTAATACGGTGACAATAACACCGTATAAACTTCTTAAGATTGTTAAAAAATTGATACATAAAAGGGCGCCAGGGGCCAAATTCCGCAACGATGAATTTTGAAATGTTCACCAATTTCAGTGTTCACTTTTGATTTTTGAGCCCGCAATGGTGAGAATGAATAATTTTGACATTTAAAGTGTACACTTAATAATAATTTTTTCACTCAAAAATCTTCGGTGAATTTTAGTTTTTTGTAAAATATTTTTTTGAACTTGAAAAAATAAACAAAAGGATTATGTATGTAAATTAAAATTATCTATTCAACAACTTATGTGACACAGTTAATTTGAAAAATCAGCATATCATTCAGCCTGAAGAAACACATTCTGCGCAATAAAATTCATTGATTTTTACGGAATCGCTTTTTAATAAAAAGTGAACACTGTATCTGTCAGTGAATTTTATTTTGAATGTTCACTGGTAAAAAAAAATCATAGTTGCGGAATCTGGCCCCAGCTTAGCGTATTTTTTTTTTCTGTGGGTTTCAAGATACTGAAAAGCGCTAAATTGGCAACCGTGCAATAACCAAAATCTATTGTATGTGTACGCAATTTGTTTCAAGTGGCAACACAATTTTACTCAATGTTTACACAGGCAAGTGCAAGTGCAAAAAACCCAATACATACCCATATTTTTACTAATACATTCACACACCTGCAAGTAGTAGCCTCACTTGCAACTGATTTTGGTTGGCAGTGATTTTTTCACTTGCATGCAAGCAGAAACAAACAGTGTTGCCAATAGATATTTCATTTTAACCTTAATGGGTATTTTTCAAGGAAATTTTTTTAAAATATTAAAATTTTTAATTGTATGCCGAAAACATAATATAAAAACACGAAAATAAATAAACATCTATAACTTATTTTTTATTTGGAATACAAATTTATTATTTAAATTGTGAAAAAATTGTGTGCATAATATAATTCCCCTGTAATATTGCTATGCTAAAACTTTGGCAGCACAGACATTAAAAGCGCATGTAGTACAAAGGCGTACAACGTTTGTCTTCGACAACATTTTGAAAATGAACTTGCACTTGAGTGTGTAAACAATCGTGCAAATTGCAAGTGTTTTTATTATTTTTTTCGATGTATTGGTTGTTAATATGTACACACAACTTGTAACAAGTTACTTGTATGTCTAAACGCAGTGTTAACCACCAAATTACATTTTCTGGCGTTGCCAACATTGCCTTTTCGTTTGACCGTTAAAAGTTAATTTTCTGTCATTGTAGTCATTTCCACCCTATCTCTTTGAATACCTGACTTTCATCTCTCTCAATTGTTAAATGTCGTTCTATTTGACAGGATATAATATTTTCTAGTTAGTGAGTATCCTTGCTGCTTTCGTCGCCAGACCTACTAAAAATTGAAAGCGCGTGCACCACACATAAAAACTTCCACGACCAAAACGACACGGAGCATAAAAAAGAAATAAAACTTTTTATTATTCAGTTGACGGGAACAGAAAATACTAAACTAATACTGATAAAAAAAGCTTTAAAGAAAATATTGTGCCAACTTTTTAAACCCAAATAAAAAAATTAATCAAACCTTCATGTTGTTCAATTTGTACTAAAATTAGATTTAAAAAAAAGTGATTAAGTGAAAAAGTGATATCCTTTTTTCGTGTTTGTTATTTTTGCTGGCCTTTACATAATGTCGCTCGGTCGCTGTGTACTTTTTATTCAAAAGCGCACATGATTTTTGCTGTTGCTCTTTATTTTCAAGTGTGTTGTAGTTTTTTTTTTTAAGTTTTTCATCTGCCTTTGTTTTTTATTATTTTTAGTGTTTATAAGTAAACACACAAAAACCAACAGATAAGCAATCCGACGGAAGGATATTCTACTTGTATATACATATACGAGTATACTTATTGGATACATATTAGGAAATAATAAGTCTGAACATACATACATACGTACATTATTTATATGCACATGTATCTTTTATAAAAAAAAAGAAAATAGAAAGGAAATGTGAAAAAGTAAGAAAATAATTGAGAGGAAATTATTAATTTAATAGTGAAAAGTCTTGAATTTATTTACAATAATATTGATAGAAACAGCCAAGTAGAAAAATAAAATCTGTTAATCTCTCAATTATGAATTTACTTCATTAACAAAAAAAAAGCAGACAAAATATGTATCCTTATGTACATAAACACACATACATGTATCCTTACATTTCTATGTATGATACATGTAAACATATGTATAATTTTGCATTTGTACGTGCTTTTGTGCAAATATTGTTCGAGTACAACAAACACATTCTCAAGGGTTATTTTCTTGTTAATTTAAACTGTGAAAATATAAAAAATTTAAGTTCTTGTATTATCTTCCATTTAATATTTAAAGATATTGTTTTCTTCTTACAGCATTTTTAAAAAACATAAAAGAATATAAAAATATATGTATTAAGTTAAAAATTGTCTCTTAACATGCAAATTGATAAATGTATATATGTACATGCAAATGTAAGCAAACATATATTTATATGTATGGGATAAGAAATAGGACATGAATGGGAGAATAATGTGATAACAAACAGTTTTGAAAAGCTGAGTAAACCTACATATGTACACACACTTATTGCAATCAGTTTTCGGACATACATACATACCTTTGGGTACCCCTTAAATGAAAGTTGGGTTTCTTTCGTTCTCATCTCTTAGAATAGAGTTTGGTTGGGAGACGTTGCTGGCGATGTGACTATTTGATGATAGATTGTCAAACAATATTAAATGATAATACAGTGGCAGTACGATGCTCATCATGTGTGATGTGCCGAAAGACCTATGTTTGTGGATACTTTAGGTTCGTTACACGTGAATAACGTAAGAATCAAAACTAGTCCAAAGTTGTCCACAAGCGTTTCACGTAACAACCTAGCGGCGAACACTGGGAGCAATACTTTATGTTCAATGAATGCTAACTTAAAAAGTGTATGACCGTAGTATATGGCGTTCCCAAAAATGAATTTCGTTCATCTTTTGTGTGTTTATATTTTATTTCTTAGTTGTCGCCGGCTTTTGCCATATTACGTTGCAAAAATTTTAACCAACAAAATAAGAGCTAAAGGTAAGAATGCCTAGAAAAATTATAAAAAAAGACTTGGAGAAAAGAAATGAACACAAAAACGGAAAATAAAACAAATTAATGGAATATTCCCTGTGTTTGAGGTGCGCAAGTCGAATACATAGACTTACTTACAAAGTAAGCGAGGTTGTATTCGAGCTGCCTACTGCCGACTTACAAAGTATGCTAGACTTGTGACATTAATGAATGAATTACTTGACCTGAATGATTCTTTCAAGTGAAAGAGTGAAGTATTTCCGTATTATTTTTCTATTTCTTTCATAATTCACTTTCCTTCCATACATCTTCATTCATTCAGAAATCCTTATTCATTTTATATTATACCTTCTAACCAATTTTAAAAATTAAAATTAAGATTTATTATTTTTTTTTTTTTTTTTTTTTTTTGAAACAGACAAAATTGCAACATTTTTATTAATTTCTGATGAAAGAAAAGAATGAATTAGTTCACGTAACCTATATGAAATAGAATGAAAGACTCACACAAATGAAAGATTTTACCCAACACTAAAGTTTGCGACGTTGTATTCCAGCTGCCTACTGTCGACTTGCATGCGAGATTGTATTCGAAATGCCTACTGCACTGATTCACTATTTTACACGATTGTACGATTCATTCGCAGGAAAATGTTCAAAATGTGGATGTATGCCACACTATTATACAAGAATGATTGTTATAACTTATATACACAGTAAAATGATTAAAAACACTTAATTACCACAATTGTGTTAGATTAATTTAAGTTATTTCTCGATGCGCCTACAATATTCACATATTAATTTATTGCATTTTTGTTGAACTCTTTTATAATTTTTATATTAGATTTTTGGTTTGTACGTATGTACATCAGGTTTTAGTTAAAGTTTTTACTTTCTTAAGATGTTTTTACAATACAAATGTGATGTGATCAATAATTATTATAATTATTGATTGAGGAAGACAAGAAAAATAATAATCAAATCTTTAGCTGGGGGACTAACTAGCTGTTTCGTAGTGGCTACACTACTCATCAGCACCCACTGGGATTTTAACTCGGAAGTCCAACACAAAATAAATCTTGCAGCTTCCTAGAGTTTTATTTGCTACATCATATGAGGGACTCTTTCCCCTCTATGCTCCAGAAAACAGGTTACGTGAAGCGAAAAATTAGTCAATAGGGAATTAGAAAAAAAACATGAACAAGTAAGAGTGTATGGGCAGGGCCGAATCTAAAATACCCTTCACAATAGTCACGTAAATATATACGGCCGTATTCATAAAAAATATTGTATGTTTATTAACAGTTATTTGACAAATTTCCCATAGAAACTTGTCAAATAACAGTTTAATAAACATAAAATATTTTTTATGACTAAGGCCAATAGTATATATTACAAAAATTTGAATTAAATATGCTCGGATCTATAAGAACCGGTACCGGAGAAAAAAAGTTTTGCCTTGAAATCGCCACATTAAAAAGGTAATCTCTCATGGAAATTTTCATGGATAAATCGGATTTGGCTATATCTCGGGGAAATATGGACCGATATCGGAATTTTTCTGTATTTTAGTAATCTTCTATTATAATCAAAACAAACAAAACAAAAAAATTGTTTCATGGAAAAATTCGTATAGGCTATATCTCGGGTATATATGGACCGATATCTGAAATTTTCATTTTCTCTACTTAAGTTACTTCCTTTCTCTACTTAAGTTACTTCTCTACTTAAGTTATCAGAATTGCTTTTATAATTGTTTCATGGAAATATCGGTTTAGGCTATATCTCGGATACATGTGGACCGATATCGGAAATTTTCATTTTCCTTATTTATATAACCTTATATTATTACCAGAACTGCTTAGGGTATATCTCAGATATAAATATATGGACCGATATCGATTTTTTTGCCTTGTAATTACCATGCTTAATAATTTCAAAAACTTTCATAGAAAATTGCAAAAAATAATGGCTTTTTGCGGAATTTTGGATATATCTCAGCTATACGTGAACCGATTTTAGTGAATTTCAATAGCAAACCCATGAATCGATTGAGTAATAGAATGGTGAAAAAAATGGTTTCTATGTCTAATGGTTTCCTCACAAGCGTAATTTCAACGGCGGAAAGACGGACATCGCTTAATCGACTTTTCTATCAATACTAATGCAGAATATGTACATGGTCTGATCAAAAATTAACCATTATTTCCATATTTAGTGAGTTACGTATGTTCGATTTTCGCATTTTTATTTCTGTTATGTTGGCACACATGTCTGTTATATATGTTGGCAATATCAGCCATTTCGGATTGTCAGTTTATTTTTGACAGATAAAAAGGTTAGTCGTGTTTTGGTGTGCTCTTCGATATTTTACTATTCGAAACTTTTTACGTATACGAAAAAATCGATCAATGAAAATGTATTAAGTTTTGTGTAAACAATTAAATTAAATGCGCAAGGACATTTGAAATGATGACTGTGGCGTTTGGCGAGTCTACTATGAGCAGAACACAATTTCAATTCTGGTATAACCGTTTTAAGGAGAAGATGTCAATGACGTTGCTGGTCCTGATCGCCCGAGCATGTCCACAACCGATGAAAACATTGAAGCACTGAACAATATGATTTTCGATAATCATCAAATCACTATCAGAGAGATTGCTGATGAGACTTTGGCATATTGTTCGGCTCATGCCAAGCAATTGTTATGGATGTTTTAGGCATAAAACGTGCGGCAGCGAAGATTGTTACAAACTTGCTAACTTTTGAGCAAAAACAACGTCGCATTGACGATCAAGATTTCTTCAAAAAGGTCATAGCTAGGGACGAATCATGGGTGTATGGGTATGACATTGAAACCAAAGCCCAATCATCCCAATGGAAGCGTCCAGAAGAGCCAAGACCGTAAAAAGCATGTAAAGTTCGGTCAAACGTGAAGGTTTTACTCACTGTTTTCTTCGACTGCAGTGGCGTGGTGCATCACGAATTCTTGCCACAAGGTCGTACGGTCAATAAGGAATACTACCTTGAAGTTATGCGGCGTTTGCGCGAAGCAATTTGTCTGAATTGTAGAAAAAACAATCATGGATTTTTGCGTTGATAACGCAGCAACTCACACATCGATGCTTGTGCTTGAGTTTTTGGCCACAAACAAAACCGTTATCATGCCTCAACCACCGTATTCACCGGACTTAGCTCCCGCTGACTTTTTCCTCTTCCTAAAATGAAAGTAAAGCGTTTTTCTACGATTGATGAGATAAAAGAAAAATCGACACAGGAGCTGTTGGCGACACCAAAAAGCGCGTTTCAGAAGTGTTTCGAGGATTGGAAACACGCTGGCATAAGTGTATTATATCTGAAAGGGATTACTTTAAAGTGGACAAGATTGATGATTAAATAAATACTTTTTGAAAAAATTTAAAATAACAGTTATTTTTGATCAGCCCTCGTACACTTTATAGGGTCAGAAATGAAAATAGTGAAAATTACTAACGGAATCACAAACTATATCGGTATACCCCTTACATTTTTGTGAAGGTGATAAAAAGATATGGCTTTAAATCTGTATAAAATAAGTGAGCTTTTGGTAAAACAATATTTTGTATGAAAAGTTTTTAATCTGAAAAAAGAAAATATTGTTTTAGAACCGTAAACTAGACACGAATTCCCTGAAATACTAAGTATCTATATATTTTAATTGTATCATTAGTACGCGCAACTTATTTACAAATACTTTGATGCAAATCTATTTGCACAAGTTCCTATAATAGAAATTGTGATTCGGTAATTGTTATTTTTTTATTTTAATGTTATTTTTAAGTTCAAGGAAATACATACATATATTTTTATACCTCATATATAATATACATAAGTTTTTATATAACAGAATACTTTATACATTCAGTTGCAGCTTGTTTTTCCTCACACATACAATTATATACTTAAATACACTTATTTTTTATGCACATTTTGTTAGCCATGTTTATTGGTTACTGTGTTAATGCCATTTGCAAAATTTATTGTGCACACTTTCGCCCATCACACTTGGGCTCACATTTTTAACAAACTTTCTGTTAAACGACTAGAGCGACAATAACTATTTAGCATATTGCTACTTTAAACATACTAGATTTCGTACCTGCAACATGTTGCAATGTGGTTTCAACCAAACGGAAATAAATTTTGTGTACAAATAATATAGTACGAGTATACTTGCCTATCTAATACTCGTAGTCTATATTTTTTTCAAAAATATTAACATTTTGTAAAACTATTTTTATTTTGAATAGCCATTATAAACCACGCAGAAGTTTCTAAGAAAACATGATTAAAATGAATGAGAAAATAATTGCCAATATAGAAGAGTAGCTTATGTCGAATATTCCTAGCCTAGAGATATTCGCATTTTTGTTGAACTTTCCTTCGAGAACTTGCTTTTATGCTATAAATCTCTATATTAGCTTTTAGTAATGGATTTTGGATATGTTTAAGGCAAAAGTTTTATAAAATTATAAGTCAATACAAAAGGTTTTGCATCTTTTTCTAATTAAGCGCTTCTGCAATACTGAAACTTCTGTTAAAATAGTAAGTGCACTACGTTCTTTTATTTAAGCTCAAGCTATTTTCAAATATTTGGTTTTTATTTATTTTATTGAACTTCATGTTCAGAAAAAAAATTATAAATAGCTTGTTTCCCAGCTATCTATATGTCGACATTTCATAGGAGTTACCCTAATCATTAGTAGACTTTGGAAATTTTAGAAAGATATTCTCAAACATTCAACTTTATATCCCAACAATCTAAATAAGTTGTTGAGAATTTAAAAAGAAAAATGATCTAATAATACCTGTCAAAACTCAAAAAAAAAAAAAAAAACTCAGTTCTTCATGTTCAACAATTTTTTACTTTCGATATTTCGTTAACAGTTTATTATAACAGCATCGTCAGGAAAATTCAAATGTTATAAAAAATTCTTATTTAAAAATATGTTATCAAAAAATTCTTATATAGAAAAAATTCAAACACGAAGAATAAATTATTAAAAATATTAACAAATTAAAAAAGTAAAAAAATAACATAATTTTATTTAAAAACGACTACAACATATTTTACCTCCAATCTTAAACAAATTAACATGGCACATGCTGCTCACAAAATAAAATGAATATTTTTTTTACATAATGTAAATATTTATATAAACAGTCAACCTACTAACACTGGGTTTACAAGTGCAAGTAACTTGTTACAAGTTGCGTGTACATATTAACACTGCGTTTACACGTACAAGTACTTGCATAGAAGTCCTGTGTACGTATTATCAACGAAAATGTCGAAAAAATACTTGACTTTCTTGCAAGTTGCATTAGTATTTAAAGAATAACATGGAAGTTCAGTTTAAAAATGTCAGTGGAGAGACAACAGCTCCTATAACAGCATTACCATAGAAAACCATAATTTTATTTTTCGGGGAAATGAATAGTAGGAATAAAATAAATAAATGAAATAGAATAATTTAAAATTTTTTTCTCTCAAAACGGCAAAGACTGCTTAATTTGTATATTTTCAACAAAAAAAAATGTGAATTATTTTAAAAATATATTTTGAAACATTTAAATATGACAAAAACATTATATTAAAATCAATTAATCTCCGCAAAACTTGTTGTAAGGCAACACTGTTGTAAGGCAACACTGTTGTGTTGTTTCAGTTGTCATTTGACTTTCAGTAAGTGCCAAAAAATCACTGCCTACTGAAATTGCTTGTCAGTTTAGCTGAAAGTTGGTTGCAAGTGCAGAGGTTGTGCGTGTGTTAGTAAAAAAGTTTGAATGTATTGGGTTTTTCGAACTTGCACCTGCACGTGTAAACACTACGTAACAACCAATCCATCGAAAAAAATAATAATAAATACACTTGCAATTGTACGATTGTTTTCACACGCAAGTGCAAGTTCAGTTTCAAAATGTCGTCGACGACAAACGTTGTACGCCTTTGTACTACATGCGCTTTAGATGGCTGTGCTGTCAAAGTTTTAGCATAGCAACATTATATTTTGTACATACATTTTTCACAATATAAATAATAAATTTGTATTCCAAATAAAAAATAACCTATATATGTTTATTTATTTTTGTTTTTTTATATTACGTTTTCGGCATATAACTAAAAATATGATTATTTTAAAAATTTTTCCTTGAAAAATACTTATTAAAGTTAACATGAAATATTGGCACCACTGTTTGTTGCTGCTTGCATGCAAGTGAAAAAATCACTGCCAACCAAAATCACTTGCAACTGAGACTACTACTTGCAGCTGTGTGAATGTATTACTAACAAAAATGGTAACGTATTGGGTTTTTTGCACTTGCGTGTGTAAACATTGAGTAACTTTTTGCTACCTAAATGCCTATAACTATATGCAAGATTATCTGTGTCCAATTTAAAATTTATTATGTATATTTTAATAGAATTACTCTGATCATTTCCATTACATGGAATTTTATAAACTATACCAGCAGTGTCTAATTTACTAAGCCTATCCTTAGTATTATAAATTTCATTCCATAATTTATTAATCATATTAATTTATTCCCTGTTGTATACATCTTTCTGTTAAAGCTTGTATCATAGTCAATGGTTTAAAAATTTATGGTTCCCAGCTATCTATTATTAGCTAGATTATGAATATTTCTATTTTTAATATAACACAAGCTTTCTAGTTAATTCAGCAGGAAAATCGTTGTCTTCTAGCAAGTTCCCGATTTTTATAATATTCTCTCTGCGGAACTCTTCATCAGTTATCGTAGGTACACGTAGACAAAAATATATGGTTGATACGACAATATTCTAAGGGCAACATACTATTGTTGGATTATATGGTTGTATTTGATAATACCACATTGTTACATTTAAAGCACCATTGACAGGACACACATTGTATTGTAAAAAAAAATATTATAAGTAACCATACTATATTTTGGTTTACCATTATCATAATAATAAGTAACCACAGTAGTGGTTAAAGTTATCAAATAATTGTCATACTCAACTATATTTTTATACTAACCACTCATATGTAACCATGTTACTTTCATGAAATAACCATACTAATCTCACAAATAGCATTATTGTAATGGAACCATATATTTGTTCCAAGTATTACAAAGACATACATATGCTAATTAATTACAAGAAAAATACAGCTTATAATATATTTTAATACTATGTTTAATATAAATTTCAAAAAATATTCACGGTGCTTCTCCTCTTTGATGTTTAATTATCCATCTGCTGCAATAAAACAAAAATAGTTATTAAAAACTGCCATTGCAATTTTAAAAGTAATATTTAACCACATTAATATGGTTGCACGTAGTCATATTGTTGCATATGTTATCTTAATATTACAGACTTACCTTTATATTTTCGCGAATGCTAAAATTTCTTTTTCGCCAATTTCGTGTTCTTTTTTCTCCTTTTTAAATAAAGCTAACAAATATACATATATTTTTCAAATTAAAAGTACACAAAACATTTGCTTTCCAAAAAAAAAAAAAAATATGTGTCAGCGTCTGGAAGAAAATATTATTAATGATAATGACAACAATAGCAAATTTATTTTCAAACTCTTTTGTTTGATATGAATTAGCATATCATACATATTATACATACAAACATTTTTATATTGGATGTGATAAAAGCTATTGTTGTTTTTAAACAATTTTTCACAATTGCTATTATTGTATGCAACCATATCTTGAAATTTATAGACGGTGACAATAGATTTACAGAAATGCAAACAGTAACATATTTATAGAGCAATAAACTATAATTAAACCGATAATATGCTGTGTTTAACAGTAATAAACACTGTTATAGAATATATATTAATATTGTCGCAACCATATATCAAACTGTCTTTTCTTTGCTTGTGCTCTTTCAACAAAATTTTTAGCTGTTTTAATGATTATACTTCTATCTGATGTTGTTGGTTTTTGATACCAATCATTTACTAGCTTATTATTCCTCCTAATTATAATTGTTTCTAAATATTATCTTCCCTCTCCATAGTAAATTTAATATTAGAATAAAAATGTAATATTAGAATTAGAGTGAGAAATAATACAAAACAAATCATCTAAATATTGAGTCATTAATATCGGCTTTATGTACAACTTATCTATAGAACTGTCCAATAACTTTTTCATTATATTGTCCTTAATAATTAGGGAGCTGGAGAACCCTTTGGGAGTCCATTTAGTCGTGTATATACCCTTCCATTATGCTGAAAGTATCTTTTATCTTCTATACAAAATTTTAAAACACGTAAAAATAAATAATTTTCTCTATTTTTGTATGTTGGGTTATTAACTCCACTTAACTTCTATCGTGCTCATTGTCAAGTCAACCAGTATACTTGGGGATAGTGAAACTACATCAAAAGAAATTAATCTTTCATTATTAATTATACTTTGGCCCTTTATTTTCTCCATAAAGTGCACTGAGTTTTTAATATTATATTTTCAAACATCAGTAATCTTCCTCGGTGTACTTACTACATACTCGTATATATTTTCAAAGTTCATAAGATGGAGAATTAATATATGAACAAATTAGTCTTAATGGAAAATCGGTCTTCCGTATTTTTGGCAAACTAAACCTAGCAACAGCAATATTAGTCTTAATTCTATTTTTCTCACTATAATTTATAGTCTTAGTTCATCTACTAAACTAATATTTATGAGGGTGGATTGATATTGAAGCTACTTACTTAGAGTCTACACCTGCGATAATATAGAAGATGAGAACGTCAAATTCAACTTCTAACAGAAAAAAGAAGAGTTAGAAGAGAGTGGCAACTTCGCAGGTCTCCCCAGCTTAAAAGCAGACTACGAGAGTGCATAGCTCAGTTAAGAAATCTGCTCGAAATCCAAAGAATGGCTTATCTTAAAAATTATCTGGAAGGTCTTGATGGTACCCCTCAAACCGACTATTCTCTATGGAAAGCGACAAAAGGTCTGAAAAGACCCGTAGTAGGTAAGCCACCTCTGCGAACTTCAACTAGAGATTGGGCAAGAAGCGATTCTGAAAAAGGGATAGTGTATGTTAATCATTTAAAAAACGTTTTTACTGCAAATGATACAGTGGATGATGTTGCTGAATTTCCGCCATATGCTGTTAGACCGCCTGTGCCTTTGAGACTTAGTTTTCAAGATGTTGAAAATGTTATTCGTAACACAAACCCCAGGAAAGCTCCAGGTATTGATAAAATTACTGGTAAAATGCTTGAGCAGCTACCTCGTGTAGCTCGTAGAATTCTTCTTTTTATTTTTAACGCTATTTTACGTCTCGAGTATTATCCTGCAGAGTGGAAGGTGTCCATGATTACTATGATACCCAAACCAGGGAAGGATCCCACTAAAGTAGAATCATACAGACCAATAAGTCTACTGCCAACAATTTCAAAACTGTTCGAAAAATTGTTAATGGCAAAGTTGAGTCCAATGTTGAACACTGTGGGATGCATCCCTGATCATCAATTTGGCTTTCGGGCTAAACACAGCACAATAGAACAAACGCACAGACTAGTCAATGTCATAAGACAGACCTTTGAGGTGAAGAAGTATTGCTCAGCTCTATTCATTGACATTTCTCAAGCTTTTGATAAAGTGTGGCACGAGGGCTTGATACACAAAATAAAGTTGAACTTGCCTGCAAATACACACAAGCTTCTGGAAAGCTACTTATGTGGGCGGAAGTTTGTTATCAGAGAAGGCGACTTTATAAGCCCAACTCAGCCAATCGAGGCAGGAGTTCCCCAAGGCAGCATATTGGGGCCTACTTTATATTTGATTTATGCCTCTGACATGCCAACGACACCCGGAATCCACACTTCAACTTTTGCAGACGATACAGCATTCTGCAGCGTACATGAAAGCCATCAAGTAGCTTCGCGAAATTTGCAGGAGTATATTTCAATATTAGAGATGTGGTTAAAACTTTGGAAAATTAAAGTTAATGAACAAAAGTGTACTCACGTTACATTCACGCTGCGTAAACAAACATGTTCAGCCATCCAAATCAACAATTCACCTATTCCGCAGCAAAATGAAATCAAGTACCTTGGTATTCACCTGGACCGTAGGTTAACGTGGAAGTCTCACATAGATGCGAAAGTTACTCAGTTGGCTTATGGGCAGAAATTCTACATTGAAGCTGGATTGCAAACTTTTATTATACAACGCAATTCTAAAGCCTATATGGTGCTATGGAATTCAACTATGGGGCACCGCCTCCGCTTCAAACGTTGAAAAAATTCAAAGGCGACAAAACAAAATTCTTCGAACAATTACCGCAGCTCCATGGTACGTAAAAAACTCACGAATTCGTAAGGATCTCTGTGTTCCTCTTGTAAAAGACGAATTTTCAAAGTACGCAACAAGGCATATCAATAAATTGGAACTTCATCCAAATCGTCTTGCACGCAATATACTTAATTTCGAAGGACACTCTCGGTTGAGAAGGAGGGACACCCTTGCCACCATCAGAACGTTAAATAGGTGATTTCACCGATATTGATCGTGCAAAATAAAACATTTTTGTCTAGCATTGGCTGGACTTAATTAATTTTATGTATTTAGTTTTAAGATTTGAATACTTATTGTTAGTTCACTTTGTGAAGATTCAATAAACAAATGAATGAGAAAAAAAAAAAAACAATTCAATCGCAGAGAGAATTCTGTTACGTGTAGACTTAAAATCAGTGTTATCGCAGTCTTATAATCATTTTTATGAGAGCGTTCTTATGAAAAGTCTTATGGCAACGATCTTATAATAGGAGCTGTCAAAAAAACGATGTGTGTGTATCTGTTTACAAAAAGACGCCATTGAAATTTTAGTGATTATTAATTTTGCAAAATATCTTTTAAAAAATGATTTTAAATGGAAAATAATTTATTTTTATGCTTTAAATATATAAGTGATTACTTTTGTACAAAATGTGTGGATATACGAAATTCATATAAGATTTGATTCATCATCAAGATGTGTTTTCATGTCGGCTTTCATTGATACATATATGAATTCTTATAAGATTAACAACAATACGTATACTGCTTGTTAGATATGAAGATGGACATAGAGAGATTTGCTCTCTCATTCTGCTGACGTTTTCTCAGATATTATGTCAGAGTTAATCGCAGTTGTAGACACTAGATTAAGTGGAACAAAAACATTTTTTTTTCGAAAATTATTTATTTCTCAGCATAGTATCATTTTAGCTCAATACACTTAGTATGCCGATATTTTTTATACCATCTGAATAATACGATTTTGGGAACCCCTCAAAATACGCGTTAGTTTCGGAAATCACTTCTTCGTTTCAGATAAATCTTCTTCCTGCGAGCCATGTTTTCAGGTCTGGAAACAGGAAAAATCTGGACTTTAAGGTAGATGATCAACTAATTTGAAGTGTATTTCACGTAATTTTAGCACAGTATCTAATGCTGTTTGAACCGGTGCGTTGTCTAGAAGAATGAAACTTTTTTCTTCTTTAAATGTGGTCGTTTTTTTCTTGATTGCATCAATCAATTGATCCAATAATGTGTGTTAATACCTTCGTGTGAATGTGGACCCTTTTGTAAGATAGTCGACGAGCAATATTCCGTGTGCATCCCAAAATACAGTGGCCAGGCGATTTCACTACTGTCGCCTTCTTCGGAGCACTTTCACCATCTTCCACCCGCTGTTTCGATTGATTTTTGGTTTCAGGTGTGTAGTGGTCGACCCGCGTTTCATCAACAGTTAATAATTAACGCCAAAAATCAACAGGATTACGCTTTTTCATGTCCAAACACCACTACGAAGTGGTCTGTCGAACTCGTTTTTTTTGACATTGAGCAAACGCGCCACCCATCTTGCCGATAGCTTTTTCATGTGCAAATCTTCATGCAAAATGCTGACCGCACATTAATATGATATGTTTACCATTTCAACAATCTCACGTATCCACCTCATTCGGCCTTCCTGTTGCTGGTATTGTTGCAGTACTTGTTCGGCCGCGGTTTACATTCAGCAATCCAATAAATTACATGAAATTTGACGAAGCAGACTCACCGTAATGTGTATCAGGCTTTTCTTTTTTTTTTCTCTTTCGCCGTTTTCCACTGATTAGTTAATATCGTACATATGTATGTAACTAAGAAAGTTCACTGATTAATAATTTAAATACAAATACGTCTCACAGTTAGGAGAATTATTAGTAAATAATAAATTAAAAACTGGTTGTTCAGTGACAGAAAATCCTGTACAAACAACTGGGGTTGTAACAATTGCATATACATGATCAATATGTGGCAAACATTAACGTAAGAATAATTAAAGAGCTCGGTGGCTGAGTTGGTAAGCGGCCGTATTAAAAATACATCATGTTCACATGTTCCCGAGTTCGAACCCCAGTGGGTGTTGATGAGTAGTGTAGCGACTACGAAACAGCTAGTTGTCCTGCAGCTAATGGTATTCAATTATTTTGCTGTTCTTCTTTGGTCTTATTGTATCACAGCAATTATTGTTATAATTAAAAATAATCCGTCTTCTTGACTGAAGTTGGATTCGAACTCACAACTGATTAGTTAATATCGTACATATGTATATAACTAAAAAAGTTCACTGAATAATAATTTAAATTATTTTATTTTTTAATTTGTTAATACTCGTATTGTTAAGAATTTTTCTTTGTGCTTGTTTTTCGTATATAAGAATTTTTGACAATAATTTATCAAATAATAAATTTTTATAAAGCACCCCATACACGTTTCAACTCAATTGGCAATTGAGTTGGTTCTTGTCCAAATCAAGTCGTGTATGGCTTTGTCAATTGATTAGTTTGGCAGTTGTCGAGTTGGTTGAAAAAAAAATTAAAATGTTTTGATTTTTTCAAGTTGACTAACAAGTTTTTCAATTCGATTGTGTCGTGTGTGTTCGAGTCTCTTGATCAGGTCTCCAAATTTATATTTGTAGTATTTTTGCAAAGAGAACGTTATACATTCTTAATATAATATCATTGAATTTAATAGTTGAATGAAAATCTTTCAATTCAGTTTATGAAGTATGTGGGCAATAATCAATTTAGTTGAAAGACTTAATTCACAATTGAATTGAAACGTGTATGGGCCGCTTAACATTTTAATTTTTCTGACGATGCTAACAGACGGCGAGCGAAATATTGAAAATAAAAATTGTTAAACATTAAAGAAAAACCATCGATCATTTGCTGGTAGAACTTAGAAGAAATTAATATAAATAAGATCAAATAATACAATTATTGAATTTAAAGTTTATGTTCATTATGATGTTTTGTTAAATGCATTATTTGTTCTAAAAACTTGAGTAAAAAAGTAAGTGCTTACAACATCGTCAAAAAAGAAGATTTCTCTATATTATATGATAGCTTTGTTTTCCATGTTCGAAGTGCGTGAATTGTTTCGGAACATACAAACTAAAATTGGTTCACAACAAAACTTTTATTAAAAGTGCCTTTTGCCAAAGTGAAATATCAGATGGTACAGAATTGTGTTAAAGAGAGATCTATATATTATATTTTATACTAATTTTTTAATATAAATAAACACAAAAATTACACGTTTTAGGTGAAATTTTGCACAAAAACCTTGGTAGGAAAAGGTTTTTAATTTTACCAAATATTGTAAATGCAGACCAAAATGGTATATTTATTTGGACTGATATCCAACGGATTTTTTGAACGAAAAAAAACATTTAAATAGAATATGAAGAAGAGAATATACATCTATCGCAAGAATTCAGTATTAAAAAAGTCCTAAGTAAATTTGGCATGAGCGAAACTCCAATAGGAAAAGGTCTTTAGTTATCAGCTGAATTTAAAATTGATAAAAAAAAGTGAATGAACCTTAACGTAAGTTAATTGGCAGCTTGATGTATACAATGTGGAGTTGCAGGCCTGATACTTGTTATTGTGTTGCTTATTTGGGACGATTTCAACAAAATCCGAATGGAACACACGGGCAACATTTGAAAAGAATTGTTGGTTACCTAAAAGGAACAAAGCATATGAAACTTGTCTATACGAAAGATACAGAGGGATTTGCCGATGCTGACTGGGCAAAAGATAAGGGTGATCGCAAGTCTATTTTATTCAAGGTTTACGGTTGTAGCGTTTCGTGGTCGTCAAGAAAGCAGCAACTGTTGCAACATCATCAAATGAAGCAGAGTATATAGCTTTTTAGCTCTGCAGTTTCTGAAGCTTCGGGGTCTGAGACAGTTACAATGTATGTATGAAGGCAATAAAGATTGTATAGGTATGGCAAATACTTCTGAAAATAAGCGTGTTAAACATATACATAGATATAAAACACTACGTTGTTCGTGACAATGTTACAAAGGGTTTTTTAAAAATTGAATCTATTGGGTCTAAGGATCGGGATATATTCTCAAAGTCTTTGAATTTAAGTCGTTTCAAGAAACTTCGCAACAAACTGGGAGTAAACGATTGAGATTGGGTGTTATAATACAAGTAGTTATTAGTTTAAGCAATTGTTTTAAATTATGTTATTTTGTGAATTGGAAAAAAATATACATTCCATTTTTAACTTTCATCAAATAAAAACCTAAATAGTTTTAATTACAAAATACCAGAAGTCAATAACTTGAAACAGCCAATAAAATAGTTTTTATCAAAGAATCATAATTTCTAATTGTCATCTAAGAATTTCCCACAGATTGCTTTACTGTTGCAGTTTTGCCAATGGTTTTTGCTTCGAATAAATTAATTTATTCTCAACTTGTATTGAATTTTTTAACAGTCTCGTAGCTCTCCAAATGTGAAAGAAAAATCTTCCTAACTTAATTGTGCCAATTAACTAATTAAAATCCGCAGAAAAGTATGCCAATAGATAAAACATTCTAATATATAAAAAATGAAAAAGAAAAATCCTTTTAATTATATACTTTTGTAAAATGTAAAAATTTTGAGTTGTGCTAATATGTAACAAGAGAGAAAAAAAAATAAAGCAAAAATTATGAATATTTGTAAAACTGTGTGCTTAAAAAAACGTTTGTTGTCAGCACACCAGAAACAAATAAAATTATTCTTCTAAATGAAGAATGAAGAAACAAAATGTTCGCACGATATCATTGATCGTGTGTACATTTACTTACTTATTAGTTGGAGCAGCTGTTTTTGACGCACTGGAATCCGAAACTGAAAAATTACGAGGTTTGGCCTTACAAGGTAAGATTTATCAAATATATTTTATATACAGTACGCACATACATATGCTAAAGGTCTGCACAATTATATTTGTATACATGGTACAATAATATAACAGGTAAAAGCGGAACTACAACAAGCCAACAATAAAAAAAAAACAATATAGATTTTTATTGCTGCTTAAGGCCCAATCAGACTATTATACAAGTATAAATACTTTCATTAGATTTTGTGAGATAAAAGTCTAAACACATTTCTTTCGACTGTCAAAAAGTCTAACGTAAATTAGATTTTGCATTCACACCATCACACTTGATATAAACCAACATAGATGTGCCATCATAAAACTTTTCACGGCGGCAGGTGCGCTATTCATCGTAGGCGATAGACGTGCCGGCGCGTGAAATTCTTCAACAGTTAAAATAATAATTATGTATAATACATCCAAATTCAATAGCACAAACATATTTTATGTTCTAAATATAGCATGAGCAAAATACATTTATAACTGACAGCTAAAAAAACACAACTCTGATCCAATGTAAAGTATTATCGTTTTGAAAAGTTTCAAAAAACAACAAAGTCGTATGGGATGTCAAATTTTTATCGCATTATTTTTCGTATGTATGACGGATTACATTCAGACTATCAGACTTGCACGTATTATTTGAATTTTTGACAAGTATTAATACAAAGTATAATAGTCTGAACTGGGCTTTAGTGTTGATAACTGCCAAAGAAAAGAAAAGTTTACCAATTTCGAAAGAAAATGAATGCGAAAGAAAGATAGTCACTCACATTCGAATCACTTTAGGTTTGTCTATCTCACTATTATTCGTTCGCATATTCTTATGCGTTTTGATTGAGTTTTGACAGATCGTTCGAACCCAAATCAATTTTCTTTTGTTAAGATTGCGAACGCAAGCATGCTGCTGACAAATGTAAACATGAAAAATACTTACAACATATTTTTGCCAACTTTTTTTTAAGTACGGAGAGAATTTCGTAATATTTTATTTATTTATTTTTTTATTCGCTATTTTTAGCTTCTACCATTTATACCAATAAAAAATTATAAATAGCTTGTTTTCTATGTTTCCCAGCTATCTATATGTCGACATTTCATAGGAACTACCCTAATCATCTGTAGACTTTGGAAACTTTTGAAAGGTGTAAGAGACGTGTATAAATGAAAAAGCTTGTTTTTTGTGTTTTGACAGGTATTATTAGAGCATTTTTCTTTTTAAATTCTCAACAATTTATTTAGATTGTTGGGATATAAAGTTGAATGTTTAAGAATATCTTTCAAAAATTTCCAATGTATACTGATGATTAGGGTAGTTCCTATGAAATGTCGACATATAGATAGCTGGGAAACAGAAAAAAGCTATTTATAATTTTTTATAAAAAAAAATAATATACAGGCCTGTTCTAAAAATCACATGATTTCAAAGCATATGCCGTTTCAAAAGCACAAATGTGATTTGTGCCTGTTCTGCAAATCACAATTTCTTCTTTCCTTGTGATTTCTACTCTTCTGAAACACAAAAAACAGCTGTTTTTTGATTCAATTTATTGATATTCTTATTTTCAGGTTGAATTTTTTTATTCGCGGTATTATTTGCAAAATAAGGTTAGTTTCTTCTAACGAATATAGAAGGTAAAATAAAATAAACCAAATCACAAAATAATACAACAAATCTTGCAACAAAATAAGCATATCTAGTTTTTTCTTAATTTAGTGAATTATTTCGCATAAAATAAATTATTTTATTTAAATAATCAATAGAAAACACATTAAGTTATTTATTAATGTAATAAATTATAAAATTCATAATAAAGTACGTGCAAAAATTGGGATGTGATTTCAAATTGATTGCAAGTTAGCTAACCGATTTAAAATCACAAAAATCAAAAATATTTTATGAGCAGAACATCTTTTTTGTGATTTCAAATCATTTTCACAAAAAGTGATTTGCAGAACAGCCCTGATAATAAATTAATTACAATTCTATGATACAATAAAAAAATAAACTAAACAAAATTACAAAAATTATTACTGTAGATAGTTTATACAAATAATTTACTCAACTCCCTTTTAAATGTGACTGTGTTGCGGATTACTTGAATTGTATTTGGTAAGGCGTTCCAAAGACTGGCCGTATTCATCAGAAATTGACGTTGTGACAACAAATAGTTGCATTGCTGTTGAATTACTTTTTTCCCGCGGTTGGACCTAGCAAACAGAATTCTATTGTATAGATAAGGCGGTTGTTGTGATGTTATGATCTTATGGAAAAAAGAAGACATCTTAATTTCAAAAGATTTGGAAAACGGATCTTGCAATGTTATTGTAAGCAACATTAAGTCTACGTAGATCTTCACTATCATAGTTCGCATATAGCTCGCATCCATACAGGAGCGCTGGCACAAGAAAAGTTTTAGCTAGTAACATTCGAATGACAAAAGGAGTAAAATTTTTAACAGCCCATAAGTTTCGCAGCATACCATATACTTTTCCTACGACGATGTTTATATGGCTAGACCCAATCCATTGGCTTTAGCCCAAATGCTTATTTTATCGTGGTCATGATTAATATTATTTACACATGAAGTTATATCTGCTATGGTAGAACTACTGTAGGTTAGCACATCATTCTCATACATTTGCATTTTGCTGGATACCAAGGTATCAGGTAAATCATTTACATATAAACAGAATAAAAGAGGGCCAAGTATTGAACCCTGCGGAACTCCTCTGGTGACATTAAGCGCATTAGAGTAAGAGCCATTGTAGTGCACGCTTTGAAATCTATACGTTAGGTAGGAGGAAATTGGGACACATGCTGTGCACGAGATATTAAAGAATTTTTGAAGCTTAGAAATTAGAATTGGATGATCCACAGTGTCAAATGCTTTGCTATGTTCCAGAAGAACCAAGAAGGATACCGTGTTGTTATCAAGTTTAGACCATATTTCCTCTACCACGTCAACTAAGGCTGTAATGCAGCTTCTATTTTTTATGAATCCAGATTGCCAATTAGATATTAAGTTGTTATTAGTAAGATAATTACTCATCTGCTTACTTATAATTTTTCCTCTAAAACTTTAGATAAATAAGGTAGGATAGCAATTGGTCGAAATTCATTGTTAGTCTTTGGAATAGGGCTAACTCTTGAAAATTTCCATTTTTATGGAAGTGTTGATTTCATCAAGACCGACTTAAACAAATGGGTTAAATAAGGCAGTAGCTTGAGGATTAAAATTCTGAATAAAATTGGACTTACATTATCCATTCCCATAGCGTTTGATTTGACTGCAGCTAAACTAGCCAATACTTCTAACTGATCAATGCACCTGAAACTAAATGGGTTTGCAACTGGGGCATATCAAAGTTCGTTATAGATGTTTTTGTTTAGTGATGACGTATTTATATTCAAAAATTTATTGTTCAACTGTTCGGCGTCAATATCTTGATTGCATGATGGAGAAAGTTTCTGGCTAATTCCAATTTTACGTATTTCTTTCCACTTCGATTTGTAATCAATTGCGGATGAAAACCTACGTTCGTAAAATTGGGATTTCGCAATTTTGATGCGTTTCGTAACTTCTCGAAGCGCAGACTTATGTGTAGCCTTAAGTTCATCTGTTTTGAACCTTTTCCATCGTGAGTAAACCTCATCACGTGTTTTGATTAACCGTTTAATGTCAGGACTAAACCAGGGTTGTTCGTTGGCTTTAACAAGTTTGGTTTTTAGTGAGACACATAAGTCAAATAGATAATTAACATTACTTTGGATGTAATTCACTTGATCGTCTACACTCTAATATTTCGCTCCCACAAAATCTAAATATCTTCTATTACCATGTAAATGTGCATTTAAGAGCGATTAGTAATGGGTAACACGCCTTTTGTTTTAATAACTTCAAATTTTTATTTTATTTTTTTAATTTTTAAAATCATCTTTATTCAATTTGGTTTGTTTTTCTATTTACATATTTACATTTTCGAGATTTTATCTATAGATACTACAACGAGAATTTATGTAATCCAACGAAATTTGACTCCAAACATCCTTAATAACCTGATGACTGCTTGTCATCAAATTGTCTACCTGCTTCATAGACCTTACAAGTTAACCAACCCCAGACATTTTCGACAATGTTTAGATCTGGCGGATTGAATATCAACATGTTGGCTTGTAATGAACTCCCTTACTACTCTGGCGTTGTGTATAGGGGCATTATCCTGTTGCAATATCCAAGATATGGGACCAAATAGTACATTGAATTTCGGTAAAGCTGATTCCAATACCACTTTATAGCTTGCACCAGTCATTTTTGCACTTTGGAATTCAAGATCGATGGTGCCATAGTACGTAATAGCACCCCATACTATAACGCCTCTCTCTCCCTCTCTCTCGGCTGCGATGTCGGCTCAAAAATCGATTTTATTTGCGCAAATCATAGAAATAATAGTTATAGCCGTCAGGTCCATCCAAATTAAACTTCTTCCCATCGGTAAATACAAGGTTCTCCAGTCATTTACCTGACCTCTTTACTGTACATCCAATACCATGTAGTATTTTGCGGATTAAAGCCGTTTTTCCTTACGAGGAGTATTAAATGCCGGGTTTTTTTTTTGTAACTTCCCACATTTAAAATACTGACAGATTTTACTTGCTTGCTTGCATTCCAGCTTGAACTCTTATTTTTGTCGAGGATAGGGCAGAATTAGAAGTAATTTTGATGATGTTTTATTTTTTCATACGTATTTTTGTATACCCTTCGGGATCCTTGATGTAATTGGCGACTACTGTTGGGCTTCGTCCAATATTATTAGCTCAAAATAAATTCTTTAGTTAAGAAACCACTTTTGTCACGTTTTTTTTATATCTCCATTTCTATTTTAAAATTCTGCAATCGGTTAAAAATTGCAAAAAATACAGGCTTCTGAATATGGAATTTTTAGTGCCTTTAAATAAGTGAAACGGAGTGTATGTTTGTAATTTTATGTTATTCATTTATAATATGTAATACTAAGCCCAAATTAATTAATAGAGTAAAAATTATAAATGGCTACAAAACTATGAAAAATCATTTGAGGAGACTTTTAGGGATTTAGTGGCTTTTAAAGATCATACAAAAAATATTTTGGCGCTTTTTGATGGTCAGTTTGGTGCTTGAGGTGGAAAAAAATCTGACAATCCTGCATATAATATCAAATTTGAACAACTTTGCCCAGCTAGATTTGCGATATAACAATATGTGCGGCGTCACAATCTTTAACCATTTTTTAAATAGGTACTCCGGAATAGGTGAGTTGTTAATTTAGATAGGCGAACATGTTTTTTTCCAGAAGCTTGTGTTTGCAGGCAAGTTCAACTTTCTCTTGTGCATTAAACCGGCGTGCCACACTTTATCAAAAGCTAAGGAAACGTCAATGAATAGAGCTGAGCGGTACTTCTTGTCCTCGTCCATAAGAAAGACTTTTTTCTTATGACATTTAATAGTCTATGTGTTTGTTCTACGGTGCTGTGTTTAGACCGAAAGCTAAACTAATGATTAGTGATACATTGTACATCATTCTGTATTGGAGTCAACTTCGTCAATAAAATTTTTTCGAACATTTTAGGAATTGTTGGCGGTAGACTTATTGGTCTATATGAGTCTATCTTAGTGGGATCCTTCCCTGGCTTGAGTATCATAGTAATCATAGGACACTCTCCACTCTGCAGGATAATACTCGAGACGTAAAATATCGTTAAAAATAAAAATAAGAATTCTTCTAGCCACGCGAGGTAACTGTACAAGAATTTCATCAATACCTGGAGATTTCCTGGAGTTTATTTTATTTATGAAGTTTTCGACATCTTGAAAACTAAGTCTCAAAGGCACAGGTGGCCTAACAGCATATGGTGGAAACTCGGCTGCAGCATTTGCTGTATCATTTGTAATAAAAAGATTTCTCAAACGATTAACATACACCATCCCCTTTTCAGAATCGGTTCTTGCCCAGTCGCCAGTTGAAGTATGCAATGATGGCTTGCCTTTAACGGGTCTTTTCAAACCTTTTGTCGCTTTTGACAGAGAATAGTCGGATTGAAGAGTACCATCAAGACTTTCTAGATAATTTTTAAAGGAAGCCATTCTACGGATTTCTAGCAGATTTCTTAGTTGCATAATGTAGTCCCGTAGCCTGCTCTTAAGTGGAGACCTGCGACATTGCCACTCTCTTCTTACTCTTCTTTTTTCTGATAGAAGCTGTTAAATTTCTGAAGAATAAGTACTACCGTTCGCATTCCTGAATTGCATGTTGTACGGCCAGTTTAAAGTCTTCAGAAAAATCCTTAAATGACATATCAATATCCTCAGGGGTTCTCGAGGCAATATTTTCAGTACTCGCGTATTTCTTATATTTGTGCCAATTAAATCCAGTGATGGCCAACGCCAAGTCACTAAACGAGGAGCCAAGCTCCTGGCGAAATGAAACGGAGGTTACTGTGTGTGAGTGGTCCGATGACAAATCTAATGAAGGCTCTACTTGCATCCATTCTAAAAGAAAGTTTTTTGCAACTCCAAAATCTATAACATCTGAATTCTTTCGTCGGTCTGACGACAAATAAGTGGGTGTCCGCTTGAAATCACATCTTAGCCCATTTTAGAAACTGTGTCGAAAAGCGCATGACCTTTCGGGGAAATTAAACGGGATACCCAAAAAGGGTGCTTAGCGTTATAGTCGTTAACCGCTAAAAATCGAGGCCCAAGGGATTTGACAAAATATTGGCTTTCAGTTACTGAAAATCGGGGCGGTTATAAATCGATAAAATAACAATTTTTCCATGAAAATGTTCAATGCATATATTTGTTGCTTGGAGATGCTCCTCACGTGTCTTCTCTAGCAAATAGTGCTTAATTCTGGATTTTATCAGAATTGCCGAACTTCCACTAATTCTGAAATAACTTGTGAGAGTCCAGTGAGTTTCAGCAATGAGCATTATATTAGTTTGCTTTTCCATAAGGAAGTGCTCAAATTCCTTTTTGTGTTGGCGGATGCCATTTGCGTTTCAGAAACATTTTTTAAAATAAATCAATTGTTCAAAATTGCCTGTAAAATATTGGATTTTCAGCATTTCCTGCGTCATGGTTATCATGGAAACCGTAAATGTGTTTATAGATTGAACAACAGTCCGCAGAGTTGCCTCAAGGTTGCTAACTTGGTTGAGACTTGGCCTCCTGATTCATATTTTGTATATTCGATTCAACCACGTTAGCATAAGAAACTTGTTTGGAGTTTTGCATGTTTATGTGGCTGGCTGACTGGCCAATCTGGGAAAAATTATTTGTTGTAATGCTATTTAACTACTAGGGTTTCTTAAGAGAAGTTGAGGACTTATTAGTCATTGTCCGCTTAAAGTGAGTGTAGACGGGACAACCCCTGTAATTTGCAGTATGGTTACCTCCATAGTTGCTGTACTTTTTAACACGAGTCAGTTTTTGACGGCTTGCACTGTGATGTACCTTGAAGTTCGCCACATACGAGTACAACACAAACTTCGGTCAATTTACAATAAGCCTTAGTATGGCCAAACTCTTAGCAGTTTAGGCATTGAACGGGACCTAAACGTTTATGCGGGTCCTCTACGGTAACCCTACGGTGCAAAAGGAACTTGAGGGTATAAATTGTATGTGTTTCAGTCTTCTTCAGGACAACATTAAAGATTCCTCTTCAGAAATCCAAAGATTTTTACTAGTGGTGCTAAGCTCTTTCTCAGAATTACATCTGCTACATATCTGTTATCTAGTACACTCATGCAGATTTTTCCATTTTCTCTTTATTTACAATTTAAAAATTTCGAAAAAAATTTTGCAAAGTTTTTATTTTTATAATACCACTCTTTTCACTTATTTCGTTTTTCTACTTATTCCGGTTGTATTTTATAACACTCAGATCAAAAACAAACATGTCCCTTCACTATCGAAGCTAGACTCCGAATCAATTACCATAATTAAAAAATTTTCTAAATACGCCAACTTTTTAAAATTTTGTTTTCTATTCATTTTCACATTTGTATTAAGAATTGTTAAGGCTACTTACCCACTTTTTTTGTATAAAATATCATTAATTTCTATTAATCTTTAGAATTAAAATGGCTTCATCACCTTATTCATACTCAAATAGCTTTTACGTTTCATACTTTATGCATATTTAATAGGTCCTTTCCCAGCTGTCCACTTTTTTAATTGAAAAACTATGTATCTGTTTCTGCTTTTTAGCTGTCGAAGATATGATTATTGAGAAATATAATATATCTCCAGAAGACTTCAAAGTAATGGAAACGGTAGTGCTGAAATCAGAACCACACAAAGCCGGACAACAGTGGAAGTTTACAGGTGCATTCTACTATGCAACTACAGTACTGACCACAATTGGTTATGGTCATTCGACACCAAGCACAGTTGGTGGCAAATTATTTACCATGTGTTATGCAATTGTAGGCATACCACTGGGTCTGGTTATGTTTCAAAGTATTGGAGAAAGAGTTAATAGACTGAGCAGGTAAGCACTTGCAACTAAATAAACTTAATATGAAATACATTTTTATTATCTTCTAATTTTAAATTTAGTTTCGTCATACAGGCGGTGAGACAATCACTGCAATGTAAACGAACCCTTGCCTCTGAATTAGATTTAATATTTGTTGTTACAACACTTAGCTCCTTGACGATAGCTGGCGGTGCTGCAGCATTTTCGAAATATGAAGGTTGGAACTATTTTGATTCAGTATATTACTGTTTTATTACTTTAACTACAATAGGTATGTGCGATTCATTTATCTGTGTTTCATAAATAAACTTGAAGGTTATTTTTATTTGTCCTTTTGTTTTCTTTGTCTGGTTATATATACGAATCTCTGAATGACCACTATTCCTTGTACAATATTTATGAAATGAATGCTTTTTTTGTTTTTCTTATTTGTTTTCATTGCAGGTTTTGGAGATATGGTGGCGTTGCAAAAAGATAATGCACTTAATAATAAACCAGAATATGTTATGTTTGCTTTAATATTCATATTATTTGGTTTGGCCATTGTGGCTGCCTCTTTAAATCTTTTAGTCCTTAGATTTGTTACTATGAATACAGAGGACGAGCGCAGAGACGAGGCACAGGCCATGCAGGTAATTTGAAAACGTTTTAAAATCTTCAGTATTGTAAAAACATTTGTATGCACGACTATTGAAATGCACTTTGCTCCTGGTTTCTACGTTGAATTTATACAATATTGCACTGTAAGATAAATAGATTATGTTCTGTCAACGGATTCTGGAAGAGGGGTAAAAAATACCAGTACACGTTCATTTTAACTTTGAAAGTTCTCAGCTAAAGACAGTTCTCGTATATTTCGAGACCTTAAGTGAAACTTTCAACGTCATAAGCCAATGTTTATATACAATACTTGGAACATTATTAATCATATATGTAGAAAAAACAGGTTTTGGAAAAAAAATTTACTTCAAATATTAAAACAACGTTCAGAAAAAAGTGATAAGCTACATTTTCGATCAATTAACTTTGATATTTTTAGAGCAGCGATGGGCAGTAGAGTGCGTAAAATAAAAGAGATTATATAACAGTGTGTTTAAAGGACACGAATACGCTCACTCGCGGTAGCCATTTTATAGAGGATTACGTAAAGAATTGGGTTTGTGAAACAGGTATATGTCAAACATTTATGATATATTTTTGTTGCCAACATGAACAAAAGTTGTACTTGTGTACATTTTTCATACCAATTTTTTTAACCTAAAAAACAGCAGTCTTTTTCTAGGCACAGTTGGTATACAAATACATAAAACAAATCATTTTGTGGGAAAGCTTTTTTTATAGTGGTCTAATTGAAATAAACATAAATACTCGTATAGTTTAAAAAACACGCTTTGATATCAAACTAATTATCCATAAAACCCGATAATTATCCGTATAACGCTTTCAGAGTTTTTTTTTTGGAATTTCCAAAATCGATTTCAGGAATCGCAAAAACGAGCACTGAATATAAAAAAAACGGTCCCAAACTGGTTAGCAAAGTGGTTCCAAATTTTTTTGGAAATTCCCAAAATCGGCTCCGTGAATCCCCAAAATTTCGCCACTTCCCCGGAAGCAAAGCCAATTTTTGCACTAAAGCAGCAACACTGTATATACATATAGTTTTGTGTACCTAAGTATGTTTCGAGTGTAAAACTAACAGTCTGTTTGTAAAACACGACTCATCGATAAAAAGCACTAACTTTGCAATTTTTTTCAGTTTTTGGTTTATACTCGTACATCGCGACTATTGACGATTATTGTTAAAATAAGTAACATACTCGTATGTCAATTTACTTTGGTCTCATCAAATGTCAAAATGTGGCGAATTAAAAAACATACTCGTCAGAAGAAAATGTGTAGAAAAAGTGCTATAAATAATAAGAAATGATAATAAAAATAATATTCTAAATGATAATAAATAATAAGAGCAATGGAAATAGAAATAATAAACTTAATTACAAACATATGTATGTAATTGAGTATAGTTATTCAAATTGTAAGAAAATTAAATCTAAATAAAATACAAAAATTGCTGAAAAATATGTTTGTGTATGAATATAAAAGCAAGTGCAAAAAAGAAAAATAGAAAAAGTGTGTAAAACTCTTTGTTACGTATTTTTTCAGCGTATTTTTGAACTCTTCTGCAGAACCCGCTGCACATTTTCAAGAAAAATATTGTTTTGTTGCATCTTGTTGATGGTGTTTCTTTATTTTATTATCTCAGCTTACTCCATTTTTGTTGCATATTAAAATGTTAATTTGCTAATATATACTAAAAAATTTAATTTTATTCATGTTTTTTAATGAGATGTAACATTCATTAAAGAAAAAATCCTCAAATTCAAAGATTTATTGTTACGAGTAATTTCCTGACTAAACCAGCTGGTTTCAAGTTAAATATTTTCTCAATTTAACAAATATTAATGTAAAAAAAAATATTTTTCAAAGAAATCGAAATTTTTAATAGAGCATTTACATCTATCCAAAACGTAGTAGGCTAGGTTAGGTTTAACAGGCTGCTAGCTATTGAAAAGACAGCTCACTTGGGTCCAATTTGGTCCCGTTGAGTTGCCTGGATGTGATATGTATCTCAACAGATCTACATATCACTGGTTTAGAACTAACTCGAGGATCGGATAAAAGAGTCCAATCCATTTACCAAATCGTGCAACTTCGGTCTGCCTAGTACGAAAGAGCTGGACACCGACAAAGGAAGTGCTCAACATTCTCCACTTCCTCCTCGTCTCTGCAATGGAAGATTTATCCTCCTCGCCTGCGACTCTTTGTGGCAATGATCCGCAGGATCATCACAGCACATCGCAACCTCCGTTGGGGCAGGCTCCTAAGCATAATAGTCCTTTTGTTATCATGTCTGGTCCATGTCAGCCTTTATATTCGACAGGTGATCTCACTAGACTAGAGGTTTGACAGGCTGCCAGCTATTGTAAATCCAGCCCACTTAGGTCCAGTCAGGTCCCGTTGTGTTGCATGGTTCAGAACCAACCCGAGGATCGGATAATAGAGTCCAATCCACTTAAATCGCATTCCGATATCTCCGTCAAATCATGAAGCATCGGCCCTTATTTAAGAAAGAGCTGGACACTGACAGAGGTGCTCAATGCTCTCTACTTCCCCCTCGTCTCTAAATGGAAGATTTAACCTCCTCGCCTGCGTTCCTATGTGGCAATGTCCCGTCAGGACCGCTGCAGCAGCACGCAACCTCCGTCGGGGTAAGCCCCTAAGCTCCTGTTATCATATCTGGGCTATGTCAGCCTTGATATTTGACAGGTATCCTCACTAGACCATCTGTCTTGAGCGGTCTGGAGAAGTTGACGCTGTACTTGTTTCTTACAGCTCGCAAGCGGGTTTTCAACGATCCCATCTATATCACTTTGTTGTAGCTGGACACCGGCCTTTGCCAGTTCATCCGCTACTAGATTTCCGGGCACTTCACTGTACCCTCGTACCCAAAAAAGCTCCAGGTTCGAATGTCTCGCTATCTCGTTTAGATATATCCGGCATTCGCGAACCACCCTGGATGTTGTATAGACCCCTAGCTAGTGCATACAGTGCAGCCTTACTATCAGTTCAATTTCGGATATCCTCTCCGTATATCCTGTAGTACCTTAACTTCATAATGGCCGTGGTTTCGGCCTGCGCTACGCTACACTCATTTTGAAACTCATTCTCCTCTCATACAGGGGGATAAAGATACCGCCACCAACTCCCGAGTCCGACTTGGATTCATCTGTAAAAATTGCAAGCACTTCCTCTTGACGATCTGTACGATTCCTCTCCGACACCGTGCCTGATAAAACTACATCAAATATCCTGTCGGGTAGTAGAGCCGGCGAGCAGTAATCAATATTCTCCGGAAGGTTCGCTATTCTTCCTATTATTGAAGCAGGACCATATGTCGCCTTCTTCCACGTCCCGCTTGACTACAGCCTGATAGCATAATTCATGGCTATTTCCTTCACCATATCTCAACCGGTCACCATAGGTCAACCGGTGAAAAGTGCCAGATAGTTTGGAATCCAGGTAGATGCCCAGATATTTCGCACTGTTTGACAACACTAGTTCAACCCCCTTACAGTTAGTGGATCAAACGATGTAGTCTTGTATCTTTGAGTGAAGAGCACAAGCTGCGTTTTCTGCGGATTCACATTTACACCGCTACTTGTACACCATCCTTCTATAAGGCTTAGTGCAGAGCCTAGTTGCTATGATAGTATATCCGGGTACTTATCCGATACAGCAACCGCAACATAATCGGCATATGCCACTGTCCTAAACAGCATGGAGTCAATTCCATCAATAACGAATTCAGGGCTAAATTCCATAGAAGAGGAGACAGAACCCCTCCCTGTGGAGTGGCCATTCTCGCCACTCTCCAAATTGTGGCTCGCCCAACATTGGAAGTTATGACCCTGTTGGTCAGTAGATTCCCTATGAAGCTCATAATTCACTGATGAACGTTCAGTATTTCCAGAGCAATTTTTATGGCCCTTGGCAACAAATTATTAAATGCTCCCTCTATATCAAGGAAGGTAACTAATGCATACTCCCCATGCTCCAGAGTTCTCTCTACATAACCCACAAGCGAATGCAACGCAGTCCCAATAGATTTGCCCTTGGTATAGGCATATTGATATGCTGATAAATGGCCCGGAACAATTGACTTCCTAAGATGTAATTCAATTATCCGTTCCAAGATTTTAAGAAAGAAGGATGACAAACTTATAGGCCTGAAATCGTTCAGA
Organism: Thecocarcelia acutangulata; assembly: GCA_914767995.1. Taxonomy (NCBI): domain Eukaryota; kingdom Metazoa; phylum Arthropoda; class Insecta; order Diptera; family Tachinidae; genus Thecocarcelia; species Thecocarcelia acutangulata. The sequence continues at coordinate 113,763,635 of OU612094.1, forward strand.
GTGGTGTATGCAGCCTTCCCTTCTTTCGGAATAAAGAGTACAATACACCTTCGCCATCATTACGGATTGTAGAACTACTTAAGACAGGTCAAGAAAATTCGTATTAATCATGGCATTAACAATGTAGTAGATTTTAATGCAAATCCTTAACAAAATCTTAAACGTTTACACTTCCTTTTTTGACATCTTGCAAAAATTCATTTTCATAAATAATATTTATTTTTGCAAAAGTGTTAGGCAGCAATAACTATAGCACAGTGAATTCATCATGTAAAAGGATAGGTTTTTTTACTGCAGCGTAGTATTTTCAAATAATGTTATGAACGAAATCACAGTTGTGTAATAGAGTACTTACAAAAATCTACTAGATTTTGTTAAAAAATTTCGCCAAAACTTATACAAAATTTACACCAACTCTAAATCTAGTAGATTTGAATTAAAATCTACAACGAAATCGATATCACCGTATTTTGACATCTAGCAAAATTTAATTATCACAAAAATAATTTTTTCATGGGAGTTTGACAAAACAATTTTTTTCAGATACTGAATACATCACATTAAAGCGTATTTTTTTTTCTTGGACCAGTACTCAGGGGATGACCCCTACATATGCAGTGCATTGTACCAGAACTAGGAAAATAGGTTGTGAGGAGGGGGAAAGAGGGAGTAGTGCTTGTGAACATTTGACTTGAACTTTCCGACGCTATAACAGACAGGAAACACGTCTGCAGGCAACTTGTTCCACAGACGAAGCGTACGGCTGAAAAAGGAATTCTCTCTGTAGTGCGTAGTACGATTCCCTGGGCAATCGACCATAAATGGATGAGCTCTGGACGATGAAAGCGTGCTACGTAAAAATGTGCGAGTCTCGGGAACAAGGCCCCTGATCTCGTCAGAGCAAAATCCATTGTAGTAACAGAGTAACGCACCCTTCACTGCGTCGATCCTCCAGCGAGTCAATAGAGTTGGATACCTTACTGTCACCGATGAGCTTCTTCGCCCTCTCCTGCACACGGTCGAGTAACCCCAAAATAGACTTTGAGGCACCGGCCCAAACATGAGAGTTTTATTCCATTTTCGGTCGGATGTAGGTGGTATATATAGTAAGGAGATCGGACGGAGTGAAGTACATCTTACACCGTTTCAAAAAACCGAGGCACTTGAATGCTTCTTTTGTTGCAGCGTAGTATTTTTAAGTACTTTTTGAACAAAATCACAGTTGCATCGCTTGGTACTGAATACGTTTCAGGAGATTTCGTCGAAATCTACTCATAAAGTAGATTTCGGAAAATCTCAAAATCTACTAGATTTGGCTTGAAATCTCGAATGAGCAGATATTGCTTTGGTGTAAATAGACTATTAGATGTAAATGCCTCATAACTCTTAATTGAACATTTAGTTTTGAAAATGTTATTTTAATATGAAGTCAGCATTGCATGTGTCAAATTTGCTCTTTATTTAGCTCTTTTTTTTTTGCTCTCGTAATATTTTTTCCTGTTAATTCCACTATTAAATAAAACATATTTTTTATTTATGCAAAAACTTAAGTTTTTTAATGGTATTATTTTTCCGTATAATCTTTTTTTCTGTAATCTTTAGCCTGAGTTTGCGATGTCGAAACTCTTCATTATTTCGCATAATTACTTATAAAACAAGAACAACCATAAAAATTTTGTTCGTATTTTATATGTATATTCATATGTAGTTAACATGATCATGGTTACTCCCAAAACAGACACATATTTGAAATTTTTGTGAATTTTTCAATGCTTCTTGTACTTGTTTAAGTCCAGTGAATGTCAATGAATGAAAATGTTAGTGCAACTAAAATGATTGCTTTACTTCTTATGAGTAGGAAATACACAAGAAATACTACAAGTCAAGAAAGTGGTCAAAATGCCACATACGAGTACATTGGCGTGTGTATGTGTACATGTGTTTCTGCTTGCATACCTACAAAGCAGGAGACAAATTGTACTGTAATATTCACAATAGATTGGTTATCTTCAAATAAAACATTAACATTTTTCTTCTTTTGATAAGTTGAGTGTATTACTAAGAGTAAGCAAAACATCAGCATATAACAAATGTATTCTTATTTGTGAAAAAAGTAATGCATATTAACTTGGTTAAACTGTTTTCGCAATACTTCCTGTTGCACTAAGGCACGTGTTTAGTACATAATACTGCGTACAAATGAAAAGGTTTGGCATCTGTAAACTGGCTTTAGATTCTTAAACGATTGTTTGCTCTTTGAATAAATTGTCATTTCCGCAACCTCAATTATAGTCCTCTTCATTTTATTTCATTAGTTATCAAGTTAATGCATTTAAAAATATATCGCTTAATTCCCACATATGCATAGAGAACAAGTTTACATTGAATCGGTACATAATTGAAATTTTTCAGGATCTTGTAAAAAGCAGAATATTAACATTCAGATTCTCGTTACGTTTTAAATGGACTTGAACATATCGCTCTTTTATTGCAACATAGTCATATCTCAAAAAATGAGCTTTTTGAATTAGCAATGCAGAATTGTTAGCAGTACTACATTTTATATTGTGCCAAAAATGTATTCAAATTACTTTCTAACTGTATCCTTTAGGAGATATTTTCTTAAAAACATTTCCTAAGACTTGTATGGAAGCTAAAAACTTGAAATGTGTTTTTCTCGAAACAAGCTTTTTCGTGTTATGACTATGTTGCAATAAAGGAGCGATATATACATCCAAGTGAATCGAATTCGAATTGAAAATACAGTACGAGCTTGATTTCCGCAACTTCAAAAATTCAGTATATTCGCAATTACAGAAAAACTGCAACGATCGACCAGTTTTAATAAAATAATATTTATCTTTTATCAAATATTTTTTCATAAATAATGTAGAAGAGTTTGTTGGTCTGAACTCTGTTTTGTCAATAAATTTTTGTGCAACTAACACGTTTTATTCGATTCACCCAAGGCAGCTTTAAAAGGTAGTGGCAAAATTACAGTAAATACAACACCAAAAAACATCAACATGTATTTGGTTGATAGAATATACGAACAGTTGTCAAAATTTTGTTTTAAATAAGCAAGGAAGTCTATGTTTTTGACAAATTTACGCAAAAAGGAACCAAAACTGCCTTGGATTCACCTTGTTGTTGATACATTGTTGGCACCGCTGTCAACTCAGCGCGATTTGCACCGCTTTTGGTGCTTTTTAAAATTTATTGTGCGAAAAAGTCGGTGTGCTTTTTAAATTTCGGTGGCTCCAAATCATATTGAACACAACTTTTTGTTTTAATGTAAAAAAAGTTTATTCAAGTGTCTAAAATTTTTACATTTCATTTTGTACAAAGTAAGACAATCTTGTTATTCTATATAAGTATATTCTCGAAAGAAAAATTTCGGTTTATAAAATTTGCTGCTTTCAGAGAGTGTTTTGCTTTTAAACGATCAAGCTAAGTTTGCCAAATATTACAATAAAACAGACACTGAATAGTAATGTTCGTATTTATGAAGGCGCGTGAATTTGATACTGTTTTGGTAATTGATAAATTACCAAATTATAATTATTATTATTTTATACAATTTTTCAAAAACGCTAGCATTGAATTTTAATTATTCATCTTTTGTTTGTTACAATTCTGGCAAATTTTGAAATATTTCAATAAGTTCTTTAAAAGACACCCACTCCAGCCAACTGATTTTCACTGTTCGCTTACGAAAACAGGAATGAAATTTACACTGTGTTTGATAGAATAGCTATTACACAAGTTTGATGGCATGTTCTGTGATTCTGTAATTTTTAATGATCTAAGAAATGTAAATTTGTTAGACATATTTCATCCCTTGCAGTAATGATTGTGTGCTCTTGCAATATAATTTTAACGACGAATAGGCAATAAAACTAACAGCTGATTTCGGTCGACAGCGAATATAGTTAAATAATGTTGCTAAATAACAAGTTTGATAAAATATCGTTAATGATTGTAAAGATGCTATTGTGTAATAAAAGTATCAGAATTGCACTAAAGGCCAAGTTTGACAAACGGGCGTATGCTAAACAGTAGCAAAACACTATGGTGCAGAAATTTGTTTGTGGCAGACAAATTTCATGGTTTTGCTGTGTGAAAAATATTAATTTTAACAACATAAAATTTTGACAAAAGGAAACAAGTTTTTTGTAAAAGCTAATTAACAAATAAATAAAAATTAATAAATTAAAAGATAATTATAATAGGACCATTTTTCAATTTTATATTAATTAATTTTTACACTTTTAATTATAAAACTTTTAATTATAACTTATTTCAATTCTTAAATTTGAAATATTTCTGTCTTAGGAAACGAGAATCAATAAAGTCCGTGGCTTTTTGAATTTCGCGCAGGTTAATTGAAATAGACATTGCAAAACTGCTTCTGTCAAGAACCAACTGGCTGTTGACTGCTGTCTAAATTTGAACAAGCTGTGTCATTTAGTTTGTGTTTGACAGCACAAAGTACACACAGTTGTAAAAAGTTAGGTTTGAGAAAATGAATTGGGTTTTAAATTTTCGGAGAGAACAGAAATAGCCAAAGTGAGTTGTGCTCTCCTACTACAAAACTTTTTGTTTACGAATAAAAGCATAAAGCGGGAAGTTGTGAAAACGTTTATCGTGGGTATCTGCTAGTATAGCCTTACCCCACAGTGATCTAATCACCGGGTGAATACAATGCGTCTACCAGCGTCCCCATACATGACAAACTGTCATGCATGAGTACCAATTCGATCACATGTTGTTTGGACATGATGTCCCCCTTCGTTAGGAGCGGAGCCTTTCTAATACTCCTTCCGATCTATGTGTCACGGCACCCGGTTGCAATGCAACTCCACACTGAGCTCAATTGAACTCTTCCCGCGATTTGGGTTTAAACCACAACCACCATGATACTCCCCGAATGGCCGCACCATAACCGGGCTGGAACAAGTACCTGGGGCTCCCGGTTCCCGTGGTACCAGATTTAAGTCTCCGGTCAGACTTCGTAGTCCATGGACTACTACCAATAGAGCCCCAAACGGCTCAGGAACTGGTGACCCCCTGCAACAATACTTACACACCATACAACACAACAGGAACAGAGCAATGACTGCAACAGCAACATAAAACAGGAACAACAGGAACGTCGGTGACAACAGCAAAACAGCAGCCACACAAAAAATAATCTGCATCACCCGTAACAAAAAGCACACGGGTACAAAACACAATAAACAACACAAACTTTCAACATTCATCCTCACGGATGAGCATATTGGCCACCCCCCTGTGGCCCAGCCCTTTACGATACGAACAAAACAAAAACAAAAATTAGACTTGACCCCCTTCACGGAGGGACTTACAAACAAAACAACGTTGCCAGCAACTCTGCAACTAAACAGCAACCAGCAAAACAGCACACATGATGACAACACACCGCAAAACAGGAACAGCACAGGAACTGCGCTCTACGCTCCTCATGGTTGCCTGCACTGAGACATCAACCACAACCGCAACCAACTCCGCCGTCAAGAGACGCACACGGTCCCGCACGAAACTTGTGGCTCAACCACAACGGTCCCAGAATGGCTACAACAGGGAGGCTACCCTCCCTACCTTGGTCTCCACCTAAACACTTCACGGGCATACGCGCCCAACGCGTCAAAGGACGTGCCGTCCGCCAAAACTCTACTAAAATCCCAATGGCCGCCCGCCCCTACTACGGCCATTCCCTCTATCTCCCTAATAACATCGTAAAGATGACATTCGACCAGAACGTGTCTCCAGTTCTCTGGGCGCCCACCACAACTGCACAGCGCAGTCTCGGAAAGGCCCCTCCGACGTTCTGGATGTCTAGTTGAATTCTGTACAACTGACACAATTGAAAAAACTCACGATATGTGTTTAGCCGATCATTTAGGCGGAGACCTAGGTGAGAGATGGTGGAAGCCATAAGCATCTCATATGATAACTTGGGTATGCGAAAGCTTTTCGCAAGATGGGAGCTGCGTTTGCTTACTATCATGTGATAATTTCGTCTGAATGTTTGGCGTTGTTCAGTCACAGTATAACTGTGGTTGAAAATGTCACATCGGAGTCCAGGCAACTGTCAAAACAGTGCGTTTCTCGAAGAAAGCTTAGTGGGTTTGTTAGCTAATCAAGCCATGGGAGCCATTTTTTGGGATGCACGCGGTATAATCCTCGTTAACAACCTTCAAAAGGGGAAAATAATCAATGGTGTATATTATACCAATTTATCGAGTCGATTCAATGAAAAATAAAAAAACGACCGCATTTGGCCAAAAACCAAGTTCCCTTCCAGCAGGACAAATCAAGGGCGCAAAAATGTGCAGTTTTCATGGCAAAACTATTCCTCAGATTTAGCACCGAGTGATCATTTCTTGCAGAAATGGCACGCCGGAAAAAATTGACTATAACGACGAAATCATCTTACATATATATATACATATCTATATATATATATATATATATATATATATATATATATATATATATATATATATATATATATATATATATATATATATATATATATATATATATATATATATATATATATATATATATATATATATATATATATATATATATATATATATATATATATATATATATATATATATTTATATATATATTTATTGATAACCTCGGCAAATCAGAAATTTCAGTAGGGATAAAAAAATTGGAGAAATATGACACTATGTGTATAGAACTCAAAGGGGACTATATTGAAAAAAAAAATAACTTTATGTAATATACGTTTATACGAGTACGTTCAGGTTGTTTGCGAATAAAAATATTGTAAATACGAGTAGCAAAAGTTGCCGCATAAACAGCAAATCAAATTTTTTATTTGCGAATAGCAAACTTGCGAAAACAAGTACTCATTAAAAACTTATTTGCAAATAAGACATAAAAAATTGCCACTCTTTCTCACAATTTCAAAGATTTCGTCAATGTGGTAGACATGAAATATGGTAAAAATTACGAGCAGAATTAAATATTCAAAACTTTTCATTTCTATTATTATTTGACTTAATTGAATTACAAAAAACATTTAATTTTTTTATTTACATTTTGAACATATGCCATACTAAAAAAATAAAACTTTTCTGTACTTTGTGCGAGTACAAATTGGCGCATAAACAGTAAGTTAGTTATTTCCAAATAGTTCTTATTTGCGAATAGGTTGCGTATAAACGTAAATTTGTGTTTCTTTCAAAAAGCTGCCGGCTTAAGGCCCTGATGCACTAACCTACACGATCGTACAATCCATTCACAGGAAAATGTTTTAAAAGTCGCTCCAAAGTGGCGTTGTAGACCATACTATTATACAAGTATAATTGCAATAATTTATAAACAAAGTGAAATAGTTAAAAACTATTATTACAATAATAATTTTATTTTTTTAATTCTCGAGGCAGCAACAATATTCCATTATCTTTTACCATATACTGATCGTACGGAAATCATCGTGTTATGAAAATTTTTCAAGTCGCACGATTTGTCAAAAACTCTGTCACGCTGTTGCATTTTTAGTACTTTTACAACACACATGTCATATTTGGTAGATCGCACGATCGTGTAGGATAGTGAATCACGGCCTTTAGATGCAATTCTAAAGACTGTAATAGGACATTTACACCAAAGAACAATCTAGTAGATTTGAATGAAAATCTTCAACAAAACTTAAGCGTTCATTCTTTTGGCATCTTGCAAGATTTTATTTTCATAAAGTTTATATTTGCAAAGGGTGTTGCAGCAGAATGAATTCATCTTGCAAAAGTATAGTTTTTTTTTATTGCAGCCTAGTATTTTCAAGTACTGTTGTGAGCAAATCACAGTTATGTAATATAGTACTTAAAAATTTGCTAGATTTCGTCGAAACCTATTCGCAATAAATGCCGTAAATATTCTATAATTAATTTGGCTGTTGTGACAATCGAGGGTGCGATTATCGAGCTCCTACTGTATATATTAACCAGGCGTTTCTTTTACATTTTCTTCTATATAATATTGTAAAAATAGTTATATTTTGAAGTAATTGTTTTATTATATACATATGCACATAAAATATATTTTGCACATTCCCTTTTTACTTTTTAAAATGTTTTTTAATCAAAATTCTTTTAAAAGTGAAATAAATTATATATAAAACATAAATTTGTATTCTTTTTTTTTAATATATCTTTTGTACGCGTATAAACCGAAAAACAAAAAACTATATTTGGAAAAAAAACTGTGTAAAAACTAAAAAGTTTATGACCAAGTCCAATTTTTGGACAAACGAGGTGATTTTTTTTTCTCTCTCTCTCTCCCTCTCTCTTTATCTAAAAAAAAAATTTTGTGAAAGCTTTTGTTTACAAAAAGTATTTTTAAGCCTCTTTCAATTTTTCCCCAACTACAAAACTTACACCGAGAAACACATTTAAAGAATAATCAACAACTACCTTGAGCTCATTATGATAAATACAAAACCACCTCTGTTTTTCTATTACTTATAGTTTCAATACATAATTTTCTATATTTCCGTTTCCTGTTTTAAAGACAACTATTACTGTCATCACTAATTTACAACAAGAATACTACTAACGCTGTTTTCTTTATGTTGTGTTTATGTTGAAGCATATTTTGTTTAAATTGTAAACGTAAATTAAACTTTATACCAAAAATTGTTCTAACATTTAAAATTATTTGGCTGTTTTATTTTGTGCTTATTCAACAACAAATAGGCTCTCCAGGGTTCAGTTAAACTTGAAGGTGATGTTATTACTGCAAATGGTTCCATTTTAAGTGGTTATGAAGGTCATGATGGTCAATCCTACAGCGGTGCAACAGTATCGTCAATGTGTTCATGTAGTTGTGCATGTTTTAGTGCAAAACGGCGTAAAAGGTAAATTATTTACATATGTGTGTATATAAGTATTAAACAGTTCCTTTTCTTTAAAATTATTTTATGACCTTAAAATTTTAAATATATGTTACATTCAATTATATATTTCCGTTAAATATTTTGATTTGTCTTGTTTATTTTTTCTTTTTTAAGTGCTGTCCACACCTGATATGAGAACACTTAACAGGAACAACAAAATACTGTTACTGTCAGGTGTAGACTGCAAATGTTGCTGTTTTCTTGCCGTCTTGACACGGCTGTTAAGACGTCTGTTTTAAAAGCTCTGTCTTAACAGAAAATAACATTTCAATATGGGAAAAGTAAAAATAGTTGTAAATTGAAAGAAATTATAAAAAAAAGATAAAATTTTTATTTTAGATTGCAAATTTTTCAATAAAAATACTTTTTTTTTTCAACAAACTATAGAAAAAGGCATAAAAAGTGATGATGTGCTTTTGTTGACGGAGTTAAAATAATGAGAAATCAAGACATACGTATACTCCACCATGTAACAATCGGGCCGTCAAAGGTTTATTTTAACAGTATGTCTTAACAGCTTTTCATGTCTAATGTAGACGGACAGTTAAGGATTATTGTTTATAAGTTTCAGCAGTAACTTTTAATACATAATTTGAAAATAAAAGGAAATTGTATGTACATTAGAAAGACTCACGGAGAAATTTGCGTTACTTTTCCCGCATTATAGTAAAAAATAATAAAATTTTCTTTAGTAAATAATTTTGCATATTCAATATATTTTTATATATAATATTTAATATTTTGTTAATATAATCTTCAGCGATGTCAACTTGATGCGTTTCGCACAGTTTTTGGTGTTTTTTTTAAATTTTTTGTGCTAAAAATTCTTTAGTCGGTGCGTTGTGCGCTTTTTAAATTCTGGTGGCACCAAAACATATTCAATACAACTTTTTCCTTTAATGTAAGAAAAAGTTTTATTTAATTGTTTTTACATTGGTTTTGCAAAGCAATATCAGAACACTGAGTAATAATGTGGAATACGTACCATATCATATGCACGAAGTAAGACAATCTTGCTGTTGTATACATATTATAAACATTGCTACTTTTAGAGAGTGTTCTGCTATGAAACGATCAATCCAAGTTTGTCAAATATTGTATTAAAAGCAGACACTAAATAGTTAAGTTCGTATTTATAAAGGCGCGTGAATTCGTTACAGACGGTTACCAATTTAGCGCCTTTCGCGCTAGTTTTAGCGCTTTTCAGTACCCAAAAAAAACGAGTTTTTTCACCTCAGCGGTTTCTTTTAAATCCGATAAAATTGTGCTTTTTTATACACTTTCTTTTAGCATACGTGTATCTTCAAAAGTTTGTAGTGAATTTTAATAATTTAGAAGGTGATTTTTACTCTGTATTGAATGAATATTTTTATTTGGTATTTTTCTGTAAAACTCTGTTTTTTGTTTCATATAAATGTTCAAAGTTTGAATATAAAAACTACTCATATTTGACTTTCTTTTAAAAATATAAGAAGCACAGTAAAAGAGCTTCCATAGAAAACCAATGTTTTCTTAGCACTAATTTCAACATCACATAATGAGTGCACGTGAATAAGTAACATACGAGTACGTATTTCTCTCTAATGTACATACATACATACATCTTACAAAATATATGTATACAGCTGTTTGGATCTAAACTTTCATATGTAAATATTTTTAGACATCAAATAAAAGATAGACGTTCCCCTTCATCACATACTCGTCACTTGCTACCCGAAGTTGTTCCAATGCAGGATCTAGGCTACGATTCATATAGTTTGAGTCATTCATTAGATGGCGTTGATGAAGTTGATAAACCAGCAAGTTTGCGACCTCGTTTACTGAAGCGGAATGTTTCGTTATTATCATTTCAATATAATATTTAAATACACAATGCATATTTTTGATAGATTACCAAATTTTTTGTTTGTTTTCTTTTGGTTTTTATAAACTTAGCTTTTAAAATTTAAAGGCAATGTTTTAAACTAAACAACGTAATGCCTGAATGTCAATGAAATTTTTAACATATGTGCAACAATAAAATTTAACTTTCCGTTTTCGGTACCAATTCTCTTCCTCATTATATGGCGTTTTGAATAGTAACACGACTGCGTTTAGACAAAGTTTACGAGTAGATCTAATACAAAAGATATATATTTTTTCTTATAAAGGATTATCATATTACTCATCACTATGTTAACTTGTTTCAAATATAATCAAAATCGTTTTCAATACACATGTATATGTACATATGTATTTCTCAGCGGGCATGTTCCGACATAAGATTTACGATTGTTAAGTCGCAAGAGAGGCGCCTTGTAAGCCGTTGTCGTCAATATTTTAGGGATATCAAATCATAATAGTGTATAGAAGTAAACTAATGAAATTACACTAAACTTTAAAAAAATTTATTTTTTTAATCAAATCTACTCGATTTTCTTTGCAGTTTTATTCAATATATTATATTTTTAAAATAAAATAATATATATGATTTATTTTAAAATAAAGGACTAAACCAATCCTTTTGCCGATCCGTTGTTTCTTATGCACTGCCAAAAATATATATATATATTTTTTTCGGTTGGAGAGGGGAAATGTCTAACACATCATCAGATACTGCGACCACACAGTATCCGGTGTGTGGGGCTTGCACCCACTAAAACCCCTCCCTTTTTTATGAGCCTTGTCTCCACCCCGGTACCGCTTTCGCATTGCTTCAGGATGGGGCTCCTCCTTTTTTCCTACCGGATTGCACGTGCTATGCCCACGTCTATATCCTGCTTCTTGTCTCGTAAGATCTTCTCAATATAAGTCGCTATTTGACTCCATTTCCTCTCACTTTCCATCATAACTTCTACGACGTTTTCCGGTGTTGTTTCACCAACATTCTCCTCTAAGTCATGTCTTTCCTGCCTCTATCTATCACATCTGAAAAATGTGTGTTCCGCATCATCCACGTAGTAATCTCCGTAAAGGCAGATCGATGTATCTGTCTTCCCCATTCTATGGAGGTATTCCAGAAAATACCCATGTCCAGAAAGCATCTGTGTTATATAGTAATCTATCTCACCATGCTTTCTGTTTATCCACTTGTCTATCTCAATGATCAATCCCGCTGTCCATCTACCACGTGACTCATTGTTCCATCTTTCTTGCCACTGCCGCATAGCGTCGGCCCGTGCTGATCTTGCCGTTGCTGCCACGCCAGTTTGTCCTCGCTCTTCCCACAGCTTTTTAAGCTCTTCGGCCAAGAGTTCAATAGGCCCAAAATATATTAACGTCTACAAGGTAGCAGCACTAAAGCAAAATTACTATAATACAACTAAAACAGGTGTCTAGTGAGCTGTTGTAGTCAGAAATTATTGAAACTTTTTACGCAATATAAATATAATTATAGAACTATAATTTCACAATAATAAATTATTCTTATTTTCAAAAAAATAATTTTAACTAAATTTACTTTCAAATTGTGTTGTCACTTTGATGATGTTGCGACTGTAAATCAATCAAATATATATATATATATATATATATATATATATATATATATATATATATATATATATATATATATATATATATATATATATATATATATATATATATATATATATATATATATATATATATATATATATATATATATATATATATATATATATATATATATATATATATATATATATATATATATATATATATATATATATATATATATATATAATATTACATATACTCGTATGTTTTTAGCTTTCGACCACTACTTCGCGCCAGCAAAACGTATGAGTTACATAACATTTAAATACAAATTCGGTGTTTTCATGTCAATTGGTGATTTGGAAAACTTATGTCAGCACATACCTGATATTCGCTTGCGCAAGACTGTTTTTGATTTTTGTTTGTCTTCCTTTTAAATTTACGATCACACACCAAAATTAAGTCTTGCAACTTGCATTTCCTTCTCATTAAATTTTCGTAATATTAACAAGAGAAAATATCAAAAACATAAAAATCGAGAATGTACTAGCAAAACGAATTGCTGAGTACAAGCAAGTCTGCGCTCAAATATCACCAATTTCCCCCCTCTAAGCTGCTCTCACATCGACAAGCACAAAACTTGGGCAAGAGACTTACGCAGCTAAGTCGCCAAATGTGAAAGCGCTCTAATTCACAATAAAAAGATTATACGGTAATATTTTACGTTCTTAGTTGCAAATAAGTCGTACGTATAAACAAGTTAACACATAGTTTCAAAACTTATGTACATATGTTTAAAAGATCATTCTGCGTTATGTTTATGTTGTATAAAACATGGCCAAAAAGTAACTTCATACAAGGGAACAAAGCATTCTTATACAACAAAAATTAAATTTTGTATTTCAAGCCAAAAATTTTAAATAATTTATTATCAATAATATTGCATGTTTTTTATTCTTTTATTTTTATTTAGTCATGTAATTATTAAAAGTTACTACCAACAACTCCAGTAAAAATTTTGTTGAATGAATACATATACAGACATACATATATTGAACACCACTGCCATTTCCAAAAAAACAAAATTAAATAACAAAAGAAATAAATGAAATTAAAATAAAAATGACATAAAAACTAAGAGCCTAACTACATAAAACAAAATATCAAAGCTTATTAAGAAGTTCTATTGGATCTTTTATTCTTTTTTTATGTATTTTTTCGGAAATTTATGTTTCGTTATAAAAAATCATAATACATTTTTATGTGCCTCCATTTCTAAAATATAAAATGAATTTTAAGGGCCTGACCCATGATATCGAACGCTAACCTTCGCTGGCCTTTTTAAACAGTAAAAAACTGGTTATAGCGTATTTAAACCTACTCACATCTCGGAGATGTGTGTGGAAGATGTTGAAAATTGAAAAAAGCTGTTTACATTACATTTTCAACATCTTTCATCTGTCAAGTATTACTTTACGTGTTTGAGCAAACAAAAAACATTAAATAAAATGTAATTAAAAGATTATACATTTATTGGATTAATTATAGCTCTTAGAGAGCAAAAACAATTACTGCTTCAATTTTCAGAATTACTAGAAAATCTTGCTTTATGCGCAACGTGCATTTGTTAAAATTTTAAATAATTTATTAAGATTTTAACGCATATGTATATATAAATAAAAACAACTTAGAATCGAAATGGTAATTTTTTTAAAAAGGATATTCCAAAACTACCAGTCCAGAGTTTTTCAAAGACAGCTTACGAATGGATCTTGCAACTTCACTGTCATTTTCTGGAAAATATGCGAATTTTTCCTCTCACTCCGCAATTCTGGAATTTTTCTTGCAAAGGTCTATTAGCATACTCCCGTCAGCAGCAGACCATACAACACGGTTTTTTTTTTCTTTTTTACTATAAATATATGTATTGTATGTATTATTTTTAATTATATATTATTTTTAATTAAATTAAAATTTACTTACATTGTTCGCTCCCGATCATTGTAAAAATTTTCTAGTGATGGTATGAATTTTTGACAATTTTTTTAAACGTTTTTAGTGATGACAGTAAAATAATCGAAAGATGTTGAGTCTAGCAAAATGAGAAACCATCATCTTGTAAAGATGTTGAGAGATGTTGAGTTTTTTTCATATAGACTTTATATAGGAAGATGTTAACATCTTGCCAAAATGATGAAAGATGGAAGATGTGAGTAAGTGTAAATAGGCTATTAAGAGTAAACTAAGTGATGTTATCATGGCATGTCGGAGGTCATTAATGAGAGCGATAGATGATGTCATCAATAGAAAGTTCATAAATTGCACCAAAATGAGTTTTCTGATACACAAAATACTAGCTAACGGGTTAACGTTCGATATCTTGGCAAAGCAATCAAAAGTATTTTAATCTTAATTTTACATGAATATATATATATATATTTTTTTTTGCATTTCAGACATATTTGAATTGAAAGCAAATGTTTTCCAAAATTCTTGGTTTTATCTATATGTGTTATATTTATTTCCTTCATTATATTTCGTTTTAACTAGTCTCTAAAAATAAAAATCTTAATAAACTTAGAAACCGATTTGAAATTCCAAAATAATAATAGAATTAATTAAAAGAATTGTTATTCTTAATATACATACATACATGCATAGTTTTAAATAATATGCCAAAAGTAACAAACCTGTCATCATATCATATCAGCGTTATTGTAACCCATTTCTTCAACTTTTGTTTTAAGAATATTTTTAACAAAGAAATATCTGAGATGAAACTTTATAATTTTTTAAAGTTATACTTGAAACATTTTTAACACAAATAGTTAACGATTTTTTATACCTGTCCACGAATTTAATTACAAATATGATGAAAAGTATTTATTTTTAATAGCTTTGAATTATATATTATTGTCACTGTAAGTCTATAATTTAAGTTTTGTTTTAAGCAAGTAACAACTGAAATATGGCCGATATTTTGTCTATCAAAATTTAACTAATATTACTAATATCTTTCAGTTACAAACAAAAATTCGATCAGTAGAAAACAAGAGTCGAAATTATTACTTTATCAATATTTTTCTATTAATTCTCAAAATGGAATACAGTTTACCGAACACAAATATGTAGCTAAAAACATATGTTCTCCAAGGTATTTATATTGGATAAACTTTTTCAAGGGCACTTCAAACTAGTCCATTTTGTATTGCGTCTTGTCAAAAATTCAAATAAAACGTGCAAGTGTGAATGTAAAGCGTTATGAAAATGAGAAATAATACGGTAAGAGATTTGACATCTCATAACACTTTGCCATTTTTAGAAATTTGCTTAAACAATAAAATTTTTCATTAAATAATATTTTACAGAAACAAATAAAAACAATATTAAAACTTGACGTTGACCAAATTTTAATTTTACTTCAGTAGTGCGATTGACTAACCTGTTTTAATGCTAAAGCTATGTACACACGGTTGTCGGATGTTACAATATTGTAAGATCTGGCAACATGCTGACAATGTATTGACAATGAAAAATTGTCCCGCATAAGTAAATTGTGTGTTCAGACGATCATAAGAAAATCTTACAATTTCATTGTCAGACTATGGTCTGACAAATAATTCATCTGACAACAAAAATTGTCAGTACACATGATTGTTAGATGAAAAAAATTGCCAGACATGTTGTAAGGCATTGCCACTATGTATATAAACAATCATCCGTTTGGCAGTGTTGCCCATCAAACTTTTTTCTGACAATGATGCCATTGTCAGGTGCATTAATTTTATACATCTGGCAATTAAAACTGAGCTTGCAATAACAGCCAATTATCTGTCAATGCCGACGAAGAGTGTTCTTACGATTGTCAGATGCCTGACAACATTGTCGTCTTACAATTGATTGACAATGGTTTTTCTGACAGCGTTGTAAGTTAAATATTTGCAGTTCACACGATTGTAATAAATTTTCAGACAATTTTACTGGCAATATTGTAAGATCTGACAAGCGTGTGTACGTAGCTTAACAAAATTCGTTTGGAGAAATTAACACTAAAGCTATGTACACACGGTTGTCAGATGTTACAATATTGTAAGATCTGGCAACATGCTGACAATGTAGTGACAGCAAAAAATTGCCCCGCAGAAGTAAATTGTGTGTTCAGACCATAGTAAGAAAGTATTACAATTTCATTGTCAGACTGTGGTCTGACAAATAATTCATCTGACAACAAAAATTGTCAGTTCACACGGTTGTCAGATTGTTAGATAAAAAAAAATTGCCAGACATGTTGTACGGCATTGCCATTTATGTATATCAACAACCATCTGTTTGGCAGTGTTGCCCATTAAACTTTTTTCTGACAATGATGCCATTTTCAGGTACATTAATTTTATACATCTGACAATTAAAACTGAGCTTACAATACCAGCCAATTATCTGGCAATGCCGACGAAGAGTGTTCTCACGATTGTCAGATGCCTGACAACATTGTCGTCTTACAATTGATTGACAATGGTTTTTCTGCAACGCTGTAAGTTAAAAATTGGCAGTTCACACGACTGTAATACATTTTCAAGCAATTTTACTGGCAATATTGTAAGATCTGACAGCCGTGTGTACATAGATTAACATTAGCGTTTCCACCATTCTGTAAATGCACTACTTTCCTTCGTTTTAAATCAGCTGTTTTTATAACCTGACTGATTGGCATTAACTACACACTAACTATTTTTGTGGTGTTTATTTTAACAACAATTTTTTATTAGAATGGCTTTAGAGTATTTGGCATACGGGTTGTCGGGTTAACCGTAAAATCAACCGTGTGGCTTAGTTACTCGTTCGATGCACGGCTTCTCTTGGCAGCAGTTTTGTTCGACATTCTACAAGAAAATACTTATCAACAAATATTTTAGTATTTACTTACCTTAAAAATGGAATTATTGACAAATTTGTTTATTTTTTTCTGTTCCTCCTTGTGGTTTACTTTATTTTTGACAAAGCTGCCACAATATTTCAAATTTTTTTGACAACAGTCAGAGGAGTTGAAAATAAGTTAGTAAATCACATATTCGTTAGAGCAAACCACAATAATTCGTGTTAAGTTATGCTCTTTTAAAATCGTTAAAAGTTAGAGAATCGCACTACAGGTGTGATAGTGTGAAAAGAAACTGTCATAGTACGTTAAAATTTTTGACAGTCGAAGCAAATATCATTAGATTTCCAATAAAAATCTCAAGACTTGTATGATAGTCTGGAACTCTCTTTAATAATACTTTATAGTGTATTATATTTCGTATATATGTACGTAAAAGTTATTTGTAAATACCTAACAGCCAAAAAATCCAAATTTTGAAGAAAAAAAATATTAATAAATACATACAGTGCTGCTAAAATGGTGTACTTATGTATACTTTAAAAGATACTATTGCTAATACACAGAATATCAGCTAAAACAAAAGAATATTACATAAAGAGAACGAAAGCTATCCAAATTGAATAGTAAACTATTGAACGTAAAGTGGTGAGTTTAATGACACTTCGTTCACTGAGATGATCCGTTCAATTTAACCCGTTCTTTCATGAACGACACAGCTCTAATGAATACGTTAAAAAACAAAATTACGGTATTTGGGTTGATGAATAATCCGATGAATACCAAGAGTTATCATTACATCTTTTAAAAACAACGGCATTATGTGGTTTATGGGCTGGTGCGATCATTGGTTCATATTTCTTTAAAAATGAGACCAATTAGAATGTTACCACCAGTGGTAACTGTTATCCCACCATATTAGAGAACTATGTGCTTCCTGAAATTCAAACGAGTGGTCTCAATGGGCTCTGGCTTTACAGCTTTAGAAACATTGGACTTTTTGAGAAATTATTTTGGTGAGCATTTAATTTTATGTTTTGTTATGTTAAATTAGCTATCTATCTCTGCTTTCTACTAGTTGCTCTGCGAATATGTAAAGTCTGACGTATAAGTCAGCTATGGCTGCAGCCCAAAATTGGTCCTTCCGAATGGACCATCTCAGATGTAGTTATGGCCAAAATTTACATTAAATCATTTTCAAATAGTAAATACCATAAATTGTTGTTTTAACCGCTAATAAAAATTTCACGCCACTCGATATATGATATATTTTCAAGTATTATAACTAAATACTTACTTGGGCTTAACTAATTTGTATAAAATATCAGTATTATTACAAAAATTTTTCATTTCGATAGATTTTGTGGCGCCTTCAGGCTTTGAACGATTTATTTTATTTCGACAAATGTTAACCCTGTTATTTTTAAAGTAAATATGGCAATATTGCTCATTATATGTTTTAATCTTGTCCCACGCGAAACAAACCATAATAATTTCCTTATTGAAATAAAAATATTTTAAATTACTCTTCGTGCTCTCACTTTCAGAAATTACTAAGTCAATCATATATATAAGTGATTGCATTCCGAAAAATGTTAAATTTTCTGAAGAAACTTTTTCGGAATTCAAATAGCGTTTGATCGAAATTGATTTCTTTGGCAGTTCTTAAAGTTAAAGTTATTAAATTGATTTTTTATTATTACTTTTATTTATTAAAATTGTAGATTACGTACTCTGTATGTATTTGTTTTAAACATACCTGCAAATATAGCAAATATAGATATTCTCAAACATTCAAAGGTGTAAAGAAATGTTAGAGAGGTTTATAAATAGAAAAGCTTGTTTTTTGTGTTTTGACGGATATTATTAGAGCATTTTTCTTTTTAAATTCTCAGCAATTTGTTTGGATTGTTGGAATATAAAGTTGAATGTTTGAGAATATCTTTCAAAAATTTCCAAAGTCTACTGATGATTAGGGTAGTTCCTATGAAATGTCGACATATAGATAGCTGGGAAACATAGAAAACAAGCTATTTATAATTTTTTACTGGTATAAGTGTGATTTAATTTTCAACAGGCAATCACTGAAAACTTGAAAGCAAAATATTTCGATCACTCTTTCTGAAAACGATATTCTTCTAAACCACCACCACATATCTGAGTACTTCATCATTATTAAACGATATGCACCTACTGCTCTAAATCTAACTACTTCCTATGGCCACTTTCACTGCTCCAGTTCTACATATTTTTGGGAGAGTTAGTTTCGCTTTTTGTACAACTTTTTACACAAAATTTCTTGTTTTTAATTTCTATTACTTGTTAAACTATTTATAAATTAAAAGCTGTCATAAATTTTGTATACTCATATTTTATCCAATTGAGTTGTGATCAGACTATTACGACTATCTCAAATTGTATGCCAATGTAGTGTAATAATTTCGAATGGTTTTGTATTAGATGACAATTTGTGTGGAATGAAATCACATTAACATATTTTATAATAAGTTTTGCTTAAATTACAAGAACAAAACTTAATCCATTGCACCAGTTTTGGCAGGAATTTATAAATTTACATTAAAGAGTCCTTGTTGTATATTTTGTGCCATTCAAAACCGAACCCATTGTAATGTTGGTTACGAGCGAGTTTTAAGCAACAAGTTTAACATATTTTTTTTTAGTTCTTAGAGTATTTTGGGTTAATTTTTTTAATATATCATTCGATTACGAATTTAAAATATGTAATAAGAAAAGCATATAAATAACTTTGTTATAGATTACGCTTGCTTAAGAACTACGATAATATTTCTTTTATTAAATTATATTATAATTTTCCGCAATAAATTTTTCAAGACTTATTTTAACCATAGCCAAGTTTTGTTAAAAAAAAACAACACACAGCTTAAAGAAACTATTGCGGAAAATTATATAACGAAAAGGTTGATGAAACTAATCTCTAGATATTTTAACTTATTTAATAATGTACCATTTCTTATGGAGAAGCAGATTAAGAATTAAAGACTTTTTTTATTGTTCCACTCCTTACAGTTTCAATTTTAAATAATACTACTGTGAATAAAAAATATCTTTTTGATTACAATATGTGCCAAAATATTATTATTATTATTTTCTGTATTTACATACATATTAACTATTCATAAAATGTATTTATTTTATTTATACACCAATAAATTTTTATTAAATTTAAGATGTTTTTAGAATTTAAGTTAAATACATACCTCGGTATTTTAAGTTCAATGAAAAGCCCTTGATCAGTACCCTGATCAGAAAATTAATGTTTTTAAATTTTTTGCTTGCTTTTTTATATAAAACTTTTAATATTTAGTACCATTATATAAAAAAATATAAGGTAGTTTCATTCTTTCAATTTTCTTTAACATCCATCATCTGACAAGTATAGGGAATGTGACGTTTTATTTTCCATAAAATTATGCTACCGTATTCGGAAAGGTGCATTAACATCTACAAGGTGGCAGCACTAGACCAAAAATACCAACAAAAACAGGTAAGTGGTAAGACATGTTTGTCAAAAATATTTGTAACTTTTACCACAATTATCAATTATTTTTATGTGAATTATTATATTATATCCTGGCTTTAGCCATGATTGAACTCGAGCTAGACGAAGGATACCAACCCATCATCATATAATATTAGAAATATGTGAATTATTTTTATGCTCACAAAATAGTTTTTAAATGCTTAATATAGAATAAACCATTAAATTCACTTTCAAAAATTTAAGCAATACATTTGACGTAAATGGCTCACCATATTATACGTAGAAAAAAACTGTCATACGTCACCTTATAGACGTTAATGCGTTAATATTAGTTTATACGTTACCCTGCAAGGCGAATTCATACCAGGTAAATGCAACACTACAAAAAATATATATTTAAGATGTCAAGGCAAGACGACTTTATACAGGTGAATGCAAGCGGAAAGGCGAATTCAGTACTATGTATTTTGTTATTGTAAAACATATCGTGAATGTCATAATCTAAATTCGCCTAAGATTGCTCAGCTGAGAAAAAATTTTATATAAACGTTAAATATAAGCTTTTATAATTGTTTGTAATTAAAATCACAGATTATATTACTTTTTCACTTTTAAATTCACACAAATTTCTTGAAATTGCACTAAATCATGCAAAAAAACCTTCAGATTAAAATGACGCGAAAAAGTTTGTAAACAAAAGAAACAAAATTTGACAGTCTCATTGGAAAAAACGCGAGAAGCAAAAAATAATCACCTGTGCTGTTAAGTTCACCTGTTAATGAATTCGCCTTGTGTCAAGGGAAAAATACAAGGCGAATTTATACAGGTGAATGCAAGCGGGAAGGCGAATTCAGTACTATGTATTTTGTTATTGTAAAACATATCGTGAATGTCAAAATCTAAATTCGCCAAGATTGTTCAGCTGGGAAAAAATTTTATATAAACGTTAAATATAAACTTTTATTAAGTTTTTTATTCGCTATTTTTAGCTTCTACCATTTATATCAATAAAAAATTATAAATAGCTTGTTTTCCATGTTTCCCAGCTATCTATATGTCGACATTTCATAGGAACTAATTATCAGTAGACTTTGGAAATTTTTGAAAGATATTCTCAAACATTTAACTTTATACCCCAACAATTTAAATAAATTGCTGAGAATTTAAAAAGAAAAATGCTCTAATAATACCTGTCAAAACACAAAAAACAAGCTTTTTCATTTATACACGTCTCTAACATTTCTTTACACCTTTCAAACAAATGAACAACCGTTGGTTGCTACGATTTGCTTTTTGAAAGTATCGAAAAGCAGAGAACAAAAATTCAAACAATTCAGTTTTTTATTCGCTAAAAATAGCAGATTAAAATTAAAAAAAGTTATCAGCTGCGGAGCCAATTTCACCTGTTATGAATTCACCTTCAATAAATACTCGAAGTACTGTCAATGCAAATTTAAAATTACGACTCTGATGTGATGAGAATACAGAATTTTTTGAAATGGTTTAAAACATTAAGATTTAACGACTGCTTGTAAATTTTTATATTTAGATTTCTATCCTATTGCTTTTACACGACAAGATTTTATACACACATTTTTCTATACTGCACACATTTTTGACAGATCTAAATATTTGTATTACCATGTAAAGGTGCCTTTAATACGGTAGAACAATTTTATAGAAAATGTAACATTCCCTATACTTGTCAGATGGTGAATTCCATGGAAAATTGAGAGAATGCAACTACCTTTTATTTTTTATATCATGTATAATACTATTTAACTTATTAATTCGGTTACTTTGTATTTTAACGGGCATATTCATAAAACATATTTTTGGTTTTTTACAGGTTTATTTGACTAATTTTTATATAAAGTTTTTCAAATAAACCTTTAATAAATATAAAATATTTTTTAATGAATACTACCGTAAAAGATTTTAAGCGTAATTTTATTAATATTAATAAATTTTTAAATCACTTCAATTTTGACAATTTTTTACAATTAATATGCTTCAAATCTATATAACTAATCGATATCTATAAAATTAAGTTTACTACCATTTACTAGCTACTAATGTTTATACCAATCAAATATGTTGTAAAAGATTGTATTAAATGTTTGAAGATATTTTTCAAAAGTTTCCTAATCGGTTAGCACCTATGAAATGTCGACGCATAGGCAGATAGGAAACACAAAAAAACAGCTGTCTATATTTTTTGATTGGTACCAATTTCCATATTTTTATTCAATTTAGAATATAAAAAACTCCTAATTTATTGGATGTGCATGCAGTGAGGAACTAAACTACAACAAGTTGGCTTGAAAACATACTTGTCTTAATGATTTTTAAGCAATACTCGTAATAACACAAGAGAAAAATAAAACTGACTGACTTTCTAACTGAGACTAATAACATTGTTGGACGTACGTAGTTATCTTAAAAAAAGTGTTGCTGTTTTTCGCAGATCAAAATTTTTAAGTCATAATTCTATGCTCAATATGAAAATACAATAAATAAATTTTTTTTGCCTACTTAAGTAGTTAAAAAAGCATCAAAAAAATACAGAAATAAAACTATTGAATTCCTTTCTTTGAATTTTAATCAACGTTTTCAATACACATTTTCAATAAATTCTATTCTGTAATGAGCAAAACAAGGTAGGAAGAAATTCTGCTCGAATTAAAGTTTATTTAATTTTCTCGTTTTTAAATTTGTATTCCAGGAATACATTTGTATTCCAGAAATTTGTTCGCGAACGAATTTAATTTGTTTTTAACAGACTTATATTATTAGAATCGCTTCGCTAATCGAATCGGAACAGGGTTTTCGTATTCTGTGAGCGTTTTGGTCGTAAAACGTGTATCTGAGCTATTAACAGTGCTTTTTAGTTTTTTAAACTATATTTATATCTTCTAGATGTGACCGTCAAAGTAATACAAAATAAAATGGCGCAATTGGTCTCATTGTTTTAACTTGTTTCATTTTTCCTACTAACAAACAGCGAAAACAGGATTACGAAATATTGAAAAATACATTAAATATTAAAAAAAAACAAAAAGCAATTTGAGCTGACCGAATTATATGCAAATATTATAACAAAAGACTATTTTAGTGTGTTAAAGTAATAAAGTTAAATAACTAATAATAACTTATTTATATTTTTCTGTAAAAACTTGACAGTTTACAAAAAATATTAATTATGAAGACTTTTTTTTCAGTTTTAAATTTATCTTGTTATTTTTTTGCTTCTCACTGTATGTAAAAAAGTCTCTGCACGTAAAAACACGTTCGTTAAGTTTGGTTACGTTGGCTTTTTTAATAATTTAACAAATTATTTTTGTGCAAATTTTAAAAATCCATATCTTTATGAAATTTACGATACAAACTCATTATTTTTTTCATCACAAATTAAGAAAACAATATTGACACCTCCAAATAAAACATACATATAAAACAAAAACTTGCAAATAAATAAAGATTGACGTTTTATTTAATCTATAGCAATTAACAAATACAATGTATGATTATTTACGCTCGTCAAATAAAGCTTATTAAAAAATGGCAATTTAAAATATAATCCAAAACTGATTTTAAATAAATTGACAATGACTTCGAATTTACTATTGTGTCTATTTTAAAAAGTGGTTTATTTAAGCAGAAAAATGTAAGCCTATTCGTATTAAATTTAATTAAATGTAAGCCTACTCGTGTTACATTTAAATCATTTACAATTCCATGCACAAAATGCTATTTTAATATTTTAAATATGTATGTATATATTTTATACGAATTAAATCACTTGGTGTAGAGTGAACAAGTGGTACTAATTAAATGTCTTAAAATAATAGTAGGAAAATAAAAATATGACTGCTGTAAGTATGATGTCATAATTTAGTAGTGTGCTATTTTAAATTTGAGTCAGCTGATATTTACGGTCTATTTATTTATTTATTTGACTGTTATCAAGCACAATAAGATCAGTCATCTTATAAATGAGAGTGCTAGTGATGAAGCATTACTGAGCAACCTAAATTAACGGGTCAAGCGTAATTTATCTGTCAAAAATAATCATGTACATACAAAATGTATGAGAACAACCCAAATAGCGCGGCATCAACGCTATGCAATTGGAAAATCTAATTTTGTCAGAGCGCAAGGGAGAAGGCTTTACTGTCTCTCAGTAAAGTTCAATTCAAAACAAACGTTTTTGCGGCCATAAGTTATCACATTTTAGGTGCTTTCAGACTATTTTAGCGACTTTATCACTGTTTATTATTTCTATTCAGTGATGTTTATTAAACAAGGTTAGTGAACAATACTGTTCACGGCACAACTTTAACGCTTTTATTTAAGATACTTACTACAGCGTAAAATCAAAACGCTAAATTACGTTGCGCTTTACGCTTTAATTTAGGTTGCACTGTAGTTTTTATACCCTGCACAAAAATGTAGAGGGTATATATAAGTTTGTGATTCCGTTTGTAATTATAAATTGTAATTATAAAAAAATATATTATATTCTGGATCAGTATTGATAGAAAAGTCGATTAAGCGATGTTGGCCTGTTTGCCATTGAAATACCGTT
The DNA here is from genome assembly GCA_914767995.1 of Thecocarcelia acutangulata. NCBI lineage: Eukaryota > Metazoa > Arthropoda > Insecta > Diptera > Tachinidae > Thecocarcelia > Thecocarcelia acutangulata. Next base: position 113,789,037 of record OU612094.1, read on the forward strand.
TCTGAGAAAACCATTAAACTTTTCACTAATCTATTACGCAATTGAAATTCAGTAAAGTCGGTTCGCATATAGCTAAGATGTATCCAAAATTCAGAAAAAAGTGATTTTTTTGCAATTTTTTATGAAATTTTCTTTAAAAAAAATTGTTCCCTTTGCTTCAAACTTAATATGGCATGGCGATTACAAGGCGAAAAGAATTTTTTCCCCGACATAGGGACCATATTTAGTTCAAGTTTGTAATATATACTATATACATATTTACGTGACCATTGTGAAGGGTATTTTAGATTCGGCCCAGCCGAATATGCTACACTCTTACTTGTTTTAAACTATTAGAGCGCTTTCACATTTGGCAACTTAGTTGCGCAATTAAAATTTTTGTTTTTATTTGTTTTCTTTTAAACTTGCTTTTATGTTCACATACAGCAATTTAGTTGCGCAACTTTCATAATACTTTGAACGGAAAATAAACAAAAAAAAAAATATCAAAAACATAAACAACACGAATATGTGAACAAAACGAATTGCTGAGTACAAGCAAATCTGTATTCAAATATCGGCAATTCTTTCTCCTTCAAGCTGCTCTTACCTCTCACATCTACAACCACAAGACTTGAGCAAGAGAATTGCGCAACTAAGTTCCCGAATGTTAAAACGCTCTTATTACTTTCTTGAAGATTCAATAAATAAATGTATGCAAAAAAAAAAAATACTTTCTAACGTTTTATCGAAGCAAAACAACAAGATTTCTATGCTGCGATAAAATATTAGGACATTATACGTGATATGACGTCGTTGGAATCCCCCAGTTGTATTTACAGTCAAAGTTATAATTTATATTGTAATATATAGTAAATACATATCGCTCGTTTATTGCAACATAGTCATATCTGAAAAAATGAGCTTTTCGAGTTAACAATGCAGAATTGTTAACAGTGCTACTTTTTATATTGTGCCAAAATTTTATTTAAATTACCTTTAAACTGTCCCCTTTAGGAGATATTTTCTAAACATTTTTCTAAGACTTGTATTGAAACTAAAAATTTGAAATGTATTTTTCTCGAAACAAGCTTTTTTGCGTTATGACTATGTTGCAATAAAGGAGCGATATGAGCACACATAGTTTGTATTTGCTGAATTTTAGAAAATGTTTCTTAGTGAAAAATAATTAAAATTAAAAAATTCCCCATTGAATGGTGATCACAATTAATTACAAAATGCTTGTGTAAACTACAAACAAATGCTGAAAATTTATGATTTGCAGCTGTTTCTAAAATCACGTGATTTCAAGGTTTTCTGTGCGTTTGCAATTTTTCAAAATAATTAGAAAACATCAGATTTTTTATTTTTATAATATATAATGTTTTTGGCGCCAAATTATTAAGATTTGGTGCATTATAAGACACCGATTCACTCTTTAATTTACATATATCTTACAGGGTGTCCCAGAACTCAACGTCCAGCCGAAACAGGGTGACAAGATTGATTGTAACCATCATGACAAAATTCAGAAAAAATCTAATAGCTAAACACAAGCGATAAGAGTTTAGCTATTAGAGTTGACAGCTAGAAAAGCTGTCAACACTTATCATGCCCACACAAAGTGTATGAAGAAAACCGAAATACCGCCGCGTTGCCGCTGAGCGGTTAGAAATTCCGATTTTGTCAAAGCGGCAAAAGATAATTTTTAAAACATTTTGCACACAGTCTACTTTTTTCTTTGTAAATTTTCTTGCTAGACACAATAGTGATGAGTAATTTTTCTAGCAAAATTTTCGTACCAAAAATACAGCACATTACACCTTTTAAAGTGCTATCACGGTAACATTGTGTTCTTAGGAAATATATTATTTTAAAAATTAATTTACTGTCATGTAAAAAAATCTGTAGCATATGTACACAAATATTTACCAAATAAAGTTAAAACAAATACATACATACATATATAAGTAAAACTCTGAATAAAATTAACATTTTTTACATATATGTATGTATGTATTTAGAAAAAAAAGTCTGTCTTTCAGCACTAATAGTAACTTTTTCAATAAAAACGACCATTGTGAACTTTGAGCTTGAACATAGGTAAAAAAATACTTTGAATACTATTTGCGTAAAAAGTACTAATTAGGGTGCCATTGAAGTACGCTTCTTGAAACAGCATTATCATTCCTGTCCAAGCACAATACAGAGTTGTTGGTTTTATTACACCTCTGTTTTTATTGGTGACACAGCGCTTCCGCTCTTATTTAGGTATTCAGCTTTTCTATAAGTGGCAGGCGGTGTGAAATTCACCGCTTGACGCTTTTGTTTCTGTATGGCTTTAAGAAAAACATTACAAAAGCATTAAAAAACATTTGAAGTGAGTAAAATATTTTTTTTTTTTCAATTTTTTTCTGACTTCTCACGATGGTTACAACAATCTTATCACCCTGTTTCATCTTGACGTTAAGTTTTGGGACACCCTGGGTATAGGCATTTTACTTATATTAAAGTTGTAAACCGTATATATATACATATGTAACAAATTGATCTTTTATATAATTTTACCGTTTTGCAAATCTTTATTATGTTCGAATTTAAATCGAGAATAGCTAATTTTGAAATTTTGCTCCAATTAAACGAATATGTATGTAAATAGGCTTCTTATTTTTCGTAAAAATTGTAGCTATAAAAATACAAAAATTTTAATTGATCTAAGCAAAAATAAACATATTTATTTACTTTACTACTTACGTATAAAATTATGAGAAAAAATTAACACGCAAATGAAAAAAACTTGTGTAAATTATATTAGTTAAGTTAAAACTAATCAATTCTTAAAACTTTAAATTTAAAACAAATTCATCATAGATTTTTTCAAATTTAAAAATACTAATGAATTAAAGGCCAAAAAGACTTTGTAATATACTTATAATAAATAGTAAATAACAATAAATAAAAACAATTTGTATGATAAAAAAACGTATTTTATTCTAATCTTTTGGAAATGTTGTGACTATGTAACAAAAGGCGAATTTCTTTACTTTCTGCAATTGTTCAACCACACACGAGAACATTAATGCTTGTATACGAACGGAGTGAACCAGCTTTAAAACCGCACAAGCACCACAAAACTAGTCCAAACATAATCCAAGCAATCAAATGAATACTGTTAAGAATTTTCATCACATCTAACCCAGTGTGCAGCTGTTAATCTGCTTGTTAGAAATGTACAACACATTCACATAAACAAGATAAGAACTAAAAACATAATACGCAAACAAAGAAACATAAAGATTTAAAGTGCGTAAAATTCCAAGTAAATCAACTACAATTATGTTGTTGTTATTCTTGCATTCTTGGTATTTCGTTTTATTATTGTTTGTTGTTGTCACTTGCTTATTGTTTTCAAGCATGTATAGGGTGTTTTTTTAAGCCCGATAGAACTTGAAATTGTAAAAAATAACACAAAAAATTAAATTGTAATCAAAATTTTTTTTTATTCGAAAGATCAATACGTGACATTAACATTTGAAAATGATTTCGGGCATATGGGCACCGCGGCTGTTCTTGACGAAGCGCATTCTGGACGTCCAATTTTGGGCCACTTTTTCGAGCACTGCTGGCCGTATGTCACGAACAACACGAACAATGCTGGCCTCCAAGGCGTCAATTGTTGCTGGTTTATCAGCATAAACCAGTGACTTCACGTAGCCCCACAGGAAATAATCGAGAGGTGTCAAATCGCACGACCTTGGAGGCCAATTGACAGGTCCATTTCTCGAAATCAACTTATCGCCAAATTTTGATTTCAGTAAGTCGATGGTTGCGTTCGCCGTATGGCACGTAGCGCCATCCTGTTGAAACCACATCTCCTCCGGATCAATGTCATCCATATTTTCAAACAAAAAATCATTGATCATGGTGCGGTAACGATCTCCATTGACCGTAACGCGAGCTCCGGCCTCATTTTTGAAGAAATAAGGTCCGATGATGCCACCAGCATGAAAACCGCACCAAACAGTGCATTTTTCTGGATGTAATGGAGTCTGTAGGGTCTCTTGTGGATTGGTCTCACTCCATATGCGGCAATTTTGCTTATTAACAAACCCGTTAAGCCAAAAATGCGCCTCATCGCTGAACACAATTTTGCGATAAAACAACGCGCGAATCGACGACTGATTTTCAAAGTAAATTTGGATAATTTCGTAGCGTTGTTCAAGCGTGAGTCTATTCATGATGATTTGTCAGAGTATACTGAAACAAATAAAAAAAATGTTTCATCAAAATTTAATTTTTTGTGTTACTTTTTACAATTTAAAGTTCTATCTAGCTTAAAAAAACACCCTATAGAATGACTAGAAAGATCGTGGCGATTGTAGATGATAATGAATTATAAATAGCAGGCTAAAAACGGATGAAATATGTTTTATTAAATTAAAAGAGAGATTTCTTTATAGTTGTTGGTTTATTTTTATTTAATAGCGATAATTGATCAAATTCGGTATGCAGATACCTTGAAGTCCGAGGATTATTATAGGACTGTTTTTATTCCGAAATTTGAAAGTAGTCGAAAGTGGACAAAATAACATTCCAAAAATATATATTTCCGCATTTTGTGCGGGTTTCTAAAGAATCTGCCAATAAAATTTTTTTGGACATCGGGCCGACAGGAACCGATATCCATGAGAAACTCCGTCATTTATCAACCGACTTTCAATAACCTTTCTTTTTTCAAAAGGGTGTGTGTCAACGGCTTAAAAAGAAAAAAATTTGGCTTTCGGACTGACGAAATATCCGTCCGAAAGATTAAGTTTTAAGTAACTCTGCCATTTATGAACCGATTTTCAATACTCTTTCTTCTTTCAAGAGGGGGTATGTCGACGGCCGAAAAGTGAAAAATATTTTTGGACTTCGGACTGGCGAATGTGCGTCCGATAAATTAATTTTTAAGTACAGAGTATTAACATATTTTTAGCTTTTCACGCTTAAACCACTGAACCAATTTAGAGGAAATTAGGTTTGCAGATATTTTAAGGTCAATATCAACATAGGATAGTTTTTATTCTGAAATTTCTGATACAAAATTGAGAATAGGGGTGCAAAATGACCTTATAAAAAGTAATTTCAAAAAAATGTATTTTTGAATAACTCTGATTTTCAAACCCCGTTTATTGTTAGCGCGAAAAAACCAATACACTGACTGGTTTGTAATATTAGCAAGAACAGTAAGTGGTTGGTTTGGGATGAATACACGATGGCCTACAAAAGAGCCACTTAAGCTTTAGATCGGACTATACTGATAATTTCAGGCAGACTCTAGCTATTATCGCCAAAACACCAATCCGCTGTCATATGCTAACCTCGGGTCAGGTGATATTTTGGACCCGCAGTCCAAAATGTCCCACTGAAGGTCAATGTTATAGAAGCTGCGCCGAGGGTCTGTGTGGCTTGTCAGTCGATAAAAACGATTAGTCGCGAGTAGTTTCTCCTCCGGTCTAGGGAACGGACCCATATATGGCGTCATTGTATGGATGATCGGGTCTTTACTGGCCTACTCGTGGGAACAAGGATGAACTAACAAAATAACGAGAAAAAGAATAAACACAAAACACGACAATCCATCAGGCTGGCAAATCCAAGCTGATGGACTTCTGTCAAACACCGGTAAAGCCCTCTCCGGAAATAGCAGCAGTCATATGTAGAAAGCCTGTTACATCAGCCACCAGAGAAAGAACTGGAGAATCTACGTTCAACACTACGCAAAAGGTGGAGCGAAAGCAAAACACCAGATTCCGCAAAACCATGTTAAAACTCAGAGCGGCTCGACGATAGGTCGAAAAGCTCGGAAATGTTGCCGAGGAGTCTATGTCATGCAATGACATACAGTGTTTGACATGGGCTATGGCTGTAGCGACCGGAAGTCACTACTGCCGTCGAGGCAGCATGCACAAGACAACGGTACTGGGAAGAACCGGCTAACCCGAGCAAAAAGTAAAGAAGGGGACCACGGTCATCAATAGACCTTACAGTGAGGTTGCAAGAAACCCACTGAACCGAAGAAACTCTAACGGAGCAATCACCCGTGAAAAATGGGGTTTGATTAGCCAGAGATTGCTGGACACCGGTCCTCCACCGCAGTTTACTGACGCAGGGTGGATCGAGGACCGAATCAAACTGATTTCACACGTTGACGAGAAATCAGCCAGCGTCAAGAATGAGGTTATTGCATCCTTAGGGGAAGTGTGGCCCGGGGCACAGCTGGAGTTGATCTTGGTCAGCGACATCCCTCGTCGGCCGAGGCTGCAGTTGTTCCTGCGGAACCACACGATCCTGATATGATTTTCAAGATCCTTTAGATTGCGAACCCTGATCTCACAGAGGACTGGAATGTAGTCAGTGTCTCAGATACTAAAGGATCCAGCAGAAAGATGGTTCTCTGCCATTACTCCGAGAAAGGCAGTGCATGGTATTCTGTGGATACCAGGGAACCACGCTCTGTCTGTAACGGGGTGATGACAAGATGGACCACAAACCCGATGAAAAAGCCAAAGGGTCTAACAATGTACAGGATGTAGATGTTGAGGTGGATACCAATTCAATACAGAGCTGGCTAGTTTGGTTGGGGGGTTCTTTGGAGGATTGGAAAACGCCACAGTTGATGATGAGGATGCTGGATTCCGATGCAGAGAATGCCACCATCATCAACTTCGACCTCGACACCGGATAAACGATAAAGGTTACAAAAATTAACCTTCATCACAGTGACACAGCCTTTTGTATCGCCTCGCAGACGAGCAAATTCAGGTAATGGGAACATAACCATATAATCCTATATCATAGTAAAAAAGCACATAAATAACTTCATTTTATCTGATTACAATCCTGCTATATGGCTAGGATGAACCACCACCTAGCAAGCTGGTGAAAAAAGCGGTAAAACGCGCAAAAAAAGGCATATAGGCACGAATGCGACGTAAACAAAAGAGGTGAGAATATAGTAGAGTTTATTCTAGAAAATGCCGTAATTCTAAATTAAGGGAACAAATCCACCTTCGTAACTTCGAACAGGCAAGAGGTGTTAGATATTACGCTTGCCAGTTCGAATATCGCAAGTCAAATACAGGAATGGAGAGTGTCAGAGGACTGCTCCTTTTCCGATCACTGTTATTTAGATTTCAAAATAAGCAAACAACACAGAATCGCATTCTATCGCAATAGGCGGAGAGCGGACTGGGAAAAACAAAGAGAAATCCTTAGTAGAGACCTAGCCCAATACTCGACTATAACCAATGTCATTGACATGGAAAGATCTGTGGAAAAACTCAATGATGCTTTCAAGAACGCCACAAGACGATCTTGTAGACTATCTGTAAAAAGGGAACACAGCAAACCCAAATGGTGTTCAGCAGGACTGACTCAGACAAAAAAGAAATGTCGTAGAAGGCAGATGGATTTTGGAATATAAATTGCGAAGAATCGCTAGAAGAATTAACGAACATCCACTTTCCGGGTAACCAACCAATGAGGGAGAACGAGAGCTCTCCCCTGACACATGGCCGGAGTGCGGTATATCTGGATAAAAAAAGAGATGCTGCATTGCGCAACCAAGAGGTTCCAACCGTTCAAATCACTCCCGATGTGTCATTCCCGTAGATCTCCAGAACAATCTGGATTTGATCACACCTTAGCTCCTCAAAATCTATAGAGCTGTCCCAAACTGGTCGTACATTCCAACGGAATGAACCAAGGGTAACGTAATCTTCATAGAACAATGAGCCTGACATCCTTTCTTTTGAAAACGCTAAAGAGGATCATAGGTACCCTCATAAGGTCCAAAATTAGCACCAACCAGTTGTCCCCATCTCAAACGCCTATACAAAGGGCAGATCAGTTGAAACGGCGCTACATAGTTTGGTTAGTCATATCGAACGGTGCATCCAATACAAAAACTACATCTTAGTAGTCTTCATGGATATCGAAGGTGCATTGAGCGATGTTCTTGACAGTCATTCTCATTACGAGCATACTAAAGCGCAGAACTATAACATCGACAATGGGGACCACCAAATTACGAGAAAAATATGCAAGGGTACACCCCAGGGAGGGGTACTATCCCCCCATTTGTGGAATGTTGTAGTGAATAATCTGCTCAAAGACCTAGATCATAAAGGATAAAGACAGTAGGCTTTGCCGATGACGCAGCGATTGCAGTCCCTGGACTGTTTAGTCACCATAACAGAGCAGTTAGAATACACTCTAAAGATGATAAGTCAATGGAGCGTACAATGCGGACCCAGCGAAAACGGAAATCGTACTTTTTAGTAAAAGTATAAAATTCCACATTTCACACCTCCAAAAATGGATGACACCATACTTATCCTATCGGCTAAGGCAAAATACTAGACAGCAAGCTATCATGGAAAGAGAATATCTATCTATCAACAACATGAAAACCATTTCATTTCGTTCAAATATGATTTTGTATTCAGCCGCATAAATGCACAATTGAATTTTAATCAGTAAACACAACGAGCGACAACTTCGCTATGTGAGTGAAATCATCTTTAAGGTTCGTGCTTCAATAGAAATGAATGACATATAGTTCGGCATTCATTTCTTGTATTTGAATGTTTGTTTTGGAAGAATGCAGTGATGTATTCAACAGTTTTTCTGTATGCTTTGTATGTATTTATTTTTGAGCATTTGTTAAAAAAACTCAATGGTACACATATAACAAAAACTACGCTTGTTTCACTGCGCTTTTTAAATTAACTTTGCCCTTTAAACTAACGTACAGAATATGTATGTAAACATGTTTAAAATTTGTTTATACAACACACAATCGAAGCAACATAACGTTTAGTTGATTTTATTCAGTACTAAAACGAACGCGCAATATTTACAAGGCGGGTTGAATTTACTCAGCATTGAGCTTTGTTGCTAGATTTTTGTTGACTACAAATTCAGATTGTTTACAAAGCGAGTTGATTTCACTTAACGTTGAACTTTGTTGCTTGAATTTTGCTGATTACAAATTTAGAATATTTACAAGATGAGTTGATTTTATTCATCGTTGAACTTTGTTGCCTGATTTTTGTTGATTACAAATTTTAGTGTATAAGTTAATCAAGCAAAAACACAATTTTTGGTGATCACTACTATATATGTAAAAAGCAATAGGCTCAACATGGAGCATACAACCAAAAGGAGTTGTGTGGCATAATGAAATGGTTATAAAACCGATCATTTTTTATGAAGTTAAGTATGGTGGATATCACTGGACTCTGCAACCAACAGACTGCAAATTGAAAAAGTCATTCGAACCATGGCAATACTGACCACAGGGGCCATGATGACAACACCAACTAAAGCACTTATGAGCTGGATGCCATGTGACTTAGAAGCCAGGCAGATAGCACTAAAAGCCGCGATCAGGTTGAACGCGACAGGAGCATGGACTCACAGACCTTGGGGGCATGCCAATATACTTGAGTTTGGAAAGGACCTAGTCCCCGATCTAATTGACTACTGCATCCCAAAACCATCCCTCTCAAGGAGCTTCGGCTACCAAATCGAGAAATCTCCCTTAGAATCTGGATCCTTCTATGTTTACACGGATACGTCCAGAAGGGGAGAAAGGCTTGGGGGAGGCATTTACATAGAAATATTTAACACTAAAATATCCTTCAGACTACCAGACGGATGTAGTGTTCTTCAAGCTGAAATATCGACTATAAATAAGGCGGCTGACGTAGAGATATTATGATAGTAACGGACAGCAAGACCGCCATAAACTTCCTGATTAGAATATACTCGTACACGAATTCTAGTCTAGTCCAGAAATGCCGGACATCATTTAATAATATGGCGAGACATTCTAACCTAATCCTAAAATGGATACGTGGTCCAACAAAATCGCTGTCGACTTAGCCAAAAAAAGGGCCAACCCCAGGATATAGATCCTTTTTGGGGACAACACTTATCAGCGTGTTAGAAAATAACAAAGCTCCACATGCTGGAACGTGCCCAAGAAAAATGGCTCACAGGGCCCACATGCCTTATATCAAGGAACCTGTGGCCGCATATTAACGTTATGAGAACATGGTAGCTATTAAAACTGCCCAGACCTCACTTGAGGGCCACTGTAGCAGTCATCACGGGACATTGCCCATTTGGGAACCATGCCACGAGACTAGTCTTACTCTATAACGACTTCTGTGCAGTTTCCAAGACGAGGAAGAGGAGGAGACGATCCTTCATCTCCTCGGTACATGCCCAAAATTGGAGCACCACCGTGAAAGATATCTAGGCGAGGGGAGCTTCAACAGCCTATCATATCTGGCCTCAGTCAATTGGACTGCGCTAGCCTCTTTCATAAGGAGCAACGGTACAACAGCATGTAACGCCACACTAAGCGGTTCCCACTCTTCCCTCCCTCTCATCCACTCCCACTATATCCCTCTAACTTTTATTCTTTATTTCCACTATCCCACTTTTCAGGTAATCGCAAAGGGAACGACTTCAGGACTCAAGTGAGCTGGAGAGCCTAAGCCATTTCGGAGTATCCAGCGGCCTGCCCACCTAACCTAACTATTATCGCTAGAGGTACTCAAGCAGATAAAATAGATGCATGCCTGAATGTATCTTGCATGAAAAAAATAATTCTTGCTACAAATATGAATTCAACTGCGTTGTGGTGCATATTCGGACCTGCACTTGTATGAGTCGGAGAAGATGGTACGAATTCTGTATTGTTCAAGATTCAGATAATTAAAAATATATTTATCCCGACCTCAAAATGATGTAAATAATAAATAAAAAATGAGTATAAAAAAGAATTATTTCAGCATTGATTGACGAAACTTTGGGGCAGATAAGTGGACAAATATTATTATATATCCTTAACGGTGCTGTCGAATATCTGTCTGTAGGTAATTTCATAGACACTAAAGTGACATCATATACTGTAGTTTTTCGCAATTCTTAAGAGCTATCTCAGCTATTTTTCTATAAATTGAGGCTAAAACTGGGCGTTCCAGGGCTGTTACCAGTGTTGCTTCATTTTCAAACTATTTTGCGAAAAAGAGCACAGAGTACCAAATTATACTCTTATCGCATTTACCTTTCGCATCGCAATAGGGAGTAACCCGCCAGTTCTATCAACGCAAACCCATATCGCTCTAAGATTTTGTAACGCCACACAGTTACAAATTATACTTTTGATAAATAGAGGAATAATTCAACACGATTTGCAATTCCAGTCAAAAAAGCCAAGATTCTACAAATCCTTCACATTTTTGAAAAGAAATGCAATATAGATATGTACGCGAATCAAAAAACGTTGTTTACCCAGATTTATTAAATTTAAATAGTACTAATCCAAATGTGAAATAACATATATTTTGTTGGTAGAAATTACAAAAAGTTGTCAAAATTGTTTTTTTTTTTTTTTTTTTTTTTTTTTTAACATGAAAGTCTATGTATTTTCGACAAATTCACTCAAAGTAAACGAAAGACAGCTGTGCTCAAGACAGCTTTAATAGGGTAGTGGTATAAGCATTTCCTTTGCGTAAATTTGTCATAATTTTGTGTACAAAATACATAATTCTAAAAAAACACATAGACTTCCTTGCTTTTCCAAACAAAAGGAAAACAAAATTTTGACAAATTTTGGTAATATCTACCAACAGAATACATGTGATGTTTTTTTGGTGTTGTATTTATTGTAAATCTGCCACTACCTATTAAAGCTGCCTTGGCTGTGCTTATACCATACCATGGTAATGCTGCCTTGGTCATAACTTAATAATAAAATATTTTTCTTTAATTTTGGTTTCGCTTGGAAACAGGCTACTAAAAACATCTGTTTTCCGCAGACAAAGTCGCGGGTAAATGCTAATTGTTTATAAATTAAAAGAAACCGCAAAATCTTTTTTTAATTTATTAAGATTCATTAAGAACTAAGTTCTGTTTCGACAATACACTTTCACATCACCGTTAGTATTAACATTGTTTCTAAACGCAAGAAACAAAGAAAATATTGATTCCTAATTTCACGCACTAAGGAATTATCCAGAAGTAAAGCATTTCCGAATTGAATATATTTCCAACTTTTGGATAATTGTAGCCAAAATTAAAAAAGAAAACAAATTAAAAAAAAAAATTAAAACAATTTTTTATATTATTATTGTATCTTGAGCGCGAGGTATCATCCAGAATTCTCCCCAATCTGGCTGGCCATTTTCAAATTTTCAAGCTCTATCATCTGAGACTTTAAGTTTTTTTTTTATTGTAAGTTTTTTTTTAAGAAATTTGAAAGAAAAAAATTTGAAACAATTTTTTAGGTTTTGTATTGCAACTGTCATTCAGAATCCTCCGCAATCTGGCTGGCCTTTTTCTCCTTTCCGAGCTCTATGATCCGAGACTTTAATTTTCACGAAATTGTTAAACGTTTCACGAAATAATTAAAAGTTTATCTTTTCTTGTAAATTTTTTTTATTATATATTTTTTTTTAATTCCTTTTTGTGTTTATATTTTTACCTTGACGTTTGAAAAAGATTTATTTTTTGTAGTGTTGTATTTATTGCTCTTGCATATACCTGATATGAATTCGCCTTGGCCTTAATTTTACAAAATTATTTTTTTTTAAAATTATTTTATTTAAACAACTGAGTTTACTAAACAACTGAAAAATTTATAGAAATCAAAAAATTATAAATAGCTTGTTATTTGTTTCCTAGCTGTATATATGTCAACATTTCATAGGAGCTATCCTAATCATCAGTAGACTTGGAAACTTTTGAAAGATATTGTCAAACATTCAACTTAATATCCCAAGATATTGTCAAACATTCAACTTTATATCCCAATTATCTAAACAAATTATTGAGAATTTAAAAAGAAAAACTTTTTTTTTTGTATTGTGACGGGTACGGTTAAATAATTTTTGTTTTTAAATTCTCCATAATTTATTTAGATAATTGGTATATAAAGTTGAATGTTTGACAATATCTTTCAAAAGACTATTCCAGTGTAAAACCAAACAAAATATTTCACATTTCTTTAACCCGGTTGCTAGAACCAGAAAATGTAATAAGTTGTATAATTAGATTTTTTAAATAAGTGATATTAAATCATGGGAATTGAGGGAGCTTTTGCGCGATTGAAGTTTGAAAGTATACTTTTTATTTCTTTCTTACATATGTATATTCTTAACCTACAAAGTAATTTAAATGAGTAACTTCAATCCTCTAATATTCATATTCCGTTTGTTTGCAGCCAATTTGGTGTCATATGCGGGAGGTTTTAATTTCCTGCTTTAATATGAAGAAATATGTGGCTGAGGCTCATCGAATACTCTCAAATACCAATGGTGGGCCGCTACTAGTGAAAGAACGTGCCGAGAGTAGTTTCATCACTTCAAGAACGGTAATTTTCGTCGAAGACCAATATGGCGGTGAAATAGAGGTTTTTGAAGATGCAGAATTGGAAGCATTACTTTATCAAGACTCATGCCAAACTCAACAAGAATATTTTGAGTCGTAAAAAGTAGAACATTTTGTTCGCCAGTTACACCTGGAATAATAAATGCACACTATTGGTCAAACTTTTTAGATTTTTAGTTACCGAAGAAATTTTTAGTATAGTTGAAAGTGATGAGTTTTGGTAAGATGTAGGTTCTGCTGTGGTTTTTCGTACTCCTGAAAATAGCAGGTCCTCTACATTTCTGTTTAGCGGCTATTATTTTTCCCATAGACAGGATTCTCTTCTGCGCTGTTGGCCAGTCTCCACGGGTGTCGGTGTATGTGTAAGCCGAACATCACTGACACAACTCTTCTCCTCCGCCTTTACACAATGTCTGCACTCTAAGTTGCATGCTCGGCTCGAGAGAGCTTGGTTCACCTTATATGCTTGACTCTAAAATCCTAACTCTGCAGGCGTTTAATACATCACGCAAGCTGTCGTTCTGAATTCTTAAATTGTAACAACCAGTTAAGAGCAAAATGATCTGTCCGCAGCGTAAACTGTTTTATGAATTATTGCTACACTGGCAGAAGCTCACGCCGTGTCGGCTGCAGATATCTATAACTTTTTCGGCTACTTCTACTACCTGAGAAACTTCCTATATCGAATCCACTTACATCGGTGTTCAGCAGAAATCTTCCTCAAACAAGTGGTATGCAACAACTGGTACAGTTCTTTAAGCTTCTGGAATGTCTTGTATTGTTCATACCCGTGAATTCTTGGTCAACTAATACAAACTGCAAACTGGATACGCTACAAAATTTTACACAAAGCCTTTAAAAGCATACACCCTTCTACAGAAATGGAGTGGTAGAATTTCGAGATGTTATTAATCCTCGGCGCTGCCCGATATCCCGTTTAGTATCTATAGTTTTTTCACAACTTCAATTCTGTTGAACAAATAGACTATATATAGTTCAGTCCCGAACGTTAGATTCTTTGTTATAGAAAAAGAACATTAATAAAGAGGAACTCTAAATTCGAAGTTCTATAAAAATATCTTCATTTGCATCTTTATTCAGATAAATACAAGATATTAAATACTTTTAAATAATGTTTGTCCTTTAATTTATTTTTATATACATGATACTTCATTCCCAAATATTATTTTTTTTTTTTATTTAAAACTATGGTAATCATATATTCTTTAAATTTATTAAACAGTTCAAAACTTAAAATCAGGATGGACTCTTATTGTCGCTAAAATCAATGGAAAATAAAATAAAAAATTTTAAACAAGTTATAAATAAAAAGGGAAGCTTATATTTTGAAATTAAAAACAATTATTTATACAATTAAACAAAATGATATTCATGTGATCCCGTATGTAATCAACTTTTTTATTTCAAAATTGTTACCGTACTCAAATACTAATTAAGATAGGAAGATTTTCTTCCTCATTCACAAAAGAGCGGGTACATTTTTCGTGCAAGTTGGCTAATTAAAACCATATTAAACATTCAAAAACAAGCAAAAAATGGTTTTAAATCAGCTGAAATTAAAATGATCGCATGATTTTGTACAAAAGTTTAATGTTAGTTATGCTTATAAGAAAACTGTGAACGTAAATTACGCTTTTTTGAAACCAAATTTGTTTCACATATTTAATTTTAAAAAAAACCCCATTGATTTGAAAACAAATTATTTGAGATTAATTAATCGTTCTTTCTAATAGAGCCTAGGTTTAAAATCAAATGAGAATTACTTAAGATATTAATACAAAAAGTTAAAAACTGCTAAAAAATGCATAGAAAAATTTTATTAGATTTAAACCAATTAATTTAAAGTCAAATAATTAAGTTTTTTATTCGCTATTTTTAGCTTCTACTATTTATAATTTTTATTGGTTTAAAGTCAAATAAAATTCACTTGTTGTTTTTCTATAAAGCTTTTCAATTGTTTCAATGTTAGTAATTGCCATTTTTTTTTAAAGTTCTTATATAAGCTCTGGTGGTTTTTTACTTATACATAAACACCAAAGAAAGTAATTTGTTTAGACCTGCTGTTTTGCCATAACAACTAATGGATAATTGTTTTGTTCTCAAAATCTGGGGTTTTCGTTCTTGTGCTTTCGCCTCCCATAGAGAGAATTTGTTAAACCTCATTTTATTGCGCTAAACTAAAAATACGGGATCACTCCCTATGCTGCCATTTGTGTAAAAGTGAAGTTAGAATATGATATTTCATTTTGTCTAAATTAATCTCGAGTACGTAAGCCCCAAATAGATGTTCGTCTTGTACCCACGGTTGGACGAGCAACCGAACTGTGTACAAATTTATTAATACCAATTTCAGAGAATGTTTGCTCTAGCATCTCCAAGGCTGAATCGGTTAGCATACCAAAAATGTCTAAATATGTTAACGTTGACATGTTGCGCAATTCTCTGCAAAATTCTCAAATTATTTAAGATCGCAATTTTTAGATGTTAAAACTTACATGTAGGCTGTCGCTGGTATGCTGTAACATCTTGATAAAGATAAATATTCAAGCATTTTAAATTTACATATTATATTTATTGCATTGCCAGTAAGTCCGGTACAATCTGACAAATCTAGTTCTAATAACTGAGGGCACCGTTTAGCTAAACTGGCAAGATCTAAAATAGGTTTATAAAAATGTCAATGTTTATTAAGGTCTATATTACTTTTAAATGAAAACTTACGTGAATCAAACATAGTTTTTCGACAACCAGCAAAATTTAAGCGCATTAAATTGGGTGTGACGTTGGTGACTAACGAAGTCACTGCATCTACTGATAAATTAGTCCAAGAAATATTTAAACTATTTAACTGTGTCAAGGTTTCCATCATTTTCCGTACACTCCAAGCCTCAAGCCCAGAACACATGGCTAAATTTAAAGCTTCTAGTCCAGTATTTTTCGCAATTTCATTGCAAATTACATCATTTAGGGCAACATGTTCCAAACTAAGTTTTTTTAACTGTCGACAGCGTGTTAAAAGCATTCTCAGCGAAGGTTTAGTTATGGACACCATACTCAAATCCAAATATTGTAATTTACATTCAAAGTTTGGTTCAGACTCAACGAACCGCTGTTCAAAAACCGGATGTTTTAGCTAAAAGATATACGAATATAAAACTGTAAAACAACACAAAACTTTTATTTTTTTTATTTTTATGGATTTTTTAAAACAGGCAGACAGAATTTAATTTAATGTACTATAAATATATTTAGTTTATACGAGGGCGGATTAATATTGAAGCTACCTAGCGTTAGATGGCACCAAAAACACACTTTTTTTAAATTGCGATCTGTCAAACGTCAGCTGTTATAATTTCACCCAAATTCATGGATTAGTTTATTTGTTGTAATCCTTTGCAGTAAGCAGCTTTTGTGTTTCTTGAAAGATGCAAAAAAAGTGAATTTCGTGCAGTGATTAAACACTAGTATTTGAAAGGGAAAACGGCGAAAGGGGCAAAAGAAAAGCTCGATAAACATTACGGCGAGTGTGCTTCGTCAAAACAACCACTGCAACAATACCATCAACAGAAAGGCCAAAAGAGGTGGGTGGTTACTAAAGAAAATATCAAGAAAACCCTCGATATCGTTATGAATGATCGCCGGGTCAAGTTACCTGAGATTGTTGAAATAGTAAAAATATCATATGAACGTGTGTTCAACATTTTACATGAACATTTGCATATGAAAAAACTATCGACAATATGGGTGCCGCGTTTGCCCAGTGTCGAACAAAAACGTGTTCGACAGACCACTTCACAGCGGTGTTTGGACATGATAAAGCGTAATCCTGTGGATTTTTTGCGTCGATTAATAACTGTCGATGAAACGTGGGGCCACCACTGCATACCTGATAACAAAAAATCAATCGAAACAATGGGAGCTGGTGGAAATGCTCCGAAGAAGGCGAAGGCAGCGAAATCGGCTGGCAAGATCGATTATCTTGAAAAAGGATCCACAATCACAGGGAAGTATTATCGTGCATTATTGGATCAACTGATTGATGCAATCAAGAAAAAGCGACCCTATTTAAAGAAGAAAAAAGTGCTCCTTCTTACGTGAAATAAACTTCGAGTTGGTTGATCATCCACCTTATAGTCCAGATTTAGTCCTAATGAATTTTTCCTGTTTCCAAACTTGAAGAAATGACTGGCACGAAAAAGATTCATCTCAAACGAAGATGTGATTACCGAAACTAACGCGTGTTTTGATTCTATACCAATCCGCCCTCGTATATTGTTCATCACGCCATTAAATGGTTGACGGATTTAATTTTAAATTGGCGAAAGCTTTAAATGAAACATAGTTAATTGTAATTGTTTTCACAAGCCTCGCAAATTTATTTATATTTAATATCACTTCAGAAATGTTCAATTATTTTTAAAACATCTCTGATTTCGAAGAAATTAAAGCTATAAAAAGTTTAGATATAACTACTGAAAGCACTCTTGGGTTTTTCGTAAACTATTCTTCCTAATATTATAAATAAAGATATATTAAAGTCCGTGAAGATATATTGAAGTCCGTCAATCAACATACGAAAGTTTTTTAATTTTGTGTACATACTTATGTACATCGGGTTTTAGTTCAGGTTTTTTCCTTTCTTATATTAAGAAGAATTTTTTATTACAATACCAATTTGCTGTGGTCATTAATTTTCATTGAAGAAGACCAGAAAGATATTTAAACTTTTTAGATGCGGAATAACTAGCTATTTCATAGCCGCAAAACTACTCATCAGCACCCAGTTGGATTTAAACTCGGGATGATGATACATCGTAAACGACCGCCTTAAATCACACTGAAAAAAAAAAACCATTCACTACGGGAATGAAAACACTTCGTTCACCATTCGTTCGTTAATACCATGAAAAGTTTTATTTCGGTTAAGAAAGCTTCATTAATAGGATGAATATATTGTGTAGCGCCACTTTGTTATTTGTTACGAAAATTGTTTCATTGAAAATATTCAGAGGCGACAAAACAAAATTCTTCGAACAATTATTGCAGCTCCATGGTACGTAAAAAATCGAATTCACAGGGATATGTATTTTCCGTATGTGACAAGGTATATCAGCAATTTCACCCAAACCCTCCTGCACGAAACATACTTAATTTTAGCGGTCGCACTCGGTTGAGAAGAAGGGATACCCTTGCGACTATCAGAGCGTTAAATAGGTGATTTACCGATATAATTGACGCAACATAAAATCGTTTGTCTAATATTAGCTGGACTTAGTTAATTTTTTGTATTTAGTATTAAGATTTGAATACTTACGGCCGTATGCAAAAAAACTTAACAAAGCTTGGTAAGCATTTGTTAACAAAATTTACCTAATGTTCTATCCAAAAACAATTATTAGCTTACCATATGTTTAAAGTTGAAATAAGCCACTTTAACTGCACGTTAAAATGACATTTGATTTGTTGCTTCTGATTTTTCTTTAATTTCACAATTATAATGAAAATATTAACAAAATCAATGGATTATGATTGGTAGATAAGTAAATTAGAACTTTACATTTTATATGAATTGAAAATAATAATTTTGAAAAGGAAATATAAATAAGAAATATGTTAGTAGTGCACTTTCCATCAAACGAATACGACGAAAAACGGTATTCGAATAATACAAATGTTTAAAGTATAAGTAATCCTGTTAATTTTTCTCAATTTTATTAATATAGCAAATATTGTACATTCGCCATTTATTAAAAAGCTAAATCGATTAAACGTTTGACAAAAATGTGTGATTTAAGGTAATAATAATAATAATTCTTCTTTTTTCATTTATTTTTCGATTCTCGAATATTAGTTTTCATCTGAACATAACGGCATTGCCAGAAAAAAACAGTTAAATTCCTTACTACATTTAAAAGTTAACGTACTGTTTTTGCATAAACTTTTTTAACAAATGTATGGTAGTGTTAATGTGTTTGGTAACTAACATATGCGTTACAACTCAAGTAAGATTATTTTGTTAGTTCACATTGTGAAAATTCAATAAATAAATAGAAGCTAAAAAAAATTGTTTCATTTATAACAAAAAAATAAATCGAATCCTAGGGAGTGCTGATGAGTATTATAACAGCTAAGAAACAACTAGCTGTTCCCTAGCTATAATATTATTTTATTATTGTTATTATTTTTTGTCCGCTTTAATCAAAGAGTTATTGATCACCGAAATTTTTAATATTAAAAAAGCTTTCTTGGCTGAAAGTGGAGTCGAACTTAGAACTTGACAAATAACATTATGAAGGTTTTTTTTATAAACGAACAAATTTCATTCTATTTGCGATTGTTATTGTTTAAAGAAACAATATTCACAACCCGAAAAACAATGACAAAATCGTAACATTAATGTAAAATATCATTATAGATATCTACGAATGTTTTTCTCAGCTACATATATTCATCTCATACTGAATCACATATGCATATTAGGATAGTTTTTATTCTGAACATTACCCCATAAGGGGGAGAGAAGCGCGCAAAATATCTGCCCCAAAATTTAATTTTAAATAGCTCCTTAAATGAATCGGTTTTAAAAATTCTTCTTCTTTTGGAAATTGTCAACGGCCTGAAAATAAAAAAGTTTTTGAACAACAAGCAGACAAAATTTTGGCCGAAAAATCACTTTTTTGAGTAATTCCGCCAATTTACGAATCGTTTTTCAGTATTATTTTTTCTTTTGTTTGTCAACGTGCAAGAAAAAATTGTAGACATTGCACAAGCAAAAAATAGTAATAAAAATGTTTAATTACATTGCCAAAAAAAAAAAAAAAAATTTAACGAAATATATGTCCGAAAAATAATTTTTAAAATAACTCGGAAAATGTTGGTCAAAATATAAAAGCATTTTCTTTAAGTTGTGGTTTCACCTCGAAACATACAATTGAAATCACTTGTACTTCTCAGACAAAGTAGCGGGTTAAGCTAGTATGATTGTAAACCTACGTTAACAAGATGAATAAAAGTAATAAAAAAAATTTACCTCTGCTTGAGCTAACCGAAGTATAACAACTCCACGTTTTAAAATATTTTCCATTGCACCAGCTCTAATGGATTTTCCGCCTAAATCAAGTCGGGCCCATAAGGATTCATCGCTGGCGCACCTTTTAAATAAACGGCATACTAAGTCGCAACGCAAAAGTGTTTTTTTCGGAAGCCATTTAAAAATTTGCAATATAATTTCATCTGACAAAATGCTAAAATGATCCCTTCCATCTGGATTATGGTCACGCATTGACTGATTACGAAATAAAAAGAAATTTTCGTTAGGAACAAATCGTTGTTGTAATTGTTGTTGTTGAGCCAATTGACATTGTTGTTGGATGTATTGTTTTTGAAACTGTTGTTGCTGCTGCTGTTTTAAGATAGCTGCTTGTTGACTTGTGGATGGTAACAAAGATGGTGATTGAGATCTCTGTGGAAAGCAATTGCTAAAAGTTTGCTAAATAGAATAAAATTTTTGATTAACCCTTAAATGCAAGATTTTTTATTTTCGATTAAAAAAAATACATGCTAATTATCTGGAAAATTGATGTAGTTGAAGGGAAAAATAAACTAATAACCATCACATTCATGATTTCTTTTTATTTAAAACAACATACTGATGTATAGTTACATCATAATGCACAATCGTGCCTTAAATTCTTATAAAAAGAAGAAATATACATAATCAACTTTTTAGCGCCCTCCAAAATGAAATTAATCACAAACTGAAATGTTCCTATTTAAACTTTCACTAATAATAAAATAAGCTTGTTAAGCTTTTTTTGTGATTATAAAAACATTCTTTGTTTATTCTGCAACATTTAACGAATTAAAAAATTTGTTGAAAACCCATTTCCGTAAATTTTATTTCCAAATACTCTTGCTTTGATGCTTAAGCATATGTTTCACGATTTCGAAGATCAACGTTAGCAAACATTCGAATAGCGAAGAAATACATTTAGCGGAGGAATATAAATCTGATTTCTTGTGCTAAATGTAACCAATGAGATCGTTGATCCTGTCTTTGAGAAAAATGTTAAGTACACTTATGCAAAGAAATTCTTACTTGTTGTTGTAATTGCAATTGCTGCTGTTGTTGCAGCAATAACTGCTGTTGTTGAGTATTTCTTAAAAAGCTATTAGAAGACACTGTTGCTAAAGGACTTCGTGTATTTTTTCCACTATTGGAAGGTGAGTGTGAATTATTATTACTTCCGTTAATGGTTGACGCCCCTATTCCTAATATAGCAATTTTTTTGTGTTGTACACCTGTTGTCGCCACCACAGAAGTTGTATTCTGGCATAATTGAAATTTGTCAATTGTTGATGTTTTCAATTTTTGTATTGTGTGTTGTTGTGATTGTTCGTCCGTATAAATATCAAATGAAGACGATGAATTTGAGTTGTTATTGATATTAGTTTTTGTTTGTTGCTGACTGTTAGTAATATTGTTGTAAGGAATGGAGGTTCTGGCGTGCGGGTCATTTGGGCCTGAAAAGCTGTGGTTACTGCCGTTATCTGTTGTTGAATCAAGAAGGGATGTATCCATATTTCGATAGATTAATCTTTGCTGATGAGATAGTTTTGGTGCATCTAAGTTGGGTGTAGCCTCGTTAGAGTTTTCGTCAGCATTTGCTGTATTTATGATTGAGGCAGCTGATGAAGAACTTTCATCCGAATCTAACATTCCAATGCCCATTTCTTCTAAATACTCGTTAGTTAAAGCCGATGGCGATGATGTTGTATCTAGTTTGGCTAATTTCCAAGTTGGTGTATGCGCTGAGCTCTTACTGGGCAAACGTTTTCTGTAAAAATAGTTTAAGATAGAAATAATAGAAATATTTTGTCATGCTTCTTACAAATTTTTAAAAATACATAGGCTTGCAATTTTTTTTCTGACAAAATTGAAAAATTTAACTATTTGTATTTTTTTGTTGAAAAACGTATGTAATACGAGTACTTAAGGAAGAAATTGTAACATGCTAAATAACTACATAGATGGTAAATAATACGAATTAAAAGTATTTGGCATGTTTCACATTAATGTAAATGAGACCAATGTAAGAGAGAAAGGACCAAACCAAATATGCTAAGTCCCCTTAGGCAACAAGGCAATAGATTTGTGTGTATATGCAAAAAATATGCTAGGTTAATTTTAACTATGACTATACAATATCATCAATAAACTTGAGGCGTTTATCTCAAACCTAGCTTGTTGGCACTGATGCAAATTCATATAAACGCTATAATGCGCGTTAATAAGTCTTCAAAAACGATACCAAAATTCACTTAATGGGCTATATATTTATTCGTAACTCCTTATTAGCCATTTTTAATACTTAAATCAAAGAGATCAAACAAAAGTTTTATTAATTTTAATTTATTCTTTTAATAACTTACGTAACGTAATTTTGATGTGTTTTTTTCCTATAAATGCACTATGAGTAATTATGCAATACATTTTGGAAGTATTAATATTATTGAAACGTGTATTGGCGCATTACTGATATATTCAATCTTCTTCCATAAATGTCATAAGCTCATCTACCAAAAATTCGGTGTAGCTTGTACCGATAGTGAACGGATGTGATTGTTTTTAATAATAGAGTAATAAAATAAAACCGAAATAAATGAAAACAATGAACATACATAAAAGAAAACTGAGAAAGAATCTTTGAAAAAATCATTGTACAATCTTCTCTCACTAAAAGATAGAACCCCCACGCGTTCGTGTTCGCCACATAAAACAGAAGACAAACCATCTTCCAGTTTAATGATTGCAGATATGTAACCGTGGTTAAACGTCAGCGAAGACCCAATACAGCATTTCAATCAAAAATATCTAGATGATAATACTACTACAACAATGGATAGTAATAGATTTCCTATCCTTCAGACAGATGCCCCAACAACATCATAAAATATATATATATATATATATATATATATATATATATATATATATATATATATATATATATATATATATATATATATATATATATATATATATATTTAGTCTGCCACCATTATATTTAAGAGAGTCTGCTTGTAATGAGCTGGTAAGAAAATTTATTACGGCAATCGGTATAGAAACTTTCAACGTTACATTTAAGGGTATAAATTGGATGAATTTCATTCTTTTTTAAGACAACATCTCCTGGTTCCAGTTTTACCGTAAATACGGGTAGAGGGATCTTTTCATGGTTCCTCATGTTAACAACATTTTTAATTTTAAAGCCTTTGTCTTGTAATTCAGTTTTGACATCATAAGTATCTACGCAAGAGTAAACACCTTTGATAACGACCCGCAATTTTAATCTGATAAGTGTAAAAAGATATTTTCTCTTTCTTCAGAACGTCACACAATTTTCGGTAATCATTTTCATGGTTGACCTGGATTTTTTCACTGATGCTGCCGTGCTAACTGATGTAACGTTGAAAGTGTCTTTACCGATTACAGCAACAAGTTTTATAAGTAGGCTCTTTCAAATATATCGGTGACAGTTTAAATGTTTTTTTTTTTTTTTTTTTTTTTTTTTTTTTTTGATGTTGTTGACTTACTGAAGCTTATTGTAAATTGCTCACAGTTTGTTGTGTGTGGAGATTTTCACGGTACATCACAGTGCAAAATATGAAAGACTGACTCAAGCGTTAAAAAATGCAGTAACTGTGGAGGTAACCATACTGGAGAAGTACCATACTGCGTACTTCTCCGTCAACGCAAAGTATTAAAGTTGAGCAACTTTTAACGTACGTTGACAAGTCTCAGTTTATATTTTTTGCATATTTGGATTTATTTTTTCGTTCAAAAATAAAATAAATACAAAACAAATTGTGTTCGATTTTCTGCGCTGTGTCTGAAAAATGAATAAAAAGATTTTAATCATAATTTTTTTTTAGTATTAAGATTTGAATACTTATTGTCATTACATTTTTTATGTAGATTCAATAAATAAAATAATGAATTAAAAAAAAAAAAAAAGATTTTAATAAAATTAGAATAAACAAGTAAGAGTTTAGTATATTCGGCTGGGCGGAATCTGAAATACTCTTCACGATAGTCACTTAAATATTTAGTATATATTACAAATTTGAACTAAGTATGCTCGGATATATGTATATGGATCGATATCGGAGAAAAAATTTTATTGTCTTGCAATCGCCATGCAAAAATGGTAAACCGATTTAGGCTATATCTCGGGTATACATGGACTGATATCGGATATTTTAATTTTCTGTATTTTAGAAACCTCCTGCTGATTTCATGAAACTGGCGGCCTGTACAATCTAACCTAACCTAACCTCCTGCTATTAAGCAAAAAAAATTTTGGATTTGAAGGATTAAACTTGAGCCATATAGAATATATAATATTAAAAAAAATGTTTTTCGTGGAAAAATCGACCGATATCGGAAATTTTAATTTTCTGTATTTGGTAATCATATTACCAGAACTGTTTTTAAGCAAAAAAAAAAAAAAAGTTGTTTAAGTTCACTTTCGCGACATTTGCATGAGAGAATCGATTTAGGCTATATCTCTGGTATATATGGACCGATATCGGTCCATAATCGCCATGCCAAATAATTACATATGAAAAAAAATTTTTTTTTTCGGAATTTTGAATATATCTCAGCTATATGTGAAACGATTTTGCTGAATTTCAATAGCAAACCCATGAATCGATTGAATAATAGAATGGTGAAAGAAAAACGTTTCTAAGTGGTTTTCGCAGAATCGGTATTTCAACGGCCGACAGGCAGACATAGCTTAATAAATTTTTCTATCAATTATGATTCAGAATATACGAGTATACACTTTA
Source organism: Thecocarcelia acutangulata (assembly GCA_914767995.1). Classification (NCBI taxonomy): domain Eukaryota; kingdom Metazoa; phylum Arthropoda; class Insecta; order Diptera; family Tachinidae; genus Thecocarcelia; species Thecocarcelia acutangulata. The sequence goes on from OU612094.1 coordinate 113,814,339, forward strand.
TAGGGTCGCAAATGAAAATTTTAGAAATTATAAACCGAATCACAGACTTACGTATACCTTTTACATTTTTGTGAAGGATATAAAAGTAGTTGATTTTATATCCGTTAACAAAGTACCGGCTGTGCCAACTTCATACTTCGTACGTTAAAGCACTTGAAATATGAGACGGACAATCTACGACGGATTCTACGTGCCCCAGCCTTATGTTTGTGAAACGCAAACTGCATCTGCCAAAACTAAAATGAACTTGAATACTTCCCTATGGAAAAGCAATCAATATGATGATTGCTGAAACTCACTTGACAACTACAAGTTATTTCAAGATTGATAGCTACACACTAAAGATCCCCTTGGAAGATCTTGTGCAGGTTCGGCAATTTTAATAAAAGCAAAAAGGAGTATCTCCAAGCAACAAATATATGACATGATATTTCCTCGATTTATTTATCAAAAAAGAAAGTTTAGAAGAGATTGGACCCTTCGCAGGTCTCGCTAATTTAAAATTAGGCTACGGGAATGCATTACTCAGCTAAAAAATCTGATTGAAGTCCAGAAAATGGCTTCACTTAAAACATGTTTGGAAAGCCTTGATGGTACTCATCAATCTGGCTATTCCTTGTGGAAATTGACTAAAGGTTTGAAAATACCTATTTGAGGACTTCAACTAGGGACTGGGCAAGAATTGCTTCTCACAGGCTTCTGAAAAGCCTGTTATCAGAGAAGACGATTTGTTATCAGAGAAGACGATTTTATAAACCCCACTCAGCCAATCAAAGCAGGAGTTCCCCAAAGTAGCATTCTGGGACCTACTTTATATTTGATTTACGCCTCTGACTTGTCAACGAGATCTGGAATCCAAACTTAAAATTTTACACATGACAGCATTCTGCAGCGTTGATGCAAACCATCAATAATATTCACGAAATTGGCTGGAATATATTTCAATATTTGAGAAACGACTAAAACTTTGAAACATCAAAGTTAATGAACAAAAACACTATGAACACTATGTAAAAACATTCCTACTTATTCCGCAGTACAACAAAGTCAAGTACCTTGGTATACACCTCGATTGTAGGCTAATGTGGAAGTCGCACATTGATGTGCTCAGTTGAAATTGCGTTTCGACATTCGAATATCACTCGATCTCAAATCGTGCGAATAGCACACGGGAGCTACCCTAACCATCAGTAGAATTTTTGAAAAAATTATTTTCTTCACATCATCAGTCCACTTCATGTGTACGTGCAAATTTCAAACGATTTCCTTTACGATCGTCTTAGCACTGGCGTACGTTTGTGTTTCTTCCATTTTATTTTACATCTCTACGCAAAATGTAATGAACGTGTTTGGAAGTAACGGGAAGGCCAAGTTTAGTTCTCATTTAACATGCATGTCATCCGTTTATGTGGCTGTGAGTGCAATATCGGGCGAAGACACCCTCTCCAAATCTGAGTTGGTGGAGGAATTCTTTCACCATGTTGACGAGAACGCTCTCTTGGACTCTGAACAAAATCAGGGCCAAAAGGTCGAAAACGTCACGGTTGTAGAAAAAAACAGATGATAGTAAAGGCTCTACAAGTTATCTATACCATTCGAAAGCAGTCTCGGCTGTATTGCTCCTCTGTCTGTCGGAAAGACACTTATAGAGCCAGGGTTCTCTTTGATTTTGTTGATGAAGATACAGTACTCGCAACGGCCAACTGGGATACAGATGCAGCCATTTTCCTGGTAGTCTCCAGCGCATCATGGTGAAAGAAATAGCCATGAATTCGGATATCAGGTTATGGTTAAGCGGGACATGGAAGGAGACGACGTATGGTCATGCCTCAATAATAAGAAGAATAGTGGACCTTCTGACAAATATTGATTACTACTGTCATAACTATAGATATGTAAAATGTTAAATTGAAGTTGATAAAATAATTTTGTTATACACAGATATATGACATAATATTAATCACTTCGTATTCAAATCGTGAATGGTACGGAACTATATTTACTCAGAAACCAAATGAATATTTTCACATTCTTATTGGGCGTAATCATGCAGACGTTTAGTACGTATAGTATACTAATATGCTTTAACACAAAATTACTATGTATATATGGACATACATAAATAGCACATATTTTAAATCCGACCATACATACATATGTAGTTATATACATATGTATATTCGTACATATTTATGTTTTCAGGTACATTACATACATTATAAAAATTTTAACATAAACATCAACAAAACATTAACAGTCCAACACATTAATTACATCAACAATACTAATACAACCTACGCCCATATATTTCCAATAACAAAAATGCAATAGTGGCTTAAAAAGAAATGACCCAAAAAACATAGCTTAAGGGTCATTAACCCTTTCAAATTTTATAGTAAAATAAGCAAATATTTAGTTCCTAAATTTTCTTTATAAAAATTGTAATGATCTTACACAATGTTAATATAAAAAAATGTACATACATATGTATGTATATCGTTCAGAACTCCAAAAACTTGAACAAAAACCAATTAAAAGTTTAGAAGCGGCACCTTTAACAGGAATCTCGACATAATTTTATGGTACCGATAAATTAAAATATATAGCCGATTACCTGATTGAAGGAATGTTACTTCTGTGTAATTTAGTTGCAACTTTAATATATATATTTAAAAAAATATTTACTATTTATTTGGTTAAATGCAACGAATTATAATAAAAAATTAACATTGCACTTTTTGTTTTCGTCTTTTAACACGTTATTACCGACTAAAAGAATCAACAATAAAGCAAACATAGCGATTTTATTTTCTGCTACAAATAAAATAGTGGAAGAGTGCGCCGGCAATAAAAAAGTGCCAATTACCGGATAACAAAGCTGTTGGTCCGTACAATTAAATTTAAAACAAAAACAACACGGTTTGATTGTTTTCTACATTGCATATTATATATGACATTATTTAAAAGCGATAGTTTTTATCGTTCAGACTAAAATCAAATCCGTGTTTTCAATTCCTTGCGGGTATACGAGTATATGGACCGATATCGGAAATTGTCATGTTCTGTATATTAGTAACCTCTTTATATTACCGGAACTGTTTTTGAGCAAAAAAAAGTTGTGTAAATTCGCATGCGCGGTATATATGGACCGATATCGGAAATTTTCATTTTTCCTATTTATATAACCTTATTTTATTGCCTGAACTGCTTTTAAACAAAAAAAGTTGTTTAAGTTCGCTTACGTGACATTTTCATTAAAACCGCGGTTTGGGCTATAACTTGCGTATATATGGACCGGTATCGGAAATTTTCAGTTTTCATATTTATTTATTTATTGTCGCTTGCACGACATTTTCATGAAAGACCCGGTTTAGGCTATATCTCGGGTATATACGGACCGATATGTGGAACATTTTTTTCTGCCTTTTAGTCACCATTCTTAATAATTGTGTGAAGTTTGAAGCAAAACAAACAACTTTTCATACAAAATTGGAAAAAAAAATTTAATTTTTTCGGAATTTTGAATATATCTCAGCTAAATGTGAACCGATATTACTGTATTTCAATAGTAAACCCATGAATCGATGGGGTAATAGAATGGTGAAAGCAAAAGGTGTCTTAAGTCTAATGGTTTTCTCAGAAACGGTATTTCAACGGCCAACAGACGGACATCGGTTAATCTTTATACTTTATAGGGCCCCAAATGAAAATTGTAGAAATTACAAACGGAATCACAAACCTGTACCCTTTACATCTTTGGGAAGGGTATAGAAGCTTGAAATCATTAGCTAAGTTTATGGTTATCTTAACAAAAAATATATTGCCAAAAAACACCCTTAATGTTGTTTATATGGTATACGTATATAATAATTTATATACGTATACGGCGGAAACTATGAGTTTACGCCAACTTTTGCATTTCACATTTTCTTATTTTTCAATTTTCTATCCCCATATATAATTTTTTTTTTATTTGGAGCTCTGTGCGTAAATTGGACTTGTTCCAGTTTCTGTAGTTTTTCATATTGCCTTAAGAACTTAATGGAACTTTTGACCGATGTTTCTATCAGTGATGCACGTATTTGCATTTTTTTTCCATAGGTTTTATTTGCAAATTGCAATTAACAACATCTTTTTATTTATTATTGGAGCCGGTAATAGCGCTCCAAACTAGCATTTCTCTTTAACAAGAAATCTCCAAAATTAACTCTTACAATAACACGTTTCAAAGAGAACTTCATTAATCCATAATAAAAACAATTACGCATTTTCCAGATATTCTTTTAAATTAAATAAACAAGAGATTTCTAGATTTAAAATTGCAAATATATGTACACTTTTGCACTCGTAAACAATTTACAATAAATTTTACCTTGGTATTGGACACAAATTCTCGTTGTTCTCTTTGACTTTGACAAATTTGTTATTCATCGTTTGTTCTTGAAATATTTTTTATATTTCCCAGAGTACTATATTTTTCTTTTAAGAAATTACGATTGCTTTTTTAATAAAGTTTTTGTTAAAATAATATATTTTTAGACCACCAGGAAAAATAGAAGAAAAGAGGCGCGAGAAATATAATGTTATACATTACAGAGTTGAACAATGTATGACACTTACTAAGTCGACCATATGATAGTGTTGTCAATTTCGTTCTCTGATTTTAACGCAAGTAGTAATGCTTTCATGAGTTTTTAATATTGGGCTTGAGCACATGAAATCAATTAATAGTCCGAACAATTTTAAATCTACTAATCCATCAAATACAAATATCCAACATGCAAATGTAATGTAATCACACATTCATATACAAATTCATCACTATTTCTTTGTTTTCAATGAGAGTAGACGGCCATTGTGTTGCGGCAATTTGTTCGCCATATGAAGTTTGCTAGATACAAATTGTTTTACCCTCTATTTCTTGATATTCTGTTTTTCAATCTTTATTTTTTTAATTTCCATAAAAAAAAAACTTTTATGCCATTCCAAACATTATTACAAAAAAACATTTTCTTAATTCACTCTGTATGCTTCTTCTTCCACCACCTCATTCTGCAAAAACTTCATTAAAATGACAAAATTTACACGAAAATCAAAAAATTTTTATTTTTGTGCAAACATACTTCAATTATTTGTACAAACTAGCAAACACCGCCACAAACGAACAAAAATGTTTGCACGAACCTAAAATTTTTACATGTTTGGCAAGCAATTTGTGTGATTTATTTGGCCCTTAACCATAATGTGCATAGACTGGCTTACAGTATAACCTAAATTTGGACGTAAAGCGCAACGTAATTTAACGCTTTGATTTTAGGCTGTAGTAACCCAGTGTTTAGATATACGAGTAAGAGTTCGAAAAACTCAATACACTCACATTTTTTTACTACCACATTCACATTTTTCGCACTCGCAGGTCTACTCGCAGCTAAATTTACATACGAGTGATATTTTGGAACTTCCATGCAATCAAATGTCAAACAAACTAACAGTGCTACCGTGCAAATAATTTTAAACAAATCAACTGGATCATTATAAAATTAAAACGTAAGTTTTAGGTAGTTTGTATGTTAATTTATTAAAACTAATACTATAGATCGAAATGTTTAAACTATAATGGCCTTATTCATAAAAAATATTTTATGTTTATTAAACTGTTATTTGACAAATTTCTATGGAAAATATGTCAAATAGGTGTTTAATAAACAATCAATATTTTTTATGAATACGGCCGTAAATGTTTAAATTATAATGATAATAAAAATTAATGCCAACTATTTTCTAATAATATTCTCAAGTGAAGAACACGGCAACTCCAGTTTATAAAGACAGCCAAAAAACAAAATATATGAAGCATGATACAAAAAACAAGGTAGCCGCTTCGCTACAACAATACAACAATAATAAAAACAACAGGTATTTTGTTTGTGTAAAATGGCGAATTCACACTTAAGCTGTCAAAAGTAGTTGATAAAGAACATGTACAAAAATTTAAATGGCGCCGAAAAAGGTAAACAAAACTTGACACAGAGAGTGCCGCCATATTAACTGAATTCGCCGATGCATCCACCTAATAATTAATTCGCCTTGATATGAAGGAAACAAATTTTTTGAAGTTTACGTGCTGACGACAAATTTAAAATGAACTCTCACTCGCATGTGTAGACAGAAATGAAAATTGCAAGGGATTCGAGTTTTTCGAAGAAATTTTCGTTGATAATACATATTCAGCACTCACATGAGATTACTCGTATGTCTAAATGCAGGGTAAGTAACTTAAGGACCATTTAGCCAATGGTAGACCGTAAATGTATCATAAACGTAAACGTATCATAAATCTAAATGTATCGTAAATGTAACTGTAAGTGCGCTTATAGAATACCTAAAATCGTGTTATTTGTTTTTGAAATTTTCTTCCAAATTATTCTTTTTTTCTCTGGGTCTTTATATACCGGAGAATATTTGTTATACAGGCATTGATTTACCTGCTCCAAAAAAAAATAATAATAATTTTTCATCATCCATACCATTATATTATTATTCTGAAGAGGAATCGGGGAAAAAATCATTGGAAAATTTCCTGTCTCTAAGAGATAGGAAACGCCCGCGATCGTGTTCGCCAAATATTGTTGTTACAACTGAAGACAAAACATCTTCCAGTTTAATTGTTGATGATAAGGTAAAAATCCAAGTAGGCATGGACAGGTACATAACCGTGGTTAAAAGGCAGCGAAGCCCCAAATCAGCTCAAATATCATCTCAACCGAAATTTTCTAAAGATGATAATAGGACTTCGGCAACCGATAGCAATAGGTTTGCTATACTGCAAACAGATGAGCCAACAATTTCTAAAAAAACCTTTAAGCCGCCACCAATATATTTGCGAGAACCTACCTCTAGTGAGCTGGTAAAACTACTTATTGCGGCAATCGGCAAAGACACTTTTAACGTAACATCGGTTAAGCACGGCGGCATCAATGAAACGAAAATCCAGGTAAACAGTGAAAATGAATACCGAAAGCTGTCTGACGTTCTAGAGAAGGAGAAGCGATCATTTTACACATATCAGCTTAAAAGTGCCAAAGGTATTCAGGTCGTTATAAAAGGGATTGACCCTTTTGTTGACACGAATGAGGTCAAAACCGGACTAGAAGACAATGGCTTCAAAATTAAAAATGTGGTTAATATTAGAAACCGTGAAAAAATTCCTCAACCCATGTTTAGGGTTGAATTGGAACCTAGAGATGTTGCCTTAAAAAAGAATGAAGTGCATCCCATTTATAACCTCAAGTATCTTTTGCATCGCAAGGTTACCGTTGAGGAGCCTCATAAGCGTTTAGGGCCCGTTCAATGCCTAAACTGCCAAGAATTTGGCCATACTAAGGCCTATTGTAAGCTGCCCGCAGTTTGCGTTGTGTGTGGTGAACTTCACGGTACATCACAGTGCAAAAAACCTAAGACTGACGCGAGCGTTAAGAAATGCAGTAACTGTGGAGGTAACCATACTGCAAACTACAGGGGTTGCCCTGTCTACACTCACTTCAAGAAGTCAATGACAAATAGGTCACCAATTTCAAATATGCCACCCCAGCAGTCAAACATCACTTCTACAAACAATTTTCCCCAGGTACGCCAGTCAACCAGCCATGTAAACTTGCAAAACCCCAAACAAATTTCTTATGCAAATGTAGTAAAATCCGATAAACCAAACTTGGATCAGGAGCCCAAGCCTCCAAAATCCGATCCAAATTTTAGCAATCTTGAGGCAACTCTGCAGACTCTCGTTCAGTCCATAAACACTTTTACCGTTTCTATGACAAACATGATGCAGGAAATGCTAAAAATGCAATCCACTATTTTGCAGGCAATTTTAAACAAATGAATTGGTTAAAAATATGTTTCTGGAACGCAAACGGCATCCGCCATCACAAAAATGAACTTGAGCACTTCCTTATGGAAAAGAAAATCGATATAATGTTGATTGCTGAAACTCATTTGACAACCAACAGTTTTTTCAAAATTAATGGCTACATACTGTACGACACAAAAGATCCCCGTGGAAGATCTTGCGGAGGATCGGCAGTTCTAATAAAATCCAGAATTAAGCACTATTTAATGAACGAGACACGTGAGGAGTATATCCAAGCAACAAACATATGTATTGAACATTTTCATGAAAAAATCGTTATATCCTCGATTTACTCACCGCCCCGATTTTCAATAACAGAAAGCCAATATTCAAATTTTTTCAAATCACTTGGGCCTCGATTTTTAGCGGCTGGCGACTATAACGCTAAACACACTTTTTGGGGATCACGCTTAATTACCTCGAAAGGCCGTGTGCTTTTTGACACCGTTTCCAAAATGGGCTTAGATGTGGTTTCAAGCGGACACCCCACTTATTGGCCGACAGACCGACGAAAGATCCCAGACGTTATAGATTTTGGAGTTGCGAAAAATTTTCCTTTAGAGTGGATGCAAGTGGAGCCTTCATTAGATTTGTCATCAGATCACTCTCCCACTATAATCTCTGTTTCGTTCCCCCAAGAGACTGGCTCACCGTTGACTGTCAATAGAGTTAATTGGTTAAAGTACAAAAAATTTTTGAGCACACATTGTACTGAAAATATCGCCTTGAGAACGCCTGAGGATATTGATGTGTCAATTAACAATCTTTCTGAAAACCTAAAACTGGCCGTACAGCATGCTACCACTAGTCATTTAAGACCTAGAAATGAGAGCAATAGAACTTATTCATCTGAAATTGAGCAACTTCTGTCAGAAAAAAGAAGAGTCAGAAGAGAGTGGCAACTTCGCAGGTCGCCCCAGCTTAAAACTAGGCTACGGGAATGCATAACTCAGCTAAGAAAACTGCTTGAAGTCCATAGAATGGCTTCCCTTAAAACATATTTGGAAAGCCTTGATGGTACCCCTCAATCTGATTATTCCTTGTGGAAAGCGACAAAAGGTATAAAAAGACCCGTAATAGGTAAGCCACCTTTGCGAAATTCAACTGGCGACTGGGCAAGAAGCGATTCTGAAAAGGGAATGTTGTATGTCGATCATTTACGAAACGTTTTTATCACAAATGATTCAGAGAATAATACAGCGGAATTACCACCATATGTTGTTAGACCTCCTGTGTCTTTGAGATTTAATTTTCAAGATATCGAAAACGTTATCGGTAATACAAACCCCAGGAAAGCTCCAGGCATTGATCAAATTACTGGTAAAATGCTTGAACAGTTACCTCGTGTAGCTAGAAGGGTTCTACTTTTTATTTTTAACGCCATTTTACGCCTTGAGTATTACCCTGCAGAGTGGAAGGTCTCAATGATTACTATGATACCCAAGCCAGGGAAGGATCTAACTAAGGTAGAATCATATAGACCAATAAGTCTTTTACCAACAATTTCAAAACTATTCGAAAAATTGTTAATGGCGAAGTTGAGTCCAATATTGAACAATGTGGGATGCATCCCTGATCATCAATTTGGCTTTCGGGCTAAACATAGCACCATAGAACAAACGCACAGACTAGTCAATGTCATAAGACAAACCTTTGAGGCGAAGAAGTACTGCTCAGCTCTTTTCATTGATATTTCTCAAGCGTTTGATAAAGTGTGGCACGACGGCTTGATGCACAAAATAAAGCTAAATTTGCCTGCAAATACACACAAGCTTCTGGAAAGCTACTTATTCGGGCGGAAGTTTGTTATCAGAGAAGGCGACTTTATTAGCCCAACTCAGCCAATCAAGGCAGGAGTTCCCCAAGGCAGCATACTGGGGCCTACTTTATATTTGATTTACGCATCTGACATGCCAACGACATCTGGAATCCACACTTCTAACTTTGCAGATGACACAGCGTTTTTGAGTGTTCATGAAAACCACCATTTAGCATCACGAAATTTACAGGAATATACTTCAGTATTAGAGAAATGGCTAAAACTTTGGAAAATCAAAGTTAATGAACAGAAATGTACTCATGTTACATTCACACTGTGTAGGCAAACATGTCCGTCTATCCAAATTAACAACTCACCTATTCCGCAGCACAACGAAGTCAAGTACCTTGGTATTCACCTGGACCGTAGGCTAACATGGAAGTCTCACATTGAAGCAAAGGTCACTCAGTTAAAACTAAAAGCAGCGCAGCTAAATTGGCTTATGGGCAGAAATTCTACTTTGAAATTAGATTGCAAACTTTTGTTATACAACTCAATACTAAAGCCTATATGGTGCTACGGAATTCAGTTATGGGGCACCGCCTCAGCGTCAAACATTGAAAAAATCCAAAGGCGACAAAACAAAATTCTACGAACGATTACTGCAGCTCCATGGTACGTCAAAAATTCACGAATTCATAACGATCTGAGTGTTCCGCTGGTAAAAGAGGAATTTTCTAAGTACGCGACAAGGTATATCAGTAAATTGGAACTCCATCCAAACCCTCTTGCTCGCAATATACTTAATTTTGGCGGCCACACTCGGCTTAAAAGAAGGGATACCGCTGCCACCATCAGATTGCTCAATAGGTGATTTTACCGAAATAGCTCCCGCATAATAAAACTTTTTGTCTAGCATTGGCCGGACTTTAGAATCACATTTTTTAATTTTAAATTTAGTATTAAGATTTGAATACTTATTGTTAGTTCATTTTGAAGATTCAATAAATAAAAAAATGCTTAAAAAAAAAAAAAAAAAATACCATTATATCAAATAAATCACAAAAAAAAAACAAATAAACAACATTCAAAGCAGTGATGAAATTTCATAATATTTAGTACATATTGCTCCTTTATTGCAACATAGTCATATCTCAAAAAATAATATTTTCGAGTTAATTATGTAGAATTGGTAACAGTACTAACTTTTATATGGTGCCAAAAATTTATTAAATTTAATTTTAAACTGTTTCTTTTAGGGGATATAAAAAAAAAGTTCTAAGACTTGTATGGAAACTAAAAATGTGTTTTTTTCGAAACAAGCCTTTTTAGTTATGATTATGTTGCAAAGAAGGAGCGATATACAAAAGGTACGAAACTTGTTTAATGGTACCTAAAATTGATCTTATATTAATGCAATATGTATTATTATTAATATATTATATTTGAAACATACTGACATTATTTTTATTATTACATTTTAATGTCTTCAGAGACCTAAATTTAATAATGTATTGCTTTCTGGCATTTATAGCAATATAACTCTGTAATATGAACCGATTTTCAAACTCGTTGGAAGATTATGCACGTAGAATATACTTTTGGAAATCGGGCGAATTAATATTGTGGTTCCATACCTATAATATGAAATCGTGTGCAGTATGATACCTATGTATGTATGTACATTCATTTACCGTATTTTACAGAGCTCAAAGAAAAAGTTTTAAATTTATTAAAATATATTATGTGTGTATACAAAACTAACTATTTAATAAGCTCAATTATCAAATAAATAAGCAGTACTGAAACAGCATTTATGTGTCACCTTCCTATTCACAATAATGTATACCATCACTGGCAACAGCTGTCACTTAATGAAATTCTATTTTCTACAGGTTGACGCAGGACGCAGGAGAAGAAATCAAGTTAACTTTGGATGAATGACAAACTTTTTTACGGAGTTGCAAAAAAACTATTATTTTTTGTTTACATACAAAAAAACGTATTAGTGATGACATATTGCCCTATTCTTCTGCAAAGTGCACATATGTAATATTCAGCCAAGATATTTAAATTAAGTCAAAAATACGAAACTCTTTAGAAAATTAAACAATATCATTCTTTATTATAAAAATTAATTAAAACTTCAAACTTCTTCGATACAGCAAAATTTCGCTAAGAAGAAAAGTTTGCTAGGCTAATATCTCCCAATACTGAGTGAATCCAGAAGTGACAACTAGTGGGCCAGAATTTTCCATTGGTCTCAGAGTGGCACAAATTGTTTGAAAGATTTTTTAAGAAACACTTTTTTGAAAATTTTGCTGAGAAAAAAAGTTTGCTGGACTAATATCTCCCAATACAAAGTAAAGTTTGGAAAGTCTTTTGATGGCATGATGGAATGGTTTTGGGATGCAATAATCAATTAGATCGGGGACTAAGTCCTTTCCAATCTCCAGTATATTGGCATGTCCCCACGGTCTGTGGTTCCATGCTCCTGTCGCATTCATCCTGATCGCGGCTTTTAGTGCTATCTGCCTGGCTTCTAGGTCACATAAATGCAAAAAGTGCTTTGGTTAGTGTTGTCCTCATGGCCCCGGTGGTCAGTATTGCTATGGTTCAACCAGTTCCATCCGGTCCTGGTGATTTGAATGGTTGGAAACTGTTGATTGCCCAATGCAGCAACTCTTTTGTTATAACCAGATATACCGCCTTCCGGGCGTGTGACAGGGAAGAGCTCTCGTTCTCCCTCAGTGGTTACCCGGAAAGTGGGTGTTCATTAATTCTTCTAGAAATTCCGTACAATTTGCAGTCCAAAATCCATCTGCCTTCTATATAAGGCTTAGGATTGTCGGTTGTTTTGAAAGTATTCTCCAAAGTCTGCATGTATTCACGTTACTACAAGGTACTATTCACGTTACTACAAAACTCCCTCCAGGATGTACGATTTGAGTTCCTGATGAAATTCTTGTATTTGTTAATGGAAGTCATCCCAGTTACCTGTTCTTTTAGCTTCGTTGGAGAGCCTACGACATTTCTTTTTTGTCTCAGACAGTTCTGCTGACCACCATTTGGGTCTGCTATTTTCTCTTTTTACAGATCGTCTCGTGGCATTCTTGAAAGCGTCATTGAATTTCCCCATTGATCTTTCCATGTCCATGACATTGGTTATGGTTGGGTATTAGGGTAGGTCTCTACTCGGGAACTCTATCTAATATCTCACACCTCTTGCCTGTTCGAAGTCACGAAGTTGGGTTTGTTCCCTTGATTTAGAATTACTAACAAACAGCCTTATTCAAAAAAACTTACTAAACGTTTACTTACCGTTATTAAGCAAAATTCCTTAAAGTATTATTCAAAAACCAATATTTGTGTAATATACTAATATTAACTCAGTGTCAAATGCTGAAATTTTAATAAACCTTTTGCCCATCTTTAAACCTACTTTTAGTCATAACTCCTCTTATTGGTTTTTGTCCTCAATATAATTTTTCAGGACAAAATCCTATTTGGTCATATATAAGTGCGAACATGCAAGAGTGTGTATGGGAAAAGTTTTTGATATAAAAACTTTATTTAAAACTGAAAAGAAATTGAAAAAATGTGTCCAAATACATATGAATGGATGTTTGTATGTATGTATGTACTCCTTTCATTCCTTTTTAAATTTTAATAAATTTGTATTTTTGAATGACAAAAAATTACACACACAAAAGTGATGTACAAAAAAAGTAATAGTAAAGTTATTCGGGTTCCTTTTATTTGTAATGAAAAAAGTACATCTCTTTCACCTTCAAAAATCTACTCAATTTGGTTTTATTAATACATTTTCTAACTTTATTCATTAAAATTAATATAATACATATGTATTTTTTGCATCATTAGAACATAAGCCACAATTTTTTTGGATCTTAAGAGGCACTTTTATTTATACTGTTACTAGTTCAAAATTGCTTAAATCATTTATCTGTTAATATGTGTTTTCCGAATACAAATTTTTAACAACAGTTTCTTAAGCTTTACTCATTTGGTAACAAATATGTACATGAAACCAAAAGTAAAAATTTATTTTGAATAAGGCTGTAAATCTTTATCTAGAATAAATTCTACAATATTCTCACCTATTTTGTTTATGTCTGAGCTTCCCCATTTATTACCGCTTTTTCCACCATCTTGCCTGTGGTGATTTATACTTGCCATGAGCAGGATAGAATCCATATATTGGATCCCCCTAAATCCGTCGTAGCAGTTACGGTATCTTCATCACTGTACTGAGATAAAATGAAGATATTTATGTGCATTTTGACTATAATACAGAATCTTATGGTTAAGTTCTCATTACCTGATTTTGCTTCGTATATTAATTTATAGCCTTTCGCGCCTAGTCCAAGGATCTTTCCATTGTTCGTCCATGGCACTTGTATTAGCGCAACATCAACGTCTAGACGATATAAAAGGCTAGCTGACGCTGCTCTACTGTGATGAAGGTTAATTTGTGTAACCTTCATCGTTTTTTTTTTTATCTTGGGCCAGTACTCAGGAGATCGCCCTTACATATGCAGTGCACTGTACTGGAACTAGGAAAACAGATTATAAGAAGGAGGAAAGGGTGAGTAATGTTTGTGAACTTAACACACAGAACGATAAAAACAAACGTTATTACAGCATTTAAATTGTTGAAATTAAATTAGCTAAAACTGATCAGTGCCCAGGGTATATACCTTCGACACTACTCAGAATAAAAAAAATTAGTTCAACACCGCGCACAATGTAAGGTAATAAATACATAGGAGGAACATAAAAAAGAAAATAATAACAAATATAGAAAAAACAAACGGTAGTAAAAACATAAAATGAAAAAAAACACGTGCATACATGATGCAAAACAAAACTTTACCTATTACGGTATAATTTCGTTTTTTTAGAAATTAATAATAAACATAAGTATAAGTACCTATTGAAAACACGGACGACAATGAAAAACACGTGTGTACAGAACGAAAGACAAAACACTATTGTGTTTTCGAGGTCGAAGTTGATGATGGTGGCATTCTCCGGATCGGAATCCAGAAGACTGTCCTCATCATCAACTGTGGCGTTTTCCAATCCTCCAAAGAACCCTCCAACCAACTAGAGTTTGGTTGTGAGCTTTCTTTTGATTCACTTTTCAGACGCAGCACAGAAAATCAAACACAATTTGTTTTTAATTTATTTTATTTCTGAACTAAAAAATTAATATATACAAAAAATATAAACTGATAGTTGTCAAAGTTCTCAGCGTTGAAAGTTGCTCACCTTTAATAAAGACCTGGGCACATAGAATCCGTCGTACGTTATACGTTGCCTTTTTCAACTGACAAATTAGTTGAAATACATGTATTCCTATGAACTTTGTCACATTCCGTACTTCTCCGTCCGCGCAGTGTTAATTTATTTATTTATATATTTAATTTCAAAAAACAGAAAACCTTCATGGCCAATTATGTTAATGCCTATAATTAATACTATTTTAACATGAGCAAGAACTGCTGCACTGTCAGCCAACTTTAACGGATATTATTTTTTATATGAATTTAGACGTTTCTTTAATCTAATGGAAAGTAAATCTGGTTACGTGGCTACACTTTTTGTAATAGTTTGAATTTTTAAGAATGCTACCCTGCGTATGTAAATAAATTAATCTTACCTTTTACACAGTCGCTAGCTTAGGAGTAAAATCCCCCAATAATCTTCTGTATATACTTCAAATGTAATAATGTATATAATTTCATTGTGCACAAACAAAAATATTAAAAACCAGTTAATGAAAAATTTTTAAATTAACTGAATAACTCGACTAAATGAAATAATAGTCTATTTACACCAAAGCGAAATCTTTTCATTCGAGATTTTAATAGTCTATTTACACCAAAGCGAAATCTGCTCATTCGAGATTTCAACTCAAATCTAGTAGATTTTGAGAAGATTTCCCATACAAAATGAAATCTACTTTATGAGTAGATTTCGACGAAATCTCCTGAAATATACTCAGTA
This sequence comes from Thecocarcelia acutangulata, assembly GCA_914767995.1. Lineage (NCBI taxonomy): Eukaryota > Metazoa > Arthropoda > Insecta > Diptera > Tachinidae > Thecocarcelia > Thecocarcelia acutangulata. The sequence goes on from OU612094.1 coordinate 113,830,037, forward strand.
CTAAGCGATGCAACTGTGATTTCTTGCAAAAAGTACTTAAAAATACTACGCTGCAACAAAAATTGCACGATAATGTGCTGTATGCAGTCTTTGGGCACAAAAAATATACACTTTAATGCTGGTGTATTCAGTCTCTGATAATATTGTATTGTCAAACCCGCATGCATAAATTATTTTTGAGCAAATGAAATCTTGCTAGATGTCAAAAAACGGTGGTGTAAACGATATAGATTTTGTTGTAGATTTCAATTCAAATCTACTAGATTTTGAGTTGGTGTAAATGCGCTATTAGATTTCGACGAAATCTGCTAAAATCAACACGTACCACGTGATGCAACAGTTATTTTGTTCAAAAAGTACTTAAAAAGACTACGCTGCAACAAAAATAAAAATTTTAATGTGGTGTATTCAGTCTCTGATAAAATTCTTTTGTCAAGCACCGATGCATAAATTATTTTTGTGAAAATAAAATCTTGCTAGGTGTCAAAAGCGGTGGTGTAGACTATATAGATTTCGTTAAAGATTTTAATTTAAATCTACTAGATTTTGAGTTGGTGTAAATGCGCTATAAATCGGTTGCCGTAAATAAGCCGATGGGAGCCGCTTGCTTCGGCCGGCGGCTGGCGGTCAAAAAAGGCGTTGGCGGCGGCGCTCAGCCGTCTACGAACCGAACTAATTGAACCCCAGTGCAACGACTTAACGTCAAAACTATTGTTTTGTGTTTGGTTGTGGATTATGTCGTTTATTTAAACTAATACTTTTCTAAAAATAATTTGAAAACGATAATTTCTAGTTTAAAAATATATAAAAAAAATTTCATTTGGACATACTAGTAGTTTTTGTTGTAATTTTGTGCTATCGCATAGGCAGTAGCAAGGCGAATTCATAACAGGTGAAATTGACAGCGCAGCTGATAACTTTTTTTTTAATTTTAATCTGTTTCAGATGTCAATGGCATAATTAAAACAAAATTGGAAAAAAAAATTTAAAACAATTTTTTAAATTATGTATTCTATTTTGACCGCCAGATATCATTAAGAATCCTCCCCAATCTTGCTGGCCATTTTTCCCTTTCCAAGCTATATGATCTGAGACTTTAATTTTCACGAAATAATTAAATGTTTCCTTTTATGGTAATTTTTTTTTTTATAATATATTATTTTTAATTCCTTATTATGTTTAGATTTTTCCATTGACATTTGAAAAAGATTTAGTTTTTGTAGTGTTGTATTTATTGCTCTTGCATTTACCTATTATAAATTCGCATTGGGCAGCAGCTTGGCTGCACTATTCGATAATTTTGTTATCGGCAAATTCAACATGGCAGCCATTCAACTAAAAACAAAAATTCTTTTGCGTATTTAAAACTTTTCATAAAACTGATGTATTAGTGATTAATAAATAGAAAAACTTAAAACGCTATCGGCTGTACATGCCAATATTTAATCATAATGGCAAAGACGAAAAAATTAGCAGGAAAAAATGAAACCAATGCAAAAGAATCTAAAGCTACCACTCCTTTAAAACCTTCAAGTGGAAAAGTAGCCAAAAACCGCGTTAATGTCAAAACAAAGATAAAATCTGGTGAAAAGAGTTTAAAAGTAAAATCGGGCGGAAAGCAGGATGCAAAAAGTTCAAAGGGAATTTCAGAATTCTGTATAAGGTTGAAAAACATACCCAAAGATTCCAAAAGCAAAACTGGGCTTATCGAATTACAAGCGCAATGCAAATCAAGTGAAAGAAATCTTCAATCTGATGTAAACAAGGAGTATGAAACAAAAAGCAATATTTTAATGACGAAGGGAAAAACTACCGAAAACAACGCCGCAAAATTGCTTGAGAAGAATTCGAATGAAAATTCTACAAAAATCCAAAAAAGTTTTTCAAATATAATTGACGGTAAATCATTTTTGGAGGAAGATGATCCAAGTCGAATGCAAAAATTTGTATCTAGTAATAAACTGCATACGCAAACCAGGAGCAGAGGCCAAACTCAAAATCCTGTAGATTGTCAATTACCTGTTAAAACAAAAAGAATTTTGATCAGATTGCAAAAAACCCCAACTACGAAAAAAGGATCTGTGGTTGTTGGTGCTATGACTTCAACTCCTTTCACAATTAAAAAATGTGTTGTAAGATTAGCCAATGCCCCCAACATAGTTGAAACAAGGCAAGATTTTAGAAAACCTTTGAGTCCGATAGCGAGAAATGGTGTTGCAAATCGTAAAGAAATTGGTAAGTAATACATAACTTATAATGACGGCTTTAGGAGGATAAGAAAATTAAAAAATATGACAAATCCCTATTGGTATCATTTGAAAGCTTGTAAATAGATATAGGAGAGAATTCCTACATCCAACCGAAGGTCTGCAATCTAAAAAGCTTTTGTTATCAAAGCCGGTGTTGATATAGGTAACAACATTATATGTGGACTTGTTTTTCCTCTTTTTTTTCATTGCCGTCCGTGTCTTAATATGTTCATTATTAATTTCTTGGCTTAAATCTAGTTTACCAACGCAGCTCCAAATGAAATAAAAAGTACATAGGGCCATAGAAAATGAAAAAATAATAAAAACATGTAAAATGACAATTTAGGCGGAAACGCTTAGTTTCCCAGATATGGACCGAAGAAATTTTCATATATGCATTCGATTTTCTGCCACATTTTGCAATTTATATGGTCAATATTGGTATCATTTGAAAACTTGTTAATAGATCTCTTATACCATACAAGAGTGAATCCCTCCATGCAAAAAAACTTTCGTTAGCGAAGCCGGTGTTTGTTATACCACAGAGGAGATAATCCCCGCATCCGGCCAAAGGCCGGCTAAGTAAATAAATGTTAGCGAAGCCGGTGTTGTTTGTACCATAGAAGAGAGAATGCCTGCAAAAAAACTTTGGTACCGAAGACGGTACCAAAGTTACACTGCGCACAGATCAGTTTTTACTAATTTACAGTCGTAAAGCAGATCTGGTCTGGGGAACAGCACTCGCGTCATCGTAGTTATTTCTTAAGTGCCATCAGGCTTGTCGTTTTTGTTTGGACTTCAAGAGTTTTGCGTCTCATCGGTTAACTGTCTACTAAAATTGGTTTACAAATTTTCTGAGGTATTTCGTTGTTAACCACGCGGCAACTTTCTATGCAAAGGCATAGGTCGGTACAGTTAGCCACAGCGCCGCAAAAAATTCTGTTAATACCATCGTGGGCATAAGGTCTACGTTACTCCGTCCATGCTATGCATCCTATACTTTGCAAATTTATTTGCATACCGTTGCAAATACAATACAATACTAATTTAATTCCAACATTTCTATTGTCCCATTAGTATATTAATAATATGTTCAAAAATATTGGAGATAATTCTTAAAATCAGATGATGGAATACCTGACTAGTCGGAACATGATAAACAAATTTCAGTCAGGGTATAGAGTTGGGTTTAGTACATCTTCTGTCTTGCTCAGTATTACTGAGGAGATACGTGAAAGTTTAGATAAGGGAACAATTTTTAGATTTCTCGAAAGCTTTTGACGTCATTTGTCATAACTTACTTATTAATAAACTGTTTAATAAATTTAGTTTTTCAACTAGTCATCTTGTTCTCTCCTTTCTTTCGAATCATTGGCAGTATGCTTCAATGGCAGGTACTAGGTCTACAGTGAAAGAATTACACAGGAGTACCAAAAGGGTCAGTTTTGTGTCGTTCACTTTTTATGTTATATGTTAACGATCTGTTTGAGAGTATTAATTTCGGCATCACTCATGTGTTTTCGTTATGAATAATTGTCTACGTAATGTTAATAATTGGGGATCTTTAAACCACATTATATAATCATCCTATCGCTTATCCACAACTTTATATAGAAAATGAAAGAATTGGATACGTAATGCAACATAAGGCTTTAAGCTTTTATATTGATTGTGATTTGCTTTATAACGCACAGTGTTTATCAAACGCTAAGAAAATTAAATAACGTTGGTGTTCCATTGCCTTTTGCTGTACGCAAGAAGCTATCTTTTTCTTTGCTAATGCCGAGGATTATTTATGGCTTGGAAGTGTTTACCGGTACATCTCAATCGAATTTAAAAAATCTTAAAACTTGTGCCAATCGAATTGTCAGGTTTTTGTTTCATTTGAATAGGTTTCAGCCCACATCATGTTATGCAAGAGAGTTTTTAAAATGGGACTTTCAGGGTTTTGTAACGATGAGATGATGCCTTTTGTATTTTTATAAAACTTTTAAATCTAATAAACCATCATACTTAACTGAAAAGTTCCAATTTGAAAGTTCTTCTAGAACACATGCCTTGGTGCAGATACATTTCAATACTTTTGTAATGCAGAGGTCATACCAAGCTAGAGTTATACGATCATGGAATTCGGTAATATCTTATACGAGTAATGAGAGATCTTTTTCTCACACACTTACTAAGTTCTGGAAAATAGTTCTAGCTAACTTATAAAGGGTTATTGCGCTAACACTCCTTTACTATATATGAATTCGTATGTATGTATCCTTTACGTTTACATAAAATTATGTGTGTATGCATATATGTATTTAAATAATATAATGTATGTATAAATAATATAATATACATAGTAGTTTAAACTTTTTTTTTTATAGAATAATTCTTCCAACTTCTTTCTTTCTTTGTAATCAATTGGCCCAATTAAGGGTTGGATTAATAAATGGATTAAATAAATAACTGTACAGGCGTTATGTACAGAATAACTTTTATAAAATAACCAAGGTATGGCCATCGTGATCTCTTGGACTATAAGTACTTGTGTATTTTTCCACACAGTTTGTGAAATGATTTTTTGTGGGCATGAAATTGGACTACATGTTAAACATAAAAAATGTAAAATATGACCGATTTTTTGTAATTGATGCTTGAGTGAAATTCATGATTTTATTTGATAAAGATTTCGTAGAAGTATCAAACATATCATTAGCAAAAGTATTACAATTACTTACATATATATGTATATATTTTATGCAAATTGGAAAAAATAAATGAAATATACAAGTTTTTAAAATGAACAAATGGTGCAGTAAAGGCAATGAATTTATAAAAATATTACACTGTACACTTGTGGTTAGCAGTGCAGCCTAAATTAGCGTGTTAAGCGTAATTTATCTGTCAAAGATCCTCAGTGTATACAAAATGTTTGAGACCACCCTAAATAGCGCGGCGTAAACGTTATGCAATTGGAAAATCGAATTTTAACAGAGTGTAAGAGAGAAAGTTTTAGTATGTCTCAGTAAAGTTCGCATCAAACAGATGTTGTTAATCTTTTTTTCGGCCATTACTAATCACACTTTAGGTGCTTTCATCAAACTAATTTAGGGACTCCGAAGCAATTTTGTTTTTTTGAGAGTTTGTTTTAATACGATTCATCCACTTCGAACATTTGTTCTGGACAAACAACGCTACCATATACGAGGGCGGATTGATATTAAAGCTACCTAAATAGGAAAAAAACATTTATTGTTCCAAACCCCATTTCAATGATGCTGATTTTTGCAGACATTAAAATTTGATATTGTGTATTTTAATTATTTAACAATTAAATTTAAAGATATGTTCTTATATCTATCTAAAAGGTTTATGTTTTAAACACTTCTCATAGCACAAGAAAAAAGCTTTCCACATGTTATTTTAACGTGCCAGTAGTAATTACAGAAAAATACGAAAATTTACCAAATTGAAATTTTAGCCTTTCGTAATTATAATTACTCAAGGGCACTTCACACTTTGTATTAAGACTTGCCAAAAGTACAAATAATACGAGCAAGCGTTATTAAAAAGTTAAATAATACGCTAAGAGATTTGACATCTATAACACTTTGAGAAATTTGTTTAAACAATCACGGTTGCATTTTTTACAAAAGCAAATAATTGAGTTTTTTATTCGTTCTCGTTATAAAAGAAGGTTACTAAAATACAGAAAATAGAAAATTTCGATATCGGTTCTTATATAACCGAGATATAGCTTAAACAAACTTTTCCATGAAAATGTTCATGAAAAATTTATTTTTTGGAATGGTGAATTACAACGCAAAAATATTTTTTCCCGATATCAGTCCATATATGTATGTAAATCCTAGCATAGTTAGTTCAAATTTGTAATATATACTATACATATACATGACTATCGTGAAGTGTATTTTAGATTCGGCCCAGCCGAATATACCACACGATTACTTGTTTTATATGTAGTATGTATGTACGTGTACATACATACTACATATATATTATAATTAAATGCCGTTGCAAACAACCATATGTACATACATAAATGCTTACATACATATGTATATATAAAAAATTATTTTACAGAAAAAAATTCTAACTTAAAGATAGGTATATCGTGAAAAAGTCGGGAATAAAAGTTATAATTAAACTTTTGCAAGTGATTAGAGATGAAAATTAGTTATCGGATTCTTGATTAAAATTAATTATTGTACAGGAAACATAATTAATTATTGGCCATAAAATTTGTTGTTTTATTTCTTCAATATTTAACCACGAAGGGAACGACTTCAGGACGCAAGTGAGCTGGAAATCCAAGGCTATTTCGGGGTATCCAGCGGCCTGCCTACCTAAATTAACCTTCAATATTTCGTTTTATATAAATTGCGTATAAGAGAAATTCTAAAGAAAAACAAGACTTTCAAATACTTTCGGAAACATTTGGAATAAAACCAGCAATATTTCATTTGCTTTGGTTTATTCATATTCAGCAAGCACGAGTAAATATAAATACTTATAAAGAGAATAAGGTTTGCATTTGTTTTTTTATTTGCTTTGCATATGTTTGCTTTCATCGACATTTGTACTTAGCTTTATGCTGACAATGTTTAAAAACTCAAATGTATTTCTATTCAAATAATGGGTGATTTTATAAGAACTATCGGAAATTGGAAAAAAACACATAAAATTCAGAAAAATGAATGAAATATTTATTTGGATCGATAGTTGGGTCGATATAATTTAATGTTTGAAGATTATTTCATGCAAATGTTGGCCGCGGCTGCGCCTCAAATGGTCAATCCGCTTAGTCCAATTTTGGCATACTCTTTCCAATATTTCGGCCGGTATCTCACGAATAATGTTGGCAATGTTGGCTTCCGGTGCGTCAATCGAAGCGGGCTTGTCGCTATAGACATTAGCCTTAACATAGCCCTACAAAAAATAGTCTAGAGGCGTTAAATCGCACGATCTGGGCGGCCAATTGACTGGTCCCAAGCGTGAAATAAACTGTTCACCGAACTCGCCTCTCAATTGGTCCATTGTTTCGCGTGCTGTGTGGCATGTGGCACCGTCTTGTTGAAACCACATGTCATGCAAGTCAAGCTCTTCCATTTTGGGCAAAAAAAAGTTTGTTATCATCGCACGGTAGCGCTCACCATTCACAGTAACGTTGTGATTCGCATCATCTTTGAAGAAATACGGCCCAATGATTCCGCCAGCCCATAATCCGCACCAAACGGTTGTTTTTTGTGGATGCATTGGTAGCTCTTGCAATGCTTCTGGCTGCTCTTCACTCCAAATACGGCAGTTTTGCTTGTTCACGTATCCATTCAACCAGAAATGAGCCCCGTCGCTGAACACAATTCTTCGATAAAAAAGTGGATCTTCATCTAACTTTTCAAGAGCCCATTCACCAAAAATTTGGCGTTGTGGTAGGTCGTTTGGCTTCAATACTTGCACCAGCTGTATCTTATAAGGCTTCACACCCAAATCCTTCCGCAAAATTTTCCACGTAGTGGAGTAACAGAGGCCCAATTGCTGCGAACGGCGCCGAATCGATAATTCACGGTCATCACCAACACTGGCCAATACGGCTGCGATATTTTCTTCAGTTCGCACTCTACGTAAGCGTGTTGGTGGTTTAATGTCCAACAATGTAAATTTGGTGCGAAATTTTTTTACAATAGCCCGAATAGCAGCCTCAGTAGGTCGATTAAACTGACCATAAAATGGAAGAAGCGCGCGATGAACTTTCTTAACAGAGCATGCATTTTGGTAATAAAATTCAATAATTTGCAAGCGTTGTTCGTTTGTAAGACGATTCATGATTAAATTATAGACCAAACTGAAGATGTTTGACAGTGACACAAGATACAAAACGTGGGTGAGCTGTCAAAACTAGTGTTGCCAAAAAGATAATAGCAAAAAAATCACTCGTTACATTTGATGGTACACCCTATTATTTAATCAATAAAAATGTGATTTTTGGATATCTCTGATTTGAACCAGAGAATAGCTGTGAGCGATTGCAAAAACATTACATTTCGTTCAAATATGAATATGACTATGAATAGCAACATCTTCGCTAAGTGGGTGCAATCATCATTAACGTGTTCGTGCTTGAATATAAATGAATGCGCATTTAGTTCGGTAATAATTCCCGCGTTTGAGTTTTTGTTTTGGAAAAACAGTGTTTCTGTATGCTTCTTTTGAAAAAAAAAAAAAATACACATAGAAACAAAAGGCTTTCATAGAAAATGACAATGTACATACATATTTCTTTTTAGAACTTTCGTTAAAAAAATATTTAAAAATTAAATTAGACTCAATTATGTTTCTTTCCAATGTGTTCAATTTTATTCAACACTACAAAACGAGTCGATTTTTCTCAACATTGAACTTTGTTGCCTGATTTTGTTGATTACAAATTCAGAATGTTTATAAGAAGATTTGATTTCACTCAACGTTGAACTATATTGCATAATTTTTACTGGGGGGTTACTCTCTATTGCGATGCGAAAGAAAAATCGAACAATTGACACCCTGTATTACGTTTTCGTATTTTCTTTCCGCTTTTAATTTTCCCTTTCTCACATTTTATTTTATCATTCTTCACTATTGTTTATTTTTGATACCAGTATTACTTCATTTTTAAACTATTTCGCGAAAAAGTTTACGCAAATAGTACAAAATACCAAATTATACTTTTATCGCATCTACCTTTCGCATCGAACTTACTTTCGCATCGCAATAGAGAGTAACCCCCCTGATTACAAACTCAGAATTTTTAAGGGACGAGTTGATTTTACTCAGCGTTGAACTTTGTTGCTTGATATTTGTAGATTACAAATTTTAGTGTATGAGTTAATCAAGCAAAAACATGATTTTTTGGTGAGCATTGGTTTGAATATACTTTTCAAACGCCTTCAAGTCTCTTGGTGATTATGTTTGCACCCAAAAAATGTCGACATATAGACAGCTAGAAAAGGTAAAAAAAAGCTATATCTTTGATTTGTGCTAATGAAGGCCTTAAAAAATATATATTAGAGTTAATAAAGCCCCAAGTCGATTGAAAGCTGACATACACATATATAATTATGAATCAAAAACTTTATAATAAAAAATAGCTGTGGTTGCTGTATTAATGTACATCAATTTCCTAACAACCACCTTGTATAATTAACACATTTACAAGTATTTACAATTGACATTCCGAAAGATAAAAAAACGAATTAATTAAAGGGAATGAAAATTCACATAAAAGTTTTTGCCCAATACCTATGTAGGTATGGATACGCTAATGAGTTATTATTATTTTTTGTACAGAGCAAAATCAATTTATTTTTTATTAGCACTACTAGCTACAAGAACGTAAAAATGTTTCTTCGTAAGAGAACGTAAAAATGTTTCTTCGTTGGAAAGCGTAAATGTTACCTATTATTCTCCAGAATAATAGAATTGTGTTAATAGTTAAATAACAACAAAAACTGTCTCAAAAATTAATTTGAAATACACTTGATAACTAGTATGTATTGGTGAAGAGTATTGCCATTTAATATATCGTTAGTTAAAAGAAGAATAAAACTAAGTTCATAGATAAATTTCGATATTAAAAAACATTTTTATTACGATGCCAATAAATGCATAGCGAGTAATGAGACAAAAACTATTCCTGTGACCAGCAACGCCGTTTTAATTTAAATACAGTTTTCCTTGAGGGCGAACTTATGTATAATGCATAGATTTACAATCATACCTTTTTTTAAATTTTAGTATATTTTAAATTTCTTATAACATATTCCCATATAGTAGATTTTTTTTACAACGGACACATTTTAAATATTTTTTTTGCATCTTCCATATACATATGTATATCAAACAATTTTCTGCTTCGCAGACGTTGAATATTAGTTAAAAGAAAGAAAAAAACACTTAATAATTAAATTAATCTAATTCCTTACAATTTTAGCAAACATGGATTCTGTATCATCAAGCCTAAGCTTAAATGTACCAGTAATTGATAATAACAAACGGAAAAACTTTAGAAAATTAAGTCTCACAAAATCCTTTACTAATTACAGTAATAACAGTATAGGCGAAGAAATGTCAAATGCATGCAATAACGAGTTAAAGAAAACAAAAGAACCTGTTAAACAAATAAGGTCAGTTAATGAAAGACAGTCTGCAATTAAACAAATTGCGAAGTTATCTTTAAAAAGACGAACTAGAACTAGTGAAGCTGATAAAAATAGCACAAAAAATTTCAAAGGTTCTCAGTTTGAACCACAATTAGAGTCTTCTATACACTTTGACCCAGTACGAAACTCTACTCTATTAGAATTGGATTCAACTAAACTCAAGCAACCAGCAAATTCAAATGAGGAAGATATATCATCTAAAAATCGATCTCCATTTAAAAATCTGGCAAACAAATCTGATGAAATAGAAAATTTGCTTAATACACTTGATGAGGAACAAGAAGTTCTTTCGAACTCATTAGAAAGCGCAAATAAAATTTATTCAAAAATAAGTGAAAACAATCGAGGCAGACATGAGGAAACACAAAGTAGTATTTCAAATGACATTAATAAAACGAACAAGTTCTTCCATCATAAAAATCAAAATGATACAATAAACAATTCAGAAAAAAATTCAAAGACACCAGACGTAACTGGAACTCGAAGATTTTATAAACGGCGTTCAACAAAACTTAAAAAGGACAGTATATATGATTTTTTGTCACAGTCTCAAACGTCAGATTCGGATAGCACAAAACATGTTGATCCAACAGCTGATATTGTTAGAAAACTTATAAAAGATGGAAAAGTTCAAGTAGCTACTAATTTTAAGGGAAAAGGAAAACCCAAATTTAAAAATGCGGCGCGTCCTAAAAATAAAATGAAACAAATTGCTGCTAAAAAAAATAATAAACTAAAGAATAAAAAACAAACAAAAAAAGTTACATTCGTGGAAAATCGGAATGACGACGTTGAAGATCATTGCGATAATGATCATTTCGATAATGATCATTTCGATAATGATCACTTAGATAATGATCAACAGTTTGTTAACCTTAGCCACAATAAGGAAATTCGAAGGCAAAATGATTCTACAAGTGCATATATTCAAAACATTAAAAATCTTGTTAATGATCAAGAAGGAACATTTAGTCGTTTAGCGAGAACTGTGTTAATCAACCAAGCTGGCCGTTCAAATTCTCAAAGAAAAATACAATCAGATATGCTAGAAAAAGTTAGAAGTATTGTCAGTACACCGAAAAATAAAAAGTCTATTTTGCCACACAACGCCTTACAAATGGATTTATCTCCTATTGTTATGCCGCCCAGCAGAGTAAACCAACAGTCATCGCCATGGCGTGTTAACGAGGATGCTTATTTCCCTAAAACTTTCAATTTCTCTAGAAGTTCTGGAAATTTGCCTTCATTTTCCAGTGATTATATACCATCAACGCCAAGAAAAGAAAAACCGAAAAAATATTTCAATGATTCTAATCAAACAGCCATAACGTGTGAGAAATCTCCGACAAAACAAATACCCAATCCATCCGTTAGTCTAAGTCCCGTATATAACAATACTGAAAATGTGCAACATCAAAATTCAAAGTTAAATGAACCATCCGTAATATCATCTTTTTCGTCAAATGATTCCAATGCGGAAAATATGCCGCCTCATAAATTTACACATGATATTCCCAATGAAAATGAAAGAATATTTGATTCAAAACAACTTCCAAACCCCTTAAGAGCGCTTAAGAATCGCAGTCCCTTAAAAACAATTAATATTTTAGAAATTGTACATCTACCCTCTTATAAACAACCCGATAAAACTACAAATCCTGACAATATTGTTAAAGAACAATTAGAAATGTTTGGCTTTGAAGAAAATTTAAATGATTCTAATCAAGATCATCATGGCAATGAATCACTAAGTATTCAACCACGTAACGATAATTTTAAAAATTTAATTAAACGTTGTGGTGAAGATTTGTTTGGATTCGAAGAATATCTTTCACAAACTGATGTATCTAGTCAAGAAAAATTTGATTATGAAAATAATAACATGAGAAACGAGCACAATGAAACTATACATGATAAATTGCAGTGCTTGCGAAAATTGAAACCTGCTGAAAATGATTTACAGAAAAATGTTAAACAAAATTCGAAATACATCATTAAAAACATTCCAATATTTAACGATGATGCTTTAAAAGATAGTGGAATAAAACAAAGAGGTATTAAAGAAATGTTGTCCTCAACATTGTTGGACTCGCAGCCGTCAACAAGCAAGGAAGCTTTAAGACAATTAAATAAAGATAAACTTAAAAATATAAAACGAAATAACTTCGGACAGAGCGAAAATCTCAGTGAACTCTTCACAGATCTTGAGCCAGAAACGACATTTAACGAAAGTGTAAGTATCTTAAAATGTTTATGTATTAAAATTTATAACGTTTCGCAATTGAACTACTTAGGTTTTTGTTTTACAAATAAATACGAATACAATGAATACGAGTATAATAAATTTATGAGATCAATATACGACAAATATAGCTCGGTAGCTGAGTTGGTTAAGCGGCCGTATTAAAATACATCATGTTTACATGATATCGAGTTCGAATCCTGGTGGGTGCTAATGAGTAGTGTAACGACTACGAAACAGTGAGCAGTCCCCAGCTTAGTATATTCAATAATTTTTTCCTGTCTTCTTTGTTCAAGAACTATTGAACACGGCAAATATTGTATTAATTAAAAATAATAGTTCTAGGCGAAAACCTGATTTAAACCATCATATCATATTAAAAAATGTACGTTTAAATTAAGTCTCCAGGACCACAAAGACTTAAATAAATTTTGGTCGGTAGTGTAAAACATACGTTTCTTATCACAAATTGAACTTGCTGAAATTAATATTCTCATTTTTAATTCTCCAAATTATTGTCTTAACAATTTTTAGGGCGCTCATCGTACTTATATTCGCCAACATAAGCGAAAGCGGCGTTTAAAGGAAAATAATTTTGTAATGTTATTGGAGAGCGATGAATCAGAGGAAGAGGACAATTCTCCCGAAAAGCAAAAGCACCGACAAGAATCTGACAAGAGCCAAGAATCTGATAAGAGTACTGAAAATGCTTCTAAAAAAAAACGACAACATAAATTACCTAAGGATAATATAGCACTGATGAAGTTTGTTAAAGAATTCAACGAACTGTGCAAAGAAGTTGAAAGTCATGAGCTAATTGTAGAAAAAATGCATGAGCGAAACTTTTATAGTTTTTAAGTTAATTTAATACAGTTTTTCTTTTTTTTTTTTGCTTTCTATTATTTATTTTCCTTAAAAAGGAAAAATTTTTTATTTTATGATTTGTTTGTTTATAGTTTTATACTTTTGTTACTTGCAATTTAATATTTTAAAGGTGTTATTCATAAAAAATATTTATTAAAATTTAATAAGCAAACTTATCTCCATACAAATACCGCTTAATAATAAGCTTTTAATTGTATTTTATTTTTATGAATAATGCCATACCTATATGATTTATCTAAACATATTATTGTGAAATATATTGATTGATTCAATATTTATCTCTTCTATTTACGGAAGATATAATTACTTAAAAATATGAAAATCAATTTTGTGCTCAATAAATACAAAGTATTTGGGCGAGTCGGTAATACAATTAAATTTTTATACAGAGCAGCAGGGTGTTTATTCTAACTAAATACATATAACTCAAAGGTGACGGACATAGTGATCTATCAACGCGTGCGACCACGCCCACTTTTTTAAATTGAGTAATACATAGGTTTTAACAGATTTACTTCAAATTTTATATACATCTTGCTGCAGGCGAGCTAAAAATAAAAGTGTTATGTGCCACACCCATTTTTGCGCCCCATGTCAGAACGCTTGCTGGGTAGGCCAGACCGCTGGGCCGATCTGCCTGAAATTTTCACAGGACACCACTAAAGCTCTGGTATCTTTTATAAGACTCTTCTTGCTTTTGACCATGCCCACCTTGACGCCCACTTTTTCTAATTGAGTAATTGCATACACAGACATCTTACTGTAGGCGAGGCAAAAATTTAAGTTTCATGTGCCACACCTACGTTAACGCCCACTTTTTTTAAATTTAGTAATACATGGGTTTTAACTAAACGTCTGCATTATTACGCTGAAACGGCATTTGAACATATTCATTTGCTTTTTGAATGAATAATAGTACGTTTCCATATACGTGATTTGAGCCAAATCATTTCATTTGCACAAATTAAGTAATTTGTGATATGATTTCCCATACATTTTTCATATGATCAAATTATCTCAAACGACTTAATTTGTTTCAAATTAAGTCGAAATTTGTCTGTGCAGCACTGTGCTACCGGTATTCTTAGAAATGCAACCTTGGGGTATCCATTATTAGTGAGTTACAGTTCGAAAAAGTGACATTTAAATAAGAATCACAATGGCTGATTTTATTTCTTGATGAAGTGAAAGAAACATTTGTTGTTAATATTATTTTCCATTTTTACAGGTTTTTTTTATTATTTAATTTTTTTTTTTTTTTTGTATTAAAGCTATTTTATCTCCCCCCATACAAAAAAAAAAAGAAGATTATGGTATAAAGTATTTACTGTTTTATTTACTATTAAGCGCTTAACCCTGTACCAATAAAGAATATAACAAAGACGAAACTACTTTATTTGTTTGCGAATTATATTCTCCAAAGCAGTGATGTCTATAGCAAATTTACGAATTCGTTTCGAGAGCTTGCCGGTAGCCATAGCGTCTATCTAAAGGTGGATTCATCAAGGGTAAATTTTTACCAGTTTAAGAATTGCTTTTTGAACTTTATTAAATTGAGACGTAACCTCATCGGCATCATTTTCGTGTTCTTTAAGTAGGAAATTATAAGAAAATGTAAGCAAGTCACAGTCGGCTAATGCACTAATTTCTCCAATATTTTTAGTCGTATATAGTCTTGGATATTCTTATATTCATATTGCTTTTTATCTTTATTGGCAACATGACATGACAATCAAGAATGCGGCCGACAAATGAGGAAATCAATAATGCTTGGTTTCTGGAATTTCTGCGGCTTGGATAACCTCCCATGGTAAAGGCAATTTAATAAAAATGCGTTCCTTTCATATCCCCATGTCTTCATATAAGGAAATCAGCTTCTAGGCTTTCTTAACGGTTTCTTTCAATATACGCGCCCTAGCACAAAGTTTAATATCTTGCAGCTAAAAATAACACATATGTTAATAAACGAGAGCATCACTAACTATTTCATTGGTGTTTAACACCGTTTTATTTTCGAATGCCACAGCGTTTTGCACAATGTTTATTCAGTTTTTGTTTTTTTTTTTATGATAAAATATAATCAAACAACTCAAACGTCAAACTGATTTCGAAAATTCGAAGAGAAAATTACTTACAACATAATGGAAACACTTCGAAATGTTTTCCTTAAATCAACTTAATTTGATTATAATGGAAACGTACTATAAAGCTTCGTATCACACACAACTGACTACGAAGTGAATCATATTCTATTTTAATAAAAACAAAGAAATGAATACACAAACCGAATGAATAATGATATTAACTCGACTCGTCGAGAAACAAACACAACCACATTCAAATAAAACGAAAGCAAGAAGAAAAAGTTGCATATATATTATCATTCGAATGAATCGAAGTAGCATTCGATTGTATTTATACATATGTACCTATTATGTATGTATGTAACTGTGTACAATAACATACCATCAAAGTTCTTTTACCAACGCCAATTTCAAATTTTCAGTCCTTATTGGGCACATTTCTTAAAGTAGTGTTTTGTCTCTCATCAGGTGCACACGTCTTTTGCTACTTCTGTCCGTATTTCCAATATGTGTACGTTCATTAATTAAATTCGTATAAGGCCGGATTGCACCGTAATAGGTGGCAAGTTGTGTACACGTATTTATTTTTGTTTTTTTTCTCTTTTTTACCGTTGTCCGTATTTTCTATATATGTATGTTTATTACTAATTTCGTATGAAATAAAAGTGCACCGGAATAGGTAGCAGTATATGTACACGTGTTTCTTCTTTTTTTTCACCATTGTCCGTGTTTTCTTTATATGTTCAATATTAATATTATTTTCGATGAATTTAATTACCTTGTAGTGTGGAAGGTGTTGGACTAAATATTGATAATCTGAGCAGTGTCGAAGGTATATACACTGGGCACTGATCAGTTTTAACTAATTCAATTCCAACATTTTAAATGCTGCAATAGAGTTTGTTTTTGTCTTTCGTGTTGTTATTGTTAACACTCCACGAACACTACTCCCTCTTTCCTACTCATCATACCCTATTTTCCCAGTTCCAGTACAATGCGCTGCATATGTAGGGATCATCCCCTGAGTACTGGTCCCAGATAAAAAAAAAAAAAAAGCAAAATACGTCTTAACAAAATGTTTTTCTTGTAGTATAACGAATGTAATGTGCATTCGAATTATAATCGTTTTATTTATTCATTCATTCGATATTTCTTGCACTCTATCAAACAGTTATATTGTATTTGCGTGCTTTTGCTTTTACAAATAAGAGAAAATATATATTTGAATTAGAAAGAGTATACGACAGAATCTATTTATTACGACCAACTATAAAACGCAATTTATTCTCTTTTCTGTTTTTTTTTTCGCTTTACTTTGTTAATCTCTGTTAAAGTATTCGATGTGAATGAATATTGTATTTTCAGTGTGCCACACAAACAAATGAATGTATTCTTTCAGCCTATTAGTTTTAACAGATTTACTTCAAATTGTATATATGTGCATCTAACTGTAGACGAGGTAAAAATGAAAGTTTTATGTGTCACGCCCATTTTTTCGCCCCATATCATGCGGAACGGCGCTTGCCGTGTAGGCCAGACCGCTGGACCTACCTGCCTGAAATTTTCACAGCATACCACTAAATCTCTGGTATCTTTTATAAGACACTTCTTTCTTTTGACTATGCCCACTTGAACGCCCACTTTTGATTCCAAATGGGTTTTAACAGATTTACTTCAAATTGAATACTCACACATCTTTCTATAGGCGAGGCAAATATTAAAGTTTCACTTACATTACATCATAGTTGTGCGTTATTTTTGTTCTTGCTGTTAAAACGATACTTTTAAGCAAATCATAACATATTTTAGTTAGCAAGAACGTTCGGTCTCTCTTATTTGAACGTTAAACTGGCAACATGATTTTTTTACCTCTGGCTCCATTTTATATCATTCATTCCAATACTTTTTGCCCACACTCTTTTCATCATTTCAAAAGAAATTTCGAGCAAATTTATTAACGAAAAATTTTCAAATTTCTCATACAAGTATTTTCAATCATTGATTATAGTGACAAAAACACAAGCAAACAAAATAGTCGCTAACTGATGTTAGGGCGGTGCTTTTAACGTATTTAATTTCGGTCTATTCTGAAACTTATGCAAGTTTGAATATTTTTATAACGAAAAAGAGAAGTAGTTTCACGTGCATTAAAGTCATATGTATGTGTTGTTGTTACAAATCTTTACATTTTAGATTTTTTTTTTTTAATTATGAAAGTAAAAAAGTAATTCAAAGGAGTTCACAAACTGATCGATTATGTCAAAACCAATTGCAATGCTATGCACGATCTCAAAATATATTGCAGATCGAATTCTAAGAAATCCAGTATCGCGATAATTAACACCAATTGCATTTCATGTTGCTGCTCTTAATTATGATCGCGAAATTAATGGCAGTCTATACGAATGGATATTATAAGCCTTAGTTTTTCCTAAAAAGTTACCTTATATCACGGAAGATAACGCGGATTTTTTAACGTATATATGTACTTATCTATGATATTTGCAGTTAATTGAACCAATGATTAGGATAATCTTTTTTATCAAGTGTTTGCCATAACGTACTTAAAAGTTTTTCGAAACTAAAAATTTATTGTATCACACCCACTTTTTAAATTTATCTTAAACACAGTGTTTACGGAGAGAAAAAGTTTGTACAAAGTTGTCAACGTCTACTTCTATGCCCACTTTTTTCAAATCCTTGGGAAAGAAAAATTAAAGTATCACATAAAATTTATTTTCTGTCAACTTAGGACCATAATAACAATACAATGGATAACCATATCGATGGATATGTATTAATTTCATTTACACAGAGTTCTATATGCAGAAGCTAACAAAAAAGTAAGTTCAGCTTTCTATCAGATTGAAAGTTTTGTGAAAATAGGCCCGTGCCTCTACGGCATTTGACTTTGCTTCGGAACCTGGCACGGCAGCTACCCAAGTGCCGCCTGTTTTCTGATTTTGCTCTCTTAATTAGTTCGTTCGCCATCCTTCTCGATATTTTATATAATTCATGCAATTCTGGAGTTCTAAAACATCTTCAGCGCGATCTTGGATATCAAAAGAATTGCAAGATTGTACAAATGATTAACATATTGCAAAAAAGATATCTGATCATCAACAGATAATCACCCTTATTGTGTTTGGCGTAATCGTAAAAAGACAGCTCTCGTATTAGCTGTCGCATTTACACTCTTATCTTACCGTCTAAAATTTTCGACAAGCAAAATTTTGTAAATGAATAATAATGTAAAAGATTATGCTAAACTAAATCATCCTGTTAAAGAAGTGCCAAACAAATGTTTATAAATAACAAGGAGAATAAAAATAGTAATATATTTTTTTTTTATTTGATATTGTTCATTTAATTTGTGCAAATAAATTTTGTAAAAATGTTGTGTTGCATTTTACTCATCCTCCAAATATAAAGTGGAAAAGCAAACATTAAACTAATTCTATAAAAAGCAGCTGAGACAGCAGCAAGTGAAAATATTTTTGCTTTCTAACAAAAAATATCAGCCAGTTTACCAATTTCAAAAGAAAATGAATGCGAAAGAAAGCCAGTCACATTCGAATCAATTTGGGTTTCTCTATCTCACTACTATTCATTCGCATATTCTTATGTATTTTTTTTTTCTCATGCATTTGTTTATTGAATCTTCACAAAGTGAACTAACAATAAGTATTCAAATCTTAAAACTAAATACATAAAATTAATTAAGTCCAGCCAATGCTAGACAAAAATGTTTTATTTTGCACGATCAATATCGATGAAATCACCTATTTAACGTTCTGATGGTGGCAAGGGTGTCCCTCCTTCTCAACCGAGAGTGTCCTTCGAAATTAAGTATATTGCGTGCAAGACGATTTGGATGAAGTTCCAATTTATTGATATGCCTTGTTGCGTACTTTGAAAATTCGTCTTTTACAAGAGGAACACAGAGATCCTTATGAATTCTTGAGTTTTTTACGTACCACGGAGCTGCAGTAATTGTTCGAAGAATTTTGTTTTGTCGCCTTTGAATTTTTTCGATGTTTGAAGTGGAGGCGGTGCCCCATAGTTGAATTCCATAGCACCATATAGGCTTTAGAATTGCGTTGTATAATAAAAGTTTGCAATCCAGCTTCAATGTAGAATTTCTGCCCATAAGCCAATTCAGTTGAGCTGCTTTTAACTTTAACTGAGTAACTTTCGCATCTATGTGAGACTTCCACGTTAACCTACGGTCCAGGTGAATACCAAGGTACTTGACTTCATTTTTCTGCGGAATAGGTGAATTGTTGATTTGGATGGCTGAACATGTTTGTTTACGCAGCGTGAATGTAACGTGAGTACACTTTTGTTCATTAACTTTAATTTTCCAAAGTTTTAACCACATCTCTAATATTGAAATATACTCCTGCAAATTTCGCGAAGCTACTTGATGGCTTTCATGTACGCTGCAGAATGCTGTATCGTCTGCAAAAGTTGAAGTGTGGATTCCGGGTGTCGTTGGCATGTCAGAGGCGTAAATCAAATATAAAGTAGGCCCCAGTATGCTGCCTTGGGGAACTCCTGCCTCGATTGGCTGAGTTGGGCTTATAAAGTCGCCTTCTCTGATAACAAACTTCCGCCCACATAAGTAGCTTTCCAGAAGCTTGTGTGTATTTGCAGGCAAGTTCAACTTTATTTTGTGTATCAAGCCGTCGTGCCACACTTTATCAAAAGCTTGAGAAATGTCAATGAATAGAGCTGAGCAATACTTCTTCTCCTCAAAGGTCTGTCTTATGACATTGACTAGTCTGTGCGTTTGTTCTATTGTGCTGTGTTTAGCCCGAAAGCCAAATTGATGATCAGGGATGCATCCCACAGTGTTTAACATTGGAGTCAACTTTGCCATTAACAATTTTTCCAATAGTTTTGAAATTGTTGGCAGTAGACTTATTGGTCTGTATGATTCTACTTTAGTGGGATCCTTCCCTGGTTTGGGTATCATACTAATCATGGACACCTTCCACTCTGCAGGATAATACTCGAGACGTAAAATAGCGTTAAAAATAAAAAGAAGAATTCTACGAGCTACACGAGGTAGCTGCTCAAGCATTTTACCAGTAATTTGATCAATACCTGGGGTTTGTGCTACGAATAACATTTTCAACATCTTGAAAACTAAGTCTCAAAGGCACAGGTGGTCTAACAGCATATGGCGGAAATTCAGCAACATCATCCACTGTATCATTTGCAGTAAAAACGTTTTTCAAATGATTAACATACACCATCCCTTTTTCAGAATCGCTTTTTGCCCAATCTCCAGTTGAAGTTCGCAGTGGTCGCTTACCTACTACGGGTCTTTTCAGACCTTTTGTCGCTTTCCATAGAGAATAGTCGGTTTGAGGGGTACCATCAAGACCTTCCAGATAATTTTTAAGGGAAGCCATTCTTTGAATTTCGAGCAGATTTCTTAACTGAGCTATGCACTCTCGTAGCCTGCTTTTAAGCTGGGGAGACCTGCGAAGTTGCCACTCTCTTCTAACTCTTCTTTTTTCTGTTAGAAGTTGTTCAATTTCAAACGAATATGTTCTGTTGCTCACATTTCTGGATCTTATATGGCTAGTGGTGGCATGTTGTACGGCTAGATTAAGGTGTTCAGAAAATTCGTTAATCGACACATCAATATCCTCAGGCGTTCTCAAGGCAATGTTTTCCGTACAATGTGTACTCAAATATTTCTTATATTTTATCCAATTAACTCGAGTGACGGTCAACGCCAAGTCACAAAACGGGGAACCAACCCCCTGGGGGAACGAAACAGAAACTATAGTTGGTGAGTGATCTGAAGACAAGTCCAATGAAGGCTCCACTTGCATCCATTCTGAGGGAAAATTTTTTGTAACTCCAAAGTCTATAACGTTTGGGATCTTGCGTTGGTCTGACGGCCAATAAGTGGGGTGTCCACTTGAAATCACACCTAAGCCCATTTTGGAAACGGTGTCAAAAAGCACACGGCCTTTCGGGGTAATTAAACGTGATCCCCAAAAAGTGTGTTTAGCGTTATAGTCGCCAGCCGCTAAAAATCGAGGACCAAGTGATTTGAAAAAAATTGAATATTGTCTTTCTGTTATTGAAAATCGTGGTGGTGAGTAAATCGAGGATATAACAATTTTTTCATGAAAATAATTTGTAGCTTGGAGATATTCCTCACATGTCTCGTTCATTAAAAAGTGTTTAATTCTGGATTTTATTAGAATTGCCGATCCTCCGCAAGATCTTCCACGGGGATCTTTTGTGTCGTACAGTATGTAGCCATTAATTTTGAAAAAACTGTTAGTTGTCAAATGGGTTTCAGCAATCATCATTATATCGATCTGCTTTTCCATAAGGAAGTGCTCAAGTTCATTTTTGTGTTGGCTAATGCCGTTTGCGTTCCAGAAACATATTTTTAACCAATTCATTTTTTTTAAATTGCCTGTAAAATAGTGGATTGCATTTTTAGCATTTCCTGCATCATGTTGGTCATAGAGACGGTAAAAGTGTTAATGGATTGAACAAGAGTCTGCAGAGTTGCCTCTAGGTTACTAAAATTTGGATCAGAAATTTGGGGCTTGGGTTGCTGGTTCAAGTTTTGGTCAGATTTAACCACATTAGCATATGAAAATTGTTTGGTATTCTGCGTGTTTGTGAAGTTGGTTGGATGGCCTACCTGGGGAAAATTGTTTTTGCCAATGACATTTGGCTGCTGGAGAAACCGATGACTTATTTGTCATTGACCGCTTGAAATGAGTATAGACAGGGCAACCTCTATAATTTGCAGTGTGGTTACCTCCACAGTTACTGCATTTTTTAACACTTGCGTCGGCCTTTGGCTTATTGCACTGAGTTCTTATGTATTTTGATTGAGTTTTGACACATAGTTCGCATAGGAAAAAGTTAAACGAACCCAAATTTATTTTCTTTCGCTTAGATTGCGAACGCAATCGACATTGGTAAACTGGCTGTATGTTAGAAAAGATTGTATTATAACTCCACGGAGCGAGATGGTAAACCAATATAATTTAAATTTTCGCAAACGGTGTGTCCCGCCGATTTACTATTTATTTTTTTTAATATACATATAATAAGTAAATACTCATTTCAAATGAGTAAAAATGACAGCAATCATATGTAAAAAGATCCCAGATGTTATTGACTTTGGAATCGTAAAAAACGTCCCCTTAGAATGTGGAGCCTTTATTGGATTTGTCCTCCGATCACCATAGTAGGTGATATGGTCTCTATATGTTTCCCCCAGAACATTGGATCCCCATTTAACGACATAGGTGTATTCCAGTCTAGAGTGAATTGGCTAAAATATAAAAAATATTTAAGTACTCATTGTACGGAAAATATATCTTTGACAACTCCAGAGGATATTGATGAAACAATTAAAGATTTTTCACAAAATATTATAAAAGCCGTGCAACATGCTACCACTACAAATTTTAGAAATATGAAGAGCAGAACTTGTTCTTCTGAAATCGAACACCTTGTCTCAGAAAAAAGAAGAATCAGAAGAAAATGGCAACTTCGCAGGTCTCCCCAGCTTAAAGCTAGGCTTGGAGAATGTGTAAGGCAACTTTGAAATTTGCTTGAAGTCCAAAGAGTGGCTTCCCTCACAACCTATTTGGAAAGCCTCGATGGTAGTCCTCAATCCGATTATTCTTTGTGGAAAGCAGCAAGGGGGTTAAAGAGACCCGTTAGATCTAAGCCACCCTTGCGTACTCCAACTGGGGTCTGGGCCAGAAGTGACTCCGAAAAGGGAATGCTGTGCGCTAACCACTTGAGAAACGTGTTTGCCATTGACGGACTGAATCATGAAGCTGATATGCCGCCATATGCAGTAAGACCTCCCGTACCTTTTAGACTTCGTTTTCAAGATGTTGATAATGCTATTAGAGAAAAGCTCCAGGTATTGATAAAATTACCAACAGATTGCTTGTGCAGTTACCCCGAGTAGCTAGAAGACTCGTCCTTTTTATTTTTAATGCTATTTTACGTCTCGAGTGTTTTCCTACTGAGTGGAAGGTGTCTGTCATTACTATGATACCCAAACTATGAAAGGATCCTACAAAAGTTGAGTCATATAGGCCGATAAGTCTATTGCCAACAATTTCAAAACTGTTCGAGAAATTGCTAATGACGAGGTTGACCCCAATCTTGAATGAAGTAGGATGTATTCCTAACCATCAATTCGGTTTTAGGGCTAAGCATAGCACCATAGAACAGACACACAGGCTGGTGAATGTTATCAGAAATGCGTTCGAAGATAAAAAATATTGCTCAGCTCTATTTATTGACGTTTCCAAAGCTTTTGACAAAGTGTGGCACAAAGGCTTAACCCATAAAATAAAATTACACTTGCCTGCAAACACGCACAAGCTGTTAGAGAGCTACTTATATGACCGGAAATTCGTCGTTAAGGAAGGTGATTTCAAAAGCTCGGCTCAGCCAATCGATGCTGGAGTTCCCCAGGGTAGTATATTGGGTCCAACTTTATATTTGATTTATGTTTCAGACATGCCAACGAGCTGCAAAATTCACACTTCAACTTTTGCAGATGATACAGCATTCATCAGTGTCCATGAAGACTATAAATTAGCATCACAAAATTTGCAAGAACATATTCTTATATTGAAGAAATGGCTGAAACTTTGGAAAATAAAAGTAAATGAACAAAAATGTACCCATGTTACATTCACACTACGTAGAAAAACTTGTTCGGCTATTAAAATCAACAAGTACATTGTTCCGCAGCACAGTGAAGTCAAATACCTTGGTCATCATATATATATATATATATATATATATATATATATATATATATATATATATATATATATATATATATATATATATATATATATATATATATATATATATATATATATATATATATATAAATTCCTGTTCAATTCGTGTTCCAAAGTACTATAGTCTACATTCTTAAAATCTCTGTAAATAATAACTTGCGGATAAACGTGTGCATAGAAACTATGTGTTATAAAAATAAGGTCATGGCGTGAAAAGCATGCGGCTAATAATTGGTCATAAAGTAATACATTGCAGAGATCTCTTAAGAAAAAAAGGTCAAGAAGTGTACTACTAGTTGTAATAAAATGCGTAGCGTTAGTTGCATTCGGTGAATAAAGAGCAAGAGAATTTAGATTATGTAGCAGGGAGTGGTCAACTAATATATTCGAACTAAAATCACCCACGATCACAACGTTTTTGTATGCAATAGCAAAACTCTGAAGAATATTGAAAAATTGATCAAAATAAATACGATTGTTTCGTCTGTAGATGCAACCCAATAACATCTTCCTACCCTCGCAACTAATCTCAAGCAATAAGTATTCAATTAAAGTAGCCGATGTGTCAAAAACAGCACCATCGTTAGACTTGCTGGTTGCCTTAACCACAATACATTTCCTTACATATATTGCCACACCACCATAACGTTAAATATTATAACGCGATAAAGAAACCGATAAATCTGTGAACTCGGGCTTAAACCATGTTTCCGACACGCAAATTACTTCTATGCCATAGTTTTCAAAAATGAAACAAAACTCATAAGTTTTATTGCTCAAGCTTTGCACATTAATATGACAGATTTTAATACCATATCTTTGTTTGTCATATTTGCTAGTCCGTCGCTAAAACGAATCCTGCTGTAAACTGTATTGCTGGTAGTCATTTATATTAATTAAATAAATGTAGGCAAAAGTAACGCACGCTTGATACAATTTTTTATGTATGTTAAAATAGTTTCGAAAAAATTTGACGAAAAATTAGTACACAAATAAAAATAAGACTGAATGTAAATATAAGAATAAAAGTGAATGTAAAAGAACACAAATTAGAGGCAGTTGTCTGTAGGAGTAGACAAAGATCCTTCAGGGGCCCGAAATAAGTTACTAGAGTTATTCACACCATCAATTCGCACATCAAGGCTAAAATCGTTTAACTGTTTTCTATCATCGATTTGCAGAATGTTGTCATTTATAGTTCTCTTGACATATATAAATCCACGCATTGTGAAAGCACTATGTATTCGTTTTTGTTTTTTGAGGCTGACAGAAGCTCGAAATATTTGAAAGTTCGCCTTTGT
The DNA here is from genome assembly GCA_914767995.1 of Thecocarcelia acutangulata. Taxonomy (NCBI): domain Eukaryota; kingdom Metazoa; phylum Arthropoda; class Insecta; order Diptera; family Tachinidae; genus Thecocarcelia; species Thecocarcelia acutangulata. The sequence goes on from OU612094.1 coordinate 113,855,833, forward strand.
AAGGTTTTCGTTAACATAAAATTTGCTGTCGGAGCTTAGACCAATATGTCTTAAACAATCTCTTTTATTTGCTTTAATTGTCTATGGTTTTTAGGAAAAAATATTTATCACGAATTGATCGCATTTCAACAATAATAACTAAATCTCTCGAAACGGTTGAATGTTTATTATTCAGGTTATGAAAACGATAAATAGATTTTACTGCGGGAACAGTGGTTTTTATACTTTTGCAGATATTGGTGAAAATATCCATAAGATTCTCGTTTTGAAAGAACGGTATATCATTTAAACGTAGTTCAGATGCAACTTTGCTATTTTCTTGAAGTTTAATTTATGTTTTAAGAGATATGATCTCCTGCATACTTTTGAACACAACTCCGATGTTTTCTAGATGCGACACTCTTCTTGTTATAGCTTGCATATCATTTTGCAGTTTAGAAAAACGTTTATCAATTTCAGCTAACATTTCGTCTTTATATTCACTTAGTTTGTTGTTTATTAGATACTCAATTTGCTCTGCCAGTTTTTCAAAATATTTATTCATGACAGTTACAAGCTTAAATGGTCACTCTGGATTAGTATTGAACGCGGTACTAAAGACTGAATTATGTAAACTTTCTCCAGTATTTCTTAGCACCGAGGCGCCTTGATTCATTGCAGTTGTAGAGCAGGTAGACTGTGATTTAGTGGTTGCTGGATGCATTTCAGTGATAGGTGCGTTATTATTTTAAATTTTTACTGGTTTTTGTTTACCTTTTTTATGGGCTTAGTGCTTTTCCGCAAGTTGTACTTTTAATACAACAATTATATTAAAATAGGTTTGTTGGGTTACAACTTAATGTTTATTCAGTTCACCCCTAGGGTATGCACTATATTTTGTTTACCTTTTTATACCCTTCACAAAAATGTAAAGGTATATATAAGTTTGTGATTCCGTTTATAATTTCTACAGTTTTTATTTGCGACCCTATAAAGTGTATATATTCTGAATCAGAATTAATGGAAAAGTCGATTAAGCGATGTCCGTCTGTCCGCTGATGAAATACCGTTTCTGAAGAAACCATTAGACTTAGAAACATATGTTTTGCTTCAAACTTCACACCCTCAATAAGCTAGTGACTAAAAGGCAAAAACAAATATTTAGATATCGGTCCATATATACCCGAGATATAGCCCAAATCGGGGTTTTCATGCAAATGTCGCGTAAGCGAACTTAAACAACTTTTTTGCTTAAAAGCAGTTTTGATAATGAAATAAGGTTATATAAATATGGAAAATGAAAATTTCCGATATCGGTCCATATATAACGGCGATATAGCGTAACAGTTTTTTAATGAAAATGTTGCGTAAGCGAACTTAAACCCCTTTTTTCGCTTAAAAGCAGTTTGGTAATAAAATTAGGTGAGGTAAATATAGAAAATTAAAATTTCCGATATCGGTCCATATATACCCGAGATATGGCCTAAACCGGGTTTTTTATGAACTTAAACAACTTTTTTTTAAGCAATTTTGGTAATAAAATGTGGTTATATAAATATATAAAATGAAAATTTCCGATATCGGTCCATATATAACGGCTATGTAGCGTAAAACAGTTTTTCATGAAATTTTTTTAAATTTTTTTTTTTTTGCTTAAAAGCAGTTCTGGTAATAAAATAAGGTTATATAAATATGAAAATGAAGATTTCCGATATCGGTCCATATATACCCGAGATATAGCCTGAACCGATTTTTCCATTAACATTTTTTTTTTTAGCTGAAAAGCAATTCTCGTTATAAAAGAAAGTATAAAAATACAGAAAAGAGAAAATTCCATACCGGTTCATATATAACCGAGATAAAGCTTAAACAAACTTTTCCATGAAAATGTTCATGAAAGATTTCTCTTTTGGAATGGTGATTACAAGACAAAAATATTTTTTCCCCGATATCGGTCCATATATATCCGAGCATATTTAGTTCAAATTTGTAATATATACTATACATATACGTGACTATCGTGAAGGGTATTTTAGATTCGGCCCAGTCGAATATGCCACACACTTACTTGTTTAATTTAAGCTGTGAATGATATTTTAAGCTGCTGTTTGTGTTTTCAGTAATTGTAGTTGGTATTTTTATCATTTATAATTTTGATATTTTGCTTTTTTGTAGAAAAGAGTTTATGGAACTCAGGATTTATGTATATATTTTTATTGTTGCAGATTACAAACAGTTTTTTTGTTTTTTTCTAGTTTTTATTGTAAATTTTTATTTTTATAAATTAATTGTTTATATTTAATATTTAATTATTTGATCTTGTTTGGTAAATATTTCTTATTTTTGCAGCAAAAGATCGTTTTATGTTATATAAAAAATTTTTAACAGAATTTATTTTCAATATTTCGATAACAATTTGTTATCATCGTCAGGAATAACATATTAATTTTCCTGACGATGATAACAAATTGTTATCGAAATATTGAAAAAAAATTCTGTTAAAAATTTTTTATATAACATAAAACGATCTTTTGCTGCAAAAATAAGAAATATTTAATTGTTTATACTTTCATATTGATTAAATTTTTATGTAGCGGTTTTAATTTTTGTTATAATTTCATATGAAAATTATATTAAGAGCAGATCTCTTAGAAAACACGTCAGATCCCGATCACAGCTATCTTGTATTTTTATATCGTGGTAACAAGTACTGGGTTTTTTACAATCCGAGTAACCATCAGAGCGCCAGATACAGGCAGCTGTTTATATTTCAGAAGTTTTTATTTCAATTGTGGATTTTGGTTGTGATTTGCAAATATTTAATTTGTATATATGTATTTATATTATTGCATCGTATGCTATGTAGCGCCCACTTTTTTTTTTATCAATAACTGCTGTCTCAAAGTACACTACTCAAGAATGTACTAAATTTCCCTCAAGGTACAAATAGTCGAACGTTCACGTAAGCTAATGGAGCGGACGGTTGACATTGTGACACTTACCTTTTGTTAAGCATAAACAACTTTTTTACATTTGCAAAGAAAAAACAATATGAACTAATTATTATGTAACTGCCGCTTTCAATATAATTAAGTATATAATTGGCTACAAGCTACTTTTGTAGTCAGCAGTATTTGTAGTCGTGCGTTCGTGCAGCCTGCTGTGATGAATGTGTTTAATGCATAACACAAAATGTACATTAAATTTGGTTATATTTGTGCGCATTTGGTAACTTTTTAAAAAAATTTGGTTATAATATTTTTTGTAGTGGCAACACTGAAGGCAACTAAATCACTGGGATTAATGGATTTCTGACAAATTTGAAGAATTACAGTTTTTTTTTATAAAAAAAATACTTTCATAATAGCTACAACTTGTGCAAACAATTACTTGAATCATCCAAAATAATGGAAAGTCAGTATGCCCCGTTAAGTGAATCCTGTGCAAAAGCACTTGGTGACAAAGTTTATGACAAACGCAAACTGGCATCTCAAGAAATAGAAAAGTATTATTTCATAGTAATCAATATTTGTGCAATATTGAAATATTTTGTAATAATTTTAGAATGGTAACTGAGTTTAACATAAAAAACAATTCTGCTCAAATACGTAAACTAATTGATGTTCTATCCAACGATTTTGCCTCATCTAGAGATGCCAATAAAAGGAAGGGTGGACTTATTGGTTTGGCTGCAACCAGCTTAGGCTTAGGAAAGGTAATTTCAATTTTGTATAAATGTTTTCTAAACTAATTTCGATTAATCTTTCAAAAAGGATTCTTCAAAATATGTAAATGAGTTAGTCAACCCCATTCTTAATTGTTTGAGTGATCAGGACCTGCGAGTGCGTTACTTTGCTTGTGAATCGCTTTACAATGTTGTTAAGGTAGCCCGTTCCTCGATTATACCTTTCTTTCCTGATTTATTTGCTGCACTTTCTCGTCTTGTTGCGGACTCTGATCAAATGGTCAAAGACGGCAGTGAGTTATTAGATCGTTTACTGAAAGACATTGTTACGGAATCATCGCAAACTTTTAATTTAGAAGCATTTATACCCCTATTAAAAGAAAGAATTTATGTTAAAAACTCTTTTGTGAGGCAATATGTTATATCATGGATATCCATATTGAACGCTGTTCCCGAAATTAATATGGTAATTTACTTAACAGATATTATTGATGGTCTTTTTACTATGTTAGAAGATAATACTCAAGAAATACAAAGAATGTGTGAAACAACACTGACACAATTTCTTAAATCAATTCGAAATGATTCGAGTTCAGTTAAAATGGAAGATACGATCAATATTCTAATAACGCATGCACAATCACCAAATGAACTAATAAAGGTATGTATGTACTTGTATTCTCCAACATTGCCTATTTTCTAAAAACTGTACTATAAAGTAACAATTACGCCTGCATCCAAAATAACTTATACAAAACAAGTGACTTTCATTACTCAACTATTGAAGGAAGTCAACAGTTTAAACAATGAAGATAGCCTTAATATATGTATTTCTTTATATTTTTGTTTAAAACTGTAAAATACCGTCTTGTTTGTTTTCTAGTCCATAGCTATCACCTGGATTCGAGAATTTACTGTTATATTTGGGTCGAACGTTTTACCACATGCGAGTGGGATTTTTACTGCCATTCTCCCATGCTTGGAATATAACGTTGATATGAAAAATATCAAAGAGTGTGCGGTTTCGGTTAACAAGTCGATGATGAATTTAGTTTCTTCGAAAGAACATAAATCCAAAAATATTGAGCAGATCGATTTAAAGTCTATAATGGCAGTTTTATCACAATATTTAACTCACAATTCAGTACAAACAAAAGTAGCTGTGTTGGAATGGATACATCATTTACTTATAAATTTTCCAACTGAAGTAAGTTGAAGCATAATTGCATTAAAAGTTCCACACACGTATTTTCATTCATTTCTAATAATAGATGTCCAATCACACCACCCAGCTGGGTAATAATCTATTGAACATATTATCGGATAATTCGGATGAAGTCGTTTTAAAATGTATTTCCGTTTTGGCTGAAATTGTGAATTCTCAGCACACAAAAGGTAACTGGAAAAATTTCGACTGGCTCAGAATTCATTAAAAGTTTCTCCTCTTTTAGAAACTACGGATTTCAATAAAGCACACTATCGCAAATTTTTGTTAAGTTTAGTTAATTTATTTAACGAAGATAAAACTTTCTTAGACAACCGTGCCAGTCTTATAATAAGGTAAATTTAGCACATACATGCTTAACTTATTTTTTACTACCCTATTTTTTTCTTTCAAGGCAACTTTGCGTTTTGCTAAATGCCAAATATATTTACTTGACATTTGCGGAAATTATAGCCGAAGACATAACAAATCTTAAATTTGCCTCTTTACTTGTACGTCTTTTAAACAGTATTTTAATGACTTCTTCTGAATTATTTGAGTTGCGCGCATTTTTAAGGGATATATCTTGTGAAAAATCAGCTGAACTTTTTAAGTGTCTTTATGTAAGCTGGGCGAATTGCCCGGTATCTACATTATCATTGTGCTTATTGGCTCAAAGCTATCAGCATGTTTCAGAATTAGTTTTATTGTTGTAAGTTTTTGTCTTTTTTTATTTGGCCCATTTAAGCTAACTTTTTTCTTTACAGCGCTGACATAGAAGTAACATTAGAAATTTTAAATGAGTTAGATAAGCTCGTACAATTAATTGAAACACCTATATTTGCATGTGAGTTTAATATTAAGGAAGACATATTTTAAAAACGATAACTCATGACTTGCATTTAGCTAAAATATTTTTTTCATTATGTTTTTCCTTTAAGCTTTAAGACTTACCTTGGTTTCGAAAGCGAATAATTGTGCTGATGCCCAGTACTTGGCACATGCGTTATTTGGAATATTAATGTTACTACCTCAGACAGATGCATTTAATATGCTTAAAAATCGCTTGCAATGCGTACCCAATTATTGGGGACAACAACCGATGTAAGTTTATTAAACAAATTTTTTATTATTATTTAATGTTTTATTATTTCTTTTTAGCAATGAAAAACATTCCTTACAATATAAAAGTAATATAAACTTTGTAGAATTATTGGACCATTTTAAAAAGACACAAAAAGCTCATCGAGACCAACGTCTAACTCAACGCAAACGTAGTGTTATTAATAATGATACAGCTACATAAATTCATAAAGCATTTTAAAATTTTCAACTAACTAAATATATATTTTTATATTTTATGCTGTGATGCGAATTATTTCTATAAGATGTTAATATGTGTATTATAATTTTTGCTTTTTTCTTAATAAAATTTTGTAAATTTTATAATTAAAGTTGAATGATTTTTACAAAAATTTAATAAATAGAGAAACAAAACTGGCAAATTCAAACCCAATCAACGTAAGTACGCAGTTCTTCAATCGTCTGGCTGCTGACCAAATGTCAACGTAACTTTTATATTTTCGCTAAACTTTGATCGGGGGTAATTTTTTCGAATGTATGATTACCTAATTTTATGAAATTCAAAAAGCAGATAGGTATAAAAACGCACAAAGCATTCGAAATATAAATATAGGGTGTTTTTTTAAGCTAGATAGAACTTTAAATTGTAAAAAGTAACACAAAAAATTAAATTTTGATGAAACATTTTTTTTATTTGTTTCAGTATACTCTGACAAATCATCATAAATAGACTCACGCTTGAACAACGCTACGAAATTATCCAAATTTACTTTGAAAATCAGTCGTCGATTCGCGCGTTGTTTTATCGCAAAATTGTGTTCAGCGATGAGGCGCATTTTTGGCTTAACGGGTTTGTTAATAAGCAAAATTGCCGCATATGGAGTGAGACCAATCCACAAGAGACCCTACAGACTCCATTACATCCAGAAAAATGCACTGTTTGGTGCGGTTTTCATGCTGGTGGCATCATCGGACCTTATTTCTTCAAAAATGAGGTCGGAGCTCGCGTTACGGTCAATGGAGATCGTTACCGCACCATGATCAATGATTTTTTGTTTGAAAATATGGATGACATTGATCCGGAGGAGATGTGGTTTCAACAGGATGGCGCTACGTGCCATACGGCGAACGCAACCATCGACTTACTGAAATCAAAATTTGGCGATAAGTTGATTTCGAGAAATGGACCTGTCAATTGGCCTCCAAGGTCGTGCGATTTGACACCTCTCGATTATTTCCTGTGGGGCTACGTGAAGTCACTGGTTTATGCTGATAAACCAGCAACAATTGACGCCTTGGAGGCCAGCATTGTTCGTGTTGTTCGTGACATACGGCCAGCAGTGCTCGAAAAAGTGGCCCAAAATTGGACGTCCAGAATGCGCTTCGTCAAGAACAGCCGCGGTGCCCATATGCCCGAAATCATTTTCAAATGTTAATGTCACGTATTGATCTTTCGAATAAAAAAAAATTTTGATTACAATTTAATTTTTTGTGTTATTTTTTACAATTTCAAGTTCTATCGGGCTTAAAAAAACACCCTATACATATTTTGTTTCAAATAGACGACCTGAAAGTATTTTGTATTACAAATACAGTTGGTTTAGGCTGGCACAGCGATCAATTGAATTATTATTCTACTTTGTAACTTTCAAGTGAACATACTATTATTTTGAAATAAATCAATAATTTTGGAAATTTAATTTTTACCAGTAAAAAAATTATAAATAGCTTGTTTTCTATGTTTCCCAGCTATCTATATGTCGACATTTCATAGGAACTACCCTAATCATCAGTAGACTTTGGAAATTTTTGAAAGATATTCTCAAACATTCAACTTTATATCCCAACAATCCAAATAAATTGCTGAGAATTTAAAAAGAAAAATGCTCTAATAATATCCGTCAAAACACAAAAAACAAGCTTTTCTATTTATAAACGTCTCTAACATTTCTTTACACCTTTCAAACAAATGAACAACCGTTGGTTGCTACGATTTGCTTTTTGAAAGTATCGAAAAACAGAGAACAAAAATTCAAAATTAACAATATTCAAAAATAACAATAATAATAAATAAATACACGTTCAATTACATGGCCAGATCATTGCTTTTAGGGCCCTTTTTCAGGCATTGTTATCAATTCCTTACCGCGTCTCTCAGTTGAAATTACTTTGCAATGCTAGGGGTGCCGGATTAATCGTTGTAGATCATTATAACGAGTGATTTTTTTGCTATTATTTTTTGGCAACGCTAGTTTTGACAGCTCACGCACGTTTTGTATCTTGTGTCACTGTCAAACATCTTCAGTTTGGTATATAATTTAATCATGAATCGTCTTACAAACGAACAACGCTTGCAAATTATTGAATTTTATTGCCAAAATGCGTGCTCTGTTAAGAAAGTTCATCGCGCGCTTCTTCCATTTTATGGTCAGTTTAATCGACCTACTGAGGCTTCTATTCGGGCTATTGTAAAAAAATTTCGCACCAAATTTACATTGTTGGACATTAAACCGCCAACACGCTTACGTAGAGTGCGAACTGAAGAAAATATCGCAGCCGTATCGGCCAGTGTTGGTGATGACCGTGAATTATCGATTCGGCACCGTTCGCAGCAATTGGGCCTCTGTTACTCCACTACGTGGAAAATTTTGCGGAAGGATTTGGGTGTGAAACCTTATAAGATACAGCTGGTGCAAGAATTGAAGCCAAACGACCTACCACAACGCCAAATTTTTGGTGAATGGGCTCTTGAAAAGTTAGATGAAGATCCACTTTTTTATCGAAGAATTGTGTTCAGCGCCGAGGCTCATTTCTGGTTGAATGGATACGTGAACAAGCAAAACTGCCGTATTTGGAGTGAAAAGCAGCCAGAAGCATTGCAAGAGCTACCAATGCATCCACAAAAAACAACTGTTTGGTGCGGATTATGGGCTGGCGGCATCATTGGGCCGTATTTCTTCAAAGATGATGCGAATCACAACGTTACTGTGAATGGTGAGCGCTACCGTGCGATGATAACAAACTTTTTTTTGCCCCAAATGGAAGAGCTTGACTTGCATGACATGTGGTTTCAACAAGACGGTGCCACATGCCACACAGCACGCGAGACAGTGGACCAATTGAGAGGCGAGTTCGGTGAACAGTTTATTTCACGCTTGGGACCAGTCAATTGGCCTCCCAGATCGTGCGATTTAACGCCTCTAGACTTTTTTTTGTGGGGCTATGTTAAGGCTAATGTCTATAGCGACAAGTCCGCTTCAATTGACGCACTGGAAGCCAAAATTGCCAACATTATTCGTGAGATACCGGTCGAAATGTTGGAAAGAGTATGCCAAAATTGGACTAAGCGGATGGACCATTTGAGGCGCAGCCGCGGCCAATATTTGCATGAAATAATCTTCAAACATTAAATTATATCGACCCAACTATCGATCCAAATAGATATTTCATGCATTTTTCTGATTTTTATGTGCGTTTTTTTTTTTTTAATTTCCGATAGTTCTTATAAAATCACCCATTAGTATCGAAGGTATATACACTGGATACTATATGATCAACTCAGCAACGATTAATTTCGGTTTTCACCTGCACTGCAAAAATAACATTTGTTTGTTGATCTTCCACCGGGATGACAGGCAACTTTAAAATAGACTTCTGCAACATACGTGGGCTGAGATCGAATTTTTTCTCTGTCTATGCTCACACTTGTCTCCATCGGCCGGATGTTTTCGCCCTGTGTGAGACCCAGGTATCTGAGAATGCTGATCCACAGGATTTTCATATACCTGGGTATCAACCCCTATCCCTCTTTCATTTCCATCGAGGCCTTGTAATTTATGTTCGCAATGAAGTTGTGTTCCAGTGCCAGCAACCATTAGGCATGCTTGATGCAGAATTTACCTGTCTTTGGGTTAAATTCAAAATCAGGTCACACTTTTTGCATTTCGGGTTTCTATACAGAAGTCCAAATGCGGGGAGGGATATTACCCTTGCTGGTTTCGATGTCCTCTCCGACTCCATATCGAAGATCCTGGAAAGTTGTCCGAGCAGTGAAATCGTTGTTGCTGGTGATTTCAATGTTCACAACTCATCCTGGCATCGCCATTCGAGTCATACAACTCCAGAAGGCCAATATGTCGAGTTATTCGCTGCGCACAACCACCTAGCGCAATTTGTGAATGAGCCAACGCATATTCCATGTGTTGAAGGGCACCATTCAAACACACTTGACCTATTCCTGACTTCACACCCTGAAAAGTATGAAGTCAAAGTTAGTGCACCTCTCGGCAATTCGGATCATTGCACCATTTCTGCCTCCTTTTTGATCTCTGAACTTCGTAACGTTTCGAAATCAGCTGCGAAACGGTCAATATTTATTTACGAAAAGGCGCGTTGGGCTGAGCTCAACCAATTTTATAAGCATTTTAATTGGAAACTTTGCTTTCTAGACAATGACATAAATGCTTCAGCAAAAATGGTCGATAACATGATATTGCTAGGGATGAAAACATTCATCCCCTCCAAGCAGATTTTGATTAAACCAAAAGCAAAATCGTGGTTTCATCAGACTTGCAAAAATGCAGTCAGATCCAGAGAGGAAGCATTCAGTAGCTGGCGTTTAAACAAAACCCCAGACACTGACTTGCTACGCAAAAAGGCAAGATTTTCGTGTGCCAAGGTACTTAGGCGTGAAAAGTTTCTTCACGAACAGCGCCTTCGTGCCAAGGTCCTTGCAGCTCCTCGGGACAGCAAGACCTTTTGGTCTTTCGTTAAGAGAGTAAAGAACAGTGCTAGTTCATCAATCCCAACTCTCTTAAAGAATGACCAAGCATTCACCGACCCGGTTGACAAAGCTAACCTATTGGCTGAAATTTTTGCAAGCAATTCCTGCTTGCCGGAAAGCAGTCAACCACTTCCCGAGCTCGAAAGAATATCTGTAACTATGTCAGATATATTCTTCCGGGCGCGAGCAGTTAAAAGTTTTTTAGCAGACCTCGATATAAACAAGACTCCCGGACTGGCATTCCAGCACTGGTTTTGAAGCAGTGTTCTTCTACGCTTGCGCGGTCATTAGCACACCTTTTCAGCAAAATTTACCATGGTGGTGAGTTTCCATCGTGCTGGAAGGTCGCTAATGTAATACCAACCCCCAAAAAGGGTGAGGCAAATAACCCCGAAAATTACCGCCCAATTGCAATCTGCTCTGCGCTTTCCAAAGTAATGGAAAGTATAGTTAATTACCATCTTATGAGATATCTAGAGTCGCACAAATTACTTTGTGATCGCCAATATGGATTTCGTAAGGGTCGCTCTACTGGCGATCTTATGGCATATCTTTCGGAGAAATGGTGCCAGTAACGATTGGTGTCGGTAACGATTTCCCTCGGTTTATATCGAGCTTTCTCAGAGACCGCGCTATACGAGTTGTTATAGATGGGGTCTCATCAAACGAGTTCAAGATTAATTCAGGGGTACCGCAAGGCTCCGTTCTTTCTCCTACTTTATTTCTTATTTTCCTCAACGACCTTCTCTATCAAACTTCCAACCCTACCCACTCTTTCGCAGATGACAGCAGCATTTGTCACTCGTACTCTTTTGGTCATAGGCCCAGGCTATCAGAGATCACTGCCAAGAGGCTAAATATGAACGATTCACTGAATAGTGATCTTCTATTAATCTCCGAATGGGGTCGTAAAAACAGGGTCACCTTTAACGCTCGTAAGACCCAATGTTGCCTATTAACACACAAACAAACGACCGCAAATGCTGCTTCATCTGTACTCATGGATGGTATAAATATTGAGGAATCGGATGCTTTTGATGTTCTTGGAATGAAGATACAGTGTGATGTCCGCTGGACTGAACACATTTTTCATGTCTCTAAAGTGTCTCGGTTTTTCGAAACGGTGTAAGATGTACTTCACTCCATCCGATCTCCTTACTATTTATACCACCTACATCCGACCGAAAATGTAATACAACTCTCATGTTTGGGCCGGTGCCTCAAAGTCTATTTTGGGGTTACTCGACCGTGTGCAGGAGAGGGCGAAGAAGCTCATCAGTGACAGTAGGGTATCCAACTCTATTGATTCACTGAAGCAGCGACGCAGTATTGGGTGCGTTACTCTGTTCTATCGTTACTACAATGGATTTTGCTCTAACGAGATTAGGGATCTTGTTCCCGAAACTCGCACATTTTCATTTCGCTCATCCATTTGTGGTTGATTGCCCGGGGAATCGTACTACGCATTACAGAGAGAATTCGTTTTTCAACCGCACGCTTCGTCTGTGGAACAAGTTGCCTGCAGAAGTGTTTCCTGTCATAACGTTGGAAAATTCAAGTCAAATGTTCACAAACACTACTCCCGCTTTCCCCCTCCTCACAACCTATTTTCCTAGTTCTGGTACAATGCACTGCATATGTAGGGGTCATCCCCTGAGTACTGGTCCAATATAAAAAAAAAAGAAATCATCAGTAGACTTTGGAAATTTTTGAAAGATATTCTCAAACATTCAACTTTAGATCCCAACAATCCAAATAAATTGCTGAGAATTAAAAAAGAAAAATGCTCTAATAATATCCGTCAAAACACACAAAAACAAGCTTTTCTATTTATAAACGTCTCTAACATTTCTTTACACCTTTCAAACAAATGAACAACCGTTGGTTGCTACGATTTGCTTTTTGAAAGTATCGAAAAGCAGAGAACAAAAATTCAAACAATTAAGTTTTTTATTCGCTATTTAAGCTTCTAACATTTATACCAGTAAAAAATTATAAATAGCTTGTCTTCTATGTTTCCCAGCTATCTATATGTCGACATTTCATAGGAACTACCCTAATCATCAGTAGACTTTGGAAATTTTTAAAAGATATTCTCAAACATTCAACTTTTTAGCAACGGATATTATTAGAGCATTTTTCTTTTTAAATTCTCAGCAATTTATTTGGCTTGTTGGGATATAAAGTGAGCTGGTAAAAGCACTTATTACGGCAATCGGTAAAGACGCTTTCAACATTAGTTAAACAATAACGTCAGTTAAACACGACAGCACTAGTGAAACAAAAATCCAGGTAAACCTTCATAGTTTATTTACCATATAGAATATTGTCTGACATTCTCGATAAGAAGAAACAATCATTTTACATTTACTAGCTTAAGAGCGCTAAAGGTCTTCAGGTCTTTATAAAGGGTATTGACCCTTGTCTCTGATGATGTGAAAACTGGATTGAAAGATAAAGGATTTAAAATTAGAAACATCGTGAACCTTTGGAACCGTGAAAAGATCGCTCAACCATTTGTAGGGTTAAACTGGAACCAAGGGATATTGTGCTAAAAAAGAATGAAGTACATCCAATCTATACCCTCAAAATCCTTTTGCATCGTAGGGTTACCGTAGAGGAGCCTTATAAACGTTTAGGTCCCATTCAATGCCTAAGCTGCCAAGAGTTTGGCCACACTAAAGCGTATTGCAAATTGCCTCCAGTTTATGTTGTTTGTGGCGAACTTCACGGTACATCACAGTGCCAGAAATCAAAGACTGACGCGAGTGTTAAAAAATGCAGCAACTGTGGAGGTAACCATACTGCAAATTACGGGGGTTGTCCCGTCTACAGCCGCATAAACACGCAAAAGTCCAAACAAGTTTCTAATGCTAATGTGGTTAAATCCGACCAAAACTTGAACCAGGAACCCAAGTCTAAGAACTCCGATCCATCTTTTAGCAACCTTGAGACAACTCTGCAGACTCTTGTTCAATCCATAAATACATTTACTGTTTCCATGACAACCATGATGCAGGAAATGCTGAAAATGAAATCCACTATTTTGCACGCAATCTTAAACAAATGAGTTGGCGTAAAATATGTTTCTGGAACGCAAACGGCATCCGCGAACACTTGAGCACTTCCTTCGTTATAATGATGATTGCTGAAACTCATTTGACAACCAACAGTTATTTCAAAATTAATGGCTACACACTATATGATACTAAAGATCCCCGTGGAGGTTCCGGAATTCTAATAAAAACCCGAATTAAGCACACTATTTACTGAACGAGACAAGTGAGGAGTATCTTCAAGCAACTAATACGAGTATATGCACTAAATATTTCCATAGAAAAATAGTTATTTCCTCGATTTACTCACCGCCTCGATTTTCGGTAACAGAAGATCATTACTCACATTTTTTCAAATCACCTTTGCGAACTTCAACTGGAGTCTGCTCACGAAGCGATTCTGAAAAGAGGATGGTGTATGGTAATCATTTGAAAAACGTTTTTGTTACTAATGATACAGCAAATGATGCATCGCCATATGCTGTTAGACCGCCTATGCCTTTGAGACTTAGTTTTCAAGGGGTCGAAAACGTTGTAAGTAAAGTAAACTTCAGGAAAGCTTCAGCTTTTGATAAAAATTACTGGTAAAATGCTTATTTTTAACGTTGTTTTTTGCCTAGATTATTATCCTGCGGACTGTAAAGTGTCTATGATTACTATGATACGCAAGCCAGGGAAAGATCCCACTAGAGTCATATCTACCAATAAGTCTACTGCCAACAATTTCAAAACTATTCGAAAAATGTTTAATGGTGAACTTGACTCCAATATTGAATGATGTAGGATGTATCCCTGATCATCAATTCGTATTTCGGGCTAAACATAGAGCACAATAGAACAAACGCATAGACTAACTAATGTCATAAGAAATACTTTTGAGGACAAAAAATATTGTTCAGCTATATTCATTGATGTTTCCCAAGCTTTTTATAAAGTGTGGCACGGGGGTTTAATACACGAAATAAAGTTGAACTTGCAAACACTCACAAGCTTCTGGAAAGATATTTATGTTGCCGTAAATTTGTTATCAGAGAGTTCCCCAAGGTAGCGTTCTAGGACCCACTTTATATTTGATTTACGCTTCTGACATACCAATGAGATCTGGTATTCACACTTCAACTTTTGCAGATGACACAGCGTTAATGAAAACCAATTAGCTTCACGAAATTTACAGGAATATATTTCAATATTAGAAAAATGGCTAAAACTTTGGAAAATTAAAGTTAATGAACAAAAATGCACTCATGTTACATTCGCCTATCGAGATTAACAACTCTCCTATTCCGCAGCATAATGAAGTTAAGTACCTTGGTATTCACCTCGACCGTAGGCTGACGTGGAAGTCTCACATTGATGTGAAAGTCACTCAGTTGAAATTAAAAGCAGGACAATTAAATTGGCTTATGGACAGAAATTCTACATTGAAGTTAGATTGCAAACTTTTATTACACAACGCAATCCTTAAGCCTATATGGCGCTACGGAATTCAATTATGGGGCACCGCCTCAGCGTCAAACATTGAAAAAATTCAAAAGCGACAAAACAAAATTCTTCGAACAATTACTGCAGCCATGGAGGTGCGCTTAAAAACTCCCGAATTCACAAGGATCTGTGTATTCCACTGGTAAAAGATGAATTTTCAAAGTATGCGTCAACCCTCTTGCACGAAACACACTTAATTTTAGCGGTCACCCCCGGTTGAGAAGAATGGATACGCCATCAGAGCGTTAAATAGGTGATTTCACCGATATAATTTACGCAAAATAAACCTATTTGTCTAGCATTGGCTGGACTTTTTTTGTATGTAGTATTAAGATTTGAATACTTATTGTTAGTTCACATTGTGAATATTCAATAAATATACATATAAAAACTCAAAAAAAAAAAAAAAAAATTATAATAAATTGAAAATAAGTTTTTTCACACAAAAGCTAAAATCGTTAGAAACTTTTACCATTAAAACGTTTATCATTTAGCAACACTGCAATTCAGCGTTAATTGTTTTGTCCAGATCGAAATCAGGACCACACCTTTTGCATATTAAAGAGGACCTTTTCAGCTTTAATTTGGCATATAACTTATATAGCCCAAAAGTTTTTGGTAGAATAAAGTTACAATTTTAAACAAAATTTTGTCATTGCACTCAAACACTAATACGCCTCCCGAGTCCAAGCAAGAAATTCTTCCTAGAGAAATATTTTGCAAATTAAAGCCGACTATTTTGGCTTGTTTTTGTAGAACAAAGTTTCAATTTTAAAAAATTTTGTAATTGCACTCAAACAATAATGGGCCTCCCGAGTCCAAACAAGAAATTCTTCCTGAACCAAAACATTTCAAATTAAATCAGACCTATATTATTTGCTAACATCCCAAAAATTATAAACAGTTTGTTTTCTATGTTTAAATATTTTGGATGTTGGAAGCTAATATAGCGAATAAAACTCAATTGTTTGAATTTTTGTTCTCTGCTTTTCGATACTTTCAAAAAACAGCTCGTAGCAATCAACGGTTGTTCATTTCTTTGAAAGGTGTAAAGAAATATAGAAACGTGTAGAAAGGAAAATGCTTGTTTTTTGTGTTTTGACAGGTATTAATAAAGCATTTTTGTTTATAAATTCTCTATAATTTATTTAGATTGTTGGGATATAAAGTTGAATGTTTGAGAATATCTTTCAAAAATTTCCAAAGTCTACTGATGAATAGGAAACCATAGAAAACAAGCTTTTTTTGGATCTTAGAAGGTAATATAGCGAATAAAACTCAATTGATTAATAAATAACTTAATGTGCAGCGTTGTGAACTCGATGCGTTTCACACAAATCAAAATTCAACTCAACTTTTTGTTTTAATGTAAGTACCAGTATCGAAAGAAAAAGAAACATTTCGTTTTATAAAATTTGGTACTTTGTGTTTTGCTATTAAACGTTCAAGCCATGTTTGTCAAATATTGCAATATATGCAGTCTCTGAACAGTGATGTTCGTATTTATGATGGTACGTGAATTCGTTACGGTTTTGGTAATTGAGAAATTACTAAATTATTAAATAAATTATAAAGTTTGCATTAAATATTGATTATAGTAAACTTCATTTTTTATTTGTTATAATTCTGGCAAATTTTCGTATATTTCAATAAATTCTTTTAAAGACACCGCTTACGAAAACACAAATACACTGTGTTGGATAGAATTGCTATTAATCGAATTTGAAGGCTTGTAGTGTGATTCTGTAACTTTTAGTGATCTGATAATCGTAACTTCTTTCGACAGTATGTTAATGGTTGTATTTTCCTGCAATAAATTTTGGTGACGTTAAGAACTGTACTTTTTTTTGTGGCAGTAAAAGTAACAGCTGATTTCGGCAGACAACAAATATAAATAATAAATTTGATAAAATATTTTTATAATTATTAAAAAGGTAACATTATCTTAATAACACAAACAGAGTCGTACTAGAGGTCAAGTTTGACAAACACTAATTCTGGCTATTGAACGAATTTGATGGGATGCTATCAGACGGTGCTACCAAACCCAGTTTGATTGTATAATAGTTGCTTTTATTCTCATGTTTTTAGTGTAAAAATATTGTACTTCTTAATATACAAAATAGGTTTTTAAAAATGAAAGGAAATAATTCAAAATTTGTTACGGCCATAGTGACCAGAGGGGTTTCCGATTAGCCATATTTACAAGCATTTGATAACTCGGGGGGTTCCGACCCTCCCTCTGGGTATGCCGACATAAAAACAAACAAAAAATTCTACACAAAAAAAACCAAAAATGTTCACAATATATATCCAACAAAAAAAACCATACACTTAAACTTTGCACTTCTACTATTGTACCCTTTTGTCCACATAATACCACCACACCAAGGACAGGTGTTCGCCTTGGATATTGCCCTCCCAACCATGTCACAAATACTTTATCCGATCATATTTTAATTTGCGACCCCAAAACCCACCCGACTTTTCCTACCTTATCTCACCTTCTTGCTTAACTCAAATCAAATTATTCCAATTTTAACATCATGTAACCTCTTTTCACACATACATATTTTATTCACTTAATTCTATTACACTATAAAATCGCTTACAATAATCTTAATCTATTTAATTTATATTTCACAACTTTCTTCCTTAACAGACTAACTAAAAAAATCCTATTTGTAACTTTAGGTTTCCGGACAGCCTGTATATTCTCCGCGGCTTTAAAAAAAACTATATATACACTCACTGGCCAAAATTCCTAGCTATAAGGAGCTCCCTACCACTAGACGAATTGCTGAGCCTCGAAATAAATATTATTAAAAAAAAAATGCTATTTAAAACGATAAATAAAATACACACTCTGCTGTGAACCTTTTTGTTACTTACAATGATGTTTTTATTTCCTGCTTAATATAATAACTAGTGACACCTAACATTAACTCCTAACACTACTCTATACACTAATTCCAGCTAACCACCTGGGTACTGTATAAACCCAATTCAATAATCTCTTCTGATAATTTTAATCCCCAGGAACTCAAAATGATAATAGTGTGCTCGGAAAACACCACAAATTCTACGCTTATATAAAAATATTAAAAACTTCTATTTTACTCTACTTGCACACCAAACTCTAGCAAAACTGGATTTTCATAAAACGTATCCTTGCTTTTTATAATTTCTTTTCTTCCTTCAACACATTTGCTCAGAAATTTTATTTCTAAAATTTTCCTGACCGCCACACCGCCATTTTGTTAAACTTTTCACTGCCTCTGATACTTTCTTAAGCGTTTTTTCTCGGATATCACAAAAACAAAACAATACTTCATTACCTGGCTATCCTATGGGTACAATTTTCTTCTATTGTTGCTAAATATTTTCACCTCCGTTTCCGTGGTTATCGCTCGTTCATAAATTCCCCAAAAATCTCCGGATTAGCCAGCTACGCATAAATTCTATCATTAACATCAAAAATTCAACTCCTCTTTTATCATGTCTACTCACGTAATCTCCTTTTGCTCATAAGATTCCGGTGACGCACGCCAAATAGTGCCAAAACTTAACCACCGGTCACTTGTTCTCTAAATCACTATACACCAAAAAAATATACACATTTACATCCGCACTTTTCCTATATACCCGAACAAAACTACATACCTTTTTTTCTGAAATTTTCTATTCTTTTTTTTTTCAACCGTTTAAACAAAACTCACTGTTTCATATGAACTTCTCGCGATTACCACTTGCTTTTAACTGTTCACCGATTTTGTCTACCATTTAGTTCTTACTCTCACTTTCTATTTGAATTTCCAACTTTCCATTGTATTTTCCAAAAAATAACCGCTCTAATTTCCCGCTTTATTACATGACCGACCTTGACTCAGTTAACGTTCAGCCATTAACCCATTATTGCCAACCTTCATTCATTTTCTCATACCATACACATTCATAAACTTAACCCTACTTAATTTTCCCTAATTAATCTTTCATCAACCCAAGGCGAATTCATTACCAGGTGAACTTAACAATGAGACTGTCAAATTTTGTTTCTTTTGTTTACAAACTTTTTCGCGCCATTTTAATCTGAAGGTTTTTTTGAATGATTTAGTGCAATTTCAAGAAATTTGTGTGAATTTAAAAGTGAAAAACTAATATAATCTGTGATTTTAATTACAAACAATTATAAAAGCTTATATTTAACGTTCATATAAAATTTTTTCTCTGCTGAGCAATCTTAGGCGAATTTAGATTATGACATTCACGATATGTTTTACAATAACAAAATATATAGTACTGAATTCGCCTTTCCGCTTGCATTCACCTGTATAAAGTCGCCTTGCATCAACCATACGCCTCATTCATGCCTATAAATCAATTTAAATTAACAAAAAAACTAACTTCTCAATCATATAAAAACCATGCATGACAGACACACAGCATAACCCTGTTTTACCGACTCTTCTAATGTCACTCTATTATCCAGCACTGCAACGCTGAAAAACCACAAATTTCATACTAAACAAATCACCCTAACACTCTTTGCCGGCAAGTTTTCATTCTCACACAATTTTACCATTCACACAGAAATTCACTTCATAAACTACAAAAAAATAACAAAACTCCCCAAAAAATCGCGATTCATTCACCTACAGGCACATCCAACTATAAAGAATTCCCCCAAGACTCAACATCGGCAACCACAATCACACACGGAGCCATAACCTATTTCATCAATTCATTCGCACACACATTCATTCACACACCACATACAGAACAATTTGAGATAAGTAATTTAGTCTATACAGATTTTCAACCTTTTTAACAATTTATATTCCTTTTTTTTTCAGCTAATTTCTGTCGCCTTAAGGACGTACCTGCAACCCATCGCATCCAGCATACACATTCATACCTATAATTCATGCACACACTGATCCAGATCCATACTAAAACTCAACCTTCGACCAGCCAAACATCTTCCATACATATTTACAAACAACCACCCCATACATACAATCACAATCACCCAGTGGTATAAGAAAAAATCAATAAAGTCTTGCAAACCAACATTTCGCCTTTCCTATTTCTTCCACACACCATAACTGTGTACATAACCCATATCACCTAGGAAAGCCAATAAAATTAGTATACATTTCAGTGGTTTTAGGCCACCCGCAACAAAACTCCGATTTCTGCAAGTCTACGCAGCTGGGATTGGAGTGCGGGTATCTGAGCAATTCGTTTTGCAACTCAACAGCCCAACGTGGGGAACACTCACACCCTGAGATTATAAGGCCTTTTCACTACCAAAGCCGGGCTTATCACCAAACCAATTTGTTCCTTCCTTGTGCTTCGATACCCTACATTCTATATGAACTCGACCACCCATCGACAGCTCACCCTGGTTTTTAAGAGCAAAAGCCTACACCGGAATTTCTCAGGTAAGAAAATCGTAGTGGCTACCCATTTTAGAAAGATCTGACTTCAAAAAAAAAATCTTGTAATTGGACTTAATTTGCAATTGGGCACACGACGTGCTAACGCTATTTAAACCAAACTGTTCGGTCAGAAACACCAAACTTTTAGAATGTAAAACTAATTTAAATTTTCTGTTTCATACTTATAAAAATACACTACTAATACTTTCAGATCATTCTTCAATCACGGGCGCGCCTCTATTCTTCCCTCACCTAGTCAATGGATGCACTAAAAACCCTGGGAACACTTCCTTTCATCCTTTGTCTTAAAGAACGGAGGAACTTTGAACTTTTTTTTTTGGATGGCCCTTACATACACATCGCTACACAAAACGCACATCACGGGAAGTAAACTGTTTTACAACTGTGTATGTAAGCATTTACTTTGTGTTTTCTTTTGTTCTCCTTTTCAGAGCGATCTTCAATAAGACCAGGTAATCTTGACCTTATTGCACAACCCCTACTTCTACCGGAAAACAAAAAAAAAAAAAAAGTGGACATCACAAAGTTAAAATATCACAGATGCTATCACAGTTTTATCTTACTCTAATATTGCATTTGAGGAACAAACAAGGTATGTAGCCCCATTTTAAATCAAAACTTAAGCCTATATCACAGTAACCCCATAAGAAACCATTGCTACGCAATTAACAAGCGGACTTTACGATCTGAAATTTCTCTCAAGTGATTGCTCGTTCTACTATTTTACTCTTACAATCTTTATACGGACATTAGAGCACAAACTTGTTTGTCAGCTCACATTTTTATATCTTTTACATGATAAATGCCTATACTCTTGCCGTCTAAGGTCTCAAGTTCATACAGGTTGTTCCCTACAGGTCGGACCACCCTACATTTTAAAAACTTTCTACAGAATTTTGCGTTGACGTTTTTCGCAAAATTGCTTTGCACAATGTTCCGCCTGTAGACTTCTTGGCCGGGTACAAACTTGACTATCCGTGCTCTCTTGTTGTATCTCTCAGCACTCCTCTCATAAGCTTTTGTCATGTTCTCTCGAATCTGCGTATGGATTTCTTTCATTCGTTCATTTGGTTCTGAAACTATACGGTGATCTGAAATTGATTGCAATTTCCTCCCTAATTTGTAATCCGCTCCACTCAGGTACATGTGATGACCAAACAACGCAAAGAATGGTGTATATCCAATTGCACTATGTAAAGAATTCCGCAGAGCGCAATCTATTTCCGATAAATATAAGTCCCAGTCACGGTGATCGGTTTGCAAATACGCCCTGATCGCTGCCAAGATGCTCTGATTCACTCTCTCAGATGCATTACTACTAGGTTGGTAGACGGGTGTTTTTATGTGCTGTATTTTGTATGTAGTTATTAAGTTTTGAAAACTTTTGGATACAAATTGCGAACCATTATCGGTATGTATAATTTCGGGAACTCCGAATTTATGAAACACTTCGTGAACCAAAAATTCAACTACGTTGCCAGTTGTGGCTTCTTTCATTGCGCGCATAAATGTATATTTGGTAAAATGGTCTAGAACTAAGAAAATGTAGCAATTGCCATTCTTGGACCTTGGATATTTTCCCAAAAAGTCTAAGTACAATTTTTGAAACGGCCTCTCAGTTACCACCTGTTTTCCAATTTCGGGACAAAGACTTCTATTAGCTGGTTTTGTTTCTTTGCATCTTTCGCAATTCTTTACATAGTTCTTAACCTGAATTACTAATCTTGGCCAATAGAAAAACCTTTTTACCCTTTCCAACGTCTTTGCCGTTCCACCATGTGCAGCTGTTAAACTGGCATGGGCCTTTTCGATAATAGCCGGGGTTATATTTGGAGGAACCCATAACTTCCACGAGTTTTCGTTATTTTCGCCTCTATCATAATCTATTTTTTTGAAAACCATGCCATCGTCTACTTTCAAATCAGGCAATCTCTCTTTATTCTCCTCTATGTGTTTTATGAGGTCTAGGTACTCTTGACTCTGGAATTCGGTTGTTTCGAAATCGAAAATGTCTTTCATATCTATTTCGTCAATTGCCCCTTGTTCTCTTTGAGACCTTGACAACATGTCGGCTACTATATTGTCCGAACCTTTCCTGTGCTCTATATCAAAATCAAAAGCTTGAAGTTGTAGTGACCACCGCGCTAGCCTACCCGACAAATCTTTCAAAGACATTAGCCATCTTAAACTGGCATGATCCGTAACAATAGTGAATGGCATCAGCTCTACGTAAGGGCGAAATTTTTTTACGGCCATCACTGCCGCCAGACACTCTTTTTCTGTGACACTGTAATTCTTTTGGCACGCGTTTAACTTGTGGCTATAGAAGGCTATCGGGTGTTCATCACCATGATCATCCTTTTGATACAGAACAGCACCAATACCGTAATCACAAGCATCGCACTGAATCCAGAATCTTCTTTTAAAATCTGCATGTTTTAGTACTGGGGCCGACGTAAGTGCTTGTTTGAGACTCTCAAAGGCTTCAATCGCTTCTGGTGTCATTTCAAACTTTTTCATTTTGCGAAGTCTATCCGTCAAAGGAGCAGCTAACGAGGCGAAATCCTTTATGAAACGCCGGTACCACCCTGCAGTACCCAAGAAACTTCTCACTTCTCTGGGCGTTTTCGGTATTCGTATTTCTTTGATAGCTTTCACCTTTTCTGGATCTGTTTTCAAGCACCCGCCTCCAATTATGAACCCTAGGTACCGTAGTTGTTGAAAGCAAAACTTTGATTTTTCTAACCCTATCGTAAGATTTGCCTTTCGAAGACATAATGCAACCTCTTCCAGAATTTTTAAGTGTTTACTAAAACTATCAGATATTACCAACAAGTCGTCCAAATAGATGAAAACATTTTCTTTTAATTTTTGTGGTATGACTTTATCCATCAGTCTACACAGTCGCTGGGCGGCATTGCACAAACCAAATGGCATTACGCGAAACTGGTAGAGTGGCCGACCTGCTACGGTGAACGCTGTGTATGGCTTACTTTCTTCTTCTAATTCAATTTGCCAGAAAGCGAACTTGAGATCTACACTGCTAATATAATACGTTTCGTCTATTCGACCTAGAATGCCTTCTATATTTTGCAATGGATACGCATCTTTAACCGTTCTTTCATTCAGCTTTCTTGCATCGAGACAAAACCTATTTTTCCCGGGCTTTCTCACCACTGTAGTTCTATTGGACCACGGACTTTCGCTCTCTTCGATGACGTTCAGAGCTAACATTTTGTCAATTTCTTCATACACAATTGCCTGAACCGCTGGCGACATGGGATAATGTCGGTCCTTGAAAGGGACAGCATTTTCTAACAATTGTATTTTATGTTTTTCTAAAGATGTACAGCCTAAGCCTTCGTTTTCAAAAGCAGGAAATAGAGCAATAACTTTTTGGAGTTCCAATTTCTGTTCCTCGTCTAGCAAGTGAGGATTTGCCCGATGATCCTCAACCTTGAGGTCATCAGGTAACTGTTCCATATTCAATTCCTCAGCTTGAAAAACTTCTGGCGCTAGTTGAAAGGTTTTCCAGAAATCTACCCCTAAATAGGCCTCTTGTTCTAAATCTGGGCATAAATAGAAAGTAATAAGTTTTTCCTGATCTTTATATGCTACTTCTAGCTTGACTTTACCCAACAATCGGTGCTCTTTTCCAGCGGCTGTAGTCACTAAGGAAAATATGGGCTTAAAACAGACTCCTAATCGTTCAACTATTTCTCTGCAATCCTTGCCCAGTAAACTCACTGAAGCACCAGTATCTAGCAATCCTTTTAGGACAACATCTCCCATCTTGACTTCTGCATATGCTCTTGGATCCCTACCATCTACTGATTTTATAGTCTCAATCACTAGTGAACGAACTTTCCTTTTTGCTCTGAATTTGGCACGAACTTTCCTAATTCTATTTGAAATTTTCGTATCTAAACCTACTGCTTTATTAAAAATCTTATCCTTTACTTTATCATAATTGGCCTGACGTTTCTCGAAGGTATAATGGTGTTTTAGTTCGGGTATAAATTTGTTAAACTTTTTCACTACTGATATTAAATTTAATTTGTTTTTCAATTTTAGTTCCGGCTTCCTCAAAACTTTTGCCTTGAACGATGGTTTCCCGGAGCTCCATCGCTCCTGACATCGTTTTTTGATACGCAGTTGGTGCAGTTAGGTGACTTAACTTCAGGTTTTCCACATTTGTAACAAAATAGAGCTCTTTGCTCACTCGGACAATCTATAAATACATGTCCTACTTGACGGCAATTCCAACAAACCAGCGTGCTTCTGGAATTTGAATCTGGAACTTTCACTCCGTCAATGGCAGCAAGTTCTTCACTCTCTTCAGGACAGCAAACAGGATTTCCGAAGACTTCACTCACGTGCCTCGTATATTTATGGGCTTGATTAGATGCTGAGTACCCTTTAACCTCTTTTCGGCAAAAAATTTTCTCCGCCTCGATACATTCGTGCCGAAGTTCTTCAACCGACTGAACAGCTATAGGGTAAACTCTACACCTTATGTCTTCTCTTAAATTCTTTTTTATAATTTTCACCATCTCTCTTTCAGGCATGGATATGTCCAGCCGGGAACGCATTTGTGTCATGGCGAAAAAAAAAGCATCAATACCTTCTCCCGGTTGCTGCCTTCTCTCCACGATGTCACTCATTATTTCGAAGCTGGACCTTTGCGATTGGTATTGCTGTAAGAGTGCTTCTTTCAAAGTCTCCCATTCAGATACATAATTAGTCTTAATGTACAGCCAATACCATCGTTCTGCTACCCCTTTGACAAAAAGGTGAAAATTATCTAAAACCTCCTCCCAAGACACTCTATATTGCCGTTGAAGACGCTCGACCCGAAAAACAAAATCTTCCACCGCGAGCTTGTTGGAATTACCGTCAAATTCTAACCCCCATTTATCTATGCGGATTTGAGTGTGCCTGCTAGAATTATTGGTACCAGAATGCTGTATTGATGACGGTGAAGAATGGTCAGATTCTCTGGCAGACAAATTTAACCTTTCTCTGACACGTCCGTTGCTATTAACAGAATTGGGTACTAACTCTTCCCTCAATCTTTTATTCTCTTGTTGAGTGGATTTCAAAATTAAACTCATTTTATTCAATGACGATGTCAATTCTGCCATCTGCTTCTTCATCTGATTCATCTCTGCAGTCATTCTGTTACTGGTATCATTACCATTTTCTAAACTGTGCTCTGTGTTATTTGCAGGCTGATCCATTCTCTGATGTTGTTGTTGTTGCCACTGTGCTCGTGCGGCCGCACTTGTGGATGGATTAGAATTCAAAATCGTTCCTGACAAATCGCGTATCTGTTGCTCATTATTCGTGTCCTGATTCATTATATTTGTTCTACTTTCTACGGGTCTTCGAGTTGGCGTATTGGATTTTCTGTATTTGCCGTATACCAATGGAGTAGACCTGTTTAAATCAAAAGTGATTTGTCTCTCTCTTTTCCTACTTCGTGTCACCGGAGGACTTACTGACATCACCACCGAACCAAAAAAAATAAAAGAACTAAACAACACCGTAACGCAATTCAAAACAAATTTAAATTATAACTAATTTGAAAAAATAAAAAAATAAAAAATACCCTACTGA
Source organism: Thecocarcelia acutangulata (assembly GCA_914767995.1). Taxonomy (NCBI): domain Eukaryota; kingdom Metazoa; phylum Arthropoda; class Insecta; order Diptera; family Tachinidae; genus Thecocarcelia; species Thecocarcelia acutangulata. Next base: position 113,882,186 of record OU612094.1, read on the forward strand.
CGAAAATCACGTATGTATTTTCTCAATAGATTTTAATTAAGATTTGTATGTATGTATATGTGTTTATTTTTGTTGCAGGAAAATCAAAGCTTTTGTCTATTGAGTTAAACGCTTATTATGATATTTCCGGTAAGATGATTTACTACTTTGAGTAGATAGTTGGGAATTCTCTCAACTCTAATCGCTTATGTATGTATATATATTTTTTTCCAACACGAAAATTGCTATGCTTTAATTTCACTTTATTTTTATATTTCTAATTTATTTCGTATGAAATATTTCTTTTATAGTTTTTTTTTTTTTCTTGAACACCAAAATAAAGAGAAAAGTTTTCTAAAAAGACTATATCCCTAACAGTTCGTAATATATATATATATATGTCTGTGTGAGTATTTATAATTCATTTCGGTTTTGCAAGAAGGTGAAAAGCGGTCGTCGAAGTGGTATAGTTTCTTTGGGCAGTATCATATAAAACAAAAGTGTACTTCAATCAATTTACTAAACCAAACTTACTGTGAACATAGATTTCTTGAACAATCAAGATTGAATATCAACCTGAGCTTCAAGAATACCCTAATACACGTGATCCTCGATACAACTGACCTTATGACTCATTTTCTGGGCTCATAAGCGGCTATCAGAGCGATTCACTATATATCAGGTTCTATGCACATAAACAAATAACTGAAACTAAATTTTTGTAAGCAAAAGGATAGCCAGCCATACATTAAGATCAATTCCTTAACAAACTCAAATTGACTTAGCTACTGCTTGCTACCCAGTTTGTGATTTGGTTTAGAATTCCTCACCTGCTACTTATTGCTAAACCAAGAAAAACTCTGTACTACCATCCTCATTAATATATGGGTGGGCTACAATAGAACTCCCTTTGGTAAGCAGGAAGCAGATGAGTCGTTCTTTGGGCTATTTATATTTTTTTCTACCAACTATTGGGTGTATTTTCTTTTTGTTTGGTATATATATATATTTAAATAATAATAATATTAAGATTCCGCGCCATTTATGTGGCGCGCTACTCATAAATTTGCCTGAATAGATTTTTCCTCAGGCCTCCACATATATTTCAGCTTGGGCGCCATTTTATGTTACGGCCATAGTGACCAGAGGGGTTTCCGACTAGCCATATTTACAAGCATTTGATAACTCGGGGGGTTCCGACCCTCCCTCTGGGTATGCCGACATAAAAACAAACAAAAAATTCTACACAAAAAAAAACCAAAAATGTTCACAATATATATCCAACAAAAAAAAAAACCATACACTTAAACTTTGCACTTCTACTATTGTACCCTTTTGTCCACATAATACCACCACACCAAGGACAGGTGTTCGCCTTGGATATTGCCCTCCCAACCATGTCACAAATACTTTATCCGATCATATTTTAATTTGCGACCCCAAAACCCACCCGACTTTTCCTACCTTATCTCACCTTCTTGCTTACCTCAAATCAAATTATTCCAATTTTAACATCATGTAACCTCTTTTCACACATACATATTTTATTCACTTAATTCTATTACACTATAAAATCGCTTACAATAATCTTAATCTATTTAATTTATATTTCACAACTTTCTTCCTTAACAGACTAACTAAAAAAAAACCCTATTTGTAACTTTAGGTTTCCGCACAGCCTGTATATTCTCCGCGGCTTTAAAAAAAACTATATATACACTCACTGGCCAAAATTCCTAGCTATAAGGAGCTCCCTACCACTAGACGAATTGCTGAGCCTCGAAATAAATATTATTAAAAAAAAATGCTATTTAAAACGATAAATAAAATACACACTCTGCTGTGAACCTTTTTGTTACTTACAATGATGTTTTTATTTCCTGCTTAATATAATAACTAGTGACACCTAACATTAACTCCTAACACTACTCTATACACTAATTCCAGCAAACCACCTGGGTACTGTATAAACCCAATTCAATAATCTCTTCTGATAATTTTAATCCCCAGGAACTCAAAATGATAATAGTGTGCTCGGAAAACACCACAAATTCTACGCTTATATAAAAATATTAAAAACTTCTATTTTACTCTACTTGCACACCAAACTCTAGCAAAACTGGATTTTCATAAAACGTATCCTTGCTTTTTATAATTTCTTTTCTTCCTTCAACACATTTGCTCAGAAATTTTATTTCTAAAATTTTCCTGACCGCCACACCGCCATTTTGTTAAACTTTTCACTGCCTCTGATACTTTCTTAAGCGTTTTTTCTCGGATATCACAAAAACAAAACAATACTTCATTACCTGGCTATCCTATGGGTACAATTTTCTTCTATTGTTGCTAAATATTTTCACCTCCGTTTCCGTGGTTATCGCTCGTTCATAAATTCCCCAAAAATCTCCGGATTAGCCAGCTACGCATAAATTCTATCATTAACATCAAAAATTCAACTCCTCTTTTATCATGTCTACTCACGTAATCTCCTTTTGCTCATAAGATTCCGGTGACGCACGCCAAATAGTGCCAAAACTTAACCACCGGTCACTTGTTCTCTAAATCACTATACACCAAAAAAATATACACATTTACATCCGCACTTTTCCTATATACCCGAACAAAACTACATACCTTTTTTTCTGAAATTTTCTATTCTTTTTTTTTTCAACCGTTTAAACAAAACTCACTGTTTCATATGAACTTCTCGCGATTACCACTTGCTTTTAACTGTTCACCGATTTTGTCTACCATTTAGTTCTTACTCTCACTTTCTATTTGAATTTCCAACTTTCCATTGTATTTTCCAAAAAATAACCGCTCTAATTTCCCGCTTTATTACATGACCGACCTTGACTCAGTTAACGTTCAGCCATTAACCCATTATTGCCAACCTTCATTCATTTTCTCATACCATACACATTCATAAACTTAACCCTACTTAATTTTCCCTAATTAATCTTTCATCAACCCAAGGCGAATTCATTACCAGGTGAACTTAACAATGAGACTGTCAAATTTTGTTTCTTTTGTTTACAAACTTTTTCGCGCCATTTTAATCTGAAGGTTTTTTTGAATGATTTAGTGCAATTTCAAGAAATTTGTGTGAATTTAAAAGTGAAAAACTAATATAATCTGTGATTTTAATTACAAACAATTATAAAAGCTTATATTTAACGTTCATATAAAATTTTTTCTCTGCTGAGCAATCTTAGGCGAATTTAGATTATGACATTCACGATATGTTTTACAATAACAAAATATATAGTACTGAATTCGCCTTTCCGCTTGCATTCACCTGTATAAAGTCGCCTTGCATCAACCATACGCCTCATTCATGCCTATAAATCAATTTAAATTAACAAAAAAACTAACTTCTCAATCATATAAAAACCATGCATGACAGACACACAGCATAACCCTGTTTTACCGACTCTTCTAATGTCACTCTATTATCCAGCACTGCAACGCTGAAAAACCACAAATTTCATACTAAACAAATCACCCTAACACTCTTTGCCGGCAAGTTTTCATTCTCACACAATTTTACCATTCACACAGAAATTCACTTCATAAACTACAAAAAAATAACAAAACTCCCCAAAAAATCGCGATTCATTCACCTACAGGCACATCCAACTATAAAGAATTCCCCCAAGACTCAACATCGGCAACCACAATCACACACGGAGCCATAACCTATTTCATCAATTCATTCGCACACACATTCATTCACACACCACATACAGAACAATTTGAGATAAGTAATTTAGTCTATACAGATTTTCAACCTTTTTAACAATTTATATTCCTTTTTTTTTCAGCTAATTTCTGTCGCCTTAAGGACGTACCTGCAACCCATCGCATCCAGCATACACATTCATACCTATAATTCATGCACACACTGATCCAGATCCATACTAAAACTCAACCTTCGACCAGCCAAACATCTTCCATACATATTTACAAACAACCACCCCATACATACAATCACAATCACCCAGTGGTATAAGAAAAAATCAATAAAGTCTTGCAAACCAACATTTCGCCTTTCCTATTTCTTCCACACACCATAACTGTGTACATAACCCATATCACCTAGGAAAGCCAATAAAATTAGTATACATTTCAGTGGTTTTAGGCCACCCGCAACAAATTCGATGCGTTTTTGTTGAATTTTTTTTTTTTAACTTCATTATTTTATTTATTGAGTCTACATAAAAAAATGTAATGACAATAAGTATTCAAATCTTAATACTAAAAAAAATTGTGATTAAAGTCCTGCCAGTGCTGGACAAAAATGTATTTTTATGCGAATATTATTTCAGAATTCAGTCATCTGTTTAGAGCTCTAGTGGTAGCCAAAGTATCCCTCCTTCTCAGACGGGTATGACCACCAAAGTTAAGAATATTAACTGCAAGAGGATTTGGATGGAATTCAAGTTTGTTAATATATTTTGTCGCGTACTTCACAAATTCAGATTTCACAAAAGGTACGTTCAGATTTGCGTGGATTCGTGAGTTTTTAACGTACAATGGAGCATCTGTAATTCTACGGAGAATTCTATTTTAACTTCTTTGAATTTTTTCAATGTTAGATGCCGAGGCTGTGCCCCATAATTGAATCCCATAGCACCATATTGGCTTTAGAATCGAGTTGTACAGCAAAAGTTTACAATCAAGCTTCAACGTCGAATTTCTGTCTATTAGCCAGTTAATTTGCACTGTTTTCAATTTCATCTGCGTTACTTTTGCCTCGATGTGAGACTTCCATGTTAGTCTACGGTCAAGATGAATTCCGAGGTATTTGACTTCACTATGTTGAGGTATTACTTTCTTATTAATAGTAATGGGTGAGCATGTTCCTAGACGCAGTGCGAATGTAACATGGGCACACTTTTGTTCATTAACCTTGATTTTCCAAAGCTTGAGCCATTTCTCTAGTTTGTCGATATGTTCCTGTAAATTTATTGATGCTTGCTGGTAGTTACTATGTATGCTAAGGAATGCTGTATCATCTGCAAATGTTGAAGTGTGAATGTTGGTGCTTGTCGGCATGTCAGATGCGTAGATCAAATATAAGATAGGCCCTAATATGCTGCCTTGGGGAACTCCAGCTTCAATAGGGTGGGCGGGACTTATGAAATCGCCTTCTTTTATTATAAATTGGCGACAATATACATAAAAAGCTTTCCACAAGGTAATGTACGTTTGCAGGTAAGTTAAACTTTATTTTATGCATTAAGGCATCGTGCCACACTTTATCAAAAGCTTGTGAAACGTCGATGAATAAGGCAGAGCAATATTTTTTATCTTCAAATGGCTTTCTTATGACGTTATCTAACCTATGTGTTTGCTCAATGGTGCCATGTTTCGCTCTCAAACCAAATTGGTGATTGGGAATACATTCAACCTTATTAAGCATTGGATCCAACTTCGCCTTTAGCAATTTTTCGAAAAGTTTTGAAATTGTTGTCAGTAGACTTATTGGACGGTATGATTCTACTTTCGTGTGATCCTTCCCTGGCTTAGGAATCATTATTATCATGGACTCTGCAGGGTAATACTCAAGTCGTAAAATAGCATTAAAAATAAAAAGAACAATTCTTTCAGCTACACGAGACAGATCTACGAGCATTTTGTTGCTGATTTTATCCATACCTGGAGCTTTTTTAAGGTTTAGATTATTAATAGCATTTTCAACTTCTTCAAAATTGAATCTTAAAGGCACAGGAGGTCTACTAACAATAGGCGGCAATTCATTTGCATTATCAGACCTATTTGTGGTAAAAACGTTTTTCAAATGGTTAACAAATAAATTACCCTTTTCCGAGTCATCTCTAGCCCAGTCACCAGATGGTTCTCGCAAGGGCGGCTTACCTCTAACTGGCCTTTTTAAACCTTTAGTCGCCCACCATAAATAATAGTCGGACTGAGGGGTACCATCCAGACTTTCTAGATACGTTTGTAGAGAAGCCGTTTTTTGGGTTGCAGGCAAATTTCTTAGCTGATTTGTGCACTCACGTAGCCTTGTTTTTAGTTGCGGAGACCTGCGAAGTTGCCACTCTCGTCTAACTCTTCTTTTCTCTAACACAAGTTGCTCGATTTCTGAAGAATATGTTCTATTTTGAATGTTTCTGCGTGTTAAATAAACACTAGAAGCAAGTTTAGCGGCTTGTTTAAGGTTTTCGTTAAAGTTGCTTAGTGACGCATTAATATCTTCAGGTGTTCTTAAAACAATATTCTCAGTGCAATGGGTACTCAAAAATTTTTTATATTGTAGCCAATTCACTCGGGTGACAGTCCTATGCAAATTGTTAATCGGGGACCAAGTCTCCTGGGGAAAACGCACTTAAATAATAGTTTGTGAATGATCCGATGACAAGTCTAACGAAGGCTCAGCTTGCATCCATTCTACCGGGAACCCCTTTACCACTCCAAAATCAATCACATCAGGAATCTTTCGCCGGTCAGTCGGCCAGTAAGTGGGATGTCCGCTTTATATTACGTCTAAGCCCATTTTAGAAATTGTATCAAAAAGCACCCGACCCATCGGGGTGATTAAACGTGAGCCCCAAAAAGTGTGTTTTGCGTTGTAATCTCCAGATGCTATAAAACGAGGTCCTAATGAGGTGAAAAAACTTGAATATTGTGATTCCGTCACTGAAAATCGAGGCGGCGAATAAATCGATGAGATAACCAATTTGTAATGAAAATTTTCCACACAGATATTAGTTGCTTGAAGATAGTCCTCACATGTGTCGTTCAACAAAAAATGCTTTATCCTAGATTTTATCAAGATTGCGGAACCCCCACAAGCTCTTCCACGGGGGTCTTTAGTATCGTATAGTACGTAGCCGTTAATTTTGAAGAAGCTTGTTGACGTCAAGTGAGTTTCTGCAATCATCATTATATCGATCTGCTTATCCACTAGGAAGTATTCGAGTTCATTTTTGTGTTGGCGGATGCCGTTCGCGTTCCAGAAACATATTTTTAACCAAATCATTTTCTCGAAATAATCTGCAAAATGGTCATCATAGACGACGTAAAAGTGTTTATAGTTTGAATAAGGGTCTGTATTGTTGCCTCAAGGTTACTGAAATTTTGATCGGGCGGTTGAGATATAGATTGTTGATTCGGGTTTGCGAAAGTAGACTTAACTACATTAGCATAAGAAATTTGATTTTGAACGGTTATGTCGGTGGTTGACTGTCCTGTCGGAGGAAAAGAATTATTAGAAAAAGTTTGAGTCTGCTGTGGTGGCTTAGAAGCAATTATTGGTTTGTTGTTCATTGAGCGGTTGAGGTGGGTGTAGACGGAGCAACCTCTATAATTAGCTGTGTGGTTTTCACCGCAATTACTGCATTTTTTTATTTTTGGGTCGAATTTCGGCTTATTGCATTGTGCTGTACCATGGAGTTCTCACACACAACACAAACTGTAGGCAACTTGCAGTACGCTTTAGTGTGGCCAAATTCTTGGCAGTTGTGGCACTGTACGGGTCCTAAGCGGTTATGCGGTTCCTCTACGGTTATTTTTCGATGTAAAAGGTATTTTATGCTATATATTGGATGACCTTCAATTTTCTTTAAAGACACATCTCCTGGCTCTAATTCAACCATAAAATGGATTGAGGGATCTTTTCACGATTTCTGATGTTTAACACATTTTTTACTTTGAATCCCTTGTCTGCCAAACCGGTCTTAACTTCATCAATGTCTACGCAAGGGTCAACAACAACAATATAAATACGACTGCCAACAACAAATGCAATAAACCATACAATTAACAAATACAAACAATTATACATACATACATGCTGATACCCAATAAACCAGACAGATCAACACACAGAAAAAAATAAAATAAAATTAAATAAAAAAAATAAAAATAAAAAACACCCACAACAACAATAATAATAAAATAATAACAATAATAAAAATAATATTAATAAATTTTTTTAATCTAAATAATATAAATAAATGGCCAGATCAGGGCTTTTATGGCTCTTATACAGGCATTGTTCCCTATTCGTGCCACATACCTTTAAAAAAAAAAAAATACAAAAATAAAAAAAAAATAAAAAAAACAAATAGTTATTTTGCAATGTTGGTGATATGGGGTTAACTGTTGTTGACTGTATAGTATCGAAGGTATATACACTGGATACTATACAGTCGAATGAACAATTAAGTTAACTTCGGCCTCACCAGCACAGCAGAATTAGCATTTGTACATGATCTTTCTATCGCAATGGCGGGAAACTTTAGAATAGACTTTTGCAACATACGTGGGCTGAGAACGAACTTCTTCTCCGTCTATGCTCACACGTGTCTCCATCGGCCGGATATTTTCGCCCTATGTAAAACCCAGGTATCTGAGAATGCTGATCCACAGGATTTTCATATACCTGGGTATCAATTCCTATCCCTCTTTAACTTCCATCGGGGCCTTGTAATTTAGATTCACAATGAAGTTGTGTTCCAATGCCAGCAACCATTAAGCATGCATGATGCAGAATTTACCTGTCTTTGGGTTAAATTCAAAATCAGGTCACACGTTTTGCATTTCGGGTTTCTATACAGAAGTCCAAATGCGGGGAGGGATACTACGTTTTCTGGTTTCGATGCCCTCTCCGACTCCATATCGAAGATCCTGGAAAGTTGTCCGAGCAGTGAAATCGTTGTTGCTGGTGATTTCAATGTTCACAACTCATCCTGGCTTCGCCATTCGAGTCATACAACTCCAGAAGGCCAATATGTCGAGTTATTCGCTGCGCACAACCACCTAGCGCAATTAGTGAATGAGCCAACGCATATTCCATGTGTTGAAGGGCACCATTCAAACACACTTGACCTATTCCTGACTTCACACCCTGAAAAGTATGAAGTCAGAGTTAGTGCACCTCTCGGCAATTCGGATCATTGCACCATTTCTGCCTTCTTTTCGATCTCGAGACTTCGTAACGTTTCAAAATCAGCTACGAAACGTTCAATATTTATTTACGAAAAGGCGCGTTGGGCTGAGCTCAACCAATTTTATGAGCATTTTAATTGGAAACTTTGTTTTCTAGATAACGACATAAATGCTTCAGCAAAAATGGTCGAGAACATGATATTGCTAGGGATGAAAACATTCATCTCCTCCAAGCAGATTTCGATTAAACCAAAAGCAAAATCTTGGTTTAATCAGACGTGCAAAAACGCAGTCAGATCCAGAGAGGAAGCATTCAGTAACTGGCGTTTAAACAAAACACCAGACACTGATTTGCTACGCAAAAAGGCAAGATCTTCGTGTGCCAAGGTACTTAGGCGTGAAAAGTCTCTTCACGAACAGCGCCTTCGTGCCAAGGTCCTTGCAGCTCCTCGGGGCAGTAAGACCTTTTGGTCTTTCGTTAAGAGAGTAAAGAACAGTGCTAGTTCATCAATTCCAACTCTTTTAAAGAATGATCAAGCATTCACAGACCCGGTTGACAAAGCTAACCTGTTGGCTGAAATCTTTGCAAGCAATTCCTGCTTGCCGGAAAGCAGTCAGCCACTTCCCGATCTCGAAAGAGTATCTGTAACTATGCCGAATATATTCTTCCGGGCGCGAGCAGTTAAAAGGATTTTGGAAGACCTCGATATAAACAAAACTCCTGGACCGGATGGCATTCCAGCACTGGTCTTGAAGCAGTGTTCTTCTACGCTTGCGCGTCCACTAGCACGCCTCTTCAGCATACTTTACCATACTGGTGAGTTTCCATCGTGCTGGAAGGTTGCTAATGTAATATCAATACCCAAAAAGGGTATGGCAAATAACCCCGAAAATTACCGCCCAATTGCAATTTGCTCTACACTCTCCAAAGTAATGGAAAACATGGTTAACCATCACCTTATGAGGTATCTGGAGTCGCATAAACTACTTTGTGATCGTCAATATGGATTTCGTAAGGGTCGTTCAACTGGCGATCTAATGGCATATCTCTCAGAGAAATGGTGCCACTCAATCCATCATTTCGGTGAAAGTAGGGTGGTGGCTCTTGATATTTCAAAAGCGTTTGACAGAGTGTGGCATGGTGCACTATTGGCAAAACTTACTGCTTTTGGTGTCGGTGATGACTTCTCTCGGTTTATATCGAGCTTTCTCAGAGACCGCTCTATACGAGTTGTTATAGATGGGGTCTCATCAAACGAGTTCAAGATTAATTCAGGGGTACCGCAAGGCTCCATTCTTTCTCCTACCCTATTTCTTATTTTCCTCAACGACCTTCTCTACCAAACTTCCAGCCCTACCCACTCTTTCGCAGATGACAGCAGCATTTGTCACTCGTACTCTTTTGGTCATAGGCCCAGGCCATCAGAGATCGCTGCCAAGAGACTAAATATGAATGATTCACTGAATAGTGATCTTCTATTGGTCTCTGAATGGGGTCGTAAAAACAGGGTCGCCTTTAATGCTCGTAAGACCCAGTGTTGCTTATTGACGCACAAACAAACGACCGCAAATGCTGCTTCATCTGTACTCATGGATGGTATAAATATTGAAGAATCGGATGCTCTTATGTTCTTGGAATGAAGATACAGTGTGACGTTCGCTGGAATGAACACATTTTTCATATCTCTAAAGAAGCATTCAAGTGCCTCGGTTTTTTGAAACGGTGTAAGATGTACTTCACTCCATCCGACCTCCTTACTATTTATACCACCTACATCCGACCGAAAATGGAATACAACTCTCATGTTTGGGCCGGTGCCTCAAAGTCTGTTTTGGGGTTACTTGACCGTGTGCAGGAGAGGGCGAAGAAGCTCATCGGTGACAGTAGGGTATCCAACTCTATTGACTCACTGGAGCATTGACGCAGTGTGGGATGCGTTACTCTGTTCTATCGATACTACAATGGATTTTGCTCGGACGAGACTAGGGATCTTGTTCCCGAAACGCGCACATTTTTACGTAGCACGCGTTCATCGTCTAGAGCTCACCCATTTGTGGTCGATTGCCCGGGGAATCGTACTACGCATTACAGAGAGAATTCGTTTTTCAGCCGCACGCTTCGTCTGTGGAACAAGTTGCCAGCAGAAGTGTTTCCTGTCTGTTATAACGTTGGAAGATTCAAGTCAAATGTTCACACACACTACTCCCGCTTTCCTGCTTTATAGATTCTTCTTCAGAAGTCCATATACTTTTGCTGGTGGAGCTAGGCTCTTTTTCAGAATTATTTCTGATGGGATCACTCATACAGAAAACAAAACTTTAATGTATAGTTTTTTTCCAACTGGGTATTTAATCTTCACTCATAATAACAACAATAACAACACACTGCCACCGCACTTGTTTTATTGAAATTGATTTTATTGTTTAGTCACCGAAATGTGAGGAATTTATTTTCCCGTTGTTTTTTATAATAATTTGTTATTGTTTTTACAATTTAATACAATATATTATTGTTTTTATATATAAGTTTAAAGATTAGTGAGCACAATGATTTTTTTGTTTCTTTGTTTTTTTTTTTCACTGTTTAATAATACGACTGTGCGGGTGGAGAGTCACAGAGTGAAAAAAATTTATCATGAGGATAAACCTGCTGTTAAGTTATTATTATTTTTGTTGAAATATGAATATATTATTTCAATTTAGCTTTTTTAATGTATGGTGAAATAATTACATATATTTTCAGTGTACCATTTTGCCATTTTCATGTTATTATCTTCTGGCATCACTAAAAAGATGTGGCAAGAAAAAGCACACAAATTGTATGGCACAGCAGAAAGCGGGATGGCATAGAATATAGTGATGAACGTAATACTATTATTGCTAAATGGAATTATTTCCAAGCTATGTGGGGTACTGGCAAAACGTTTTATTCACAAAAGGCAGCTCCCGTTCAAATAACACCAGAAAACTACTTGTATCGCTTTAAAGCTATGGGTTACAGCCGACTGTCTGGCAAAGATAATAAAGTTGGTTTTTTAGCATTAAGTTTCGACAGATCTCTAGCAAAAGTTAAAAATCAGCAACAACAAATTATTAATACCCTGAATGCTGCATTCGGAAACAAACCAAATTTGGTAGTCAACATAGACTCAAGTAAACAAAGTGAAAAGAAAAAAAAAATCAGCTAGTTATATACTTAGAAGAAAAGTCACAGTTGGCTCCTAACGACACAAAACGGATATTAGCTACAGATTTGGTTAACTATTTAAACCAGCCCAACATTAAAGGACAACTTAGCAATTTGGGCATAATAGAAATTCTAGATCTTGTATTGCCGGATGAAGATCAACTTAAGGAGTACTTAAAAAACCCTTCCAAGGGAATTGATCCCCGCATGTGGTGCCAAGCAAAATTGGATAATCCCGATGAATCGAAATTTATACCGGTACCAATGATTGGCTTTAATGAACCGAAGTATCGAATAAAATCTCAAGAAAACGAAACTGAAATGCATGCCTTATATTTACGCAAAGTAGAAAGTGATTTGTCTGAATTAAGACAGCGACACACGGCGGCTACCGCAAAAATTATGGAATACAAACATAATCTTGCTGAATTAAGTCACAAAATTTTAGAGGTAAACAGAAAACTTCGTGGGTGGACAATCAGTCAATATACATATTTTTATACTTTTTAGATTATAGTAAAACAGGAATGTACACGCAAAGTGGGCTTATCGTTGACTCCCGAGGAAGAAGCTTTAAGAACAAAATTGGAGAATATGCAGGCTTTAGTTTCAGCTCCAACCCAATTCAAAGTATTTTCTTGACTTTTAATAGTTTTTAACAAATATTTTAAATTAATTTCTCAATTAGCGAATTATTATCTCAGATGCGCATGCAACGAAATCAGTATGCTTTAAATTCTGGTAGCGATTGTGAAGAAGAAATGAAAACATTTTTGTAGATGTCGAAACGGTGGTCAACTTTTTTTTTTTCTGTGGTGATAGCTATCAAAAGTTGTTTGTATTGTGCGCACATTTTATTATTGTAACAAATTGAAAAAGTTTTTGAAAAAAAGAAATGTTCCAATAATACTTTTCGAACACAAAAACAGCTTCAAACACAGCAGACAGCTTTTATTTGATCTTTATTTTTCTGTGGTGATAGCTATCAAAAGTTGTTTGTATTGTGCGCACATTTTATTATTGTAACAAATTGAAAAAGTTTTTGAAAAAAAGAAATGTTCCAATAATACTTTTCGAACACAAAAACAGCTTCAAACACAGCAGACAGCTTTTATATTCAATTTATTACACGAGTTTTAAATGCAAAAACTAATTGAAAAATTATTTATAAAATAAAAACACGAAGAAAAATATACATTTGTTTTTTATTGTTGGCTAAACAAATTTTCAAATTGTGTTTCTGTTTCAAATGTATTTATTTTTTATTTCTGCATTTATCAAATACAGAAAATTAAACTCATGGTGTTTTCTATTATAATGGTTTATTAAATTAATTTGTAGGTTTCCACACCACCATTGAGGTACTACATAAAGTGCGTTGTCAATTTTTTTTTAATGGCTGACGTCCCCAGTAGGCCTACACACCATTCTTTTCTTAATATGCATATACTTATATCGCTCCTTTATTGCAACATAGTCATATCACAAAAAATTAGTTTTTGGAGTTAACAATGCAGAATTGCTAACAGTACCATCTTCTATATTGTGCCAAAATTTTATTTAAATTACCTTTAAACCGTTTCCTTTAGGATATATTTTCTAAAACTTGTATGAAAACTAAAAATTTGATCTTTATTTATATATTTAATTTATTACACGAGTTTTAAATGGAAAAACTTATTGAAAAATTATTAGCAAAATAAAAAACGAAGAAAAATATACATTTGTTTTTTATTTTCTTTGATAGTTATCAACACAAAGCAACAATAAAAACCCATGTTGCTTTTTTTATTGTTGGCTTGTTGTAGTTCCGTTTTTCCCCCCTGTATTCCGTTTTTCACCCTTATACCTCTGGCGCAGGTACGGCAACTTGCACCGGTAGTGCCTCTGGCGCAGGTGCAGCTACTTGCACCGGTAGTGCTTCTGGTACAGGTGAGGCTACTTGCAGTGGTGGGGCCTCCGGCGCAGGTGCGGCAACTTCTATCGGTGGGGCCTCTGGCACAGGTGCCGCAACTTGCACCGGCGTTGCATAACTTGAATAGTCATATGCAGTATTGTACTGATATGAGTGGGGATACTGGAATGTAAAAAATAAAACAATTATAAGTCTTCAAGTAGAGAGAAAAATTTACTATTTTAATATTTTACTCACCTCTTGCATTCGTGGTGCCACCTGTTCCACATATCTTGGATATGAATATGCTGGATATGGACATCCAGGATATTCATATCCAGGATATGTATATCCTGTATTATAATACGGATACTGAAAAAAAAATTAAGTAATTTTATTGGGAAAGTAAACAAATGTAATATTTGTTTATACTTACGAAATTTCGGTCGTATGCTCTACACCGGCCCTCTGATGATGCATCCTGCGCTAGTGGTCCCTCTTGCACCGGAGGGGGAATTTGTAACGGTTGCGCCGGAGGGGGATTTTGCACCGGTTGTGCCTCTTGCCCCACTGGTGGAACGGCTTCCACATGCCTTGCGTTGTAGTTTAGATGCTAAAACAGAAAACAAATTATTATAAGTAAAGCCTAGATATGTAATATTTTTCATGCTTACGTAATTTCGGCCGTACGGTCTACGGCGTCCCCTTCCGTGTACAGCATTTTCTACCTTTTGGCACGGCTGAGATACAGGGGGAGCAGATAATTGTTCCCCTTGCATCGGCTATCCGAAATAAAAAAGCCAAATAAATATTTCGTACTCATAAAGATGAATATTAACTTACCTGAACAGCAACCGTACCACGACCTCTGCCACGCCCTATTCTCCTCCGCCTTCGGTTTTACTGCATAATTAACTTTAGTACATACTGAAAAAATAAATAATAATAAATAAAATACAAACATTGGTTCATAAGGCCGTTAGAGGTTTAAATATCAATTTTGAAATATTACAAGATCAAGTGGGTTTTGCCTGTAAAGAACTCTCAGATAAGAAAAGCTTAACTGCGAAGATAATTAATCAACACTATATAAGGTGGCTCATAGCTCATTACGTGCACATGAAAAACACAACTATTTAATGTCATAAAATTTAAACTATTGTTGACATGAAAAAAAAAATTATCAAAACCAAAAATTGGGGCGGGCAAGATGCGGTATTCTTTGCAGACGAGTGAAAGTCTAATATTTTTTGATCGGATGGTAAACATTACGGAAACAAACAAAGCCTATACAGAAACACTTAGCCTATACAGAAACACTTTTTACTTTTTCTATCATATATTATTAATATTATTTAGATATATTATTAATATTACTTATTAAAATTTACTTACCAAAGCGTCCTTCTCCATTAAAATAATTTTTAAAATGTCGCCTCAGCTAACTGTAAAATATAGGTGTTGCCATAAAATTAAGACAGACATTTAAGTGGCAGCATTAGGTTGGTTTCATTACACTGAGGAAAACAGAATACAGTTTAATATTAAATTTAATCAATTTATATTTAATTATTTTATATAATTTTTATCAAAATATGATATAAAAACCATTTAATTTTCCCATAATTTGAAAATGTATACTTCCTAGCCCATAAAGCACACATTTAAAAACTTGCATTTATATATCCACCTCCAAATATAGCATTGATATCCAGTTCCAAATATAGTATGGCAGTTCTGTTTTCATTGTAACTGTTTTAAGAATAATGAAAACAAAAGAATCGAAATTGAAATTGGAAAAAGGAATTTAAAGTGAATTTTTAAAAATAAATTTTTTTACTTTAAGTGAAAAAGTAAATTTAAAGTGAACTTTAAAAATTTACTTTTTAAAAGTGAAGAATAGTGCAAACTAAAAAACTTAATTGTTTAAAAACAATAAAAAAAGACAATAAATATATTACATATGTATATTTGCATAAATAGGAGTGAAGAGTATAAATTGTGTATAAAAAAGTGATAAAACTCTTCACCAAAAATCAAAAATTCTAAATTTTAAAAAATTAAACTGTTTAAAACAATTGTGAAAGTATATACGTATAATTTTTTAAACGTGAGTATAATAAATATTGGTATTAATAACTACATGAAGGACATATTACTCCTATTCACAATCTTGTGCAAATTGCCTTGTATAATTGCATTTGCAAAACTGTGGAGTATATTTTCACTTTACACCCAAATATATTGCGGAAACATGCAATTTCCAATGCACAAGGTTGTGAATAGGGCTGTTGATAAAAATCTGTAATATTACAACAGATTTTCCATTCATTATAGTACAAAATAAAAATTTGATTTAAAAATTTAATAAATGTTAAAATTTGAATTTCCTAATTAATTTTTACTTATTTCTTTTAACAAATGATTACAAATCTAGAGCTACATAAGTATGTACATATGCACTAAACGTCTGCATTATTACGCTGAAACGGCATTTAAATATATTCATTTGCTTTTTGAATAAATAAAGCTTCGTACCATACACAATTGAATAAGAAGTGACTCATATTCAATTTTAATATTTGAATGAATATTGTATTTTCAGTGTGTATGAAAAGATATGAATGTATTCTTGCAGCATATTAATATGCACTTACTTTTCAAAATCTTAAACATAAAAAATTAGTAAATAAATTACTAACAGAATACATATATAATACAAATTATATATGTATTCAAATGCATTTTTAAGGGTAATCATGCAGACGCTTAGTTCATTCACAAATATAGAAAAGAAGATAATGAAATATAAATTTTATTAAAAAAAAGTATTTCATGTTTTCGTATATCATAACACTAGAACAAACTACAATTAAATTAATATCAAAAATTCATTCCTTTTAGAAAAATGCCTGATTCCGCAAAATTAAAACAAAAAATAATTGAGGATGAAATTCAAAATGGATTAAATCCTCAAAACGTATGTTTGCAAATGTACAAAAGTATTATAGATAAATATAATATTGATATGCCGGTACATTGCAGAATACGCAACACATTGAAAAATAGAAAAATGATTTTTAGCCAAGTAAGTTTTAATTTGAATCAATACTTTTAGATAACGAGAAGTTTTAAAAAAACTTCCAACATGGCTAAATCGCCTAATTTATTAGGTGATGAATATCGCATTCTCAATGATGCAGAACAGGGTGCCTTAGAAGTTTTATTGAACTTTGAAAATATTGTGTTTGATGAAAACATTTATTTAAATAGCGGAGAAATACCTGAGCCAAAATATGAAGATTTGGAAGAAGATGGCATCAACGATTTAAATAATATTCCAATTGAACAATTACTTTCAATTGATAACGGTATTTTAAGTGCCGATGAAATGTGTGCTCTAAACGCCTTATTGCATTTATATGAAGACACTGACACACTTCCTTCGGCAGCGATACTAAACTCAAATTTTGAAATGGTAACTTTTGTTTGTAGTGTGTATGTTTTTACATAAACTAACATTTATTAATTTTGTTTCAGAAGAATATCGAACATGAATATTGTTGCAGAACAATATTGAAAAAGAATTAAATGAAGATACAACCGAAATGGTAAATGTAATAGTTTAAAACTTTACGCGCATATATATATATATATATATATATATATATATATATATATATATATATATATATATATATATATATATATATATATATATATATATATATATATATATATATATATATATATATATATATATATATATATATATATATATATATATATATATATATATATATATATATATATATATATATATATATATATATATATATATATATATATATATATATATATATATATATATATATATATATATATAGTGGGTGATTTTATAAGAACTATCGGAAATTAAAAAAAAATAAAACACATAAAATTCAGAAAAATGCATGAAATATTTATTTGGATCGATAGTTGGGTCGATATAATTTAATGTTCGAAGATTATTTCATGCAAATGTTGGCCGTGGCTGCGCCTCAAATGGTCCATCCGCTTAGTCCAATTTTGGCATACTCTTTCCAACATTTCGGCCGGTATCTCACGAATAATGTTGGCAATGTTGGCTTCCAGTGCGTCAATCGAAGCGGGCTTGTCGCTATAGACATTAGCCTTAACATGGCCCCACAAAAAATAGTCTAGAGGCGTGAAATCGCACGATCTGGGCGGCCAATTGACTGGCCCAAGCGTGAAATAAACTGTTCACCGAACTCGCTTCTCAATTGGTCCATTGTTTCGCGTGCTGTGTGGCATGTGGCACCGTCTTGTTAAAATCACATGTCATGCAAGTCAAGCTCTTCCATTTTGGGCAAAAAAAGTTTGTTATCATCGCACGGTAGCGCTCACCATTCACAGTAACTTTGTGATTCGCATCATCTTTGAAGAAATACAGCCCAATGATGGCGCCAGCCCATAATCTGCACCAAACGGTTGTTTTTTGTGAATGCATTGGAATGTTTCTGGGTGCTCTTCACTCCAAATATGGCAGTTGTGCTTGTTCACGTATCCATTCAACCAGAAATGAGCCTCGTCGCTGAACACAATTCTTCGATAAAAAAGTGAATCTTCATCTAACTTTCAAGAGCCCATTCACCAAAAATTTGGCGTTGTGGTAGGTCGTTTGGCTTCAATTCTTGCACCAGCTGTATCTTATATGGCTTCACACCCAAACCCTTCCGCAAAATTTTCCACGTAGTGGAGTAACAGAGGCCCAATTGCTGCGAACGGCGCCAAATCGATAATTCACGGTCATCACCAACACTGGCCGATACGGCTGCGATATTTTCTTCAGTTCGCACTCTACGTAAGCGTGTTGGTGGTTTAATGTCCAACAATGTAAATTTGGTGCGAAATTGTTTTACAATAGCCCGAATAGAAGCCTCAGTAGGTCGATTAAACTGACCATAAAATGGAAGAAGCGCGCGGTTAACTTTCTTAACAGAGCACGCATTTTGGTAATAAAATTCAATAATTTGCAAGCGTTGTTCGTTTGTAAGACGATTCATGATTAAATTATAGACCAAACTGAAGATGTTTGAGAGTGACACAAGATACAAAACGTGCGTGAGCTGTCAAAACTAGTGTTGCCAAAAAGATAATAGCAAAAAAATCACTCGTTATATATATATATATATATATATATATATATATATATATATATATATATATATATATATATATATATATATATATATATATATATATATATATATATATATATATATGTATATATATATATATATATATATATATATATATATATATATATATATATATATATATATATATATATATATATATATATATATATATATATATATATATATATATATATATATATATATATATAGAAGCTTGTTTTTTGTATTTTGACAGGTATTATTAGAGCATTTTTCTTTTTAAATTCTCAACAATTTATTTTGATTTTTGGGATATAAAGTTGAATATTTGAGAATATCTTTCAAAAATTTCCAAAGTCTACTGATGATTAGAGTGGTTCCTATGAAATGTCGACATATAGATAGCTAGGAAACATAGAAAACAAGCTATTTATAATTTTTTATTGGTATAAATGGTAGAAGCTAAAAATAGCGAATAAAAAACTTAATTATTTGAAAGTTTGTTCTCTGCTTTTCGATACTTTCAAAAAGCAAATCGTAGCAACCAACGGTTGTTCATTTGTTTGAAAGGTGTAAAGAAATGTAAATTCCACCAACAAAATCATGTAAAGGGTGGTTAAATTTCAAGGGCCGATGTTGATTTTGAATAAAACACAAACTATTTAAGAAATTATTGTAATTTTATTTTATTATGATATATTGGTATTATTTAATTATGTATGGAACAAAATATCGGCCAAGTGGGCGCCGCGACCACGGCGGCACACCTCCATCCGATGGTCCAAATTTTCGATGACCCTGAGGCATAATGGAGGTTCTATGCCGTTAATGTGCCGAATTATCTCATCCTTTAGCTGTTAAATTGTTGCTGGCTTATCGACGTACACCTTTTTTTTCAAATAACCCCAAAGAAAAAAGTCCAACGGTGTCAAATCACATGATCTTGGCGGCCAATTGACATCGCCATTACGTGAGATAACACGGCCATTGAATTTGTTGCGCAAAAGAGCAATTGTTTCGTTAGCTGTGGGGCAAGTGGCACCGTCCTGCTGAAACCACATATCGTCTACATCCATAGCTTCCAATTCGGGCCATAAAAAGTTCGTTATCATCTCACGATAGCGAACACCATTCACAGTAACTGCCTGACCGGCCTCATTTTGGAAAAAATACGGCCCGATGATGCCGCCAGCACATAAACCGCACCAAACAGTCATTCTTTGTGGGTGCATTGGTTTTTCGACAGTCACTCTTGGATTCTCATTCGCCCAAATGCGGCAATTCTGTTTATTGACGAATCCACTGAGGTGAAAATGTGCCTCATCACTGAAGATGATTTTCTTCGAAAATTGATCATCATTTTCATAATAAGTCTGGATAACTTTAACACGTTGTTGGATTGTGTATCTCTCTCCATGGTTCAAATTGAGTAAGTCTGAAATAGAGAAATGTCAAATAAAATTCGGAAAAAAAACTTGGCGTTTAGGTGTGGTTCACATTCAACATCGGCCCTTGAAATTTAACCACCCGATAGATGTATTTATTGTAATTCTGCCACTACCTATTAAAGCTGCCTTGCTATTTAATAAAAGAACGTTAGGTTTTTTATTTACATACTTATAAAAATACTTCAAAAAGTTAAAATTAAAGTTTTTCAAAAACTAATGATATGCCTGCTATGATTAATAATCGAATTCCAATCCTCATTATTTTTACTGCTCTAGTTTTCAAGAGCATCTGCAAGCACTGCTACCATATTTGACGATTAATCGTCATTTGACGTTTTTGGGTGCTGCAAAGTTTGCTTTTACATTTAGACAGACGATGGGCTGACATTTTTTCATTTCTCTTTTGGTCTTGCCTAAACCTTTTACATTTAAGAAATTAATAGACAGACAGAAACTTTTCGTTTCTCTTTTCTTTCTTTTTATACCCTTCACAAAAATGTTAAGGGTATATATAAGTTTGTGATTCCGTTTGTAATTTCTAAAGTTTTTTTTGCGACCCTATAAAGTATATATATTCTGATTCAGAATTAATGGAAAAGTCGATTAAGCGATGTCCGTCTGTCGGTCATTGAAATACCGTTTCTGAGAAAACCATTAGATATAGAAACTTTTTTCTTTCACCATTCTATTACTCCATACTGCCATGTGTTTGCTATTGAAATTCAGTAATATCGGTCCACGTATAGCTGAGATATATTCAAAATTCCGAAAAAAGCCATGAATTTTTGAAATTTTGTATGGAAATTTTTGACAAAAAAAGTTGTTTGTTTTGCTTCAAACTTCACACTCATTAAGCAAGGTGACTAAAAGGGAAAAAATTTTTTTTCCAGATATCGGTCCCTATATACCCGAGATATAGCCCAAATCGGGTTTTTCATAAAAATGTCGCGTAAGCGAACTGAAACAACTTTTTTTGCTTAAAAGCGGTTCTGGTAATAAAATAAGGTTATATAAATATCGAAAATGAAAATTTCCGATGTCGGTCCATATATACCCGAGATACAGCCTAGACCGGGGTTTTCATGAAAATGCCGCGTAAGCGAACTTAAACCACTTTTTTGTGCGCAAAAGCAGTTCTGGTAATGAAATTAGATTACATAAATATGGAAAATGAAAATTTCCGATATCGGTCCATATATACCCGAGATATAGCCCAAATCGGGTTTTTCATGAAAATGCCGCGTAAGCGAACTTAAACAACTTTTTTTGCTTAAAAGCAGTTCTGGTTATAAAATAAGGTTATATAAGTATGGAAAATTAAAATTTTCGATATCGGTCTATATATACCCGAGATATAGCCCAAACCGTGTTTTTCATGAAAATGTCGCGTAAACGAACTTTAACAACTTTTTTTGATTAAAAACAGTTCTGGTAATAAGATGAGGTTATATAAATATGGAAGATAAAAATTTCCGATATCGGTCCATATATACCCGAGATATAGCCTAAACCGGGGTTTTCATGAAAATGCCGCGTAAGCGAACTTAAAAAATTTTTTCGCCTTAAAGCAGTTCTGGTAATGAAATAAGGTGATATAAATATGGAAAATGAAAGTTTTCGATATCGGTCCATATATACACGAGATATAGCCTAAACCGGGTTTTTCATGAGCACGCGGCGTAATCGAACTTAAACAACTTTTTTTGCTTAAAAGCAGTTCTAATAATAAAATAAGGTTATATAGGTATGGAAAATGAAAATTTCCGATATCGGTCCATATATACCCGAGATATAGCCCAAACCGGGTTTTTATGAAAATGTTGCGTAAGCGAACTTAAACAACTGTTTTTGCTTAAAAGCAGTTCTGGTAATAAAATAAGGTTATATAAATATGGAAAATGACAATTTTCGATATCGGTCTATATATACCCGAGATATAGCCCAAACCAGGGTTTTCATGAAAATATCGCGCAAGCGAATTTAAACAACTTTTTTTTGCTTAAAAACAGTTCTGGTAATAAGATGAGGTTATATAAATATGGAAAATGAAAATTTCCGATATCGGTCCATATATACCAGAGATATAGCCTAAACCGTGGTTTTCATGAAAATGCCGCGTAAGCGAACTTAAACAATTTTTTTTCGCCTTAAAGCAGTTCTGGTAATGAAATAAGGTTATATAAATATGGACAATGAAAATTTCCGATATCGGTCCATATATACCAGAGATATAGCCTAAACCGTGGTTTTCATGAAAATGCCGCGTAAGCGAACTTAAACAACTTTTTTTCGCCTTAAAGCAGTTCTGGTAATAAAATAAGGTTATATAAATATGGAAAATTAAAATTTCCGATATCGGCCCATATATACCCGATATATAGCCTAACCGGTTTTTTGATGAAAATGCCGAGTAAGCGAAATTAAACAACTTTTTTGTGCTCAAAAGCAGTTCTGGTAATGAAATAAGGTTATATAAATATGGAAAAAGAAAATATCCGATATCGGTCCATATACACTCGAGATATAGCCTGAACCGATTTTTCCAAAAACATTTTTTTTTTGCTGAAAAGCAGTTCTTGTTATAAAAGAAGGTTACGAAAATAGAGAAAATTAAAATTTCTGATATCGGTCCATATATACCCGAGATATATAGGGTGTTTTTTTAAGCCCGATAGAACTTGAAATTGTAAAAAATAACACAAAAAATTAAATTGTAATCAAAATTTTTTTTTATTCGAAAGATCAATACGTGACATTAACATTTGAAAATGATTTCGGGCATATGGGCACCGCGGCTGTTCTTGACGAAGCGCATTCTGGACGTCCAATTTTGGGCCACTTTTTCGAGCACTGCTGGCCGTATGTCACGAACAACACGAACAATGCTGGCCTCCAAGGCGTCAATTGTTGCTGGTTTATCAGCATAAACCAGTGACTTCACGTAGCCCCACAGGAAATAATCGAGAGGTGTCAAATCGCACGACCTTGGAGACCAATTGACAGGTCCATTTCTCGAAATCAACTTATCGCCAAATTTTGATTTCAGTAAGTCGATGGTTGCGTTCGCCGTATGGCACGTAGCGCCATCCTGTTGAAACCACATCTCCTCCGGATCAATGTCATCCATATTTTCAAACAAAAAATCAAACAAAAAATCATTGATCATGGTGCGGTAACGACCGTAACGCGAGCTCCGGCCTCATTTTTGAAGAAATAAGGTCCGATGATGCCACCAGCATGAAAACCGCACCAAACAGTGCATTTTTCTGGATGTAATGGAGTCTGTAGGGTCTCTTGTGGATTGGTCTCACTCCATATGCGGCAATTTTGCTTATTAACAAACCCATTAAGCCAAAAATGCGCCTCATCGCTGAACACAATTTTGCGATAAAACAACGCGCGAATCGACGACTGATTTTCAAAGTAAATTTGGATAATTTCGTAGCGTTGTTCAAGCGTGAGTCTATTCATGATGATTTGTCAGAGTATACTGAAACAAATAAAAAAAATGTTTCATCAAAATTTAATTTTTTGTGTTACTTTTTACAATTTAAAGTTCTATCGGGCTTAAAAAAACACCCTATAGATGAATTTTTTTTTTTTTTTTTTGCTGAAAAGCAATTCTCGTTATAAAAGAAGGTTACTAAAATACAGAAAATAGAAAATTCCGATATCGGTTCATATATAACCGAGCATATTCAAGTCACATTTTTAATATACTATACATATTCGTGACTATCGTGAAGGGTATTTTAGATTCGGCCCAGCCGAATATGCTACACTCTTACTTGTTTGTTGTTGTTTTGTTTTTTAAGCACAGCTAGTGTGCTTATATGAAGTTAATGCTGATATGAGAAAAATCATATGAACCCAGTGAACTTTTTGTCACATACATCTTCGATCTGAGAGCATTGACAATTCCTACTTATTTAAATTAAATTTTTGGTTTGTACATTTGTACAACGGGTTATAGTTCAGGTTTTTTCTTTCTTAAGTTTTTTTTTTTTCTTAAGAAAGATTTTTTACAATACAAATCTACTGTGATCAATAATTTTGATTGAAGAAGACAAGAAAAATAATAATCAAATCTTTAGCTGGGGGACAACTAGCTGTTTCGTAGTCGCTACACTACTCATCAGCACCCACTGGGATTCGAACTCGGGACATGACGTATCATGATCTACTGTTTTAACCACTAAGCCACCGAGCATTTAATTATTTTCTATCTATATTCATCTCATATTGAATCACATATGCATTTTGTTAATTGCCCACATTGTTTGTACAGCGTTTGCTGTCTCAGAACTAGCGGTATTTATTTTATTTATTAACATACATATTTTTGTATTTTTAATATTCTCCGTACCCAGAGATGTAAATATAAATGTATTGAATTTTTTGATGAACTTTTATAATTTTTTAAATTAAATTTTTGGTTTGTGTTGTCCCCCAGCTAAAGATTTGATTATTATTTTTCTTGTCTTCTTCAATCAAAATTATTGATCACAGCAGATTTGTATTGTAAAAAATCTTTCTTAAGAAAAAAAAAACTTAAGAAAGAAAAAACCTGAACTATAACCCGTTGTACAAATGTACAAACCAAAAATTTAATTTAAAAAATTATAAAAGTTCATCAAAAAATTCAATACATTTATAATTCCTACTTACATTTACACAGCGATGGCCTAGGCCGTAAAATGCATCCAACACTGTATACATTGTAAGCGAAGATTGGATAAGTTCAAAACTATATTATTAGCATTTGTTTTCTTCTTTGCTTCTCATGTACATTTAGTTTAACAATATGAGTAGAAAAAGATTAATCTGAATCGGATCCTAGTTGTTTGTTGAGCTTAACATGTTTATTTTGATTTTTTCTGTTGACACAATCGCTTACAATCGGCTGCTTTGCAAATTGTAATAACTTGTGGACTGCTGGGAAGCAACAGCATATGAAATGCGAAAAGTTAAAAAGAGAAACAAAATATATCCACAAATGTCTAGTACAGAGAGTCGTGTACTACATACTCTCCCCCACCGACAATTTTCGTTACAGCACCTTCAAATTTCGTCTGTCTGCCCATCGTCTATCCGAATGTAAAAGCTCTCAAATAGCACTTTGATGATTTTCGTAGATCACATTTACTTTCATATCCTTCAAGCGATTTTGGTTTTACAACTACATTCATACATTCTTTTCTAAAGGTTATTTATGTAGGAAATGAAAGTAATGTTTATGGTATAGAAAACACAATAATAAAATAAATGTGTACGTAAATATGTATATAACATCGAAACGTTACATGATATTTATTTGAGACTATACATATATTGTATATGTTAGATGTGTATTTAAAAGATCATATGTGAATTTCATTTCATTTCATAGAACACAGACGAGCGACTAGCCTATAAAATTTGTATGGAAATCACTCAAAAGTTGAATAGCTTTAATACAAATTTTTTAGACGAGTTGTTCATAGAACACAGACGTCCAAAATTTAAGTTTTATAAATCCGTACAATATTATATAATGAAAGAGTTTTCTTATTTCATCGTAGAAATTGACAGATGAGAAATTAAAACCTATTAAATAGGAATTTACAGCCAGTTTACCAATTTCGAAAGAAAATGAATGCGAAAGAAAGCCAGTCACTCACATTCGAATCAATTTGGGTTTGTCTATCTCACTTCTATTCGTTCGCATACTCTTATGTATTTTGATTTAGTTTTGACACATCGTTCGTATAGAAAAAAGTGCGGACGAGAAGTTAACAAACTGAGATAACAAACTATTTTTTTCCGCTCAAAGAAAGGGAGAAAAAATGGCGCACGTTTGCAGAGAAATGAGTAATTTTTCATTATTGTGCAGAAGTGTGCAGGATAATGCTGCCGGACTAAACGTGCTACCAGACGAAAATTGAGTATTTTTGCCAAATTTCTAGTGCTGCCAAATCTAAAATGGTAAATTTTAGAACATTTACTACTATTAATACGGCAACTTCTGCAAATAATAATTCTTCTTCTTGTTTCATTACATGGGAGAGGATTTGCAAGATAACAAACTATTTTAACAAACTATATCAAATCGACATGGCTGAAAAATTATGTGTGAAAAAATATGTTATTATTAATGAAAAATTAATAATTAAAGAATAAATTTCATGCAATTATATAAGTTATGTTGTACTTGAAAGTATAGTTTCATTTATATGGTCCAAAAAGTCCCTTATATTTCAGCAAACCTAAAATCGTCAAACAACACAAATAGGTCTCTAAAGCCCAAACCAGAAATTCTTCCTGGACCAAACCTTTTGTAGATTAAAGAGGACCTTTCTACCTTTAATTTGGCATATAATTTATATAGCCCAAAAGTTTTTGCTAGAACAAAGTTTCAATTTGAAAAAAATTTTGTCATTGCACTCAAACACTAATGGGCCTCCCGAGTCCAAACAAGAAATTCTTCCTGGACCAAACCTTTAAAAAAGGTTTGGTCCAGGAAGAATTTCTGGTTTGGACTCTAGAGACCTATTTGTGTTGTTTGAAGATTTTAGGTTTGCTGAAATATAAAGAACATTTTGAACCATATAAATATAACTATACTTTCAAGTACAACATAACTTATATAATTGCACGTAATTTATTCTTTAATTATTAATTTTTCATTAATAATAAGGCATTTTTTTACACATCATTTTTCAGTTATGTCGATTTTATATAGTTTTTTAAAATAGTTTGTTATCTCTCCCATGTAAGAAAACAAGAAGAAGAGTGAGAATTTTCAGAAGTTGCCGTATTTTTTGTAGAAAATGTTCTAAAATTCTACATTTTAGACTTGGTAGCACTAGAAATTTGGTCTGCAAAGGCAAAAATACTCAATTTTTGTCTGCACACAGTCTGCAAAGAGAGAATTATGGCGTTACTCTCTTGAAATTGAGCGAAACAGAAAAAGTTTGTTATCTTAGTTTGTTAACTTCACGGAGATGAAAAAAGTTAGACGAACCCAAATCAATTTTCTTTCGCTTAGTCTGTGGTCAGACAGAACGATTTTAATTGCCGAACTTTTTAGCAATTTTCTTTTGGAATTGCTTTCTTGTCCACACACAAAAACTTTTTTCGGCAATTCTTGAGCAATTCTCTACCTTTTGCTTTATGCAATTTACATTGTATATGCACATACGCATACACACATGAGAGAAAAGTAAGGAATTGCTGAGAATTGCCGAGTACCGGCAATTCTTTCTCCCTTCTTATTACCCTCACCGAAAGCTTCTATAAAGTCAAGAATTGCCCAACTAAAGTTGCTGTGTGTGACCATACACTTAGATTGCGAACGCAAGCATGCTGTCGAGATTGGTAAACTGGCTGTTAGTTTTAGAATACACATATGAAAATGCCAGATTTTTGGAATAAAGTATCTAAAAATTATTTTTCACTAATTTATCATCCTATGGCTAAATTTATAGCAAAAATATTAGTCTTATCATGTTCTTCTGAAAATGTGAGAAATAAGTTAAGGAAACTATATTCAGAAGATATATTATATCCTTAAGACTACTTAAAACTTTGCTACTGTCCTTGTTTCTACTTATATATGCTCGGCTTAATAGAAATGTTTGGTAGATAATGGTACTTTTCATTAAATGAAATCTTATTTAAAAAAATGTTATAAGCAAAAGAAAATGAATATATACTTATGAAATTATCTTCATGTTTGTACGTGCATATATTTGTTATAGCTTTATATGCTATAGTTTTTTATTAAAGGTAGCAGCCACCATTAGTTGTTTTAATTAATTTTACGCCATTAGAATATGTATTTTATTAAAAAACGGTTAATTTTACTAGTTGGCGTTTTTTTGACGATATGCGATAATCATATTGACGATTTTTTCCGCCAAATTTTACGATTTTAAACCAAATTTATCTGGCATCTATGTCTGCAAGCTGTATAAACGGCTAAAAGGTGACAGCGCTATGTCATGTGGCGTTCTTTACGAGTAATATTATGAGAACTTGATGGCAATTGTATTATATGCATTTGTGAAAGTGAATTAGTAATTTATTCTAAATTAGACGTTGAATTTAATTTAAATTAAAGTTTAATTTATTCTAAATTAGACGTTGTAAAATGTAAATGTTTGTAAATAAAAAGAGTTTATACTTTTTAAAAAGTTCTTATAGGTATAACATATATTTGTAAAAAAGCTGCTTTTTTGTAATTTCCATGATACAAAAAACAAGGTAACCGCTTCGCTACAACAATAAAAAAAACAACAGGTATTTTGTTTGTGTAAAAAGGCGAATTCACACTTAAGCTGTCAAAAGTAGTTGATAGCGAACATGTACAAAAATTTAAATGGCGCCGAAAAAGGTAAACAAAACTTGACAGAGAAAGTGCCGCCATATTAATCGAATTCGCCTGAATTCGCCGATGCATCCACCTAATAATTAATTCGCCTTGGTAATTTCGTTGTGACCATGATACAAAAAACAAGGTAACCGCTTCGCTACAACAATACAACAATAAAAAAAACAACAGGTATTTTGTTTGTGTAAAAGGCGAATTCACACTTAAGCTGTCAAAAGTAGTTGATAATGAACATGTAAAAAAATTTACATGGCGCCGAAAAAGGTAAACAAAACTTGACAGCAAAAGTGCCGCCATATTAATCGAATTCGCCTGAATTCGCCGATGCATCCACCTAATAATTAATTCGCCTTGGTTGTGACGCTGCCACCCTGAAGGCGTTAATACACCTTGATTTATTGTTGATTCTTCTCTGTGTTGTTGATTTATTTTTCTCTAAACATACGAGTTGTTAGACTTTTATTTTTTTTTAGTAGTTTAATTAAAGTTTAGAACATAAAATAAAATGGGAAATTCATCTTCACTTCTATTGATTCCCGAAGAAATTGCGCAGATTCAAGAAGAAACGGGCTGTAAGTATTCATATTTTAAATCAGTTCACTAAAATCGCGATTAGAAAATATTACGCAAAAGTATACACACAAACATGCTTCTACGTACAGTTTTTGGAATTATTTACTTTATATAACATACATATGTACATACATACATACATATGTATGTAGGTATTTTTATAATTTTTACACTTTGTCCCTGTATTGCTAGGTTCTTACATTTAGGAATTGCTTACTCTGCAGGAAATCAGAAAGGGAACGCCTTCAGGACCCAAGTAAGCTGGACAACCTAGACTATTCCGGGGTACCCAGCGGCCTGCCTACCTAACCTACTCTGCATGAGAGCTATTATTTTTTTAGTGTACTAATCACCAGTACTAGTTTTCAACTGTAAACCTTCCTATACCAGCATTAACATTAAGTGTGGAAATCTAGAAAATCTGAAGTTTTGATATACATACATATGTGTACATGAAGTTACGATTTTCCTCCGCATAGGTATATAAAGTTATTGTTATTTAAATAAGTTTTTTGTTAGCAAAGTCGCACTAACCAGCCACAGTCAGTGTTTCCAAATTTCCTATAAATTCGCTTTGCTGAAATTTACGCACAATTCTCCCGATTGTGGACGCATTTGTTCGATTATGCTGACCAAAAAATTCACCCAGCAGTTTAATTGCGTACCTATCCATAGTTGTCAAACACTTAAAGCAATGTCAAATTAAGTTGGATGAAAGGCTTGACATCAAAGTGTTACTCATAATTAACATCATGCGTTATGGTTGGATCGCGCTTTACAACAAATTTTTGAGAAATATAACTAACGTGTACTTTTTAAAACAATTTTGAATTTATTTAAAAGGGATTGGATCAGTTTTTTTTAACAAATAATCCCATATGTGTGTAATGGAACACTACACTCTTTTCGTACTAACTATAATATTTCAGGTTATAATATTTACGGTGGGTCTCATAGGAAATCGCAGGAAATATTTATTAGTTGTTTATTATAATTATTATGCTATCTAGAAATCCCCTAGAAATCGCATTACATATTTATTTAACTATCGCTGGCAACTGCAATAAAAAGAGAACTCTTATTTCCTTATTTAATTAAAAACCCAACTTCACCCGACCACTCAACTCAACCCCTAAACAAGAACTCTCCGTTCAATACTTTTTGTCGTATTTTGTACTGTATTTCAACAGGCTACTGTTGTCGATATTGATGTCAGTGTCGCTGCCGCAAACGTAGTGTCGAGATTGATGTCACTCCCACGTTCTTGCTGACGCTGCCTTATTTCATTAACCGCACCAATTTATTTCGACTCCGAAGGTTGGGTATGGGTGGCTGATACTGCTGCTAAGGGCTTTCAAGTTTGGTGTCACACTAAGGGTTTTAAACATTGTTGATTAGGGGAAGAAGTTATTATTGACCCACACTGTTTACTAATACAGTCCGGTCATTCGACACTCTCTGTCATTGGTAGCAGTTGTTTATTGAAATTTACCGGTGACTTTTGCTGCGATGGCGTATGTCGTGTGAGGCGCAATACAGGTGAAAGGCTTAATCCCCGATATTGTAAAAACCATTATCAAGCACTGGGGTAGCAGTGTGATAGTGTGGACGTGTTTTTCAGGTCATGGTCTAGGGCCGTTCCACAGAATTTGTAACAAAATGGACATTTTCGAAAATAAGATGTTGCCATATGCCGAGTGGAATATGCCACTTCAATGAGTGTTTCAACATGATAACGATCCGAAACACTCATCGAAGTTAGTGAAGGACTGGATACCATCGAAAGGGATTCAAGTGCTTGATGGGCCGGCTCTATCGCCCGATTTGAACCCAATAGAAAATTTATTTCCCATATTGAAGAGGAATGTTGGATCGAAACGATTTTCCTAGAGAGACAATTTATTTTCGTGTCTGGAGAATGAATGGATACGCATAGATTAAAAATAATTGATAATTTAATCAAATCTTTGCCGCGTCGGTGCTCCGTAGTAATAAAAAATAAGGGTTATTATACCAAATATTAAAAGTTTCTTAGGTTTTGCCCAATGATATTTTGAGTATTTTTTGTTGTTGTACTAAAAAAACCGTTAGGTGAGAGATAATTACAAAAATTTTTTTTGGGAATTTTGTATGACACATTTACTAATAAAACTG
Organism: Thecocarcelia acutangulata; assembly: GCA_914767995.1. Lineage (NCBI taxonomy): Eukaryota > Metazoa > Arthropoda > Insecta > Diptera > Tachinidae > Thecocarcelia > Thecocarcelia acutangulata. Next base: position 113,913,888 of record OU612094.1, read on the forward strand.
CATTAAAGCATTGAATTGAGATATGTTCATTTAAATATAATTTTGACTAGAAGATAAAATCAAGCAGAGTTTCTTAGGTTTTGCCCAATACTGTATGTACATATATATAAAAACATAAAAAAAAGAGTTGCAGTGGAAAGTCTTTTAAAACAAAGAAAAGCAATGGGTTATTTTTACACATTATATAGTACATACACTCTCTTCCTTGGTTTTCATTTCTTCAATAAGTTTTTGGGCAATCAATGCATTTATTTCCATATTACTTATTTTTTAATAACTATTAAAACTATGTACATATATCAAATGGCAGCCACAATTGAAATTTCATCAGAATAAAATTACTATAAAGACCTTAACTGGAAAATTTAGAAAAAAAATAATAATAATATATACATAAACAAGATCATATAATACGAATATTTAATTACTATGTAAATATTTTATTCGATGGGGTAACTCAATACAATTTTGTATGAAAAAATGTATCCTATTGGCATCTCATTTCAATTTTGTCCGGACAAAATATAAAATTAAACCAATTCAAGTTGAGAGTTGTTCGTAAAAAATATTTTCTCTCTCTCAAGAAGAGAGACGTCAAACTACATATAAAAAAAATTTTGTCCGGACAAAAATTTTGTTCGGAAACAATGGGTGAATCCAGCTTAAAGCTGGAATTGATTGCCCAAAACTTATTGAAGAAATGAAAACCAAGGAAGAGAGTGTATGTACTATATAATGTGTAAAAATAACCCATTGCTTTTCTTTGTTTTAAAAGACTTTTCCCTGCAACTCTTTTTTTTATGTTTTTATATATACATATATGTACTTGGCTAATAATAATGCTTTATGTATTTCGATGGCCATAAGCAGAAGCAGTTTTATTTTTTCCATTATTATCACACAATATTTACTAATAATTAGGAATATCTAAAATATGCCAGGAAAATAAACCAAAATAATAACAAGCAGTACTACCACCTTGTAAAACTAATAGATTTTGTTTACATACGGCAGCTCTGATTTTCCGGAACATTTTTTTGCAATGGGTGAATCGTGCTGCAGAAAACTCTCAGTAAAAAAATTTTTCTCCGGACAAAAATTTTGTTCGGAAACAATGGGTGAATTCAGCTTAAGGCTTGTGTTATTTCACATTTACGGTAGTACTATTTAAAATCAATTCACTAGAAACGGTTTTCATAATTCTTTGAGAAAAGATAAAGATATTGTAGAAACAGAGCGTTTCTGAAGTGTAATTGCAAATCAGATGGGCTTAAGCTGGATTCACCCATTGTTTCCGAACAAAATTTTTTTTATATGTAGTTTGACGTCTCTCTTCTTGAGAGAGAGAAAATATTTTTACGAACAACTCCCAACTTGAATTGGTTCAATTTTATATTTTGTCCGGACAAAATTGAACTGAGATGCCAATAGGATACATTTTTTCATACAAAATAGTATTGAGTTGCCCCATCGAATAAAAAATTTACATAGTGTGAGTGTTTTATTCTGATGAAATTGCGATTGTGGCTGGCATTAGATGTATGTACATAGTTTTAATAGTTATTAAAAAATAAGTAATAATTTTAATACGGAAATAAATGAATTGATTGCCGGAAAACTTATTGAAGAAATGAAAAAGCCAGGAAAAGAGTGTATGTATGATATAATGTGTAAAAATAACCCATTGTTCTTCTTTGCTTTAAAAGTCTTCTCACTGCAGCTCTTTTTAAATCTTTTTTATATTTATGTACTTGGCTAATAACAATGCTTTATGTATTTCAATGGCCATAAGCAAAAGCAGTTTTCTTTTTTCTATTATTATCACACAATATTTACTAATAATTGAGAATATCAGGGCTGTTCTGCAAATCACTTTTTGTCAAAGTGATTTCAAATCACGCAAAAGGTGTTCTGCACACAGAAAATATTCAAATCACGTGATTTTAAACCGGTTAGCCAAATGGTTGGCTTTTTGATATCACTTGGTTATTTTCTCTGTGTTTTTCAATACAAATTAAATAAAACTACTTTTATGTATTTAAAATTATGTGTTGATTTTTGTAATAAAATTAAGTTTTATTCACACAGAAACATAAATATTAATAAAATTATTGACACAGCTTGTTTTTTGAGAAATTGTTTTGCTTTGTTTACCAATAGTAGTGATTTACATTTTCTTTTTAGCAGTCAGCTGGTTTATTTTTTTACTTAATATTCACTTTTTATTGTAGTTAAGAATATAAAACTATAAATAAACAAAACAAAAATGTAAAAATAGCTGTTTTTTCGTGCTTTAGACAAATTAAAAGCATGTCGAAAACCATAAAATCACGTAATTTGCAGAACAGCTTCAAATTTTCTGCGTGCTTTCAAACCGGTTCGTGATTTGAAAGCACGCCGTTTTCAGAACAGGCCTTTATGTTAACCACGCCAAGAAAATAAACCAAAATAATAACAAGCAGTACAACCACCTTGTAAAACTAATAGATTTTGTTTACATATGGCAGCTCTGATTTTCCGGAACATTTTTTTGCAATGGATGAATCGTGCTGCAGAACACTCTCAGTAAAAAAATGTTTCTCCGGACAAACATTTTGTTCGGAAACTATAAGATACTGTGCCACTTGCTTAGTGTCATCGAAGTTCGAAAGCTTTGCCATCAACGACAAGCGTGAAACGTGCAATTGTTGGGCACGACGACCATCACGCATTAGTCGCACTTCTACTCAGTCTAGCAATTGCGCCACAGTGTACAACATGTACTGTTTTGATAGTCCTATACAGTCTTGCAGCTGACCACCAGTTCATGTAGCGCTCTTTAATTAAATATGTGATAGAGTTTCGACCACAGGACGAACTTTAGTTTTAATTAAAACATAAAACATGAACAACTTGTTAAATTAGAATACTTTTATTCAATTCAAGTTCATTTCATGTTTTATATGTTAACAAAATATTAATATGTACTATCAAATTTTAGTTACGCCCAATCAAATTGAACGTTTATATTCACGTTTTACGTCTCTGGATCGTGGATATTGTGGTACACTATCACGAGATGATTTCTTACGTATACCAGAGTTGGCCATTAATCCATTATGTGAGCGTATAGTTCATGCGTTTTTTGCAGATAGTACCAACGATCGTGTAAATTTTCGCCAATTTATGAAAGTTCTTGCACATTTTCGACCAATCAGAGACAAAAAGGAAAGCAAATTGAACTCACGTGAAGACAAATTAAAATGTAAGTATATTGCATTCACCTGACGCTTGTTTCAAACAATATCTCAACGATTATATTGCTTTCAGTTGCTTTCAAAATGTATGATTTGGACGATGATGGTGTTATAAGTCGTGATGAGCTATTGAGTATACTACATATGATGGTTGGGGCCAATATTAGTCAAGATCAGTTGATTAGCATTGCTGAACGTACTATTTTGGAAGCAGATCTTTGTTGCCAGGGTAAAATCTCTTTTGAAGATTTTTGTAAAGCTTTAGAGCGCACTGATGTTGAGCAAAAGATGTCAATTCGTTTCTTAAATTAGTTGCTGCAAATGTGAAAGAGCGGCAACACAATTACATAAAGCTATTTATTAATAAAGTATTAATTCTAAAAGTCGTTTGCTTTAATTGTCGTTTTTAAATTACGTATGTTTTATGTATTTTATCTTTTAATTATTTCCGTTTTCAAAAAAAAAAAAACTGTCTAGAATTGGAAAAACACTTTTGTAATGATTTTAGTCATAAAGTTAAAGACGAATAAAGAAAATGTTTTAATTGAATAAGCATTTAAATTTAGCATGAAATCGTACAAAAAGTTTGTTATTTTTAACAGGAAATAAACTCTTTTTCTTGTATATTTTTCCAAGTGTAAAAAAAGAAAAATAAAAAAAATCTAATTATTAATACAAATATTTGTCATAAGTAACCTTAAAGTCAATTTTTTCATTTAATCTATCAGCACTATAAAATTTTTAATAAGTTTAAAAAAATGTATAATAGAGTCGATGAATAAATATGTATATATAATAAATATGTGCATAATATATATATATATATATATATATATATATATATATATATATATATATATATATATATATATATATATATATATATATATATATATATATATATATATATATATATATATATATATATATATATATATATATATATATATATATATATATATATATATATATATATATATATATATATATATATATATATATATATATATATATATATATATATATATATATATATATATATAAATATGTATGTATAACAATAATTTTTTTTTACAAAAGAATAGAAACTATAATTCTACAACCGATTGATTTGTTTCACAAATTTATGACGCACTAAGTGTTATAAGAAGTCTACAGCAAAACGGCATCCAAGATGGTTAGGTTAATCAAAGATCAAAACTATTAATCAGTCCTTTTTTATGTCTGCAATTCAAATTATCTCCATTACTTTCACGTTTAAGGGTACTCTCTATTTCACACATATTATTGTCATTCTAGTATATATTTTGTAAAATATTAATTTGTCAGTTTTTATAATTGGGGACCATACAGGTGCATATTATCTGCATTTTTGTACATATTTGTGTATTATTTAGTAAAGTATAAATAAGTAACGCCATAACCAATTGAGTTTATTCTTATTCTCTTTATTAGCTATTCATTATTAAATATTTTTCCTTATACAATTTTTTAGACGAGCGCTCGTCTGTATTCTATTAACAGCATATTAATTTATTGATTTTTGTGTTGAACTTTATAATTTTTTTTTTAATTAAAATTATAAATAGCTTGTTTTCTATGTTTCCCAGCTATATATATGTCGACATTTCATAGGAACTACCCTAATCATCAGTAGACTTTGGAAATTTTTGTAAGATATTCTCAAACATTCAACTTTATATCCCAACAATATAAATAAATTGTTGAGAATTTAAAAGAAAAATGCTCTAATAATACCTGTCAAAACACAAAAACAAGCCTTTTCATTTACGCTGCCATTACACGGGAAAGTACTTCCATGAAATTTTTGTATACGTATTACAAATAAAAATTTCAATGAAATACGCGACTTTCATGAAAATTTCTTGTTCGTCTACACAGGAAAGTGAAAGTTCATTTTAAAAATGTCACCGAGGCAAAGAGTTGCAAAATTTGCCTCTGCTTCTCTCCACTCTTATTTTGTTTGCTTACTAATCAGAGTTGCCGAACTTATTACATATACAAATATATGGGGCAATAGTTAAAAAACTTATCATTATAAACTTTTCTATGATGTTATTTTTATAAAAAGACTTTAATTGTTTTCTTTATGTGCTAAATATACAATACAATGACAAATGATCATAATTATTTTCATAGACTTGCAAAAGAAGTTAATTTTATAATTATTATTTTACTACAATACTGCAACTTTGTATAATTCTTTGTATGTGGCAACAATGTTTAGCAATTTGTCATTTTACTTTCAGAAAACTTCAAAAAATTTGTTTCATGAAATTTTTGATGAAAGCTGAGTGGAAAGTAAACAAAATGTGAGTGTGTTAGTGAAAAAGTGTGAGTGTATTGCAACTTTCATGAAATTACTTTCCCGTCTAAACGCTAGGTTATACACCTCTCTAACATTTCTTTACACCTTTCAAACAAATGAACAACCGTTGGTTGCTACGATTTGCTTTTTGAAAGTATCGAAAAGCAGAGAACAAAAATTCAAACAATTAAGTTTTCTATTCGCTATTTTTAGCTTCTATCATTTATACCAATTAAAATTATAAATAGCTTGTTTTCTATGTTTCCCAGCTATCTATATGTTGACATTTCATAGGAACTACCCTAATCATCAGTAAAAAAAAAAAACAACTTGAGAGACGTTTGAAAATACCATCGTAAATTGGGTGTATGTTTAATAGCTGTCTCGTATATGTCGACATTTCACAGAAACTACCCTAAACATTAGTAGACATGTACAACTTTGAAAAATATGTTTTAACATTTAACTATGTACATATGTATATATCCCATTATCGAAACTTTAGATCGAACCATAAAAGGTCTTAAGAGCAATTAGAGTATTATGGGAGGGACGGTGGTACCTTTGACTGATGATTTCAGACAGACTCTATCGGTTATCGCTCGAGGTGCTCAACCAGAGGAAATGCATAAATGACTGGAATCGTCTTAGTTGTAAATGCATAGAAAAAATATTTCCCCTTCTACTAATCTGAGAAGATTATATTTAAACGGACAATGGTATTAGTTTTGTAATATTTTTCAATACTCAGATAGTTTAAAATGTCATATTTATCCCGACCTAAAAAATCTAAATATATATAACTCAAAGGTGACTGACTGACTGACATGGTGATATATCAACACAGAGCCCAAACCACTGGACGGATCGGGGAAATTTGACATGCAGGTAGATGTTATGACGTATGCATCCGTTAAGAAAGGGTTTTGATTAATTCTACCCCCAAGGGGATAAAACGGGATGAAAGTTTGTATGAAACTATTGGCGGCTTCGCTCGCAAATGCTAGTAATAACATATATAAACAAAGAATGGATATAAGAAAGAATAATGTCAGTATTGACTGTCAAAATTTTTGGGCAGATAAATGGGCAAATATTGTCAGATGTCGTTGGGTTGTAGAATATCTGTAGGCAATATCATAGACGCTAAAAAAGTGACACCGTATCCTGTAGAGTTTCTCAATTTTTAAGTGCTAACAGGGTGCCTTCCTACAAATTCAGACTGAATGTTGGCGTCCCAGCTCAATCAGCGCAAACTCTCATTGTTCTAAGACTATAACGCCACAAGCAGCGTTGCCTTTTATGATACTAAAGTGTCAATTTGACCCTTTTTTGAGTCTATGAAACATTTTATGATACTTTTTTTTTTTTAAATACACTTTTTGACACTTTTTGCAAACATGGAATTTTTTGTTGAAAACGATCGAATAGCTGTATAAATAACAAGTTCTCATTCATATTTGAGCAAGGTTTTATATTAAACTGCTCTTATGTAGGTATATGTATATATATGTACGTATATTTGATAATGAAGTCTTTATATCTAAAAAGTATGTATGTATTTTTATACATATGTATCTCTACTATCTGAAAACAAAATAGTCGAATAATTTATACAAAAATTGCAAATATAAAAGCGATTTGTTTTATTAATAAGTCTGAAGAAGTAAACTGTGTTTAAAAAATTTTTTACAGCGCAGTTTTTGAGTTCGTATGTAGATATCATTTAGCTTTAAGTTCTATTTAAATACGAACGTTTCTTCAATCTTCTTCATTTAAGTTGTATTTAACTTTATTTCATTTATCATATAGTTTTGCGTGCTAGCTTTTGTGCAAAAAAAGTAAACAAAACACACAAATGAACTATTGCCTGTAGATGATCAGAAAATGATATTTAATTAAAAATAATATCCCATGAAATACCTACAATTATTAAGTTTTTCTGTGCTCTTGATAAATTTAATATTTTTCTTTAAGTATTTTTCTATTCTTTCAATAACAAACATCTGCTCTATGGAATACTTTCCATAATATTTGGAATTCATTGAAATACATTAAGTTTTGAAGAATTTTTGTTTAGCTTTTTTTGTTTTTTAAAAACGTGACCCTTTTTTTTTCTTAAAAATACCCTTTTTGTGGCTCTTTTTGAAAATCTCGAAGGCAACGCTTGCCACATGGTTGTAAATTATATTAGGTGTGTTTCTTTACTCTACTTTGGGATCCCGCGGGATCCCAATTTGCACGAAAAGCGTTCCCGTACTTTAAAATTGGGCAAATGAGAGCGCTTTTGAGAGAATAGTATGCTTCCTCTTCTTGCACTAAACAGCCCGTACTTTTTCTTCGGGCTAGTTTGGGCAAGTAATTAAGCAATCAGCTGTTCGAAAAATAAACAATAGCAAAGAAACAAAGTTCATTTGAATCAACTCGTATACAAATCATTTCAGTGTTTTTATATAAAAATTAAATACACAGGAATGTACAAAAGACCTTAAAAGCTAAAAAGTGAAAAATATCACAGTATTTTTTCGTAAAACTAAGTGACAATTTTTTTTGCCATATCAAAACAAAGCATATGTTTCTTTTTGGGCTAGAAATTTGGCTTTTTGCGTTCCCGTACTTTAGGTAAATTTTATCTGTATTTGAGAGTAACTCATGCATGCTCTCTTTTGCCCGAAACTTGCCCGGAAAGTAAAGAAACACACCTATTAGTTGTGTTCATTTACTAAAAACTTTTAAAAATTTGTAATAATTGTTACTAGAAAGCGTTCATTAACCCAAAAAATTTGCAACGAGAGAGCGTCAAAAGAGCGTAAAAAATTGAGAGCCATAAAAATTCTTGCAAGTTTTTACAAGTAAAATTTTTGCTTGCAATAATTATTCAAACAGCTGTTTTGCGTTTGTGTTTACAAAACAGTATTTCTAAATTAAGTTAAAAATTAAAACATTTTGGAAAATTAAAGAAATTATAATTGTATGTAAACTTTTAAGCCGATTAAAAGTATTAAAAAGATTACAAATGTATTTTTGTGTAACTTATTAGCAACAGAAGTAAAATAAGAAGTCTAAGGGAAATAAACTAAGCAACACAGTATCTGGCACATCAGTGGCAAAGGATGTTCCGGCAAATTTACTTGCTTGAATGTGTTTAAAAATTCTAGGGAATCAATTAAATTCACACTTGGATCCTTCCATTTATAATTATATTAACATTTACCTAATTTTAACCTCTAAAATGTTTCTGTTTTTTGTTTCTTTATTTTTTACAAACCAGATGTTATTTTTAGTATTGTTAATATTATGAGTACCTAGCTACTCGGTACTTTACACTTTGAAATTATGCTATGCTAGGCAGGCAGTTATAACGTATAAATACACGTTTCAATTCAATTGTGAATTGAGTCTTTCAATTGAATTGGTTCTTGGCAACACACTTCATAAACTGAATTGAAAGATTTTCATCCAACTATCAGATTCAATGAAATTAAAGACAATTTTAAAATTATTTAACGTTTTCTTTACAAAAAATTAGAAATATAAATTTGGACAATAATTTATTGAATTTTTGTTGAACTTTATAATTTTAAAATTAAATTTTTGGTTTGTACATTTGCAAGCTTTTTCCTTTCTTAAGTTTTTTGGACAACTGATCAGGAGACTCGAACATACAAAGCACAATTGAATTGAGAGACTTACTGGCCAACTTGAAAAAAATGGTTTGATTTTTCTTCAACCAACTCGACAACTTCCAAACGAATCAATTTAAACGTCTTGATACAACAACCGACTCAGTAGCCAATTGAGTTTATCGCAAAGGGAACGATCTTTCAGAACCCAAGTGAGCTGGAGAATCCAGGTACTTTTTTGAGAATCCAGCGGCCTGCCTACCTAACCAATTGAGTTAAAACGTGTATGGGGTAAGCGCCCCTAATTAAAAATAGATATTTTATTCAAAAGTATCTAATCACCCCTGTATTTAGCGAATTTCGACTACGTCTAGTACTAGATTAAATAAAATTGTAAAACTTTTCTTTATTCTGTTACAAGCCGTACTCAAAAAACGACAGCCACGACAATGCTGAATATAAATGACCACAACCACGCTCTTTTTATAACAATATACATATACATATGTATAATTTGTCCAAAAAATTTAAGAGTAGTTATTAAGTACTCATATATACCTAGACATAACAACACTACTCTAACTTGCAAATTTTAGCTAGAAAAGTGTTCATTTACTTTTTCACATTTTTGAGAGTAATTTTGCAAAATTTCCTGTTACTCTCTCGTTACTAGTTTTTACTAGTAAAGTAGATGAACACACCTATTTTTGGGATGGAGTATTGTGGGAAAGTTTATAGGGGAATAAAGGAAAAATTGATCCGCTTTGCAATTCAAGTACAAAAAAACACAGTTTCTACAAAACCTGTTTTCAGGAAAGTTGCGGGTAATTGCTTTTCTTAACATCTTTTATACGAATGAACTGCCGTTGAGTGCTACGATTTGTATTTTTGAAAGCTAAGTTGGCACTAAAGTTCTGAAAAAATAGTAAGATCTTTACACACTTTTGGGTTTTTAAGGCTTTTTGCACATACATGTCTTTTATTTAATATCAATAAAATTTGTACAAAGTTTTACTGTGTTTTACCCAAGCTGCAGTACTCGCAAATGAGTACACAAAAAAGAGAGTAAAGTGACAGAACTTTTACTGAGTACTAAAAAAATTTTACTGCAAGAATTTCTTTCAGTTATGTTTAGTAAGATGAAAAACATATGGTAAACAAACAAATGTAACCAAAAAGAGAACAATTTGTAGGAAAGTTAGGAATAATATAGAATTAAATGATTATTGCTTTTAAAAATTAATTGGCAAACTATTTAAAAGCTAGTAAAACAATTGTGCGCTTATAGTAATTTGTCAGAACCCAGTAATCATGTTGAAAAAAAAAAAAAATAGTAAAAGATTGTGACGCAGCACATAGTGGTAAATCGCAAATTCGGCTGCCCAAAATTTATTTAGGAATTGTGTTATTTAAATTGTGTTTTGATTTTTATTAAGACAATTTATTGTTAGTCGCAATAATTAAAAACAAAACTATCAAAACTATGGTGTTTCCACATCACAAGCAAGTGGCTTGTCAAGAAATTTGATATGAAAAGAACTCAATTTTTGTTTGAATTCTAGACAAATATTAAAGGCTAGTCGATTGTTTGTTTGTCGAAATATCACATATATGCCTCTATTCAAAAAGTTAATTTGTGTTTACGAATTTTTATTATTTTCCGTACTTATAGACAAGAGAGTCTTATGAAAAATTTCATTTGGTCACAAATTAAACGATCACAATTACGATAATCGACGTATGCATAATACAAAAAAAAGGTGGTAAAGTTTTGACTGGTTACTATACGCATGACGGATTACGGTGAAGTGACTAAAATATGTTAAACAAATTTAACTTTTGGCTAGTCAGATCTGCAATTGCCCTTGTATGCGCTATTACAAATGGATGCATTTCTATCAGCTGTATACAAAATTTTATGAATTTTTACTAGCTTTGTTCGAGGAAACTCCGGTAAAATAAGAGTAAACAAAAAATACTCTCAGAAGATAACAAATTTGCCCAAAATTGCTGGAACACAAAAAACCACATTTCAAGCCCGAAATTAAAAATCAAAAAAAAAAAAAAAAACAGCTGCTGTCTATTTATACAGTTTTCAAATTCAGTGTTCTCAACTTCTAAGAGAGTTTGCAGAGAGTAATTTTTACAATTTGCTGAAAAATTACTAATTTATTGCGTTTTACTGTAAATTAAACGAATAAACCTAATATTGTCACGGATGGCTGAGTGGGCTGAAACTTACCAATGATGTTCCTTTAAATAAATGAATTATATACAACAACCGTTTATAATATAATAATTAATAAATAATGTTTATTAAGAAAATAGTTGTTTATTGCCATCTAGCCTAATATAAAAAGAATATCTGGTGACAATATTGTAGTATTTAATTCTTTCTTTGTTATTGCGTATTTTGTCACACAGCTGATTGCTTAACTACTTGCCAAAACTAGCTTGAAGAAAAAAGCTTTGTTCGAGGAAATTCCGGTAAAATGAGAGTAATCAAAATAACTCTCAGAAAACAACAAATTTGCCAAAAATTGCTCGAACACAAAAAACCACATTTCGAGCCCGAAATTACATATGAAAACAAAAGCAGCTGTGGTTTACTTATGCAATTTTAAAACCCAGTATTCTCAACTTCTAAATTTTATAATGCACTGAAATAAAATAAAATAATAAAAACGCAAACTTTTACAAAAATACACGTAGTTGAAAATGTTTATTATTATATAAAATTAACAAACAGATTTTTTGAGAAAAATAACTAGTTATTTGTCGAATTTTGTTCGATTTAAAAAGTAAATTAGCTTTTACGTTTATGTACGTTATGTACAGCAAATAAAAACTGTTCGTAAGTTATTAACTGTTTATGAGTAAATTTTGGAATTTTTTTTTTTAGTATGGCTTATGTTCAAAATGTAACTAATGGGTAGTATTTTGATCATTAAAATAATGTGGATTTAACAAATTTTATATAAATACAATTTCTTTATAGATGGTAACAAATTACTAGCAAAGTATTGATGCAAAAAAAAATTTGTAAAATTTTGGTACAATAAATCAAGATTAGTGCCAGCAACAATTTATTGAAAAGCCAAAACGAAATGCAAAAATATATATGTAGCTATCAATACAGATTGTTTGAATTTTATTAAAAGAAAATGCTCTGAAAATTAAATAAAAGCATCGTGCATTGATTTAAAATTCTTTGTGCGATTTTCAAAAACACTAATATCAGTGTGAAAAGCGCTGAGTTGACAGCTCTGTTGTAATTCAAGCAAATATTTTTGCCAATTTATATAAATATTTTGAGCTAGATAAAAACGTAAAATAATTTATTTAAATATGACGCATTGTTATATTTTCAAATATATTTTTTTATGATTTGCACTTTGATATTTTATTTTCATAAATAACAAACAGCTGATTACTTTGAAGCGATTTTGCCCCAACTTTCGTAGCATATTGTAGAAACGGACAATAAATTGCAGGTTTTAAATAAAATGGCACATTTTTTTTACAGAAACGTAATCAGAATTCGAGCATAATTATCACTGTAGCTTAAGTACATAAAACTTTTCTTATTTTTTTTTATAATAAATTTAAACCTACTCACATAGATATTACTTTAGGGCGAATTAGTGTTATACATATGAAAAATCTTAGGAACGAGATTTGGATTCGTTAGAATCTCTGATTTTGTAGCGTTTGGTAAAAAAAAACGCATGAGACAAAAAATCAGGATGTTAAGATGGGGAGAGGGCTTCGCATCGTGATGAAAGCGCAAAACGGCAGAAAATCCAGAAAAAGCTTCATATAATTCTCCAATTCGCTCTTTTTTTTTAACTTTATTATTTTATTTATTCAATCTACATACATAAAAAATGTAATGACAATAAGTATTCAAATCTTAATACTAAAAGAAATTGTGATTAAAGTCCTGCCAGTGCTGGACAAAAATTTATTTTTATGCGAATATTATTTCAGAATTCAGTCATCTGTTTAGAGCTCTAATGGTAGTCAAAGTATCCCTCCGTTTCAGACGGGTATGACCACCAAAGTTAAGAATATTAACTGCAAGAGGATTTGGATGGAATTCAAGTTTGTTAATATATCTTGTCGCGAACTTCACAAATTCAAATTTCACAAAAGTCGCTCTTAGGAAGGTAAAATGTAAGACAAACCCCCACACGAGTTTTTTTTTTTGCTCTACGTTTCTTGTGAACATATCTGTCTTTAACTGCCCTCATTAGGGGGGGTCACATACAACACTTTGCTGAAGTTGCTGAATGTATGACCGAAAAATACAAAATATTGTATCCTTACGTTAATTTTCTACAGCCACATTAACAGAGTAATTTATGCAATACTCCTATCGCGTTCTGGTAGTTGAAAAAATAAAAACAAATGTTGAATCAAATTCTTAAAAGCAGATAATTAAGGTCCAGTTTTTGACTGCGTATTTAAATACAAAATTAATTAATTTTCATTTAAATTTAAGTTGTATTTAAATTAAAGTTCAGTTTATCAGTCTTAAATAATTGTTCTTGTTTAAATGCGATGAAAGTGTGGCAGCTTTATTTAAATTCCAAATATTATGGAAAGTGTTCCATAGAACAGCTGCTTGTTAGTGAAAGAATAGAAAAATTCTTAAAGAAAAGTTTTAAATTTATTAACGGCACAAAAAGACTTAATAATTTTATTTCAAGCGATGTTATTTTCAATTAATTATCATATTGTGCTGTTGTTTAGTGCAAAATTAGCAACTAATTTCCAAATATCTTCTACAGGCAATAGCTTGTATGTGTGTTTTGTTTACCACCCTGTCGTACATTCACTTAACTTTAAATTAACTTAAAGCTAACTATTTCTCAAGCAGTGGTGGTTGACACTTGGATTACCTTTATATGGAATTAACTAACTATTTTAACATTGCGATGTCCTAGGAAGTAGTCAATTGTCCAACTCTGCATTACTTTTAATTAACTTAAAGTTAGTTACCAAGCCGTTAACTTAAAGTTAACTTATTGTAGCTAGCTATAAACTCACTACTTTCAATTAGCTTTAAGTTGGTTTTTTTAAACTGACTATAAGTTATCTACATTTCAGTCAGTAAAATCATATTAATTATTCCTAATAAAACTGTTTTTAAAAATTTATATTTTAATAGAAAACAAAAATTTATTTATATAAATATTAACAGCCGTATTCATAAAAAATATTGTATGTTTATTAAACACTTATTTGACAAATTTCCTATAGATATTTGTCAAATAACAGTTTAGTAAACATACAATATTTTTTATGAATAAGGCCATGAATTAATAACTTAAAAAACTCACTTTAAACACATATTTTGCACATTTGTTGATTTCTAAAGAGATAAAAACCAGTTTTTTGCATATAATACATTTTACAATATATACATTTAAAATATTTTAATTTTGTGATTTTATGTTTTTATTTTTAATGCACTGAACGTAAATATAACGTTTCTTTATTATTTTTAAGGCGTTGCGTAACTCAGTTTCTATATCCTGAGGGCCGAGAGATCGACAGGCATCTGTTTAAAAGATTTGTAAATTGTTTGGAGCCGTTTCTGTGCCAATCGACTTAGTTCTCTCAATACTTCCAAACGTCATTTAAAAGAAACTCTGCAGTGTTTGTATACACTTTGATTAATGTAAATTTTGCATTGCGTAGTAGTTAGCTTTAAGTTAGTCTATACAAGCTAACTTAAAGTTGTTTTTTTTTGTAGTTAGCTACTCATTTGACGGCAGGGAATTTTTGCACTAATACAAGTGCAAGCATACACAAACCATATGGCATATGAGAAAAACTTAAATAAAACTTAAATGACGAAATTTGGGCACTTAAGTTTAGTCCAAATTTGTACTGAAAAACTGATTTTCGTTTTTAAATGGAGCTTAAAGCTAAATAGTATTTAAATACGAACTCAAAAACTGGGCCTTAGTGTCGGTTCACGCATATCATCGATTGTTGTTATACATTACCATCTCTTTCTTACTCACAGAAAAACGAAAAGTTTAGCAATAAAAATTGAAAATTGGTATCAAATCAAATTGCACCGGAATAGGTAGCAAGCTGTGTACACGTGTTCCTTTTTTGTCTTTTTTCACCGTTGTCCGTGTTTTCTTTATATGTTCAATATTAATTTCTTTTCAATGCATTTCATTACCTTGTAGTGTGGAAGGTGTTGGACTAAATTTTTCTAATCTGAGCCGTGTCGAAGGTATACACACTGGGCACTGATCAGTTTTAACTAATTTGATTCCAATACTTTAAATGCTGCAATAGAGTTTGTTTTAGTCTTTCGTGTTGTTATTGTTAAACCTCCACGAACCCTGCTCCCCTTCTCATCATAACCTATTTTCCTAGTTCCAGTACAATACACTGCATATGTAGGGGTCATCCCATGAGTACTGGTCCAAGATAAAAACAATAAAAATTGAAAAACAAAATGCAAATTTTTTATAACAAATTAATGAATTTTGCAGATTTTACCTCTACAGATGCTGGCAACTCTGTGTGTAGGGGACAACATATTACTGCATAAACAGCTCAATATATTTTCAGCAAAAATTGTTTGCAGTTGTAATTAAAACTCATACACGTGAAGACTAAGGTGAAATAACAAAAAATAAAACGTACTTTGTCTTAACAAAAGAAATGAAAATTTTTATTAATTTTGTGTTTTTGCTTCTCAATTTTGCGGTAAGTATGCCATTAAAATTGCAATAGAAATTTTAATTTTTTTATTTACACATTTTATTATAGATGTTTAATAATCAAAAATGTTTTTGCTTGATTTATGTACGAATATATGCACGCACATATGTCAATACGTATATATGTACGAATATGTATAAATTTCTTAAGACTAAGATTAGGCCGCTTATTTTTGTGTTGTACAAGTATCTGTTTTTAATTCAAAAATATGTATGTACTCGTATATCAGGCAGCGAGTAACAATCATAGGCTATCACATCAAAATCCCTCGTGTGAAATTTTTGTTATTTTGTAACTGTAAAAATTCAATTACTTGAGAGCTTGTCTACGCACGTATGTGTTAAAAATGTGCAAGAGTGTAATGGAAAGTAACGCGAAAACAGTTAAACCATGACAATAAGTGTTACTTTTTTGCGCAAATAAGAATATTGTATTGTATGCTGCTGTTTTGCTTTACGTCGCACTTAACTTATCCAAAAATAAATA
The DNA here is from genome assembly GCA_914767995.1 of Thecocarcelia acutangulata. NCBI lineage: Eukaryota > Metazoa > Arthropoda > Insecta > Diptera > Tachinidae > Thecocarcelia > Thecocarcelia acutangulata. Next base: position 113,930,315 of record OU612094.1, read on the forward strand.
TTTATGGTTTTGTGTAATTTTTTCCCGATAATTTTTTCGTAATTTTCTCACGATGGTTGCAATTAATCTGGTCACCTTGTTTCGGCTTGACATTGTTGAGTTCTGGGACTCCCGGTATATTAAAATCCTGGTTAATACTACGTTTCCATGTATGTAGGTGATTTGGACTAAATTATTTCATTTGCTATAATTAAGTGATTTGCGACATGATTTCTACTATAATTTTCGTATGATCAAATTATTTCAAATTACTTAATTTGTTTCAAATTAAGTCGAAATTTGTCTGTGCAACTGCTATTCTTACAAATGCAACATTATTTTTATTGGTGAGTTGCAATCCGAAAAAGTGACATTTAATTACGAATCGAAATGGCTGGTTTTATTTATTTATGAAGTTGAATTTAATAAAAACTAAACGTTATTTTCCATTTTCATAAGATTTTTTTTGTTATTTTGCTATATTAAAAGTTTGTTTTTAATTGTACAAAAACCATTTTATTTCCTCTTATAGAAAAAAAATTATGGAATAAGGTATTTATATTTGTCTATTCAATGCTTAACCCTGCACCAATATAGAAAATAAAGAAAACGAAACTATTTTATTTGTTTGCAAATTAGGTTCTCTAAAGCTGTGGCAAATTTACGAATTGCTTCCGAAAGCCTGTCAGTAGTCATAGCGTCTTCCTTAAGCATCTATCTAAAAGACGGTTCATCAAGCGTAATTTTATCCAGTTTAAGATTTAATTAGGGCATAACATCATGGCATCATTTTCGAGTTCCTTAAAACACGCACCCATAACTACATCCTGATAGCCAAATTACTTATAGTAGTTATGCAGATACAACTCGTGGGTCCTGTTTAGATTCATTTTTCTTTTTATCTGTATTGGCAACATACCAATAAATAGTGCGGCCCAGAAATGAGGGAATCAGTGTTACATTTGCTTCAGCACAAGCGAAGGTTTGCGCAAGTAACCAATAACGTCAAGCTACATTCTATATGTTTCTACATAGCTATATACATTCTACAGTTTTTGCGGTTTGGATGCTCTCTTATATTGAAGGAATGCGTTCCTTTCCTATCTCCATGTCTTCGTATAAGGAAATCAAGGCTTTCTTTAACTTTTTTCTGTTTAAAAGAAAGTAAAACAAAAAATCCCGGCAAAAAGAGGCCGAATAATAACATTTCGATCACCCTAATTTTTATGCTTAACATTAATTAAAAATTATTTTTATTAGTCATAAAAATTATGTATTCACACGTAGTCGAATAAGAAAATAAACTTTACTTTCTCTGAGTGAAATTAGCTTTTAAACAAATATTGCTCATTTATTTAGTAATAAGTAATAAATTTTTGGGTGTTTTCATACTAGTTATTTAGTTATTTTGTCACTATTTGTTATTTCTATTTAGTGATTTTTTTTAACAAGGTTCTTCTTCATGGCACAACGTTAACGCTATTATCTCAGTTACTAACTACATATAAACTGTTCTTTTCAAAAATATTTGAATCTTTTTCACAATTGTAAATTATTTTTATTTAAATTATAAAAAATATAGGTGAATGCGGCTGTAGGTAGATTAATTTAATTTTTTTTTTCAATAATTAAGATTTCAAGATTTTCGTTTGAGCTTTGAAATCAATTTTTTAATTTTGCTTTGATTCAAATCAGGCAGTGCAAGTTATTCCAGTTATACTCAACTCAAATGACAAATGTCGTTAAAAAATAGGAGCAAAACTAACAGAACATCATAAATTTTACTAAATTTATTATAAAAAGATTAAATTTGCAATACTAATACAATTACTAATTAGCTTTCAGAAAATCTAAATGCTCCTTGCTGTCTTCATCAAGCAAAGTATGGATTTGTTTGCAAGTGTACTGTTGATTATTGCGACTATTTGGAAGAACCTAAGTTAGATACCGAAAAAAGTTGGTTTGCAGTGTCATCAACTAAAGTATGTAGCTAAAAATTTTTATATTACATGATGTTATTTTTTATTATTTTATTTTAATATACACCTTTTTTTAACAATTGTGTGAGCTTGAGGTCTTTTTGTTTGTTCTTGTTCGAATTTGTTGATCTCAAGTTCAAAAAATTATCGCAAAAAAGGTGTTATACAAAACAAGTTAAAAAACTAGGATCAAGATAAATAGGTTTTATTTATATTATTTTTTTATATCTACATATGTAAATATGTATGTATATATAATTTACATTTTCTTTTAAGAATGGACTACGATTTTTTGCAACTAACGGAAATTTTGATTTAGCAAAATCTTATAAAATTAACGATTATCATGAAATCGCAGAACGACAAGGACCTAAAACTTTTTACACTGATGCAATTGTTTTGGATGAAAGCAGAACCTTATTTGGTTTATATGGAGGAAATAAAAAATGTAAGTTTAAAAATTAGCATAGAATTGTTGATAGCGTCTTTCATATAAGGCTCAAAGTGCTGCAAAATCTAGCATGTATGACAATTTAGTATAAATTGTCTCATTCAATAGGCTGCATTGAATGAGACAATTTATAAATTCATTTGATTATATACACACTAAAAATATGTTCATTCAGTTTTCACACATCAAGTTTGACTCGTCAAGTCTTGAGTTTTTGGGAGAACGGGGGGAAAGTGGAAAAGGGTGCAGACTTGACAGTACCGTCAAGTTTAATGAAATGCCAGAAATACGAAAACTTTAAGGCAAAAAAACTTTAACTTGACGATACAAAACTTTTGTGTGTGGACGTAAATGCAAGTTCAAAAGAAAATTGATGTAGAATTGATCAAGAAAACCAGATGTGTGTAGATTGGGACTTACTACCCGTCCACATGGGCAATCAAATTTACAATTATTGCCGTGGCTACTGCAAGATATTTGCGTGTGGACCGCACGAATGTGTGCTCAGACTAAAATGCTGCACGGAATATTTTAAAGAACACTGCTCACTACTGTGTAGTAATTCCAAGCACTGTATTTCAAAACAATTCTTAAAACAAAACAAAAAAGCTATAGAACATTTAGAAACAGAACAAACACTTCATAGTACTGTAACGCCTTCAAGACAGTGCTTAACTGTACTTGAATTCTGTTTTACAGCAAAATCCAAAACAAAAATAAAAGTTGAGAAAATGTCAAAACATTTAAATTTGGGCGCCTCGAAAATGATTTTTTTGCTATGCCACATTAGATCCTCATGAAAAAGCTACCGAAAAATAGATGGCACAATACCAATTGTTAATTAGACCCCCCTAATGTATATATCCAAATTATGCTTATTATTATTATTTATATTTATAGCAGTATTCAGTTTTTAAGTATTTATGTTTTGTTTTAATTTTACTTTTCTGGTAAGAAAAGTTGCACAAGAGCTCTAGAGAAATTATAACAGCTGATTGAATTTTCCCCTCTTATTTGACCATTGCCAATGTACTTACAATAGGTGTGTTCCACGTGAATAACGAAACAGTCCGAGTTAGTCCAAAATAGTCCAAAGCGTTCCACGTAACAATTTTTGTGCAATTTTGAGAGAAAATGAAAGAGTATTTTTTTAATTTCCTGTACAAATTAGCCCGAATTTTTTTTTTTTTTGGGTAAGTTCGGATAGGAATTGGATAATCAGCTGTTCTATGTTTATATACATATATATGAAACAGAAACTGTAATCAGAAAATTTACAAATTGGAAAAAAGTTTTTGTTTAAAAATTAGTTAAAAGCAAAATGGAAGTTTGCACAAACAAAACATAACGTTGCGAAGTTGTAAACAGAACATGCAATTGTTATTTGGATTTTAATTTTATAAATATGGTTATAAAAATCTATTGAAAATTTTGCATTGCTTTTAATTTAACAGCTGTTGCCAATAGTGCAAATGTTTTGATTATATGATATTATTATGCGTTTTAAGCGTCTAAAATTACTAAAATATACTTTAATCTAAAAAGGTAGCAGCACTAGTATTGCAAAATGTACAATTGTGTTTTTTTTGCGTTCCGGGAGTTTTGGGTAAAATTTGGAAATTTAGAGAGTAATTTGCTTTTTACTCTCATTAGTCCGAACTAGTCCGAGATCTCGTGGATCACACCTAATAGGGCGCAAATTGGCTTAAAAAAAATAAAAAAAGGGGAAGGAAAAATTTTATGTTTTGACATCTGTAATTTACATTACAAAGTGTCATTATTTTTATACAAATGTATACGGAGCGCTATCTGGTGTAGAAATACCCTAACTCGCACCTTTACAGAGCTTGTGTTTTTAGTGATTCTAATGCATTTCACACATATACAGTTCGTCACAAGGATTTAATAGACTAGTTTCATAATTAAGGAGTTTACAAGCAATATAAAGAAGCTGTCAATTAGAGTGGTTGGAACAAAGGATTAAAGATAATGTAAAAATAATTCAAAAAAGATTTTTTGGCTAAAAATACCACCGTTTTAGGGCTGATAACACTGTTGCCAAAAATTCCGTTTTCTCATTTTAAGTTAAGTAATAGTTTCAAAATTTTATGCGAACATTAAATAAGAAAAGCAGCAAATCAATTACCGCGTTAATGTACATTTGGATAATTACAGTTTTTTATGTTTTTTTGTACATGAAACCAAGGGTATAGTATAGTACATATCGCTCCTTTATTGCAACATCGTCATAACTAAAAAAAAGCTTGTTTCGAGAAAAACACATTTCAAATTTTTAGTAATTTGAATACATTTTTGTCACAATATAGAAGATGGTACTGTTAAAGATTCTGCATTGTTAACTCGAAAGGTTCATTTTTTAAGATATGATTATGTTGCAATAAAGGAGCGATGTGTTCATTAAAATCATGAATTTTGCTTTCTTTAGTTTTCAGCTTACGTCAAAGTACAAGCAAGTCGGTAATTACTATAAACCGTTCAAAAACTTTTCAACGTATTGTTGGATTTGGTGGGGCTCTCACAGGAAGCGTTGTACATTTACTAGAAAAAGCGGGGAGTACTCTACAAAATCATTTATATAAGTAAAATAATATTTTTAGCTTAAACGCTTGTTCAGCGATTGAAAAATATAATTTTAGCGTAAAATGTGAAGAAACATAAATTTGAGTATTGTGAAAGCGAAACATATTATATCATTTTTTCGCTATTTCAAAAAATTTTCAATTGCTGAACTAGTAGTTTTATGCAAAAAAATTCAAATACTGTTTATCTTATCCTAGATCATATTTTCACAAAAATGGTATTGCTTACACTATATTACGCACTTCAATTGGAGGCTGTGATTTTGACTTAGTACCTTGGGCATATAATGAAATTCCACAAAACGACAAACACTTGACAAATTTCACGGAATTAGATCAACGCGACTTGTTGAAAATTAAGCATATCAAACAAATTAAATCAAAAGCTGAATTGGATGAGATAAAAGTGATGGCTGCAGCCTGGAGCCCGCCACCATGGATGAAATCTAATAACGACTGGAGTGGTTTTAGTAGTTTAAAACCGGAGTATTATGAAACCTGGGCTCAATATCACCTAAAGTAATTTTTTTTTTACATTTGTTTTATTTACTGAATTTTCAAAAAGAACTAACAATAAGTATTCAAATCTTAAAACTAAATAATTAAAGTAATTAAAAAAAAAATTTTTTGTAACAACCTGCTGTCATCAAAAATGTAATTAAATTTTTTTTTTTTTAAATTGAAACTTTGTATAGAGATAATGCAAATAATCATAAGTTATCGATTTTTCTAAGAGACAAAATGATGAAAAATTGCCACTTGAGCGTTTTTGGCGGTTATGACTAGAGTTGGGTTGTTCGCGAACGAACTAGTACAACTGAACTATACACTTGAGGGAGCTAAGTGAGCCGATCAATTCTGCAAGCTCTTTTAGCTCCGTAGCTCATGTTTCTTTCTTTTGTCTTTGTTTTCTTTTCGTTCATGTTTCTTTTTTCTTGTATGTATTCAAAATGTTGTGGCTCAATTTGACGTAGAAAATACCAAATTATGCAACAAAATTTTGTTTAACAAAAAAAATGTTTTTTTGTAGTATTGAAATATATGATTTGATATGAAACGAAAAAAAAAATATGAAAACAATCGAAATTCATTACAACTAAATCTTTTTTCTTTTCAATACAATTATTTTTTATGACACCTAAATATTTTTGATCTCACTTTTAATTTTCCTTCTTGAATTTATAATTCATTTGTTTATACCGATTTTCTTTTTGTTTCATGAAAGCTGAAACATAGCCGTTCATTAAAGCACTGAACTATTGAACTAAAAGAAAGACATATTTCATTGAAAAGAGCTGAACTAAAAAGAGCATTCTCTTAAAAGAGCTCATAAACCCAACTCTAGTTATGTATGACACGATATGTACTCATGTAGTTTAATACCAAGCACACACGAATTTTGTAATTTCTTTCATTCATGTTGTTTATGTCCCCCTTTTTCTCTTGTACAGATATCTTGAATTAATGTTGGCTAAAAATATAAGCATATGGGCCATATCCACTGGCAATGAGCCATTAAACGGAGTCATTGGTTGGCTTTTTGTACATTTCATGAGTTTAGGTTGGACACCAAAAGAACAGGTAAACAAAACTTTAAAGGTACACAAAACTTTAAAGTCTACACAAACATTTTAAACTCTTAAAAAATTATTAAATATTTTTTATTTTGTTTTAAACAGGCGATTTATTTGAATGATTTTCTAGGTCCAGCTATAAAGAAATCAAAATTCAAAAATGTTTTAATATTTGGCAATGACGATCAGCGCTATTCATATCCGACATGGTTTCAAAAGGTGAGAATGAAATCTAACCATTTTTTGTTACTCACACGCTTTACCAGTTAAAAGGGGGGATAATACCGATCATGAAAATTATTTCTGAGGACGAGGGTCTTGCGCAGACAATTGATAATAAAGAAGAACAGGAAATAGCTAGAAATAGATTTACAACTATTATTGACAATCATTTGAACAAAATGAGATTAGCTAGCAGGGATAGATTCATGTTAGATAGAGTTAGAGAAACATAAAGTTTTTTTTTTTTTAAGAAGAAATAAGAATATTCTTATTTTAAAAGCAGATAAAGGCAATACGGTAGATATATGTATATAACATGAGTATAATTTGAGAATAAATAATATTGTTGAGGATAGTTATAATAATTAGTTAATAAATAAGAATCCTACAGCTAGATTACAGAAGATAAATAATACTCATACTTATATTAATTGCCAAAGATTCACAAGACAGATTATCCATTAAGACCAATTTGTTCATTCATTAATTCTCCATCTTATGAACTTTGTAAATATTCTTAAGAAGATTACTGAGAACTCGAGATATAATATTAAAAATTCTATGTAGTTTAAGGAGAGAATAGAGGGCCAAAGTATAAATACTAATAAAAGATTAATTTCTTTTGATGTAGTATGAATATTTCCAAGTATACCGGTTGATTTGTCAATGAGTACGATAGAAGATGAGTGGGGGATAATAACCCAACATACAAGGATAGAAAAAATTTTATTTTTACGTGTTTTAAAATTTTGTATAGAAAATAACAGGTATTTTCAGCATAATGGAAAGATATTCGACAACTAAATGAACTCCCAATGGGATCACCAGCATCATTAACACAGCTAGAAATTTTGTTGCATAAGTAATGAGGAGTTCCACAGAGAGAACATTATTAAAATCGGAAACTTGTTGGAAGAGAACGATTTTTCAACTAAACTAACTAGAAAATTTGTGAGTCAGTTTAAAAATTTTAATATAAAAAAATCCGAAATACCAGTAAAACGTCCGTTCCTTAGAACACTTAAAAGTGAATGAAGGTTTTTCAGAACGCTTTGCGGTCAGATCAGGCGTTTCTCAGAACACGGCTGATAGTTTTCTTTTAATTTGTTGGTGTATTTAAGTTTTGCTCAATTTTAATAATATTAAAAATATTATATTTTATGGCCGTAAGCAAGAAGAATTTCCCAACGTTATATTCAACAAGTAAGAGTGTAGTATATTCGGCTGGGCCGAATCTAAAATACCCTTCACGATAGTCACGAATATGTATAGTATATTAAAAATGTGACCTAAATATGCTCGGTTATATATGAACCGATATCGGAATTTTCTATTTTCTGTATTTTAGTAACCTTCTTTTATAACGAAGATTGCTTTCCAGCAAAAAAAAAAAAAAAATTTTTTTTTTAATGGAAAAATCGGTTCAGGCTATATCTCGGCTATATATGGACCGATATCGAAAATTTTAATTTTCCATATTTATATAACCTTATATCATTACCAGAACTGCTTTTGAGCACAACAAATTGTTTAAGTTCGCTTACGCGATATTTTCATGAAAAACCCGATTTAGGCTATATCTCGGGTATATATGGACCGATATCAGAAATTTTAATTTTCTCTATTTTCGTTAACTTCTTTTATAACAAGATTTGCTTTTCAGCAAAAAAAAAATGTTATTGGAAAAATCGGTTCAGGCTATATCTCGAGTATATGTGGACCGATATCGGATATTTTCTTTTTCCACATTTTACAACCTTATTTCATTACCAGAACTGCTTTTGAGCACAAAAAAGTTGTTTAAATTCGCTTACTCCGCATTTTCATCAAAAAACCGGTTAGGCTATATATCGGGTATATATGGACCGATATCGGAAATATTCATTTTTCATATTTATATAACTTTATTTCATTACCAGAACTGTTTTTGAGCAAAAAAAAGTTGTTTAAGTTCGCTTACGCGACATTTTCATGAAAAACCCGATTTGGGCTATATCTCGGGTATATATGGACCGATATCGGAAATTCTCATTTTTCATATTTATGTAACCTAATTTCATTACAAGAACTGCTTTTGAGCACAAAAAAGTTGTTTAAGTTCGCTTACGCGGCATTTTCATGAAAACCCCGGTCTAGGCTATATCTCGGGTATATATGGACCGATATCGGAAATTTTCATTTTCCATATTTATGTAACCTAATTTCATTACCAGAACTGCTTTTGAGCACAAAAAAGTTGTTTAAGTTCGCTTACGCGGCATTTTCATGAAAACCCCGGTCTAGGCTATATCTCGGGTATATATGGACCGATATCGAAAATGTTCATTTTTCATATTTATATGACCCTATTTTATTACCAGAACTGCTTTTGAGCACAAAAAAGTTGTTTAAGTTCGCTTACGCGACATTTTCATGAAAAACCCGGATTGGGCTATATCTCGGGTATATATGGACCGATGTCGGAAATTTTCATTTTCCATATTTATGTAACCTAATTTTGTTACCAGAACTGCTTTTGAGCAAAAAAAAGTTATTTAGCTTCGCCTATGCGACATTTTCATTAAAAATCCGATTTGGGCTATATCTCGGGTATATATGGACCGATATCTGAAAAAAAAATTTTTTGCCTTTTAGTCACCATGCTTAATAAGTGTGTGAAGTTTGAAGCAAAACGAACAACTTTTGTTTTCAAAAATTTTCATACAAAACTGCAAAAAAAAATGGCTTTTTTCGGAATTTTGAATATATCTCAGCTATACGTGGACCGATATTACTGAATTTCAATAGCAAACCCATGAATCGATGGGGTAAAAGAATGGTGAAAGAAAAAAGTTTCTAAGTCTTATGGTTTTCTCAGAAACGGTATTTCAACAGCGGACAGACGGACAGACGGACAGACGGACATCGCTTAATCGACTTTTCCATTAATTCTGATTCAGAATATATACTTTATAGGGTCGCAAAAAAAAACTGTAGAAATTACAAACGGAATCACAAACTTATATATACCCTTAACATTTTTGTGAAGGGTATAAAAACGATTGTAGCAAAATTAAACAAAATTAAGGATACCTATGGTTGCGGATCAACCAGAAACAGAAGTGTCTACGTGAACACCAACACTTCTATCATCTGTCGATGAAACATATCAGCCAACAACAAATTATTAGGTGTGTTTCTTTACTCTACTTTGGGATCCCGCGGGATCCCAATTTGCACGAAAAGCGCTCCCGTACTTTAAAATTGAGCAATTGAGAGCGCTTTTGAGAAAATAGTATGCTTCCTATTCTTGCACAAAACAGCCTGTGCTTTTTTATACCCTTCACAAAAATGTAAAGGGTATATATAAGTTTGTGATTCCGTTTGTAATTTCTACAGTTTTTTTTTGCGACCCTATAAAGTATATATATATTCTGAATCAGAATTAATGGAAAAGTCGATTAAGCGATGTCCGTCTGTCCGTCTGTCCGCTGTTGAAATACCGTTTCTGAGAAAACCATTAGACTTAGAAACTTTTTTCTTTCACCATTCTTTTACCCCATCGATTCATGGGTTTGCTATTGAAATTCAGTAATATCGGTCCACGTATACCTGAGATATATTCAAAATTCCGAAAAAAGCCATTTTTTTTGCAGTTTTGTATGAAAATTTTTGAAAACAAAAGTTGTTCGTTTTGCTTCAAACTTCACACACTTATTAAGCATGGTGACTAAAAGACAAAAAATTTTTTTTTCAGATATCGGTCCATATATACCCGAGATATAGCCCAAATCGGATTTTAATGAAAATGTCGCATAGGCGAAGCTAAATAACTTTTTTTTTGCTCAAAAGCAGTTCTGATAATAAAATTAGGTTATATAAATATGGAAAATGAAAATTTCCGATATCGGTCCATATATACCCGAGATATAGCACAAACCGGGTTTTTCATGAAAATGTCGCGTAAGCGAACTTAAACAACTTTTTTGTGCTCAAAAGCAGTTCTGGTAATGAAATTAGGTTACATAAATATGAAAAATGAAAATTTTCGATGTCGGTCCATATATACCCGAGATATAGCCCAAATCGTGTTTTTCATGAAAATGTCGCGTAAGCGAACTTAAACAACGTTTTTGTGCTCAAAAGCAGTTCTGGTAATGAAATTAGGTTACATAAATATGAAAAATGAAAATTTCCGATATCGGTCCATATATACCCAAGATATAGCCCAAATCGGATTTTAATGAAAATGTCGCATACGCGAAGCTAAATAACTTTTTTTTGCTCAAAAGCAGTTCTGGTAATAAAATTAGGTTACATAAATATGAAAAATGAAAATTTTCGATATCGGTCCATATATACCCGAGATATAGCCCAATCCGGGTTTTTCATGAAAATGTCGCGTAAGCGAACTTAAACAACTTTTTTGTGCTCAAAAGCAGTTCTGGTAATGAAATTAGGTTACATAAATATGAAAAATGAAAATTTTCGATGTCGGTCGATATATACCCGAGATATAGCCCAAATCGGGTTTTTCATGAAAATGTCGCGTAAGCGAACTTAAACAATTTTTTTTTTGCTCAAACGCAGATCTGATAATGAAATAAGATTACATAAATATGAAAAATGAAAATTTCCGATATCGGTCCATATATACCCGAGATATGGCCCAAATCGGGTTTTTCATGAAAATGTCGCGTAAATGAACTTAAACAACTTTTTTGTGCTCAAAAGCAGTTCTGGTAATGAAATTAGGTTACATAAATATGAAAAACGAAAATTTTCGATGTCGGTCCATATATACCCGAGATATAGCCCAAATCGGGTTTTTCATGAAAATGTCGCGTAAGCGAACTTAAACAACTTTTTTGTGCTCAAAAGCAGTTCTGGTAATGAAATTAGGTTACCTAAATATGGAAAATGAAAATTTCCGATATCGGTCCATATGTACTCGAGATTTAGCCCAAATCGGGTTTTTCATGAAAATGTCGTGTAAGCGATCTTAAACAACTTTTTTTTGCTCAAAAGCAGTTCTGATAATGAAATAAGATTACATAAATATGAAAAATGAAAATTTCCGATATCGGTCCATATATACCCGAGATATAGCCTAGACCGGGTTTTACATAAAAGTGTCGCGTAAGCAAACTAAAACAACTTTTTTGTGCTCAAAAGCAGTTCTAGTAATGAAATGAAGTTATATAAATATGAAAAATGAAAATTTCCAATATCGGTCCATATATACCCGAGATATAGCCTAGACCAGGGTTTTCATGAAAATGCCGCGTAAGCGAACTTAAACAGCTTTTTTGTGCTCAAAAGCAGTTCTGGTAATGAAATTAGGTTACCTAAATATGGAAAATGAAAATTTCCGATATCGGTTCATATGTACCCGAGATATAGCCCAAATCGGGTTTTTCATGAAAATGTCGCGTAAGCGAACTTAAACAATTTGTTGTGCTCAAAGCAGTTCTGGTAATGAAATAACGTTATATAAATATGGAAAATTAAAATTTTCGATATCGGTCCATATATACTCGAGATATAGCCTGAACCGATTTTTTCATTAAAATTTTTTTTTTTTTTTTTTTTTTGCTGAAAAGCAATTCTTGTTATAAAAGAAGGTTACTAAAATACAGAAAATAGAAAATTCCGATATCGGTTCATATATAACCGAGCATATTCAGGCCACATTTTTAATATACTATACATATTCGTGACTATCGTGAAGGGTATTTTAGATTCGGCCCAGCCGAATATACTACACTCTTACTTGTTTCTGGCTAATTTGGGCAAGCAATCAGCTGTTCAAAAAATAAATAATAACAAAGAAACAAAGTTCATTTGAATCAACTCGCATACAAATCATCTTAGTGTTTTTATATACATAAATATTAAATAAAAACGAATGTGCAAAAACTTTAAAAGCCCAAAAGTGCAAAACATCACACTATTTTTTCGTAAAACTAAATTCCAATTTTTGTTGCCACACCAAAACTAAGCATATGTTTCTTTTTGGGCTAGAAATTTAGCTTTTTGCGTTTCCGTAATTTAGGTAATTTTTTTCTGTATTTGAGAGAAACTTATGCATGCTCTCTTTTGCACGAAAATTGGCCGGAAAGTGAAGACATACACCTATTGTGTTTTTGTTTGATACGTCGTGGCGGAACTTTTGTTCTTCATGTCAAAAGCTATCGAAAACTAGATGACACAATATCGACAGCTAAGTCGATCCAACCTAATATTCACAGTGTATCGAATTATTGTACATGACGATATAAATTCTGACCATTTCTTCGCTTCTGCAGAAGCCGTCAGTAGAACTTTGTTACTTTAAAAGGAATATTCTTATGCAATGAAAAAATTCTTGGAGATAATTATTCACAGATGAACTCATCACGACCCACTTCAATTGATTATCTCGACGGCTTAGCTGTTCATTGGTATTGGGATGACATTTTTGGACCTGGGCTGATAGACGCTACCACAAAACTAATGCCCAATAAATTACTAATAAACTCTGAAGCTTGTGTTGGTGATAAACCTTGGCAAACTCACGCCCCTGAACTAGGTTCCTGGGAGAGAGGTGAAAAGTACATTAAATCAATTTTAGAAGATTTGCAGCATAATTTTAATGGCTGGATTGATTGGAATTTATTGTTAAATGAGAAGGGTGGACCCAGCTATATACAAAATACAGTTGATGCTCCCGTAATTATTAATACTACCAGTAAGTGTGATTTTGTAAAAATTTCCTGTAAAAGTATCTAAAATGATTTTAATTTATTTCAGATTATGCTGAATTCTATAAACAGCCCATGTTTTACGCTATTGGACATTTTTCAAAATTTTTAAAAGAAAATTCAAAACGTATTGAAATTGAAGTATCTGCTTTACAGAATACCATTGATGCAGTTGGGTTTAAACGCCCAGACGATAAAATTGTTCTGATAATATATAATAGGTAAGTAAATATGTATGTTTCCAATATCTGCAGCCAGAAATTCTTTAAATAAGAAATGATTACCGCTCATAGATGTACACAGCATTATTTAAAATTAAACATAGGTGTAAGCGAACAAAAAAACCGCAAGTTTTTCTTTTGGCTTTAAACCCCAACATCAATACTTTTCAAAAGTCGAAAAATGTATATATATATATATATATATATATATATATATATATATATATATATATATATATATATATATATATATATATATATATATATATATATATATATATATATATATATATATATATATATATATATATATATATATATATATATGTATATGTATATATATATATATATATACAGTATATATATATATATATATATATATATATAGTAGTATATATATATATATACAGTATATGTATATATATATATATATATACAAATGAGTACATGTTTGTACCTTCTGTACTATTTATTATGTACAAACTAAAATAATAAAGCAAATCCAAAAATGTTTTTGGCATTTCTTTTGTGTTTCAACATTTAACAAAATAATATATAATTCAAAACTAAAGCCATCAACTTCTAAGAAAGAAATAAAAAAAACATAAACAATTCACATATACTCAATTTTGCACCATTCAGAAATTTTAAGGAATGATAGTACTTTTAATATTTCGTCCAAAGTCCGTTATTCCGTAACACACTTTCTATACGTTTTGGCATACTCTCTACTAATTTTCCAATTACTTCACTTGGAATACTCTCCCATTCGTGCTGAACCCGCTGCCAAAGCTCATCGAAATTGGCTGGAGATGATCGGTATTGTCCCAACCGTCTCTTCACGATTGCCCACAAATTCTCAATCGGATTGAGGTCTGGACTTTGAGCTGGCCACTGCATCAACAAGAAATTTTGTTTGCTAAGCCATTCTTTCACCATTTTGGACGTGTGCTTCGGGTCGCCGTCCTGCTGAAAAATTACTTCTTCTGCAGGATAGGCGTTCTTATCAACAAAATCGGGAAGATGAGTCTTCAAAATACGCAGGTAGTCTTCTTTCTTCATTATTCCGTCGATTCTTTGCAGTGGTCCAAGTTGCCACCACGTAAAGCAACCCCATACCATGACGCTTCCTCCACCGTGCTTCACTGTTTGTTTAACGTGGTGTCTTTGAATTGTCTCCCCAGGGCGGCGCCAGCAATATTGCTTACCATCGGATTGAAAACGATTAAATTTGGATTCGTCTGACCAGATTACACGTTTCCAGTCATCTACAGTGCAATTTCTGTGCTCTCTGGCAAACTTGACCCGTGCCTTAGCATTTTTTAGCGATAATGCAGGTTTTTGTTTTCTTACCGCTGATATGTAGCCAATATCGCGAAGAGCTCTTCTTGCTGTCCACCGACTAACGGGTTTGTTTATTGCTATAGAAGCGCCTTTTGGTGTTAAAAACTTTTCTCTTTTCATTTCTTTTATCATAAGACGTGCGTCTGCATTCGTTAGTAGCTTCTTACGACCTCTGACTTTTGGTGTGGGAATAACAGAACGCCTTTTTTGGACTCTTATAACCACTGATTGGCTTACTTTAAGCTGTTTAGCTATTATTCGAGTAGAATCGCCTTTTTTTGTCATGGCTATAATATTGTCCTCAATGGCTCTTGACAGCTTCTTCATTATTGGTTATATGAAATTTAATTTGAGTTTTATAATTTACAGAAACTGTACCACACGCAATTAAATCAATATCAAACTAATAGCAAAGAAAAAAATTTATAAATAAAGCAATCACATACAAATCTAACGGTAAACTTTGACATTTCTGTGCAAATATTTAAAAAAACACATGGGTGCAAAATTGAGTACATGCGAGTTTTTTTGGTACTAATTGTTTATTTCCCTCATTTTTTTCGTTTTCCACTTTGTGTTGCAAATTATTTTATTTAGCATTAAACATAAAATAAATGACAAAAAACATTTTTGGATTTGCTTTATTATTTTTGTTTTTATACAAGAAATAGTGCAGTAGATATAAACATGTACTCATTTGTGCTCCCTACTGTATATACATATATTTCAAGTGTGTTGGTAGATAGATGGCTTAGCTACTTTAGTCATCGTTACGCCGTTTTCATTTTCAAAGCATTCTTCCTGACCAAATTGCACACCAGACTGTCATTTTTAATTGATGCAAATGTGACTAATGAATAATTTGAGGGTTCTCCATTGCGCAGAACCGAAAATTGTGTTTATTCACATACCCATTGAAATGAAAATATAGCTCGTACTCATTATGTTTTTTTTTATGAAAGTCGGGGTTGTGATGGGCATGCTGTAACATCCTATTGGCATTTGTACGGCGGAGTAATTGGTGTTGTGGAAGAAGCTCTTGTGTCAACTGAATCTTAAATGGAAACAAATGCAAATCCTTGGGAAAAATTGTGGCCAAAGCTGTTCTTTGAAGATCAAGCTCCTGAGCACGGCGTTTACCTAATTTGACGCGTTATTTCTCCCAAAAATTTCACGTAACTTTCTCATGATTGATTTTGATAAAATGTTTTAACGGTTAAAACACGTCTAGTTATCGAATATTTATGCACAATACTAATGACCACGGCAATACTAATGTTTACCAAAATGGAGGCAAAACAAAGTAGTATACCTTCCCGGCGGGCACACGATATGTAAAAAAATATATAATTAGTCTTCTGTCGTAAAGCAGCTCTGGGCTGAAGAACAGCTCTCGCGTCATCGTAATTATTTCTTAAGTGCGGTCAGGCTTGTGTTTGTTGTTCGGTCTTCGAGAGTTTTGCGTCTCACTCGCACTGGTTAACGGTTTGCCTCAACTAACTGTATTGGTTTACAGTTTTTTTTAGAGGTTATTCATTGTTAACCACGTAGAAACTTCCTACGTGAAGGCATAGGTCATTATAGTTAGTCACAGCGATGCTACAAAAGTACTGTTAATACCATCTTGGGCATTATGGTCTTTGTCACCCCGCCCATGCTGTGCATCCTATACTTTGCAAATTTTCTTTGCAACTGTATAGTTACTAAATAAATAAATATAATTAGTCTAGTTTTCATAATTTATTCATAATTATTTCAAAAACAAATATAAATAAAACAGGCTATAAACTTCGTATTTTCTGAAAGACATCTGTTTTCTTCTGTTGTAAAGTTGTGGCAAACAACATGTTTTTATTTGCAACCAAACTACACCGGAATAAGTAGCAAGATGGGATAAGTAGAACTTTGACTTCCATCCTGTCTACACGTGTTTTATCACTGTCGTCCGTTTTCTTTATATGTTCTTTATTAAGTTCTTTTTTATGTAATTCATTACCTTGCTATGTGGGAGGTGTTGTAGTAATTTTTGCTAATCTGAGCAGTGTCAAAGGTATATACACTGGGTACTGAGTATATATATATAATAAAGCCTAAAAATTTTAAATTGAAGTTGATAAAGCAACTACTATATGAAATACACGCATAATTTTAATTATCTAATTAAGTTCTAATTATTTCTTTTAAAACCGGGTGTTTGGTGGCAAAGTTAAATTTATTTTTTATTTTAAAAAGTAATAAACGGGCAGGTGGAGGGAGGTACCGTTAGAATTATCGATTGTGCGGATTTGACAGTCGCAGTGTCGTAGTAGTCGAGTGAACATCACGCGTTGGTTGGATGGATACATTTTTGTTAAATCGTTTTCGCACTGCAAATCCCATTTTTTGGAGCGACCAAACTCATATTCACTTAAACAGCCACGTCAACAAAGTGAAACTAGTTACTAGTCTGCAATAGAGCTGTGTCGTTCATGAAATTGAAAGGCTTAAATTGAAAGGATCATCTCAGTGAATGAAGTGTGCCCGGTCATTAAACTAACCACTTTTCGTACAATAGTACTTTATAAAAAAAAAAAAATAAACTTAATGCCAAAAATCATTTAGTGAAATTGGTTTTCAACAGTTTGTGTCTTTTTCAAAATTGAAAAGTTTTTATCAAAAGCAAGCTTAATCAAAGCTCAAATCTAAATGATTTTTAAAATTGGTTTTAGGTTTTTAAACAATCATTTGCTATCACATAACTGTTTATTTTATTATCTTGTTTTGTGTGTCTGTGTCAGTTGTGCTAATTATTGAACGACCGGAACATTTCAATTTTGGTGCCGCGCGTCCCGTTCGGAATGACCCAGTAAACGAAATGAACGAACGGACCTTCGATTGAAAGATCAAAAACCATTGCATTGTCCTCGGGTAACTGTTTGGTGTGCCTTATCTAAGCATGAGATAATTTTTTTAAATTCTCGGAAAACAAGGCTCCGTTTTGAGTAGTGTGTTGAACTCGATGGAAGACATCTGGATGATATACTCATTTAATTGTTCAATGCTCTTAATAAAACTTTGTTTATATTATAACGTTTTTTTTAATTTAAGTTTGAAAATATAAATCTTCTACCAGACACCCTGTAAATGACTGCAAATATACATCTACATACATAAATGCATACATATGTATATGCATATGCACTTACGAATACTTTTTAAAATTTTATATTGTACAAAAAGAATTAATAAACAAAATACTATTACTACATATATAATTAATAGCTGACCCAGCAAACGTTGTTTTGCTTTCATTTTTATTTACATTGATGTAGGTAAAAGGAGAAAGAAACGTAAAAACACAACCACATATCTGTGGTTGGTTTATATTTCGTAGCACTATGATTACCGATAAAAAAAAAAAAAAAATAAAAAAATATATCGGTGCTTAGTCAGTTATTTTTTTAACATTTAAAAGTAAATTGCTTTTCACTTTGATTTTAAGGAAAAATGAGTTGACCGGTTTTTAACTGAATTTTCATTTGTTTTATATTTCATTTTACGTTACATAATATTTTGAGTGTACAAAAGAATTAATAAACAAAATACTATTCGAATACTACATACATATATAATTATAATTATACAATTATAATAATAATTAAGTACTACATACGTTTAATCGAAGAAACACAGTGCACAAAAAACAAAAATGAAATGGGAATGGGATGAATTGCAAATGAACATTGATATTATTATTGTTAGCTGGTGTGCCTTTATGGTAGTGATGCCCAAAGAGAAATCCAGAGTTACGCTCTGAGTGTAAATAAATTTGCACTGGGAGAAAAAGTACGCAAATCAAAATATCCTTTTACTTACAATTTAATTAAAATTGAAATAAAAATAAAGAATAAATATATGAATTTATGTTTTTAGAATTTTTAATAAATTTTATATCACAAAAAGTTAAAAATACGCAAAATACAGAGAAAAAACTAGGAATACATTCATACACCCTTGCGCATGTTCATTCGTCGCTGTCTCATTGACGACTAAACTAGTGAGCGTAAGATTATGTTTGCTTTTGTTTACCACTTTATTACCATGGGTGGGCATCGCTACTTTATGGCCTTATTTTCAATTTGTGAGTTATAAGCTTTTTCCACTGAACAACACCTAACATCTACCATCAGTTTTTGAAGACGATAACATCTTCCCATAATACTAAAGTCAACATTTTTCAACATCTTTATAAAATGTTCCTATCTCATGTTATTCCATTCAACATCTTTCAATTATTTCAGTGCCACCATTAATTAGAAAAGTAGCAATAATGTCGATTATTCTTGTGGAATCAAATCATTTGTTTTGAAAAAAAATAAAAATAATCATAATTTATTTATCACCCTATATTAAACAGCTAATAAGTACTCGTAACTATTATCGACGTAATTGGTTAAGATACAGAAATGCATTTGATTTTGATTTATTGAACAACCATAATAGAATGATTCGTTGTGAAATATCAAAATTTAGAAATAAAATGTGGAACACCAAAATTCAAAATTTAGATAAAGCCTCAAAACCGTTTTGGAAAATAGTTAAGTGTTTAAGAAAGAAGCGTATATTTATACCACCTTTGAAAGAAAGCTCTACAACTTATTATACAGATGAAGGAAAAGTGAATCAACTTACCAACAGTTTCTTAGAAAATCATTGCGTTTCAGAAAATTTAAGTAACCTGTCCCACATTTCTCTAATTGATACTGTTAATGAACGATTTTCTCGACTTAACATTAACACAGACTCAAACAAATATGTAAATAGTTATGAAATTGCTAAAATTATAAAAAATTTAAAAATCAGGAAAGCATCAGATTTAGATGGCGTTAAAAACATCATGCTTAAACAATTGCCTATTTCCGCACTAACATACTTATCTTTTATCATCAATTGTTGCCTGAAATTACAATATTTCCCACAAGGATGGAAAATGGCAAAAGTCATACCTATTTTGAAACCCAATAAACTTCCTAATTCAGTACAGAGTTATCGCCCAATAAGTCTTCTCAATAGTCTGAGTAATATTCTAGAAAAAGTTCTTAAAATAAAACTCAATTACTTTATGGATCTGAATAAAATATTACCGCTAATTCAGTTTGGTTTCAACCCTTTTCACAGTACAGTTCATCAAATTAAACGTATATATGTAATCATATTAACTCCAAGTTTATAGTTGGACACTCAACCGTAATGGTTACGTTGGATATTGAGAAAGCTTTTGACTCCGTTTGGTATAATAGCCTATTATATAAAATGATTCAATATAATTTTCCACTATACTTAAAAATCATTGATTCATTTTTGAAAAATATATATTATTGTGTATGTCTGAATGATATATGTTCGGATATATTTGAAATTCCAGCTGGAGTTCCACAGGGCTCAGTTTTAGGACCATTGCTCTATAATTTGTACTGTTCCGATATGCCACAACCTAGGGAAGTAGAAGCGATCTGCAAGCGATTTCATTCTATAAGGTTTTGTTATACGTTTTTAAAAATGAGTGTAAGTCGCAGAAAGGAGGTGGTCGACAAATATCGATACTGCTCAAATTGCTTGGCAAAAAGTCATACGATTGGATCTTGTTCATCTATGGGCCACTGCAAGAAGTGCGATAAGCTGCACTACACATTACTACATGAAGATCGGCGGGGTGAGAGGCAAGCTAGGGCAAAACCAACACACCAAGTACGCAAAAAACAAGCTTCCAGTTCACAAGTGTCATCAACACCGCAACCATCAAAAGCTGACACCAAATTGTTGATAGAGGCCATCGTGTCATTGGCAAGGGTACTTGGCGAGAGCGAAACCTGTCAGAAATCTTAAATCTGGGGCTGCGGCATGTCCAACTTCGTTAGACACGGAGTAATTATAATTGTAATCTCCAATTCAGATAGTTTTCCCCGTCTTCTAATTGCTAGTTGGAGATTAGCTAAACAACAATTTGTTCAATGTGCATATGTATTTATTTTTGAACATTTGTTAAAAAACACAATGGTATACATATAACAACAACTACACTTTGCCCTTTAAACTAAAAACAAAATATGTATGTAAATATGTTTCAAATTTGTTTATACAACACACAATCGAAGCGACATCTAACGTTTAGCCGATTTTATTCAGTACTAAAACGAACGCCTAATATTTACAAGGCGAGTTGATTTTACTCAACATTGAGCTTTGTTGCTAGATTTTTGTTGATTACAAATTCAGATTGTTTACAAGGCGAGTTGATTTTACTCAACGTTGAACTTTGTTGCTTGATTTTTGCTGATTACAAATTTAAAATGTGTACAAGACATTCCATGAAGATGTTGATCAGTGTAAAAAGCCTATTACTGAATTTTATTGCCTTATTTTGTTGTTTTTTGTAGAATTTTTCAAATATTATGTCTGAAGCAGTACAGCAATAAATACTCCGTGTTTCCTATAAGAAATAGCATCATTTGTATCACAGTGTCGTCTAGCGTCAATTTTAGATAAAAATTAATATAAACGATGGATTCCATGATCCCAAAACAGTAAGATACCACAGTTTTCCAGGATAATAAAAATGAATAATCATTATTTTATCCAATTTTCTTTCCTTGTTAGACAGCGTTCCAAATCATCAACTTTAAATGTGTATAAAAAAATCTCTCACTGAATTAAAAAAAAAAACGCTTGAATATTTTCATTTTTCCACTCCCATTCGGAAAGTTCGATTTTGTATCATTATGTAATATAGCATAATTTTGGTTTCATTCATTTCACGCAGCGATTTAATTTTTCGCAATCCTATCTACAGAGTAAAAGTGGATTTGCCACATTTGCCCGTAAGTATGTACGAATACATACATATATCAAATATTAAAATAAAATCCAATTTACTAGATAATTTTGATAGTTGACACGCTTTTAGTTTATCTTTTAGTATACACATACATTTATACTATGTGTACTGCTGTTAAACACTGCATAATAAAACTTAATGTCTTAATTTATTAAAACGCCTTTAACGCGTGTTTAATTTTAAGTATTTTAAAATTTATGTAGTACTCGTATGCTTATATTTCTTTGCGCTTGAGAGCATATTTTCTAACATGTTTTAATATTCGTACGTTTGAAGTGCGCGCATTTCCTGTATTCTTCATACTCTCAATTACAGAGGTAACATATTCATTTTGGAATACACTTGAGGATGGCAATTCTGAAAACATCTGTTTTATTAACGAAGGGGAGCTCGAATACATGCATACGAATACATACATTTTTCTTTTATTTCTCTGTTTATATTGTATGTTTAGAAAACTATTTTTGATTTTAAAACTATTGCTTTATACATACTTTTAATGCTTAGCTTAATTTTTCTTTACAGTGCTGAAATCCCCCAGGATATTAACCTTAATGACAGTTTACGAGGCATGTTAACAATAAACGTTCCCGCTCGATCAATTCATACCATTGTTTATGCGTAACGACAAAATACTTGTATATTATAATATATTATTATAAAATAGATTTATTAGCATTTATTTTAGAATTTTTTTTACTTAAAATTATTATAAATTAAATTAAGGTTCTGCAAAAAGTTCAATAAAACTTAATACATAAGTAAATATATACATAAATATATCTATGCGTACTCGCATAAAGGATATGAAAAGCAAAGCTTTTTCACAAAAGCATAAAAACTCGCTTGAAATGAAAATGCTTAAAATATGTGGCAATTCGAATAGCGATTGTTTGAACTGTTTAACGAGTGTCTTGAAAATTATTTAATGAATTAAAAAAAAACCTGCAATTTGGTCCCCTCGTTATTTTAAAATTATTGTTACATATGTCATTATAATTTGAAATTTAGCTTCACTCCGCTCTATAATTTAACCTTTTAAGGACATTCGTATAAAAATATTTTATGTTTATTACAGGATTATTTGACAAATTTTAGTGAAATAAACGTAAAATATTTTTTATGAATAAGACCGTTAAATTTTTGTAAGTCACGAAATTCAGTTTTTTAGGCATAACAAATTTATTGATGGTTTTGTTGTACTTTATAAGTTTTTTTTAATAAAATTTTTTGTTTTTTGTACATATGTACATCGGGTTTTATTTCAAGTTTTTCCTTTCTTAAGTAGTCTTAAGGACATTTTGCAATATACACAGCAAATTTGTATTGGGGGCGATTTTGGCAATTCCCGAACAAATTTTGGGAATTCCCAAAAAATTCGGAACTGCTTCTTTAATCGGTTCGGACCCGGCTTTTCGTATTCGTTGCACGTTCTTGCCGTGGAACGTGTATCTGTACTATTCAGCGCGTTATTTTAACAAAAGCGCACCGAATTTTGAATTTTTCTTTCCATTTTTAAAAACCCATTTAATACTATAAAAATTAGAATACTTTTATATTAAAAAACACGATAATGAAACATTTAAGCTTTTAAGCGACTATTATACATTCAAACTGGGTCTGGTACCACCGCCAGATAGCATGCCATCAAATTCGTGTTTGTTAAACTTGGCCACTAGTATGATTCTGTTACTTGTATTAAGATAATGGCATCTTTACAAAAATTATAACGATATTTTATCAAATTTATTATTCACCAACCACTATTTAATCATCAGTAGACTTTGGAAACTTTTGAAAGATATTCTCAAACATTAAACTTTATTTAGGGATACTTTGGCTACCATTAGAGCTCTAAGCAGATGACTGAATTCTGAAATAATATTCGCATAAAAATAAATTTTTGTCCAGCACTGGCAGGACTTTAATCACAATTTTTTTTTTTTTTAGTATTAAGACTTGAGTACTTATTGTCATTACATTTTTTATGTAGATTCAATAAATAAAATAATAAAGTTAAAAAAAAAATTAAACTTTATATCCCAACAATCTAAATAATTTGCTGAGAATTTAAAAAGAAAAATGCTCTAATAATACCTGTCAAAACACAAAAAACAAGCTATTTCATTTATACACGTCTCTAACATTTCTTTACACCTTTCAAACAATGTTAGAGACGTGTATAAATGAAAAAGCTTGTTTTTTTGTGTTTTGACAGGTATTATTAGAGCATTTTTGTTTTTAAATTCTCAGCAAATTATTTAGATTGTTGGGATATAAAGTTGAATGATCGAGAATATCTTTCAAAAATTTCCAAAGTATACTGATGATTAGGGTAGTTCCTATGAAATGTCGACATGTAGATAGCTGAGAAACATAGAAAACAAGCTATTTATAATTTTTTATTGGTATAAATGTTAAAAGCTAAAATAGCGAATAAAAAACTTAATTGTTTGAATTTTTGTACTCTGCTTTTCGATACTTTCAAAAAGCAAATCGTAGCAACCAACGGTTATTCATTTGTTTGAAAGGTGTAAAGAAATGTTAGAGACGTGTATAAATGAAAAAGCTTGTTTTTTGTGTTTTGACAGGTATTATTTTGACAGGAAATGTCGACATATAGATAGCTGGGAAACATAGAAAACAAGTTATTTATAATTTTTTATTTGTTTAACAGCCTTTTGAATATAAAAAAAGGGGTAGGTGGTGATTATGGTGGTAAGCCAGGACGAAGTATATATAATATCAAAATATCAAATGATCTTTGTGCTGTTTCCGTTATGAATCATACAAGGATTATACGGTTGATTGTTTGAGAAGTTGTAAAAAATTATCTACACTAGTCTCAGATTATTCCCTGTACTACTAACATAAGAGTCTTAAGCTGAGTTTTTTAAGAGTCTCATAGAAGAATCAGCTTTTGTAACACTTACTTCCGTATGAGGGATCGTCTGTGATTAAAAAATGGGCTCGTCGACGATCAAAAACACTCTTCATGAGATTCCCAGTAGAGTCTTCGACGATTAAAAATACTTGCTGGGCTGGGTTGTAAATACGTATGAACATATACATATGTATATATTATTATAACATACATACATGTATATATGTATCTACTTTATAATAAAACTTAGATATTTTTCTGTATAATTAAAATTTGTAATATTGTACATTTTTCATATTTTTGTTACACATCAATGGTAGTTGTCACTCAACTTAATCCTTTCAATATTTATTATAACAACACAAACGTGTCGTCATTTTCTGTGCCTTTTAAATACTTTTTTGTATGTGAAAGAATGAATTCTTTATGTTGCATCTTCAAATAATAAAAAAAAACTTTCTTTAATATCAAACCATTTTTAACTAACAATTGGTTTGAATTAAACTTGTATCTTATATTTCTAAATTCCGGACTTTAATTAGCCTATAAATTGGGTGTAAAATTGTTCAATACATACTCTTCTCAATATATTGTTCATATGTATGTATGTAAGTGTTAAAGTACATCAAATGATCGTTAACGAAAAAAAAAAAATACATATTGTTACGTTTTTTGCCTATAAAAACGCTTTTGCGAATTCTTCAATTGTAAATGAAATAAAAGTAATTAAATAATTCATAACTTTATTTACATTTGATACTTCTGCGTACCAAAACACTAGGCTTGCTTACTTTGACTTATGACTTTCATGCACAAAGTTTAAAAATAAACTGACTGGTTGCTAGCGACCTGTCTGCTATTTTACGTCTTTATCAGTTTCTACCAACGGCATGCATTTTCTAGTCGTTCGTAATGTACAAATGTATTTCTTTCGCACATACACATGCTTGCGAACAATAAGCAATTCACAACAACAAACAATAATAACAGGAATAGCAAGAATACAAGAACATCAACAACATCATTGTAGTTGATTTAATTGGAATTTTACGTACTTTAAATCATGTATGTTTGTTTATTTTTAGTTTTATCTTGTTTGGGTGAATGTGTTGTGTTGTACATTTTGAACAAGGAGATCAACAGCTGCACCCTGGGTTAGATGTGATAAAAATTCTTCACAATATGTATATTAAAACGAAAATTCCACACCACAATAATAATTATAATGTCTTCAACAAACACCAATTAGAGGTGTAATAGGCCATTTACAGCTAAGCCAAATCTATTGCATACGGGATTTCGAGTCAAACCTAGTTGATGTTGACGGGATTTCACACGCAAAATAAAATCTACATTGCGACTCGATTTTGACGAAATCTAGTAGATTTTTGTAAGTACTCTATTTACAGTGTATTAAATAATAGAGCGGTATTCAAAGGAGAATAGACTTGCAAATAAAGGTGGACTTGCTCGTAACAAAGTTTTTTCCGAAAGTGATGAACTTTGGATAACAAGGAAAGTAAAAGATACCCCTAGATTATCAGTACAAACCAGTGTAAGGATTTTTCCAATTTTTACAGATTTATTTTTTCATTTTCCCATGTAGGAAAACAAGATCACTCACCCAATATAATATCTGTTCCGTTCATAATATCTGTTCCTCCAAGAGGTTGGCTTCCCAAGGATAACAAGGAAAGTAAAAGAAACCCCTAGATTATCAGTACAAACCAGTGTAAGGATTTTTCCAATTTTTACAGATTTATTTTTTCATTTTCCCATGTACGGAAACAAGATCACTCACCCAATATAATATCTGTTCCGTTCCTCCAAGAGGTTGGCTTCCCATTTATTGACTTGGCGTTGACAGTTAGAGTTAATTGGCAAAAATATAATAAAGTATTTGAGTACTCTTTGAACGGAGAATATTGTCCTGAGAACGTCTGAGCATGTTGATGCGTCAATTAAAATTTTTCTGAAAACCTAAAAACTGGCCATACAGCATGTTACCATTAACCATATAAGTTTCACAACTGTGAATAATAGAACTTACTCGTATTCGTCTGAAATTGAACAACTTCTGTCAGAAAAAAGAAGCGCTAGAAGAGAGTGGCAACTCCGTAGGTCTCCTCAGCTTAATATTAGGCTACGGGAATGCATACCTCAGTTAAGAAATCTGCTTGAAATCCAGAGAGTGGCTTACCTTAAAACATAGGACTAGGCAAGAATCGATTCTGAAAAAGGGATGGTTCATGTACACAATCTGAGAAATGTATTTATTACAAATGATGCAGCTGAATTACCGCCATATGCTGTTCGAACTCATGTGTCTTAATTTTCAAGATGTGGGAGACAAACCCCAAGAAAGCTCAAGGTATTGATAAAATGATTATAGAAATGATTGAGTAGTTATCTCGTGTATCCAGAACAGTGCACCTTTTGATTTTTAACGATATTTTATGTCTTGAGTATTGTCCTGCAGAGGTGAAGGTGTCTATGATTACTATGATACCCAAGCCAGGGAAGGATTCCACTAAAGTACAATCATAGAGACCAATAATTCTACTAACAACAATTTCAAAACTGTTCAAAAAACTGTTGATGGCGATATTGACTCCAACATTGAGCGATGTAGGATGTAACCCTAATCATCAATTTGGCTTTCGGGCTAAACAAAGCACCATAGAATAAAGACACAGTCTAGTAAATGTCATATAAAAAGCTTTTGAGAACAAAAAGTATTGTTCAGCTCTATTCATTGACGTTTTTTTAAGGAAATATATAATATGACATAAATAATTTTTAGTTAGCTCAGTTTGAAAGTTTTCCATAAACGAAAATAATTAAAGAATTCAATTCTACCATTTCGGTGAAAGTAAGGTGCTGGCTCTGGATATCTCCAAAGCGTTTGACATAGAGCTGCAAAACTATCGATAGTCGTCCCCATCGATATTTTCGATAGTTTCAAGAAAAACTATCGATATTATCGATACTATCGTTAAGCGTTGCTTTTGGCTATGAATCTGTAACTCAAGTGGAAGTTAGTAAACATAGATACATACATATTTATATAGGTATATATAAATGGCCTTATTCATAAAAAATATTGTATGTTTATTACACTGTTATTTGACAAATGTCTATAGAAAATATGTCAAATAAGTGTTTAATAAACATAAAATATTTTTTATGAATACGGCCGAAAATCTTTACCTATTTTTATTCTATGATAAAAAATATAACCTTTAGATTCTTTTATTTTTATTTTTGCTAAACACTTTGAGCTGCAGCGTCACCTGTATGCAAAGAGAACAAAGTTTTTTAAGTTGCAGCCGACATTTAGCCGCAGCAACCAGATATAAGTTGTCATGTTTAACTAACATTTTTTATATAAAATAACTATTTTTTTATTTGAGATAAAAGTAATAAATGATATAGTACACTTTCCTTTTATATATAATATGATTTATATAATATATTTTCATTTGTAAATTACGCTATAACTATACAAATTTGAAGGCGGCTAAGAACCTGTCTGAATAAATGGCCAGAAACGTTATACTGGCTACATGTAACCGGCTTCGTATATACGTTCAAAAATTGTCGATAGTATTACTATCGAACTAAAATAATCGATAGTTAGCTAAATATAAAACTATCGATAGTACTATCGATTTTTTGCAGCTCTAGTTTGACAGAGTGTGGCATGGTGTACTATTGGCAAAACTTACAGCTTTTGGTGTCGGTGATGACTTTTTTCGGTTTACGACTATATCGAGCTTTCTCAGAGACCGCACTATACGAGGTGTTATAGATGGGGTCTCATCAAACGAGTTCAAGACTAATATAGGGGTACCGCAAGGCTCCGTTCTTTCTCCTACGCTATTTCTTATTTTCCTCAACGACCTTCTCTATCAAACTTCCAACTCTATCTACTCTTTCGCGGATGACAGCAGCATTTGCCACTCGTACTCTTTTAGTTATAGGCCTAGCCTATCAGAGATCGCTGCCAAGAGGCTAAATATGAATAATTCACTGAACAGTGAGTGATCTTCTATTAATATCCGAATGGGGTCGTAAATAACAAACAAACGACCTTAGGTGCTGCTTCATCTGTGCTCATAGATGGTATAAATATTGAGGAACCGGATGCTCTTAATGTTCTGGGAATAAAAATAAAGTGTGATGTTCGCTGGAACGAACACATTTTTCATGTCTCTAAAGAAGCATTCAAGTGCTTCGGGTTTTTGAAACGGAGTATGAAGTACTTTACTCCATCCGATCTCCCTACTATTTATAGCACCTATATCCGACCGAACATGGAATCCAATTCTCATATTTGGGCCGGTGCCTCAAAGTCTGTTTTGGGGTTACTCGACCGTGTGCAGGACAGGGCAAAGAAGCTTATCGGCGACACTAAGGCATCCAACTCTAGTGACTCTCTGGAGCATCGACGCAGTGTAGGGTGAGTTACTCTGTTCTATCGTTACTACAATGAAATTTGCTCTCATGCGATTAGGGATCTTGTTCCCGAAACTCGCACATTTTTACGATTTTACAAATGTATACATTTTTACAAATGTGTTTCCTGTCTATTATAAAGTTGGAAAGATTAAGTCAAATGTTTACAAACAATACTCCCTCCTACACCCTCCTCATAAGCTATTTTCCTAGTTCTGGTACAATTCACTGCATATGTAGGTCATATCCTGAGTCCAAGATGAAAAAACAAAGTAAATAAAAGAATTAGATGGATTTTAATATTGCGATTTTTCTTGCATCAAATAAGGTGGCAACCACTGTAGATGTTTATGATAGTACATACATGGTAAATAACCGTTATTTTAAAATTCGCATTTTTTTCTGTTATGTTCGCACACATGTCTGTTATATATGTTGGCAGTACCAGCCATTTCGGATTGTCAGTTTGTTTTTGACAGATAAAAAGGTAAGTCGTGTTTTGGTGTGCTCTTCGATTTTTTACTAAATTTGAGCAAAAGCAACGTCGCATGGACATTGCTCAGTAGCTGTTGAACATCTTCAACGATAAACCAGATTTCCTCAAAAAAAAACGTATCTGGTTATCGAATCGTGTTTGTATGGCTACGACATCGAAACTAAACCTAATCATCCCAATGGAAGCGTCCAATAGAGCCAAGACCGAAAAAAGCACGTCAAGTTCGGTGAAATGTGAAGGTTTTGCTCACTGTTTTCTTCGACTCCAATGGCGTGGTGTATCATGAATTCTTGCCACAAGTTCGTACCTCAAAAAGGATTACTACTTTGAAATTATGAGCCGTTTGCGCAAAGCAACTCGTCAGAAACGCACAGAATTGTGGAAAAAATAATTATGGATTTTGCACCATGATAACGCACCAGCTCACACATCGATGCTTGTGCGCGAGTTTTTGGCCAAATACAAAACCGTTATCATACCTCAACCACCGTATTCACCAGACTTGGCCCCCGCTGACTTTTTCCTCTTCCCAAAACTGAAGACACCGCTGAAAGAAAAATCGAAACAGCAGCTGTTGGCGATACCAAAAAGCGCGTCTCAGAAGTGTTTCGAGGATTGGAAAAAACTCTGGCATAAGTGTATTATATCGGAGGGGGATTACTTTGAACGGTATACGATAGTTATTGATGAATAAGTAAATGCTTTTTGAAAATTTGCATTTATGTCTATATATCGTTGGTCTCAAGTAGAGAGGCCCTAACAAACATAATTGCTATTTTAGAGAACAAGGAAAATCGTGATGGATCGTGTATACCTAGCTATATCTAAAAGTAACTTTTTTTGTTCAATTGCTTGTAAGACCGATATGTATGAAAATATTTAATTAAATCCTCGTGACTCTGTGTACTTGTGTGAAACGTAGTAGAATCCCTAAAAAAGCTCAATTCAGGGAAAATGCGAGCTAGGGTCTTTCTGTATGAGACCAACGATATGTATTTGTACTCCTACATCTTTAATGACAGGGTTATAAAAGTCAAAATATCAGATGCAATGTTTTGTTTTCAATTTAGTTGATAATGCATAGTTTTAAATATCATTTGATTCTTCTTGTTGGTTGAACTGAAAAATGAAATGCTTAAATAACTTTTCATTGTAAACATATGAAAAATATTTTCATTTTGTTTATTATTAATGTTTGCATTAAAAAAAGGAAAAACAAAATACAAAAATAACAACTTTGTATTTAAATTGATGCTGCAATTTGTGCTGAACGTGTTGCATGGTACCTTAAATTGATCTTTAAATGTCACGCAAAATTAAAAGTTTTAAATAAATTTCCCGTCGGGTTTCTTTAAATCATTTGTACAAACATAACTAGAATACGAGTATGTATGTATGAATATAAGGTTGTCTAAAAAAAAATTATTTTTGTTTTCATATTGTTGAGATTTTTGTGTAATTTTTGAGACAGGGTTTGTACGTTGTTTTTTCAATTTTCTTTCTAACTTTCACTTTTGAATGATCAATTTGAAAGGAAAATGCCAAAGCTTAAGTTTTGTGTGAAAAAAGTGCAAGTTTCGGCAATGAATTTCCTAATTTTGATAATCCACCTTACAATTTTTCGTAAGTTTTCCATATATTTTGCAAATAACGCTTTATAATTTTTTAAAATTTCTATGAAAGTTAAAAAACTTTTTGAATTTTCTTTTATCGTACCTGAGAGATATAAGTTTTATTTTTGTATCCAGTTTACAATATTGTCAGCTGTTTGCCCATTTACCACTACATTTGTTTTGCTTTGTGCAAAAATGATTTATCTCCTTGCGATGCAGTTCTACGCCCTGTAATAAATTCTTATAGCCAGTTTCAGAAGCCACACCTCGTTCTGTCATATCATTTACCACTTGTAAATGTTAAACTTTATTCTTTGCATCTTGAAATGACGCCTAAATTGCAACTTTAGTTTTAGATTAGTACTTAAGATATATCCTACAAAGTCCTAGAAAATTTTTGCACAGTGGCTTAACGCAAAAAATAATTTTTAAAAAATTCAAAAAAATCAGAAAAAATAGTAGTTATTTGAATCCCACTACCAAAAGGGGCTTTAAAAGAAAAAATCAAAGTTAAATATAAAAAAAAAATTAAGAAAATCGAAGAGTACAAACGGTGAGAAAAACTGATTTAAAATATTACATCCCGAAAATCGGATCCAAACCTGTGCACAATTGTTTTCTATATTTTATTAGATAGTAGACAGAAAAAGAAAAATAATGCAAAAAAAAATTTCTGTTTGGACTGATATTGAAAAAGTTATGAGTATTTATTCGGGCACGGTTTTCTCATAATTCGGCTTTTTCAAAACGCGATATCTCTGAAATCATAAGCCAAAAAAAATCTGAAAATTTGCTGAAATGTGCTGTTCAATCACATCAATACAATAAAAAATAAAGCGAATCAAAAAAATTTTTTCTCCGATTTGACTTGGATTGCCCCATATATAAGTTTGTGATTCCGTTTGTAATTCCTACAATTTTCATTTCCGACCATATAAAGTTACATATTCAGAATCAGCATTAATAGAAAATTCGATTAAGCGATGTTCGTCTGTCGGCCGTTGAAATACCGTTTCCAAGAAAACCATTAGATGTACATATGTAGAAACTTTTTTCTTTTCCATTATTTTACCCCAGTAAAATCGGTTCGTATATAGCTTTAATGTATTCAAAATTCCTAAAAAGGATTTGTTTTTGCAATTTTATATGAAAATTTTGGAAAAGAATTGGTTTGCTCTGCTTCAAACTTGACACAATTATTTGGCATGGCGATTAAAAAGCAAAACATCATTTTCGCCAATATCGGTCGATATATTTCCGAGATATAGCTTAACCTGAATTTTTCATGAAATTTAAACAACTTTTTTTTTTGCTTAAAAGCAGTTCTGGTAATAGAAATAGGGAACTAAAATACAGAAAATGAAATTTCTGATATAGCCTAAACCGAATTTCCATGGAATTTTTTTTTGCTTAAAATCAATTCTGGTTATACAGGAAGGTTAGTTAAATACCAAAAATGAAAAATTCTGATATCGGTCCATATGTATCCGAGCATATATATGCATTTCAAATTTTGTAATATGTACTATATATTTACGTGGTCATCGTGAAGGGTATTTTAGATTCGGCCCAGTCGAATATACTATAATCTTACTCCTTACACTCACGAATTTTGAAAATAACGGTTACTTTCTGATTTGACCATGTCTATTGCAAGGTTCAACTAAATATGATCGGATATATATGGACCGATATCGGAAATGTTCATTTTCTGTATTTTAGTAACCTTCTTATATTATCAGAACTGCTTTTAAGCAAAAAAAGTTGTTTGAATTTCATGAAAAATTCAGTTTAGGCTATATCTCGGGTACATATGGTTCGATATCGGAAATGTCCATTTTTCATATTTAGATAACCTTATTTTATAACTAAAACTGCATTTCAGCGAAAAAAAATTTATAGCTTCGCTTTTGCGACATTTTCATTAATAAATCGGTTTAGCTTATATTTCGGGTATATCTGAACCACGAAGGTATATATTGCATAGAAAAAATTATATTAAAAATGAAAAAAACAAAATTTTTGTCTGAAAATGCATATACAAAAATATAAAAAAAAAACCTTGGGTATCGTATTTTGTTGTTGTTTAAAAAAGTTGTTGTTTTCGATCAATAATTATTTTTACTAAACTTTTGTTTGAATCCACGAATTCCTTTACAGGTCCACATTCAAACAATTTATTAATTGATTCAATAAATTTCGCTATTGAACACGAAAAAAAATTTTTTTTGTATGCCATTCCAAATAATTGTATCAAGTTTGAAGAACAATTAATTTTGTTTTTAATTTTCCTAAAAAATTTCAGAAAATAACGGTTTTTTTCGGAAATTTGGATATATCTCAGCTATATGTGAATTTCAATAGCAAACTCCATGGAGTAATAGAATGATGAAAGAGAAAAGTTTCTAAGTCTAATGATTTTCTCAAAAACGGTATTTCAACGGCGGACAGATGGACATCGTTTAACAGAATTTTGTATCAATGCTGATTCTGATTATGTAAATTTTTATGTTCGGAAATGAAAATTATAGAAATTACAAACGGAATCACAAACTTATATATGCCCTTAACATTTTTATGAAGAGTATAAAAAAGACAAGACTTTAAATAACCATATAAATCAGCTAAAATTGTGTAAATATTAAAATGTCAAACAAAAAAAAGTTATGCTAGAGCCCAAAAAATTGTTTTTGGGACACCCTAATACATTTAGGTATGTATTAAATTCATGTACGTAGTTCCCTAATGAAATAACGTACTTTTTTAAAAAGGAGGAAAATTGTTCTTACTGAAATATGAGCATTATCTCTGCCGCTAATAAAATTGTTGTATAACAAGTAGCACGTTTTGTTTTCCAAACATTTAATTTCTGTACAGCGTACATCCTTCGATATTTGATACGCTTCGTAAAAAAGTTTTATGCGTCTGAGTGTCTAAGGATATAATATTCTATTTTATAAGATTTGTCTATTTGAGTTGCAATTTATGAGTTTCCTTTTAATTTCATTTAAACAAATAGTGTGTGATCTTTTTGAGTACTTGCTGTTGAGCTTGTTTGCTGTTTAATTATTGTTTTATTTTATTTATATTTATTGCTTGTTTAATGTACCATTGGGATTACTTAAAATTAACAGCTGCTGATGAGCTATTTTCTTGAGTAATTTGTTTTACGCGTAAATAGGAAATTAAGAATTTCCGTCTTTACAATCAACGGATTCCTGAAAACTGTTAAATTTTTTGGAAAAATCTTATGAGACATTGGAAATAACTATAACTAATCAGACGTAATGCAACAGATCTTATTTACATTCACATAACTTATTATTTTTATTAATGTATCAATAACTTAATTTTGCGAACGTGTTTTGGTATAATTCATTATGAAAAATACTCTTTTTACGCAAGCGTTGCTATTTGGAATAACCAACATTGAAAACAGCCAAAAATGATTCTTTAAAATGAAACGTATCCGCTGTGTCTTTATAGTTATAAACGTTAGGCCAAAAATCAAATAAATTCGTAGGCATTTTTTCATTGAAATAATCTCTCCAATTAATATGGCACAACTTTGTCCATTGAATCTCATACTCACCTGCTGAAACTTTTATGCTCATAAAGGGTTTTAACGAATCATAAATCATGAAAATCTTCGCTTGGAATAGCGGATTACCGCAGTTTGTTATTGAAAATTCTTTAAAATCTTTAAATAGCGTCATGTTTCAGGTAAGTACGTGTAAACAGCCATCTATATAATAAATAAATATGCTTGTGTGGGTGCCAAGCATGTGCTTCGTTGTCTCTCAAGCATTTGAGGCTTAATAGCATGTTCACACGAACGCTTATTTTCGAGGTTCACTCTCTCATTCGTGGTTCGCGGCTCAATCTTTATTGAACCAACATGGTTCGCCATACAAAATTTTGAGAGCGAACCTACATGGTTCATTTTGAATCTTGTTGCGAACCAAGCAAAAACTGCTATCATCTCCAAATTTGATAATAAATTATAGCTAGTATATCTGAACTAGCTGCAAAAAAATCTAAACAAAGAAAAAAAAAATGATAATTAATGCGTGTAAAATCAAAATAAACACACTGAAAATGTAAAAAATTTGATACTTACATAAAGATTTAAATAAAAACTGAAAAAAGAATTACTGAAACGTTTGCACAAAATATGTAAACATCAGTGTGATGCAAAAAAAAACAACCGTCTGAACACCTAGTTTCGCAATAGTGGTTCAGAGAGCGAATCAAGTGTTTCATATTACTGTCTGAACATGGTATGAGACACAGCAACACACTTGACTTTAGACAATACTCATACACAGCAAAAATTATAGTAAAAATAAAATCAACAAAATTTTTGTCTGAAAAAATAATTTGTATGCATATAAATAAATATTAAAAAAAATATTTTTTTGTTGTTTAAAAAATAGTTGTTTTCGATCAATAATTGTTTTACTAAACTTTTGTTTGAATCCATGAATACGAGGACCGCATTCAAACAATTTATTAATTGATTCAACGAATTTCGTTATTGAACACGAAAAAAGTTTTTTTTTATGATATGTATGTATGAGAGACAATTTTCTTTTAAATAATGTATTTTTCTAGTGTTAAATTATTCCTGTATTCCATAACTGAGTTTCAAATTCAGAGCTACGAGTATAATCTATTGCATTTAATGATAAGAAAGAGTCCTCTGTATCAATGACTGCATTTACCATAACAAGAAATTATTTGCATTTTCAACGATATTTGGTTTAAAATTTTTGAAGAAAAAACTTGTGTAGTAGAAAATAGTTATTCATGTATCCATTCTACTGAAATTTAAGGTTTAATTGATCCATTCTGATAGCTATCGGACTTAGGTAGGCAGGGCACTGGATTCTCCAGCTCAATTGTTCGATCGTTCCCTTTGTGATTGTCTGAAAAGTAGGATAGAAGAATTGAAGAATAAAACTTAGAGGGATATAGTAGGAGTGAGAGAGAGGGAAAGGAAAGGTGGGAAACTGCTTAATGTGGCGCTGTTTGCTGATGCACTAGCCATCCGATGCTCCTTATGAAAGAAGCTAACGCGGTCGGATCGAGGCCAGACAAGATAGGGTATTGAAGTTTCTCTCACCTAGATATCTTAGGCGATGATGCTCCAATGCCGGGCATGTTCCGAGGAGATGAAGGATTGTCACCTCCTCTTCCTCGTCTTCGCAACTTCTGCAGAAGTCATTATAGGGTAAGCCTAGCCTCCTGGCATCGTTCCCAAATGGGAAATGTCCAGTGATGACTGCTACAGTGACTCTCAGTTGAGTTTTAATAGCTGCCCCGTTCTCTTAGAGCTAGTTTGTGACCGCAAATTCCATGATATAAGGCATGTGGGCTCTGTGAACTATTTTTCTTCGGCACTTTTTAGCGTCTGGAGTGTAATTCGTTTTCAACACGCTGATAAGGGTTGTCCACAAAAGGGGTTCTTAGACCAGACTGGAATTAGTATATAAGTTATAATTCTGTGGGTTTGCAGAATTAAAAAAATATTTTTTTATTAGGTCTTTACGACCGTCTTTATTTGAATTAAATTAATAACTAAAATTAAATTTACAAATTTCTTATTTTATACTATTATGTTGACATGGTTAAAATGTGGCGTGTGTTAATAGATGTTTAATTAGCATTTATTGCAAACGTTGATCTTGCAATTATTGCTTTTAGGTCAATACAAATTAATTAAAGTGAAATTTCAATATTGTTAATTTTGCATGTAAGCAGAAATTTAAAAAAAATGAATTTACAATTTTGTTTGTGTTAACTCTTCCCCTCTTAAGTCGATTGTCCACAATCGTGGTGGCTTAGTAGGGGAATTATTAAGCTCATGTGTTGCAAGTTGAAGGAATGGCCCACTTGAATTTGCACTGCTTGCAACATTGTCTTTTGAAATATTAAGTTTTTGCTTATATTTTGCAAATGAAAAAATTATAAAAGTTACAAAAATGATAATAGCTAAAATTAAAGCGTCTGTGCTTATGCTTATAATATTTATATTTTTATTTTTATCCATTAATAGTTTGATATCATTTTCATGATTTATTTGCTTAATATACAGATTTTCTAATTTTAAATCTAGTCTTGTTACATTTTTTCTTTCTCTTATTTTTGTTATTAAATTAGGTAATATAAATTTCTCATGCGTTTTAATATTAATATTAGTATATGTGGTATTAGATATTTGGATTTTACAATTTTCAAACTTTACAAGAAATGTTCCCTTTTGTCTTATTTCTAATTTGTTGCAGTCATGAGAAATGTTCCCATAAAAATTCTTAAAGGTAATTATCCCTGGCATGATTTCTGTTACCAGAGGATTTTCAAATATTTCCAACTCACAGTCGGCTTCTTGAAATTTAAGAATATTTTCTATACATTTGTTTTCTAGTTTTTCCAAGTTTCTTTCCAAATTGTCCTTTATATTTGTATTAAAAATATTATTATTATTATTGTCAAGTAGTATCTCATATTGGCTCAGGACAAGGGATTTATTCATAGCGTTAGGAAGGGGTTCGAATTTTATTTTGGACAAGATATTGGCGGAAAATTGAGGAATAAGTAAGGTAAGTATAACGTTGTCGCCATCAAAAATTACTGCAAGCTTCATACTGCTATAGCTGTCAAAGTCAGATATTAAGTCAATCTCTCTTTGCGTCAAAATGTCAGTTGGTATTATACCTAGTTTGCTTGAAAATATTATTTGTCCTGTATCGTCAACGTGATTTCTTAAAAGGGATATGTCATTGTCAATCCTGTAAGCTTGTTCAATAAATTTAACTTCGTCCTCTAGGGTTTGTATTTTGTTCATTGATTCTTGTCTAAAGTTATTTATGTAGCCACTAATAAGTGTTTGTTGTTTATTTATATGCTGCGTAACGTTATTGATTTGTTCTGATATGAAATTATTTACATGAACTAAATTTTTAAGTGTATTGTTGGTGATTTGCTCATTGTTTTGTATTTGGTCAATAGCTTCTTTTATTAATATTTCATCGTCACTGTCCATAGATCCTGCGATGTATTTCAGTCCTTTCCCTAATATGTTTACTAGCCCTCGCTTTGATTTTGGGTGCATATAAAGACTGCTTATCTTCCCTCGTAGCAGAATAAGGTCCTTGTTGATGGTTTCTAAAAGTCGTTTGTCCTCGAAGGATGTGGCCTTTAGGGCATTGATATTTTCAGAGATTGCTGTAACACTGTCATCGTAAGATTTCAAATTAATAAAATGTAAGACTTTGTCGTAATGGCTTATAACTTTCAGTTCTTCCGTTCTTATTGGTATGTACCCGTTGTTATTGGTTAAGTCGTGTATGTCTAGCTGCTGTGCGTGTGTCGATAGAATCGAAATCAGTATCATTACCGGAATCTGCATTTTGTCCTGGAAAAGTTAGTTTAGGTATAGTTTTCTTTAGGATTGTCTTATGTTATTTTTGTGAACTATTCTCCCTGTCTTTGTTTTAACTGTAGTGTTATAATTCTCTGCCACTATCTCCCTTTTGTACCTGGCAGATAATTTATTCCCTAATCTTTTATTTAATTTAACGAAAATTTCTTCTCCTTGCTTGTATTCTTTTGGCGGAAATCTTTTCGCATTATGGTAATTTAGATCGGCTATTTGTTTTTCTGAAAGTTTTTTGATTGTTTCGTTTCTATCTTTTTCTAGCAATTGTGGGTCGCTACTTACGCGTCGGCTGAAGAAAACTTCTAAAGGTCTTCTACCGGTAACGGAGTGAATCGAATAATTGTATTCCTTTACGGATCTATCCAATAATTCCTGAAATGTGCGGTGAGCTTTCTCAACCTGAAGGCACCGCATGATTTCTTGTATCGTAGAGTGGAATCTTTCCACTTGACCGTTCGAGCAACTGGTGTATGGGGGAGTTCTAAAAATTGAAATCCCTAACTCATTTCCTATCATGAAGTTAATTGAGTCAGAATTAAAGGATTTCTCATTGTCAAACACTATTGACTCTGGTACCATGGAAGTAAGGATATCTCTTAGCGGCTGCCGTATGTCTTCTGCCGCTCGTGAATTAATTAGTTTTGCCATTGCGTATTTTGAGAACTTATCTATAGCTGTTAAAATTAATGTTTTTCCCATCAATAGTATATCCAGGTGAACTAACTGTCCAGGATATTTGGGAATAGGTGTTGCCTGAATTTCCATTTTTGGCGGGTGCCGATCGTATTTGTTCAATTTACAAATTTTACAAGCTTTAATGATTTTTTTGATTTTATTTGCCATGGCGGGGAAATAATATTTTTCTAAAATTTGCGTTCTGTTTTCCTTGGCGTTTCTATGTGCCCTAGTGTGAAATCTAATTATTATATCTTCTTGGTGCTGGCTGTCTACTATATCTTCAACTTCCACCTGCGTGAACCTTATTTTGTATTTGCTAAAATGCAAGGAGTATACTTGCTGAATTTTTCCCATTATGTTCTCATCCGTTTTTATACAGTTTATGACTGAAGGATTAAGATATCGTTTTAAAATGGAGACGAGAGTTTCCTCTGAATAATTTGGTTCTGTAATCACATGTCGATGATAAGTCGGGAAAACTATTTTAAATTGATATGTTGAAGCTACATCTGTTTTTAAAAACAATTGATTTTTGAATGCATTTATGGGGGCTTCTACACTTAGTATTAATCCGTGAGATGAGCTCTCATCGGAATTTGTGGCTATGGACAGCGTATTCAGGGGTGATTCCTGTGGTGGTATTCTGGACAAAGCGTCCGCAACTACATTTGTTTTCCCTGGCTTATAAAACAATTCGTAATTGTATTCCTCCAGGATCGGTTTCCACCTTTTCATTTTGCTATTATGGTTTTTATTGCTAAGCGCA
Organism: Thecocarcelia acutangulata; assembly: GCA_914767995.1. NCBI lineage: Eukaryota > Metazoa > Arthropoda > Insecta > Diptera > Tachinidae > Thecocarcelia > Thecocarcelia acutangulata. Next base: position 113,970,617 of record OU612094.1, read on the forward strand.
TATGTTAATGGTTGATGATCTGTATAGATCTTGACCTTAACCGAACCGTATAGATAATTCCTGAGTGAGTTTAATGCCCAAATGATGGCCAACATCTCTTTCTCATTTGCGGCGTAATGCTCCTCCGCCTTGTTAAGGGTTCTTGATATGAATGCAATGGGCTTATCATCCTGAGACAGAACTGTGCCAATTGCAAAATTCGAGGCATCCGTTACTAGCTCAAAATCTTTCCCATAGTCTGGGTACGCGAGAACAACGTCCTCAGACATGAGAGAATTCTTTATTTTGTTGAAGGATTCTACTGCTACTTTGTTTAGGGCAATTTTTACATTTGCTGATTTATTTTTGGAGATTCGACCTCCTTCCCCTCTTAAAAGGGATGTCAGGGGTTTTGCAATTTTTGCGTAATCTCTTATGAAACGACGATAATACCCTGACATACCTAAGAAACTTCGCAATTCCTTTAACGTTCCAGGTTGTGGAAAGTTGGCGATAGCCTCCACTTTTCCCCGATTGGTTTTTACGCCATTTTCGGATATAACAAAGCCCAAAAAATCTACATCTTTTTTAAAAAATTTACATTTGTCGAGCTGCACCTTCATATTGGCGTCTTCCAATATTTTGAAAATATGTTTTATATGTTGGAAGTGTTCTTCTTCTGATTTGCTAAATATTATTATGTCGTCAATATAGACGTAGCAACACTCCCCGATGAACTCTCGTAATATATCGTCGAGAGCGCGTTGAAAAATGGATGGGGCGTTTTTTAGGCCGAACGGCAAACGTGTGAATTCATACTTGCCGTTGTTTATCGAGAAAGCCGTTTTCTCAATATCAGATTTTTTTAGTGGAATCTGGTGAAAACCACTTTTTAAGTCAAGCACTGAAAAAAATTTGCTATTCCCAAGCTGCGCTATTACTTCAATTATTTCAGGGATAGGGTATTTATCCGCGATCGTGATTGTATTAAGCTTGCGATAGTCGATCACCATGCGATATTGCTTATTACCTGCCGAGTCGGGCTTTTTCGGTACAATCCACACTGGTGAATTGTAGGGTGATCTAGATGGTCTTATGATCCCATCGTGCAACAGTGCTTCTACCTGTTTTTCGACTTCTCCTTTTAATGATGCGGGATACGGGTAAAATCTTGTATAAACTGGGGTATCTGATTTAGTTCTAATTTCTCCAACGATTTTTGTTGTATAGGTCAATTTTTCGTTTGGATCTGAAAAAAGCCTTGCGTGCTCCTCAACAATAGAGTTCATTTTCTTTTTTTGCTGATTTGTCAGGTTATCTGACAAATCAGCAAAACGGTTGTTAACCGTTTTTGATGCTAATTGCTTAAGACCTATCCTTTTCCCGTTTTTTAGCATCATAAAATTGTCTCCTGTATGGATTACAACGTTTAGATCCCTAAGGGTATCGTTTCCCAAGATCCCGTCAAAGGTTTTTAGGGAGGGCATTAAATAAAACTTTATTTGGCTCTCTAAATTAAATAATTTCACATACATAAATTCTGTTATTTTTATATCACCTACCACCGATTTTGCGAAAAATGGTGTTTTATTTTTAATTTTTTTCCTAGCCAGATGTGGTTGTAAGTAATTTTTACTAGATCCTGTGTCTACTAAGAATTTAAGAATGTTACCGGTCTCCGTTCTTACCTCAAAATAGGGTAACGAAGAGCTCATTAGGCTAAAAAATAGACATCGGTCGGTTCCAAGTCTTTTTCTGTTGGGTTACTTTCGGTATTTATGTGGAATGTTCTTTGAGTTTTCCTTTGTTGGTTTAGTACCGAATGTGGTCTTTTTCCTGAAAAGTTGTTATGATGGGGTCGGTTAATATAGTTAATATGTCTTGACCGTATACTTTGATCTACTTCCATCGGCTCTGGCCGTGGTTGTGGTTTAGATGGTCTTGGTGGATTGTAATAGTTGTTTGAAAAGGGCTGTTGTCTAGGTTGCCATACCTGTTGATTTGTTTGTGGCATGTAGGCCAATTGAGGGTAAAACGGACGTTTTTGGGTTGGATGATGATTTTTTCTAGGAGGCAATTGTGGGGGTTGGTATTTTCTTGCGCTATGTGCGTGATTCGCTCTATAGCTTTGATTTTCTAGTTTTAGGCAAAGATGTAGGGCTTGTGGTAAGTCCACAGGCTCTCTCATCCCCAGGAGTCGCGGCAGATCTCCGTTTAAGCCCCTAATGAAGGTATCAAGGGCCTTTTCCCTATACGACTTTGTTAGTAACATGAGCGATTCGTTGCTCGTATCTAGACATCCAATCTTGTTTAAGATAAGGGAGAGGTGTGTGTATACGTCCTGGTAAAATTCAGAAACAGTTTTGTTCCCTTGCACCAGTGCTGACATCTGGTGTTCTAGCGTCGACACATCCCTCTTGTCACCATAATGAGCGATGAGACATTTTGAGATTGCAGGCCAGTTTAGAGGCGTGTTGTACGACTCCAGAGCTATGTCTGCATTCCCAATAATCTTATTTCTGATAATGCTCAGTATTCCAAAATATTTTGGGGTTCCCTTAAGTGGTTCGTAGATGGCAAGGATTCTATCAACGCTTGAACTAAATTCACCTGGCTGTCCGGAAAAATCTTTAAGGCACTTAACTACGTCGGGTATTTTATCAAGGTCTGCCAAGTTATTTCTAAGTCCGTCATTAATTGCCTGATCCCTAGCATCGCTCAAGTCCACGTCAGGATTGAGTACGGCTTGAACTACTTGCGGTCCTTGATTTCTTAGAACTTCAGTAGAGATTCTAGAGATAAGTGCAGTTAAGTCTTCTATGCTTAACTGCCCATTTGCCTGTCCAGGATTTGGATTAGGATTTTGAGGAAGCACAGGGGGCCTAATTAAGTTATTTTGATTTGCCATATTTTATCTTCTACGCTCTTTCCTGATTGCAATTATATTTCGACTTTTTCGTAAAAAAGGAATAAATTTATTCAAAAAGACTTTTTATAGTTTTTAAAATTTGTCTTAATTTTACTTCTATTTGTACAAAAATGATTTTGTTAAATTAAGTGTGAAATTTGTTAAGAAATTTCAAGTAGAACTTGGGTAAAAGTGTTTTTCTTTTTCTTTAAATAATTTTAGGTTTTCTTTTTTTAAAAAAAATTTTTGTTAAGAAATTTCAAGTAGAACTTGGGTAAAAGTGTTTTTCTTTAAATAATTTTAGGTTTCCTTTTTTTTTTTTTTTTTTTTTTTTTTTTTTTTTTTTTGTTAAAAGAATTTGTTAAGTGTCTATTCAAGCGTATCTTTTACATTAAAAGTTTCCCTTTATCAAATGCTTTTTTTTTTTTTTTTTTTTTTTTTTTTTTTGTGTAGACTTTTTGTTAAGTGCTTGTATTTTAAATATTTAAATTAAATTTTATATTTTTAATAGCTCTTGATCTCTACCTTGTTTGGGATTCTTCCTTGCTTATGTTGTTTGACGGCTGATGGTTATCAAATACTCTTTACACTGATGCAAATTTTGATGTCTTCAATCTTTTAGATCTGTTGCTTCTTGTCGATTCTCCCTTGACGGCTGATGGTTATCGAACACTCTTTATACTGATGCAAATTTTGATGTCTTCAATCTTTAAAATCTGCTGCTTCTTGTCGATTCTCCCCCGTTTCTGTTGTTTGTCAGCTGATGGTTATCTAATACTCCTTACACTGATTTTGAGTCTGCCACATATTAGTCATTTATTATCCTTATCTTTTTCTAGGATTATGTCACTTTTTTTTTTTCGTATTTTCAAATTTTCTAAGGGTTTATTATTAGGAGTCACTTATTTATTATCCTTATATTTCTCGAGGATTTTGCCACTTGTTATTCTTATTTTTTCAAGGATATTGTTACTTTCATTTGATTTAGCTATTTATGGGGAGTCACTTATTTGTTATCCTTATTTTTTCAAGGATATTGTCACTTTCATTTGATTTGAGCCTTCGGTAAGGCTGGCACGTAATGCCACCGTTTTGCTACGCGCTACTACGGGACCTATAAACCGAATTTTTTAAAGGCTCCTTTTGCCTCGGGCGCCAGTTATAATTCTGTGGGTTTGCAGAATTAAAAAAATATTTTTTTATTAGGTCTTTACGACCGTCTTTATTTGAATTAAATTAATAACTAAAATTAAATTTACAAATTTCTTATTTTATACTATTATGTTGACATGGTTAAAATGTGGCGTGTGTTAATAGATGTTTAATTAGCATTTATTGCAAACGTTGATCTTGCAATTATTGCTTTTAGGTCAATACAAATTAATTAAAGTGAAATTTCAATATTGTTAATTTTGCATGTAAGCAGAAATTTAAAAAAAATGAATTTACAATTTTGTTTGTGTTAACTTATATTCCAACCAGGCAGTTGATGGCGGCTTTGCTGTTTGTTACTATCATGATATCCCTGCCGAATATCTTGTGAAACATCAGCCAACTGGCCGCTTTGTTTATAGCCGATATTTCAGCTTGAAGAACACTACATCCGTCTGATAGTCTGAAGGATATTTTAGTGTTAGATTCTTTTATATACACACCACCCCCAACCCTATCTCCCTTCTGGATTCATCCGTGTAAAAATAGAAGGGTCTAGCTTCCGGGGGAGATTCCTCGATTTGGTAGCCGATGCTCCTTGAGAGGAATGGTTTTGGGATGAAGTAGTCAATTAGATCTCAAGTATATTGGCGTGTCCCCACGATCTTTGGATCTATGCATCGCGGTGCTATCTGCATTGCTTCTAAGTCACATGGCATCCAGCTCATAAGTACAAGAAGTGCTTTAGCTGGTGTTGTCGTGGTCAATATTGCCATGAATCGACTGACTTTTTGTGGTAGCTATCGGACTGTTGAATATCAGAAACACACGATTTTTTTCGATTATTTTTATCATAAATAATTTGAACATTCAGCAAATATGTAAAAAGACCAACAACTTCGCCACATGATTTTTAAATCGTCAGTCACTAAACCAAAAATTTTGCCGCCATAGTAGATAAAAATTCGCCAAGTTTGGCGAGAAATCGCCATGTCTGACAACCCTGCTTGAGAGTAGTGTTTCGTCTCCTATTCTTTGGTATACGTGTTTTTCATTGTCGTCCGTGTTTTCTATACATATGTATATGTTCATTATTAATTAGTAAAAAACCAACTTCTACAATTCTTGAACTTTTTATATAAAACTAACAAATATCTTTAGCTGCAAAAATAAGAATCAATTGTTTGAAAATATTTAAAAACTTTTTAAAAATCTGCTGTTGATTATGATAACTTTTATGAAACAAGAACAAGCAGTATATATTTTTTGATTAGTATAAATATTGGAAAAATGTTATAAATTGGTAATTTATCAATTACCAATCACCAGTAACTAATCTACGCACCGTGATGAATGTGAACTTTACTATTCAGTTTTGGTATTTGGAAAACGCTTTCTCTCAATAGCCAGTGCTCTCAGGTCAAATTTGATCTTCTATATAAAAGAAAATCGTATACATATATGTATGAAAAAAACTAAATCATGCCCACATCTACGAGTATGTGTTCGTTTGTAAAAGATAATGCATTTTTTACTTAAATTTATTCTTACACAAACTTTTTTTGAACGAGCAAAGATCTATAATTAGGGTTCAACTTTAATACACTTTTAGAATTTTTCGTCTTATTTTAATATTTTCATAGATTACTTTAATATTAACAATATAACAATAAAATGGAAACTCGTACAATAAAAACTCTTCTGTAATGCGAAAAACTAAAACAAAACCGAAAATTTCATAAAATGAAATGTTTCTTTTCTTCTTAAATAGCAGTTTATGGGACACGAAGGAGTGTTATGTCTAGAAAATTTGCATGAAATACTCTCAATGTTTTCATTCATGGTCTGCGGACTGCACATAAATAATCTTCAACAGCAAGCTTACTTTGTGCATGATTTAGTGCATTTTAAAGATCATTCCTGCGTGTTCTTATTGTGTTCCGTAAAATGAAATGTAAAAATTTTGGACACTTGAATGAAATTGTATTCAAACAGATGTACAAAACTTTTTTCTACACTGAAATAAAACGTTGTGTTGAATATGATTCGATGCCAGCGAAATTAAAACAAAAAACACCTGAAAGCCAAAAAAGCTAGTCGCTCACTGAACAAAGAATATGAAGCGTAAAAAATTTTAACAAGCATCAACAATGATGAGAAATGCGCCGAATTGACAATGCAGCTCCTCAGCGCTGTCAGATATGGCGATATCTCTCCAAACGTGGCGAAGTTTTATCAGCGTTGTCAACTTTGAAATTTCAAAACGCACCAAAATCAGGAAAAAAGCGTGTCATTTCAACAAAACCGCACCGAATTTTGAATGTTTCTTTTCATTTTTCAAAATCTATTTTAGATTATAAAAGGTATATCTTTATATTAAAAACACGGTATTGAAACAGCCTTTCAAGCGACTCTTATACGCTCGAACTGGGTCTGATAGGACTCAGATTGTATGATGGCATACAATCAAATTCGATCAATAGCTAGAACTCGTGTTTGTCAAACTTGTCCTCTAGTACGATTCTGTTACTTCTATTAAAATAATTATAACCATATTTTATCATATCTATAATTCAGCGACATTATTTAATTATATTCGCTGTCGACCGAAATCAGCTGTTAGTTTTACTGCCCATTATCAGGTACCCAACAATACAGCTGCTTACGGTCGTTAAAATTATATTGTAGAAGCAGAACAGATCGTTACAGAAAGCGATGAAATTTGTTGAAAAAATTTACGATTATAGGATGATTAAAAGATACAGAATCGCACTACAAGCCATCAAACTCGATCAATAGCATTCTATAAAATACTGTGTAAACTTCATTTGTGTTTTCGTAACCAACAACGAAAATCGGTTGGCTAGAGAGGATGTCTTTAAAATAACTTACTGAAATATACGAAAATTTGCAAGAATTGTAACAAATAAAAGATGAAGTTTACCATAATCAAAATTTAATGCAAACGTTTCGGAAGAATTTTTTAATCTAATTAATAATGTAGTAATTTATCAATTAACGAAACAGTAACGAAGTCAATTGCCATCGTAAATACGAACTTCACTATCTGTGTCTGCATTTATTATAATTTTGACAAACTTGGCTTGATCGTTTAATAGTAAAATACGCTCTAAAAACAGCAAATTTTATAAAACGAAATGTTGCTTTGTCTTTCGAGAATATTTATAATATACAACAACAAGATTGTTTTACTTTGCGCTTATAATGAGCAGCGTTTTCCACCTAACTCCGAGTTCTGATTGTGATTGCAAAATGAAACGTAAACTTTTTGGGCACTTGAATACTTTTTTCTTACATTAAAACAAAAAGTTGAGTTGAATTTGATTTAGTGCCACCAAAAATTAAAAGGCGTACCGAAAATCTAAAAAAGCGCATTACGCACTAAAGAATTTTTCGCACAAAAAGTACCAAAAACGTTGCGAAACGCACCGAGTTGACAACGCTGAGTTTTATCTGCTATGGATGTGTGCGAAACGGTAGCAAACAGGGTGCATTAACATCTACATGGTGGCAGCACTACGGCATGTGACAATTTTTTGCTACTGGCAATATAGTAAGCTATTTACGTCAAATGTATTTTGTACATTTTTGAAAGTGAATTTAGTATTTTATTCTGAATTAAATATATAAAAATTATTTTGTGAACATAAAAATAATTTAAATAAGAATAATTTATAATTATGAAAAGGTACATTCATAGTTTATAATTGTGAAAAAAGTTACAAATATTTTTAATAAACATAGTTTCCCGTTTTTTGTTGTATTGTTGTAATTTTGCTCTAGTGCTGCCACCGTATAGACGTTAATACACCTTGGTAGCAAAGTTCTATGGTGAAAAATAATTTGTCTGTGGTAAAAAAATTTCATGTTTTAACTGTGTAAAAAAATTTTATATTTGACAATATAAAATTTTGACAAAACAAAAAAATATTTTAACACAACTAATAAAAAATAATAAATAAAATTGAACAAATTAAGAAATAGTTATAATAGAGCTATTTTTCAATTTAGTATTATTTGATTTTTACACTTTTAATTATAAAATTTTCAATTATAATTTATTTCAATCAAATTCCTACATTTCAAATATTTCTATCCTATTGTCAAAATTTATATTAGCCCCTAGAGCTAGTAAAATTTTATTCACCACAGAAATGTCAAAATTTTACTTACGAGAGTACTTTTCTACCGTTTCACTCACGTCTTTTGGCGATAAAATTGTTGGTTTGGCGACTGATCATATGGCGAAATAGTTGACTATTTTTACATACTTTGTATTTTAAATCTGGCATTCCTATTTTAAGCTTTAAACACATAGACGACAGCAGACAGCAAGCAGCAATCTGTCAAAAATAAAATACATGTGTTTAAATGCACACGATTATTTTAACGACATCACAGCAGCACTACTTCACAACCGCATTTGCTGCTGCTGCCAACTTAGATTAATTTCTATTTTCGTAAGCAGCAAAAAGTAAATGCAGTGCTGCCACTATAAATATAAATTGGCAACAATAAAACTAAAATTTGTTTGAAATATTTAATAGAATAAACTTCACATAAATAAAAACAAATAAATTGATTAGTTTTTACAGTTTTACGTGATATTTTTACGTTTTCAGTCGGTAGTTTTAATTTTATTCATGTAAAATATATATGTGGCACCTCTGAAATTTGCATTATTTAAATACACATAGTGCTACTGCTGTCTTTAAAATAATTATGTTGCTGATGAGACGGCAGCTTTTGAAGCTAACTTCATTTGTAGTCGTGAAGTTGTGAAGTCTGCTGTCGTCTAAGTGTTTAGAGCTTTATTCAATGCTTTGTTGTCATACTGAATGCTCAAATTATTTATAAGTTGTGAAAAATTGTCTGTTTTTGCTATTCATAAATCCGATAGCTATTAAAATGAACCAATTAAACCTTGAATTTCGTTCAGATTACGTGCATGTAGGAAGCATGCATGATCGAATATTTTCTACTACATAAGTTTTTTCCTCAAAAATTTTAAAGCAAATAATTTTGAAAATGTAGATAATTTCTTGCTTACGGTAAATGCAGTCATTGATAGATCGGACTTGTTCCTACCAATAAATACAATAGATTATAGCTTCGAATTTGAAACTCAGCTAAGGAATACAGGAAAAATTTAACACCAGAAGAAATAAATTATTTAAAAGAAAATCGTCTCACATACAGTCGTGGACATGTAATTAAAACATAAATGTGATCTCTGATTCTTTCCTTATTTTATATGATCTATTCTTATTGCAATGGAACTTTCCCACTGTAAAAATAACTTTGATCTCTCTTGTACTTTGGTCTTTCTTTACATTCATTTTCTGTTTAGCTTTCTTAAAAAGTTAGTTATTATTTAGAGAAAGGGTTATTTTTTCAAGTGGACCCATAATTAAAACATGTTCAGTTCCACTATTTTAATAACACTATTTTAATATCTAATTCCATTTTTTTTGTGTGAAAGCTTGTGTATGTTTTAAATGATATCAGCAAAACTATACTCCAATATTAGTAACCAGTCATGGCAAAAAGACCAAGTTGCTCCGAAGAAGAAAGGAAGGTAAGCATTAAAATCAGAGGCTCCGTGAAGACGGTGAATGAATTTCTTCAATTACTTATTTGCTTTAGAGGAAAATTTTTTAATGAAATGAACAACTTTGATAACCTTGGGAGCTCAAATAATGCACCCAGAGCAAAAAATAATCACCTGTGCCGTCAAGTTCTCCTAATAACGAATTCGCCTTGCATACATACGTAAATACACTAATCTAAATTGAGACGAATAAAAAAGCGAATCAAACTTTATGTTTTGATTTAAATCTGTATGTATTTCAATTTAAATTTAATAATACTCGTATATGCACCTCAAAACATAAATTATGTAAATCTCGAACGAATTATTTTTATATTTTCCCCCTTAACAAACTTTACAACAAACTATTAAAGCATTTTATATTTGTACTATTGCATTGCAGACTTAAGACATTTATTGAAGAATAACAAAAACTACTAATGAGTAACCATTAATATTAAATACATGCTGTCATACCATATAAAAAATTTAATAAAAAACTATAGTCAAGTACATGCCACAACCCTTCAACAGCAGAACAAACGAACACAATAATATAAACCAGACATGAGAAACTCGGTGGGTTTGTAATTTTTTGTGGCCAGTAGTATGAGCTGATTTACATCATACAAATATTTAGCGAAAAGCGGAAACACATTTATAAAAATTTAAGAAAACAGGCAAGTAAAGTTTTGGTGCAAAAATTTTGTGTAATGAAATTAAAATTAAAATTTAAATCCGCAATATGTTTTCTTTTCTGCTTTTTTATGAATAAGATAAAATAGAAGCAATAAAAACTGTGTTATGAAATCCTATTTCTAGCTATTATGACACTACACTGTGTCGCGTCCCTTTAATAAAATTTATACAAGAACAGACTACACATTACTAAACATCAGCTGAAAGTGAGAGAAAGCTGTTTCCGCCGGTAGAACTCTTAAAATATTCCGAGTTCCCCAGCTCACTTGGGTCCTTATGTCTTCTCTTTGTGTGTACCTAGCCATAGTCATTAGATATTCTCAAATTTGATCTTCGGCTCCATGAGCCACTCTTACATACAAGGTGGCGCAAAAGTAATCCTCCTATCAGAATATGCTATAAATTTTGCGATTGGCCCCTAATGTCAGTTCTGTTTTGAAATTTGTGTAGTAAGCTCATGCGAAATACACGTTAATAAACAATGTTATGCTACACTGCTCCAGAACGCAGAATATTGCTGACTATTTATTTGACCCCAAGCATAATCATGAGTGATGAGGCCCATTTCCATCTTAGCGGGTACGTAAATAAGCAAAATTTACGCTTCTGGGGCACTGAAAATCCGCGTGTAACCTACGAAGAGCCATTGCATCGCTCAAAGTCACTGTATGGTGTGCTGTTTTCGCTGGAGGAGTCATCGGACCTTTTTCTTCGAAGACGTCGCGGGCCAAACGGTTACTGTGAATGGTGAGCGCTACAGAGCAATGATCAACGAGTCCTTTTTGCCGCAACTTGATGAATTGGGATTGGAAAACATGTGGTTCCAACAGGATGGTGCTACGGCACACACTGCACGTGCCACAACCGATTTGCTGAAGGATGCATTTCCCGGGCGCCTATTCTCCCGTTTTGGCGATTTGCACTGGCCAGCAAGATCGCATGATTTGACCGCTGCAGACTTCTTTTTGTGGGGCTTTTTGAAGTCGCGGGTTTATGTCAACAAGCCTCAGACTCTTCCAGCTCTTAAAAACAATATCTGCCAAGAATGTGAGGACCTATCGCCGGAAGTTTTGGCCAATGTGAAGGAAAATGCTATAAAAAGGGTTCAAATGACAATGAACTGTGGCGGCAGCCATTTACATGACATCATATTCTCGACATGATGTAAAATAATTAAAAAGCCAACTAAAAATAATCCACAAGAAGAATCAAAGTTTTTCTTTTTTTACAGCCAAAAGCAAAAGCAACCTTCCGATGTTTTTGCTGTAGATCTTCACAACGATAATACCTACATACATATACTTAATAACAATCCGAATATATTTAATGGTTACGACATTGACTTTTTACATCAAATAGATTCACTTTTTCACTAGGTAATAACCATTACTTACTTATATTACCGGGTTTTACTGAAATCGGATTTTTAAATGTTCTTTTTTTTTTTTTTTTGTTTGAATATCGCATATTTATTAAAATATATAAGGTATTTACTTCCTGAAAGTTTGTTGGATACAATAAGTGCTGTTCGTGGATACACTAAGTACTTATTTTGAAGTTTCGTTTTTTAAGGGAATTCCTCGAAAGAAGAGAAGGATCAAAACGGTATCGACGGTGCAGTAAAAACTAAAAAAGGATCGAAACAAAATATATATGTGCGAGGGCAGATTGATATTGAAGCCACCTAAGTAGGAAAAAAAACATTTTTTCAAAAACCATTTATTTCTCAATATAATCTGCTTTTAGCTCAATACACGTAGTAAGACGATATTCCAACTTTTTTATTCCATCTAAATAATACGATTTTGGCAACCCCTCCAAATACCCGTTAGTTTCAGTAATCACTTCGTTTACAATAAATCTTTTTCCTGCAAGCTATTTTTTCAAGTTTGAAACGGGATAAAGGAGCTAAATCTGGTCTATAAGGTGAATGATTTACCAATTCGAAGTATATTTCACGTAATTTTAGCATCGTACCTGTGTGAACCAGTGAGAAACAGCACTTTTTACTTCTTTAAATGTCGTCGTTTTTTTTTTTTTTGATTGCATTGATCTAATAATACACCATAACACTTTCATGTGATTGCAGATCCTTTTTCAAGATAATTGATGAGCAATATTCTGTGTGCATCTTAAAATACCATAATCTTGCCAGATGATTTCACTGTCGTCGCCTTCTTTGCAATCTCACCAATTGATTGGATTGAGTTTTGGTTTCAGGTGTGTAGTGGTGGACCCAAGTTTCATCAACAGTTATTAATTGTTATTAAAAATCAACAGGATTACTCTTTATCATGTTCAAACGCCGCAGTGAACTGGTCTGTCGAACTCGTTTTTCTTCGACACTGAGTAAACGCGACACCCGATAGCTTATTATATGGAAAAGTTTATTTAAGATATTAAACATACTTTTATATGATATGTTTACCAATTAAATAATCTCACGTAACTTGACTCGGCGATCATCGATGATTATCTTGATATTTCCTTCAGTAACTGCCCCTTTTGGCCCTCTTTTTAATGGTATAGTAGCAGTTTTTGTTCGACAGTGTTTAAATTCATGAATTCAATATTTTACCATATAATTTGACGGAGCAGACTCACCGTAATGTTTATCAAGATTTTCTTATGTCTCTTTCGCCGTTTTTCGTTTTTTTTTAAGTGTTTAATCACAACACGAAATTCACTCTTTTCCATTCTTCAATAAACACAAAAGTTGCTTACTTCAAATGAATACGAAAAATTAATAACTAACGTTTGACAGATCGAAATTAAAAAAATATATATAAAAATTGTGTGTTTGTGCTGCCATTTAGCGCTAGATACCTTCAATATCAATTTGCCCTCGTATGTACTTGTATGGAATCTGCTTCACAATTTGATTTAACCAATAAAGTGTATATGTGTACATATATATTTGTAGCAAAATTTTGAAATTTCTGTTTTATTGATAGAAACCGAACTTTTCAGTGGATCAAGTACCCAATATGTGATAAAATTTTTTTGTTAGTGTGTTTCTATTGAATGGGTAAAATATGACTAGTCACGAACGTGTTTACTAAAAAAAAAAGATCTGTTATATAGTTCTTTAGTCTTTTTTTCATTTTGTGAGTTACTTTGTTTCAGTTAAAATATTATTTTACTAACAATTGTATTTATAATAATTTTATTAAAAACCTGATTGGCTGAACTTTTCTTTAATTTTAATCGACGACAGGTGGTTTTTAAATTGTTACTCTTTGAGTGATTCAAAAATCGAAAAGTGTCGACAAGTCAATGACATAGTTTCCACCTAACATAATACCAAAATTCATTAAATCTAATCCCTTTCCGAACAACTGTAACACAATTATTTTGTACAATAATATAGATTATTTCTTATTCGCAGTATTCAATAGTAAAAAAATTATACACTGAAAATGCGAAAACATAGTAGTATTTTCAAGTACTATCCATCGTCTTCTTTCGCATTTCAAAACAAACACTTCAGTGCCGAAATGTTCTAAATACATAGACGAATACTGTCTTATAGGCATTTAGAACAAACAGAACAAAACACAAGTAGAACCAAATGAAATAGAACAAAATTGAAATAGAACTTCAAGCATTAAAGTACTACTACTTCAGTTTTGTTTATAAAATTTGTTGTTGTTGTTCATGGTTTTTGTTCTTGTATTAGTACACAAGAGCTGTATGCACAGTATGCTCATGTATGTGTGTTGTTCATGGTTTTTGGCTTTGTATTAAGGACAAATATTTAAGACGTAGTACGCTCAAATGCCAAAGTGCTTGCTGTGACTCATCGTTTATTTGCTTTTTTGTGATGTTGTGTTTTGGATTTTGGTGTTAAACAGAATTCAAGTACAGTCAAGCGCTGTCGTGAAGGCGTTTCAAAACTATGAAGTGTTTGTTCTGTTTCTAAATCTTCTTAACCTTGTTTGTTTCGCTTCAAGAATTGTTTTGAAATACAGTGCTTGGAACTACTGCACAGTAGTGAGCAATATTTTTTAGAACATTCTGTGCAGCTCTTTAGTCCGCACTGCCAATTTGTTAAACAAAAGCTTCATATTTGTCGCCATACTAAAACACAATTGGTACCGAAAATGTAAAAGAGCCATTTATCATCCCTGATGTAAACTATCTCTTTTAACATACATACTGCGTACATATGTTTGAACGTTTGTTGGTGGGTGGGAGCATTAAAAATATTGACAAACTTCCATAAAAAATTGTTTTTCATACGCTTTTGACAGATCAAAGAAGTAAAACGAACTGTCATATACATTTTGAGAATAATACGGAATTAACAAAAATTATAAAAAAAATTGTGTTAAATGTAATAAACACTATATTCACACTACTAAAATTAAATAAGTGAAAGCTGCTTTCCAAAAAAATTAAACCGATTTTTCACATTTTGTGCTGAGTTTTTGACTTCGTGTTTAAATGTAATTTAGCTCTAAGTTGCTTTTAAATATGAAAATCAATTTTTCACTACAAATCAAACTGAAATGTCCAATACTTCTCATTTAATTTATGTATGTTAATATATAATAAAAATAAATACCGCTAGTTCAGAGACAGCATACGCTGTACAAACAATGCGAGCAATTAACAAAAATGCATATGTGATTCAATATGAGATGAATATAGATAGAAAATAATTAAATGCTCGGTGGCTTAGTGGTTAAAGCAGTAGATCATGATACGTCATGACCCGAGTTCAAATCCCAGTGGGTGCTGATGAGTAGTGTAGCGACTACGAAACAGCTAGTTGTCCCCCAGCTAAAGATTTGATTATTATTTTTCTTGTCTTCTTCAATCAATAATTATTGATCACAGCAAATTTGTATTGTAAAAAAATCCTTCTTAAGAAAAAACTTAAGAAAGGAAAAACTTGAACTAAACCTGATGTACATATGTACAAACCAAACAATTTTTAATTTAAAAAATTATAAAAGTTCAACAAAAATTTAACAAACTTCTCATTTAAGTTTATCTCATTTACCATATAGTTTAGTTGTGTGCAAGAAAGGTAAACAAACACACATATGAGATATTGCCTGTAAAAGTTATTTTAAAATTATTAGCTAATTTTGCGCTGCACAATAGCACAATATGATATTTAATTAGAAATAAGGCCGCACGAAATACAATCATTAAGTTTATCAGTGCTTTTGAAAAATTTAATAATTTTCTGTAAGAATTTTTCTAATCTTCCAGTGACAAGCAGCTGTTCTATGGAACACATTCCATAATATTTGGAATTTAAGCGAAGCACCTTTATTGCATTTAAAATTACTTAAGACTGAAAAACTGAGCTCACTATTTAAATTTGAATGAAAGTAAACTAATTTTGTATTTATGTTTAAAAAATATATCATAAAACAATGAATCGTTATTTAAAAACCAATAATAATGACTAATGTGACTGATGATTTAATATTGCTAAATTGGGCAATATTAGGTGTACAACTTTGCTTCTGTCGCTTTGCAATAGATAGCTGTAGCGGTAAGTGGTAGTCGAAATAAATAGATCGTGGATGCCATACAAAAAGCTTAAATATTTTTGTGAACATAACTCCATCGAAATATTTGTCGAGTTGTGTCTGTTATTCTCGATTAAACATGTCAGCATACGAGCCAAATTCTCGTCATTTGCGGAAGGTTATAATTTTCTGCTTTAATATGAAGAACTTTGCGGCTGAGGACCAGTTCTGCCACTACCTGTTAAAGCTGCCTTGTTACAGGTTTATTTGACAAATCTCTATGCAAAGTTTGTCAAATAAACTTTTAATAAGTCCTAGTTTACACATGTCAGTGTTTTTTGATCAATTCTGCTTCAATTTCCATACACAAAAGATTCGGGTCGTTTTCATATATTTGACATTTTATTTTCAACTTGACGATACCGTCAAGTCTGCACCCATTTCTATTCTCTTCTTCCCGTTCTCCCACAAACTCAAGACTTGACGAGTCAAACTTGCTGTGTGTAAACTTACACTAAATATACGGCCGATAATCTATATAGTGAAAGGTCAATGTAAGCGGCTTTAGCAGCGAGCGGCAACCAACTGTTCTATTTGCCGCTTGAGTTTATTTGTTGTAGGCAAATGAACGCGGCTAATTGAAGAAAAGTTTATGCTTCGAAGAATAAACAAAAAAACATTTTGATTTTTTAAAGCTAAAATAAATAAACAAATTGCTAAAATAAATAAAACAATTGTTAAAAATTTCAAAACCGAAAATTTTTTCATTACTTTTTGGTTTGACAAATTGATGCGGCAAACCAAAAAGTTAAACTGAATTCAACATTGCCTCTCGGCCAAGGCGAATTCATTGCTAGGTGAACTTGACAGCTCAGGTGATTATTTTTTGCTTCTCGCGTTTTTTCCAATGAGACTGTAAAAAAATTTTTTTTTCTACACAAGGCGAATTTATACAGGTGAATACAAGCGGAAAGGCGAATTCAGTACTATGTATTTTGTTATTGTAAAACATATCGTGAATGTCAAAATCTAAATTCGCCTAAGATTGTTCATCTGGGAAAAAATTTTATATAAACGTTAAATATAAACTTTTATAATTGTTTGTAATTAAAATCACAGATTATGTTAGTTTTCCACTTTTAAATTCACACAAATTTCTTGAAATTACACTAAATCGTATAAAAAAATTTTCAGATTAAAATGGCGCGAAAAAGTTTGTAAACAAAAGAAAAAAAATTTGACAGTCTCATTGGAAAAAACGCGAGAAGCAAAACATAATCACCTGTGCTGTTCAGTTCACCTAGTAATGAATTCGCCTTGCATCCACCTGTATAAATTCGCCTTGCACTCGGCCGCCTTTAACGGCATTGCCAAATTAAATTAATTTCAATGTGTTGAAACTTATGTCGAATATTTTTATAAAAAGTATAATTTTTTGTAACTGGGTCACATTTTTGCCGCCCGCTACCGTATGCCGTTTTTGAAAATACAAATAGATCAACCTTAAAACAAATACTTCAACCTTATCTTACATCGTTAGTTGAACATTTATTAGTTGGAAAAATTCGTAAAGTTTTGCTCGCAAGCGTGTGATGTTCATATTAATATGAAATATTTTGACATTTTGTCAGTTGAATTATTTGATTGGACATTTTTTTCATTGAAACTGTTAACAAATTTTCAGTTCTTTTTTAATTTTACCCTAATTGTTGTTCCTCTTTGTAGTCGTAAGCATTTACTTGAATATAAAAAATCATTCATTTGAGTTTTCTAAATGCAAACAGAATCTTGTCAACACAGCTGACAATGTTTGTCATGCTAATTTGCCATGTCATTGCTGCTCATCTTTCACGTCACCATCATGACAGCAACAACTCAAAAAGTATTTACATAGACTCAAAAACAAAAATATACTCGTATACCATTAAGTGCATGTATCACTCTCCTTAAGGATCATGTAATAATAAAAAAAAAAAAACGTAAAAAGAAAACATTGCGTGAGCATTTAACATGTACAACTGTCAACACTTTCCCTTAGTTTTTTATGTTTAAAAATACTATTTCTGTTTAATATCTTCTCTTCAAAGTAGTCCGCTTAAATGTTTTTAAAAGATCTCTAATTAAGAGCTCAATATCAATATACCTTAGAATGTGATGCGAGTAATTTAGATTTTACTTGACATTCTCTTTTTCCTTTTTTTTTTTTGTTCACGAATAAAATATGTATCAAATTTCTAACATACTTACGTATTAACCATTTAAGTAGCACCATTTCAAAAATTTAAGTGTTAAAGCACTTAAAAACTAAAAATACGAATATGTTGCATAAGATAAAGATATTATAAATGATTGACACTTTCCGGATGCTATGTACATGTGTACTTACATACATACAAAACTGAGTACATGTACAAGTACATACATACATACATATATCGTTGTGCGGGAGTTTAAGTGCTCTATGCGCCAAAAACACATTTTGAGAAAATCGATCTTGAAGTTTTAACTTAATTTTTCTAAAAACTATACGATAGAATTTTGAGATTTTTACACCATATATTTGTTTTAAAGAGATGATTCTGATGAAATGTTTTTTATTTTTCAACAATATCTATAACGGGATATTTTCTAAAGGTATTGCGGCTGCAATAGGAATAGAACCATAATAAAACGCAACAAAAAATTGGATTTATCAGGTATCATTGGCAAGGCTGGTTAGCCCTTTTGTTGGTAGTTAGTTGGTTGGTTGGTTTTATTATCTAAAGCAATTCAAGTAAATTAATATAAAATCATAATTCAACATTCAAAATAATATCCTACACAATTCTATTCTTCCAAATCCTCCAAATCTCGGTTAACTACTGACGCTTGATACTGACGCATTTCAATAAACCGTTAATATTCTGTACTATTCGTTAAGTTCTGTCAGCTGAACAAATGTCCGCGAAATATCAAACGTCAGTGAACATATGTTAACAGACATGGAGTTACAATTAGTACAGTAATATTAGTTAAATAAACAAAACATATGCACTTCAAAATTATTCGTTACAATTTCAAATTCAATAAAGCAAAAGAAAACAATTAAAAGTTCAAAACAAACGTTATAATACGTTAAATTCAAATATGAGTCTTAAATTCATAACATCCCACCGCCCGTGAGTCTACTTAGGCTCACTAACTAAATCAAGCACAGCTAGCTTGGAAGCTGGACGTCGCAAACTTCCCATTGTCGTTCTAACAACTGCCGAACGAACTGGCTCATCAGAGGCCTTGAATATCTTCTCCACCACACCACGTTTCCATTTGCCCCGTTCCTCATTTTCGTCGCATATGATCACAACGTCACCAATTTGAAGAGGTTTCACAGGCTGAAACCATTTTGTGCGCCGTGTTAGGTCAGGCAAGTATTCTAACACCCATCATCTCCAGAATGTTTGCTTCAACTGCTGTAAAATGTGCCACTGCTTTCGAAGACAAACTTTCTCCTCCACAGCAGGAGTTTGAATAATATTTGGACTACCGATTAGAAAGTGATTTGGAGTGATTGGTTCACTATCTAAACTTTCAATTGGTAAATGAGTCAAAGGGCGAGAGTTAACCAAATTCTCTGCCTCTATTAATAAACTATTAAGAGTGTCTACCTGCGGCGATTTCTCCTTTAAAGTGAAAGATAATACACTTTTTATAGCACGAACCATACGCTCCCACGCACCTCCAGCAGAAGGATTCGCTGGAGTGTTAAAAACCCACTCAATATTCCTTTTTGAGCATTCTTCACCAACAGCCCTCTCAAATTCCACAAACTTTTCCTTACTGGCACCAATGAAATTAGTTCCTCGATCACTTCTTATCCGAACTGGCAAACCCCTTCTGTTCATAAAATTTCGCAGGCATAAAATCACGGCATCTGCTGATAGATCAAGGTGAACGGCCCTCGTAGTCATACATGTGAAAAGTGACACCCATCTTTTCTCACACCTGCGTCCAATTGTGACGGTATAAGGTCCGAGGTAGTCAACACCTGTGTAAGTAAAAGCTCGAACAAATGGAGTTACACGGTCTTCTGGAAGCTGGCCCATTTGTGGTGTTTTAGGCACTGCATTTCTATTTTTACATAGCTGGCACAATTTCTTAGCGTTGCGAACAAGTTGTCGCACACTCGGCATCCAAAACTTAGTACGGATTGCGGCGCAAATTGCCTCCTGGTTTTGATGAACATACGCTTCGTGGTAATGCCTAACTATTAATTTAGTAACCAAATGATCTTTCGGCATAATAATTGGCTCCCTTGTATTTTGCTCGACGAACGTTGCTTTTCTTAGACGACCTGCAATTCTTATCAGTCCATCTTTTGCTAGATACGGGCTTAGCCTATAAATACTACTTCCTTTCGGAATGGAATGACCAGATTTCAGAAGGTCATACTCCAACTGAAACGCGTCCCGCTGCGTTTGTTGACACCAGTAAATTTCGGCTTTGTTAATTTCCTGAGCTGTTAAATATTGTTTAAAGTTCAAATGCGATTTATCCTCATGTTTGGCAATACACTTAAAAACATCCACCGCTCTATCGACCCAACATTTTATCCTTAACAGTTTATAATAGTTCGATATATCTTTAAATGAAATCAAAGGGCCTTCTTCTAAAACCGATAATACAAACTTTGCACGAACCTCAGGATCACATAACGGTTTTTCATTCTCAATATTAAGTTTCGGCCACTCAGTTTCCTCTAATTTAAAAAATTTTGGACCATTAAGCCATCGAGAATCTTGTGTACTTCCGGAAAAGTAGTGTGGTCTTGTGGCGTCATCTGCGGGGTTTAAAGATCCGGGAACCCAGCGCCATTGGTTGACTTGGGTGTGCTCTAAAATTTCTGCTATTCGGTGAGAAACGAATTGCTTATAAATTCTACAATCGGATTGTATCCATTTTACAACCGTTTTTGAATCCGACCAAAATATTATTTGTTCTGGTTTTACATCGTGGCTTGAAACAATCGCTTCCTTCAAACGGACTCCAAGCACAGCAGCTAAAAGTTCAAGCCTGGGTATTGATAGCGGCTTTAAAGGAGCACATTTACATTTGCCAGCTACAAATACTACTTCAACACCTATTTGCATTTTCACACGCCAATATGCAACGGCTGCAAATGCCACCTCGCTTGCATCAACAAAAATATGAAGGTCTACTATTGTAGATTGTTCAGTAAAAAATCTATGGTAACATCGATTAATCTTTATCTTATGCACGTTCTGAATTTCACCGTACCATTCAAGCCAATCCCTATAAATCTTATCTGGTAGTGGTGAAGACCAGCCAATATCATAACTCCACAGTTCTTGTAAAAGAAGCTTTGATCTGATTACAAAGTTAGCCAAGAAACCAAACGGGTCGAAAATCGACATTACGAGAATTCTCTTTTTGTGGGCTTCCGTTCCTTTCTTAACACTGCGCTTGGCACCCTGGAGAATCCTAAAACAAAATTAAACGTATCGTCGTGAGGTATCCAATAGAGCCCTAAAACTTTCTCTGTGGTTCTTTCATTTATGCTCAGATTTTTCAATCCTGTTTCATTATCATTTTCCAAATCTTTAAAGGCTTCACAAAATTCAACTGAATTTGAAACTAAACTCCGCAACTCAAAACCAGCTTGTTTATGGATCTTTATAACGCTTTCAGTAATAGAAATTGCTTCATCAGGCGCGTCAAAGCTATCCACGAAATCATCAACATAGTGGCATTCCACTATTGCCTTATAAGCTCTTTCATGGCTTTTCTTATGAATTTCAGCATTTAAATTTTTTACATACTGCGCGGAACAGGGTGAGCTGGCGGATCCAAATATCATCGCTTGCATGACATAAACTTCTGGCTCAACATCGGTTATATTTGATCGCCATAAAAATCGCTGCGCTGTTTGATCCTCTTTTCGAATAAGTATTCGGTGGAACATTTCCCGTATGTCTCCACATACACCTATTTGACGTTGGCGAAACTTAAACAAAATAGCTAGCAATGGCTTTGGTTGGTATTTGGCAGGACCTTTTAATAGCCTCGAGTTGAAAGACTCTCCGTCTACTGCTGCTGCAGCATCGAACACAAGCCGTCGCTTATTACCCTTGTTAACGTTTGTAATTACAAAATGTGGTAAGTACCATGTGCGGTCGGTTTCAATGGATGCTTCTTCTTTCGATAACTTTCTGGCGTAACCCTTTGAAATGTATTCTTCCATTTTATTTCTATACCATTCTTGAAGACTGTTATCCTTTTTCATTTTCTGTTCAGAAATACATAAACGTTTATAGGCCATAGAATAAGTTTCTTTAAAAATACAATTTTCACTTTTCCATAACAAACCAGTCTCATACTGCTTGCCAATTTTAACTGTCGTATCTCTAAGAATCTGTTCAGCTCTCGAATCAGCACTGGATACTAGAGCATGATTTATAGGCTTCATTCCAAAGCTTTCCAAAGAAAAATACTCGCAAACTTGTTGTTTCAGATCATCTAGGCCATCTGGCTTAATCACAAAGACAAATGGATCATCGTGTTCCACATTTGAGCCGAAAAGAATATTTCCAAGGGCTGTCTTGTGTAAAGAAAAACTTTTATCCAAGTTTATTACATGATTAGGTCGAACTAATCTTATATGCGGTAAACCAATAAGCAATTTTGGTGTGGCTCTAGAATACCCTTCAACATCGATGTCCTTTAATTTATGAAATTTATCTTTAAATTCCTTTATATTTAAACTCTGGGCAGGCAGGCTTAAATGATCAGTTGTTCTCAAATTTTTCATTTGAAAACCACAATTTGTGTTATTTACACCACAAATTTCTAAATCTACTCTCATTGATAACGTATTCGACCTTTTACCGCCTATCCATCCAAGTGATAAATTGGTTTTTGGTCCCTTAAGCCCTATTTTATTTGCTATTTCTTCCTCTAGTAGAGATACCTTTGATCCCTCGTCTATAAATGCAATTATATCTACATCACAATTTGGACCCTTTAATTTTACCGGCAAATATTTAAACAAAGTTTTTCTATTTATTTTATTCTCCAAAATTGTTGTTACTGAGCGGCTGTCGTTTTCGTTCTGTTCATTTGTACCCAATGTGCCAACACTGCTATCAGCTGTTCATTTGCTCATCTCTGTTGTTATTATTTATATTTTCATTTTCATGCAACAAGCGGTTGTGATTTTTAGTGCATTTTAAAATACCACATTGACGACGATTACTGCATTTAAGACATTTGTGACCGGCTTTCAGGCAACAAAAACATAAACGTTTTTCTTTAACAAACTTCCATCGTTGTGCTGTTGAACAATTCCGGAATTTTGTGCATTGCGCGAGGTTGTGACTATTGTGGCACATAGTGCATTTCATCTTATTACGTTCATCTAAGGTAATCGAGAATGATGGCTTCAATCTATTTACCTTTATGTTTGCAGAATTTTCATGGCTTTCAGTTTCAGTGGCTATCGAAATGTATGTCGCAATGTTCTTAAGCCAATCACTGAACTGTCGCACTGACGGGTACTGACCCAAGTTGTGTAATGAATGTTTAACCCATTCTTCTCTTTTCGCAAGCGGCAGCTTGCTAATAAGCTCATCCAGTAATGTCGGATTGTCAAGATGCGGCTTAGCACCGGCGTTTTCTAAAAATATGGTAAGATTTGAAACCATTGTTGAAAAATTCACAATTTCACTTACATATATTTCTTGCAGAAATAATAGGAAATGCTCTAGCCTTGGCGATTTGACTACGAACCATTATGTGGGGGCGACCATAATGGAATTCAAGGGTGCTCATGACCTGCGCAATACTATCAGGGTGAATAAGATAAGCCTCAACCTTCGCTTTAGCATTGCCCTTCAAAGCCTTTTGGAGCCGTAATAAGTTTTCCAAATTTGTATAATTATAATGAGCAGTAGTTTCGCGAAATGCAACGGAAAACATTGGCCATTGCTCTGGCTGACCGCTGAATTCAGGCAGATCGTATAACTTACGAATAGGCTGAAAGGCTTGTGGCTGTGGCTCAAACATATTTCTCGAGGCATTCATAGGATTGTTTGTTGATGGCAGTTGATATGATGTTGGGGCTGTTGGCGGATTTAAAGTTGTGGTTACTGGCGGATTTAATGATGAAGCTGTAAAACATACTGAGGGCTGTTGCACGGAATATGAAGCAGAAATAGGCGGCACAAATAAAGGCTGATATGTTGGCATTTGGGCGGTTTGAATTGGTGACGGTTGTGAAACATATCTATATTGTAAATTAAAATTACCTGGCATATTCAACTTTTCATTTAATAAAGGTGATGAAGAACATTCTGTTGTTGTTGTTTGGGGCATATTCACAATGGTTGTCAGTGGAATGTGTGGTGTGGGGTTCTTCATTGGCGATGGCACGGCAGAGTTTTTTATAAGTGCTTCTACAGACAATTTCAGCATCTTGATTTCTTCTTTCAAATCGGCAACCACGTCTTTTTGTACAATAGTCTTCTCACTGTCATCTTCACTGAATGATGACTCATTAGATTCTTGGTCGGCTCCCAAGAAGTTGGCATTTTCTTTTTGTTGCTGAGGCAAGTCGTTCTTAGATTTCAACATCTTTAGGCGGCTACTTCGACGGGACATCAATCAGCGATACAAATTCAATTTTATCCGAGATTAAGCAAAGTGGCTTACAATTTTACTAATTGTATAATAAAAAATATTGCGGCTGCAATAGGAATAGAACCATAATAAAACGCAACAAAAAATTGGATTTATCAGGTATCATTGGCAAGGCTGGTTAGCCCTTTTGTTGGTAGTTAGTTGGTTGGTTGGTTTTATTATCTAAAGCAATTCAAGTAAATTAATATAAAATCATAATTCAACATTCAAAATAATATCCTACACAATTCTTTTCTTCCAAATCCTCCAAATCTCGGTTAACTACTGACGCTTGATACTGACGCATTTCAATAAACCGTTAATATTCTGTACTATTCGTTAAGTTCTGTCAGCTGAACAAATGTCCGCGAAATATCAAACGTCAGTGAACATATGTTAACAGACATGGAGTTACAATTAGTACAGTAATATTAGTTATATAAACAAAACATATGCACTTCAAAATTATTCGTTACAATTTCAAATTCAATAAAGCAAAAGAAAACAATTAAAAGTTCAAAACAAGCGTTATAATACGTTAAACTCAAATATGAGTCTTAAATTCATAACAAAAGGTATTTAAAATCCTGTTTGCTCTAAACGCCACCTTAATCAAATTTCGTTGCAAATACGTACACGTAGAGCAAAATGACATTAACAAAGAAATAAAACATACTAAAATTTTGTAAATAATATAATAAATTAATTTGATAAAAAATCAAAACTATTCAGAAAGTCGATACAAATTATATTAAAATTATTATAACAAAATTAACAAAAGTATTAAATTGACATTAATTTATCTGGAACAGATAATAATTTCTTTGTATTTCAGATATAAAATTGAATAACAACTTTAGATCGGAAATTTTTCAGTTAGAACTTTTTCCTTCCTTTTAACAATACGTAACTCTATTTTGAATATATATAAATGTTGTTGATAATTGGCAACCTTTTTTCAATATTTTTGCTAATTCATTATGGTGTTGCAACATTGAGTTTTTATATGCTATTGCAAATAAATTATTATGAGTGTATTGAAGAAGTTTTGTTTTAGTAAATGGAACAATAGATAAATTTAATTAGTTGAATATCCTGGACAAATTCTTAATATCTAAGAATTGCGTTTCAATAACTTAAAGTTTTATTTGTTTGAAAAAATCTTCAAATAGTTAACGAGGGGCAAAATAATGTGGATTTCCAAAGGTTTCAGATATTTGTCTAAGGCACTGTGAATGCAAACGAGCTCCTGGATTTGTGAATGTCTAGGTTCAGAGTATTTTTGGATTATACTTTTGATATGTAAGTGATCCAACAAAAATTTTTAAATTGCCGTGCACATAATTTGATTTTTATTTTGGACAACGCACGAATTACTCCACATAACTACATTTTAGTTGGATGTTCTATCACCAGAGTATTTAATGTTTTATATACACAACTGCTTATTTCGTTTCCTCCACGGTCGTTCTTAAATTCGCCCCAAACGCAAAAATAAGTAAATTTTTCCTTATTGGAAAAAATAATTTTAACGGTCCTGTTATAAACCTTGATTTTTCGCTTCTAATAAAATGAAGATACAAAACATTTAGGAAAGTAAAAAGTACTTTGCAAATCAAAACATACAACAACTGTAAAAGGGTCTTGATTTTGGCGATCTATATCACGTTCCACTTTAAGACCATTCGTCTTATATCCATTCTATATAATTTTTTATATTCTGTTTACATTACTCTTTCCCTCTCTTAATGAGAAAAAGAGAGAGAGTGAGAGTAGACTTTACAGTAGCATTCCAGTTGGAAAGAAAAAACTATTACAAATTCTTTATAAGAAAAACAAATTTTAAAAAATATTTATATTCAGCAATATTAACTACACGTAGAGCAAAATGGCAATCAAAAATCAATTTCAACGTTTTACATTGAAATTTGGCTCTATACGCCTCTAAATGGTACTTAGAACAAAATAGCACAAAAAATTCTGGTTTGAAGGATATAGAACAAAACATGCACTATTTATCTCAGAAACTGCAAAAGACAGCCAAAAATAGATTGCAGATTTGAAAAATTTGAGGTCGAAAACCTAAAGTGGCATCATTAGCTCGAAATGTATAAAATGGCGGATAGAGCACTTAAACTCCTGTACGATGATATGTTTTAAATTTTTTCGTAGATTAACTGCCTGCTTACTTTTATGAAGTTTATTCTCGTATCTTTCAATGTACTCCTATTTTTGTAAAAGTTTCAACATTTCCTTAGAGATAGTCGTATGAAGTATCGAAACATGTTTGCGTGACATAACATCATTTGTTGAGTAAATATTATAAAGCCAAACAAAAAATTACACAAAATACACGTTTATTAAAAGCGATTTTTTTAAATTTCTTGTGATAGACAGACCCACTCCAAGTGTCTTGCATAAATTGCACACATATGTATGTGCGTGGTCTGATCATAAAATAACCGTTATTTTAAAATTTCGTCAGTTACATACATATGTCCGATTTTCGAATTTTTTTCTGTCTATTATATATGTTTGCAACATCGGCCATTCCAGAATGTTAGTTTTTAAAGCTTAGTCGCGTTTTGGTGCGCTCTTCGATTTTTTACTATTCGAAAAAACGGCTCAAAGAAGAAACTTTATTAAGTTTTGTGTAAAAACTAAAATTAAATGCGCAAGGAAGTTTGAAATGTTGACTGTGGGGTTTGGCGATTCTACTACCCGCCAGAAATTATTTGAGTACATGATCCGTTTTAAATAAAAAGGAGTTGTTACAACATAGTCCGATGTAATGCAAACATGGACCCCGATAACTAAAAAAAAAGATATTTTACAATTCTCGCAACACATTATTAAAAAAATACAACTATGGTAATACTGTTACACCATGTTTTGTGTGTTTTCTTTTTATTGTTATTCACAAATCATGGAGACCTAGTTATTGTTCTTAATATTTTTGACTGGAATCTTTGAAGAATTTCAAGGTTTGAGTTACTAGTAGGTCCCCAAAGTTGAATTCCGAAAGTCCAGGTATATTCTATGAATACAATTGTTATGTTTGCAATTATTTATTTATATTTCTTTGTTGTTTTTGTTTATAATAGTATTTTAGTAAATGAAGAAAAAAATTTATAGGAAAAATTTTATGATTATATTTCATTTAATTTTTTTAAAATTTTTTTTTACAAAAACACCCCAAAAGTGCTCTAAAAAATTTTACAAAATGTTAGTTTTCAAAGTAGTCTCTTGTGGTATTCCATGGAGTATTCACATCAGAGTAATTTAAACTTGATTTGCAAACTAGTTTTCTGTGGTAATCCATGGAGTAGTGGCATGAAGTAATTTCAACACTAACCCTGTGTTAATAATTTGTAGAGTAGTTACTTGGAATAGTTTTTGGATTAGTCTGATGTAATTTTTTTTTTTTGGATTACATGGTCCTCTCCTAGGACATTGTAATGTAAAATGGAGCATATTTTTCCCGTATATTTGGATTACTTTTGGACTAGTCCTGGTCCCATGTGGAGTACTCTTTACACGCATGTAAAGAGTAGTCTCGATTTCTGCAGGGTATGAGCAGAACACAAGGTAAATTGTGGTATAACCGGTTTAAGGAAGGCCGAAATGATGTCAATAGCGATGCTCGTTCTGGTCGCCCGATCAGGCCAACAACTGATGAACACATTGAAGCAGTGAAGACACTGATTTTGGATAATCGTCAAATCACTATCAAAGAGGTTGCTGATGATGTTGGCATATCGCTCGACTCACATAGAGCAATTTGTACGGATGTTTTCACAGAATTCACTTCCTTTCGGAAATGGAATTGAATCGGCTTTTTAATTCTTCAAACAACGAAAATTTAAAACTTTTTCGGAATGAAAACAATTATATTAGATAATACTAGTTTCATTCTGGCAATTAGAAATGATTTCATTCCGAAAAGCTTTTTAGTTCTTCGTTTTTTGAAGAAGAAGAAAAAGAATTCAACTCTGTATCCGAACGGAATTAAGCTCTGTGACATGGCTGTATATGATACAAAAGATCCCCGTGGAAGAACTTGCGGAGGTTCGGCAATTTTGATAAAGACCAGAATTAAGCACTATCTAATGAACGAGACACGTGAGGAACATCTCCAAGCTACAAATATATGCATTGATTATTTTCATGAAAATCCTGATCCTCGATTTACTCATCACCACGATTTTCAGTAACAGAAAACCAATATTAAAATTTTTTTCAAATCACTTGGGCCTCGATTTTTAGCAACTGGCGGCTATAACGACTTTTTGGGAATCACGGTTAATTTCCACGAAAGGCCGCGTTTCTAAAATGGGCTTAGATGTGGTTTCAAGTGGACACCCCACTTATTGGCCGTCAGACCGACGAAAGATCCCAGATGTTATAGATTTGGGTGTTGTAAAAAATTTTCCTTTAGAGTGGATGCAAGTGGAGCCTTCATTAGTTTTATCGTCAGATCACTCACCCACTATAATCTCTGTTTTGTTTCCCCAAGAGATTGGCTCTTCGTTGACTGTCAATAAAGTTAATTGGCTAAAATATAAAAAAATGTTTGACTACTCATTGTACGGAAAATATTGCCTTGAGAACCCCTGAGGATATTGCTGTGTCAGTTAACGAATTTTCTGAAAACCTTAAACTAGCCGTACAACATGCTACCAATAACCATAAAAGATCCAAAAGTGAGAACAATAGAACCTATTCGGCTAAAATTGAGCAACTTCTGTCAGAAAAAAGAAGAGTCAGAAGAGAGTGGCAACTTCGCAAGTCTCCCCAGCTTAAGACTACGGGAATGCATAACTTAGTTAAGAAATCTGCTTGAAATCCACAGAATGGCTTCCCTTAAAACATATCTGGAAAGCCTTGATGGTACTCCTCAATCTGATTATTCTTGGTGGAAAGCGACAAAAGGTTTAGAAAGACCCGTAATAGGTAAGCCACCTTTGCACACTTCAACTGGCGACTGGGCAAGAAGCGATTCTGAAAATGGGATGTTGTATGTCGAATATTTGAGAAACATTTTTATTACAAATGATTCAGAGAATAATACAGCGAAATTACCGTCATATGCTGCTAGACCGCCTGTGCCTTTGAGACTTAATTTTCAAGATGTCGGAAATATAATCGGTAATACAAACCCCAGGAAAGCTCCAGGCATTGATCAAATTACTAGTAAAATGCTTGAACAGTTACCTCGTGTAGCAAGAAGAGTTCTACTTTTTATTTTTAACGCTAGTTTACGCCTTGAGTATTATCCTGCAGAGTGTAAGGTCTCAATGATTACTATGATACCCAAGCCAGGGAAGGATTCCACTAAAGTAGAATCACCAACAATTTGAAAACTGTTCGAAAAATTGTTAATGACGAAGTTGAATGTTTGAGAATATCTTTCAAAAATTTCCAAAGTCTACTGATGATTAGGGTAGTTCCTATGAAATGTCGACATATACATAGCTGGGAAACATAGAAAACAAGCTATTTATAATTTTTATTGGTATAAATGGTAGAAGATAAAAATAGCAAATAAAAAACTTAATTGTTTGAATTTTTGTTCTCTGCTTTTCGATACTTTCAAAAAGCAAATCGTAGCAACCAACGGTTGTTCATTTGTTTGAAAGGTGTAAAGAAATGTTAGAGACGTGTATAAATGGAAAAGCTTGTTTTTTGTGTTTTGACAGGTATTATTAGAGCATTTTTCTTTTAAATTCTCAACAATTTATTTATATTGTTGGGATATAAAGTTGAATGTTTGAGAATATCTTTCAAAAATTTCCAAAGTCTACTGATGATTAGGGTGGTTCCTATGAAATGTCGACATATAGATAGCTGGGAAACATAGAAAACAAGCTATTTATAATTTTTATTGGTATAAAAAAATATTTAAACTGGTGTTATTAATCCCAGTGGGTGCTGATGAGTAGTGTAGCGACTACGAAATAGCTAGTTGTCCCCAGCTAAAGATTTGATTATTATTCTTCAATCAATAATTATTGAGCACAGCAAATTTGTATTGTAAAAAATCCTTCTTTAGAAAAAAACTTAAGAAAGGAAAAACCAAACAACAAACAAACCAAAAAATTTTTAATTTAAATATTATAAAGTTCAACAAAAAATTTAACAAGTTATTAATTATATTTGAATAATTTTTCTAATTGTAATTATTACATTATATTTTCATTCAAATACATTAACTTTTGAAGAATTTCTATTTAGCTTTTATAGTTTTTAAAAACTACCATTTTTTTTTCTTTTTTTAAATACTCTTTCTGACTCTTTGAAAATTTCGAAGGCAACGCTGGCCACCGCCAAACTCAAACCTTTGCAAAATAAAGCTATTCATTCTGGTATATTCTATTTATTCTGGTATATCTTCGCATCAGCAATGCTCATAAGATGACGCATCATACTCGTATGACTGTCATCGTTCTTGCTGGGATACTAATGAGGTGAAAACTATGATACAAACATATTAGGTGTGTTCCACGTGGATAACGAAACAGTCCGAACTAGACCAAAAGCGTTCCACGTAAAAATTTTTGCGCAATTTGAGAGAAAATGCGAGAGTAATATTTTCATTTCCTGTACAAATTATCCCGAACTTTTTCTTTGGGTGTGTTCAGTCTACAATTGAATAATCAGCTGTTTTATGTTTACATACATATGAAACTGAAAATTTGCAAATTGGGAAAAAGTTTTTGTTTAAAAATTAGTTAAAAGCAAAATGGAAGGTTGCCCAAACTAATTCAAATAACGTTGTGAAGTTGCAAAAAGAACATGCATTGCTTTTAATTTTCGGCTGTCGCCAATAAAGCAAATCTTTTATTTATATAAGCTTTAAACACATTAGAGACAGCAGGGTACACGAACATACGACTACAAAAGCCGCTGGCTACAAATGTAGCCTGTAGCCAGCTACCTAAATATAATGAAAACGGCAGCTACATAATAAACAGCTGATATTGTTCTCTTTATGTCTTTACAAATATCAAAAATCTTTTTTGCATACAAAATGGCTGAGGGAAATTTAGAAAATTCTATAGTAGTTATTGCTAAAATAGTGCGAGCTACTTAGTATTCGGTGTAGTAATACATAGAAATATTAAAAAATTAAATATTAGGAAATCACAATCAAAATTTAAAATTAAAATTTAAACTTCTAAAATATGAACAGCTGCTTTCTTGCATTTCAGTGGTGCCACTTACAATTTTTTTTAGCTGCTTTTAAAGCTATTACCTAGTGAAGAGCAAGAAAAATCCAAGAAGAAGAATGCAATGTACTATATGAAAACTAAAGTAATTTAAATAAATATAATTTTTAGAGCTTTAGATCTTTGTTTTTTATAAAAAATTAACAATTTAAAATCTTTTATTTCTCGATATTTCTATAACAATTTGTTATCATCGCCAGGAAAATTAAAATGTTATTAAAAATTTAAATTGATACATAAAGAAAAAATTTTAGTTCATACACAAAGAAAAATGTTTAACAATATTAACAAATTGAAAAATTAAAATATAACATAATTTAAATTAAACTTATTGTAATCGTTAACGTGCCCTGTTAACGATTACAATATGTTGCACCAAGGCGAATTCATAACGGGTGAAATTGACAGCGCACCTGATAACTTTTTTTAAATTTTATCTGTTTCAGATGTCATAATTAAAACAAAATTGGGGGAAAATTTTAAAACAATTTTTTAAATCATTTATTCTATTTTGAGCGCCAGATATCACCCAGAATCTTCCGCAATCTGGCTGGCCATTTTCACATTTTCAAGCTCTATGATCTGAGACTTTAAGTTTAACGAGAAAATTAAAAGTTTCACATTATAATTAAGTTTTTCTTTCATTGTAATTTTTTTTTATGGAAATTTGAATAAAAAATTTCAAAACAATTTTTTAATTTATGTATTGCATCTTGAGCGCCAGCTATTATTCTGAATCCTCCCCAATCTTGCTGGCTATTTTCACCTTTGCAAGCTCTATGATCTGTGACTATAGTTTTCACGAAGTAACAAAAGTTTCACCAAATAATTAAATGTTTGTCTTTTATTGAAAATTTTTTAATTTATATTTTTTTTTAATTCCTTTTTGTGTTTATATTTTTCTCTTGACATTTGAAAAAGATTTATTTTTTGTAGAGCTGTATTTATTTCTCTTGCATTTACCTGGTATGAATTCTCATTGTGTTGTTCCTTATCCTTAAGCACATGGCACATGTTGCTCACAGAATAGCATTACATTAAAAAAACAAGAATTTACCAAGCTGAATTATTAGCGTTCCGTAGTTATAATTATTTAAAGACACTTCACATTTTGTATTAAGACTTGTCAAAAATTGAAATAATACCTGCAAGAGAGAATTTAAAGCGTAATAAAATGTATGACATCATAGCACTTTGAGAAATTTATTTAAACAATAAGATTTTTTATTGAACAGGACTGCATTTTTTACAAAAGCAATTAATAATCATTTACAATTCTCATCTGAATCATAGTGTTACACTAAAATTTGTTACTATATAGTTCACATGACTATTATATGCAAACATATATTTTTTATTGTTGTTTATAAAAATCAATATTAAAACATTTATGAATTTCTAAACAAAATTACATATTTATGAATTCCTAAACAAAATTTTAGTAATAATAAAATGAAAAATGGGTAAAGTATATAAAGCGTAATTACTTCTTTTAATAAATACACAAAACTAAATTTGCCCGACATTCAAATAATACTTTTCATCAATTATTTTTATCAAACACATCGTATATATAATTAATAAAAAAAATTTTTAGATTTAAATAAGAATTTTCACAATATATAAATATAAAAAAAAAACAGTATCTAAAATCCCTAAAATTGTCTTAGAAAAGGGTGCAATCAGTTTTAAAAACGGTTGACTGAAGAGTCAACATTTTAAATTAAAATTCTTTTATGAATACAGTTTTATCGTGTTTCCTCTAAAAATGATTTGTATAACTGTTTAACATTTTTATGAATACATTTTGTGAATTTGTTCTCAAAGCGCTAATTTATTTGCCTTTGCTTGATACATTGACATCACTAACAAAGCTTTTGTAGCCAACAAAAATAGAAATTAGTTTAATTGGACTACAACGACAAAATCAGCATGGACAACAAACTGCAGCCGTGCTGCTTGCTGTTTTCAAAATAATCATTCTTATAAGAACACGTGTATTTTAATTTTGAGCTTTTGTAGCTTGTAGCCTGCTGTCTCGAATGTGTTTAATGCTATATATATAAATATGATGTTATGCGTTTTAAGCGTCTAAGTCCATAATGCGTTCTTGTTTTTATTGAAAAAATAATTCAAACACAACAAAAAACTTATCGTATGAAAAGCGCTGCATGTAACTTGAGTTTAGAAAAATTGTAGAACGCGTAGAAAGTTTGAAATGCGTAACGCGTGGTATGGACTTTCAGCTTAAAATGTACCTTAATCTAATAAGTAAGCAGCACTAGTACTACAAAATGTTCAGATGTGGTTTTTTGCGTTCCGGCAGTTTTGGGTAAAATTTGCCAATTTAGAGAGTAATTTGCTTTTTACTCTCATTAATCCGAAATCTCGTTGAATACATCTATATTTAGTATGTATTTAAATGACGATTACTTAAAAGGTAGTATATTAATAATTATGTTTTTTTTAAATCAGTGTACAGTTTAAATTTTTACTAATAACTCTATATACATACGTATAAATATTTCATGAAAGCTCTTTTCTATAAATCATTCATACTATACTACTTAAACCTCTTGACATCAATGGGCGACATATTAGGTGTGTTCATTTACTAAAAATTTTCACAAATTTGTAACAATTTTTACTAGAAAGCGTTCATTAACCCAAAAAATTTGCAACGAGAGAGCGTCAAAAGAGCGTACAAAATTGAGAGACAGAAAAATTCTTGCAAGTTTTTGCAAGTAAAATTTTTATTTGCAATAATTATTCAAACAGCTGTTTTGCGTTTGTGTTTACAAAACAATATTTCTAAATTAAGTTAAAAATGAAAATATTTTGAAAAATTTAAGAAATTGTAAGTGTATGTAAACTTTTAAAACGAGTATAAGTATTAAAAAGATAACAAATTGATTTTTGTGCAACTTAGGAACAACAGAGTTAAAATAAGACGTCTAGTGGCAATGAACTAAGCAACACAGTATGTAGCGCATCAATGGCAAAGGATGTTCCGGCAAATTTACTTGCTTGAATGTGTTTAAAACTTTTAGGGAAGCAATTAAATAGACACTTAGACACCTTCCATTTTTAATTATATTAATATTTTTGTAGTTTTAACCTCTGAAATGTTTTTGTTTCTTTAATTTTTACAGACCAACTATTATTTTTAGTATCGTAAATATTATGAGTACCTAGCTATTCGGTACTTTACAATTTGAAATTAATTTGAAATAAAAATGAAAATGCAGGCTGTTATAACGTATAAAGCAGCCCATACACATTTCAATTCAATTGTTAATTGAGTCTTTCAATTGAATTGATTCTTGGCCACACACTTCATAAACTGAATAGGAAGATTTTCATTCAACTATCAGATTTAATGAAATTAAAGACAATTTAAAAAATTATTAACGGTCTCCTTGCAAAAAAAAACTACTTCTTGAATTGCACAACGACCGACTCAGTTACGAATTGAATTGAAACGTGTATGGGATGCTATTTAAAAATAGATATTTTATTCAAAAGTAGCTAATCACCCTTATAGTGCTTAGTGTATTTCCACTATGCCTAGTCCTAGATTAAATAAAATTGTGAAACTTTTCATTATTCTATTACAAGCTGTAGTCGAAAAACACCAGTCAAGACAATGCTGAATATAAATCACCATAAGCACATTATTTTTATAATAACATTCATATATGTATAATTTGTCCAAAGGATATAATGGTAGTTATTAAGTACTTATATATACCTATACACAACAACACTACTCTAACTTGCAAATTTTTGCTAGTAAAGTGTTCATTTACTTTTTCACATTTTTGAGAGTAATTTTGAAAATTTTCTTGTTACTCTCTCGTTGCTAATTTTTACTAGTAAAGTAAATGAACACACCTATTATTATCTCGCAATACAACAAATATGATGCGAAGAGAGCAAACGCTGCTGGTGTATTCAAATTACTTTTTATACTTCTCGAAATATTGGCCAATGAAGATCCAAATACAAGTGTGGTCGGTGTTCTGTACATTATTGATGTCAGAGACGTAACGGTGGAACAAGCGCTGCAGTTTAGTCGAAACCTTTTGGAAAGAACCAGGACATTGGTAGATCGTTATTTACCTATACATTTCAAAGCTATACACTTGAAAAATTTGCGTAAAGAGGTTCAAGCAGAATTTAATTTTATTACATCATTTCTGCCGGCAAAACTGCCAATAAGAGTAAATAAAAAAAAGAGTATATCTATTTTTTATTTGACTTTAAAAGTTCCTTTTTTAGTTTTTAATTCACAAAAAAGCTGAAGACTTATATCATCATCTGTCGAGAGATTCCTTGCCGGTTGAATATATTGGGAAGGAGTTATACTTAAATATAAGGACTATTTCGCCAAGGACAACAAATATAATAACGATGAAAGTGTTCATCCTGATAACGCAAACAGTCTTGAGTTTTCAGAACTTACCGGTCTAAGAGGTTCATTTAAAAAATTGGATAAATATTGAGTTTTAATCGCAATTTGTAAATAAGTTATTTTTATTTTATTAAATTTACTAATTTTAACTTACTCTAATTTTGGTAATAAAATTATTGAAATGATAAACTTTAAATAGTTGTTTTTTTATCTAACTTGTATCCGGTTAAAGTAAATTTGTCTCCCTCATTATTTGTTTCACTTTTCGTGATTGCAGTTTTAAATAAACACTTTTATGGGAGGCATTTGCATTAAAAGCATTTAAATTTTACGCTAAAAAATTGCTTCAAGCAAAAGTTTTTTTATGGTTTTGATCCCTCCAGTTAAAACTCTGTCTATTTGCCACACGCATACGGGTACACACTCTGAACTCTCATGTTGTACATTTTTGCTTAAATGTTGCATTCAATGATGAATGAGATGACTTGGCTGATGTTGTTGCTGATGATAAGGTTGACGACGGTGTTTTGGTGCTTGATGCTGTGGCTCCCATTGACGATATTTCATTAGCCGTTGCAGCAAGATTTCTTAATGCCGAATTACTGCTGCTACTGCTGCCGCAATTACCGCTTCGAAATGTTGTCGAGGTTGTTGTACATATGTTGATGTTTTGCACAATCAGATTGAGGCAATCCAAACTGGAACCATTTGTTGAAGATGAGGAATCAAAGAAATCTGCAAAGATGTCGAACAAAAACTTTTATGCATTACGGACTCCTTTTTATAATTTCATAATATGTAATTTGTTATTTTAATTTTTTTAATGAAAAATAAACATGCACCAGTATTACATATAAGTTATTGTTAGTTTTGCACAATAAGTAGGTGTGTTCATTTACTTTACTAGTAAAAATAAGCAACGAGAGAGTAACAAGAAATTTTTCAAAATTGCTCTCAAAAATGTGAAGAAGTAAATGAACACTTTACTAGCAAAAATTTGCAAGTTAGAGTAGTGTTGTTGTGAATATGTATATATAAGTACTTAATAACTACCCTTATATCTTTTGGACAAATTATTCATATATGTATGTATATTATAATAAAAATAATATGATTATGGTTATTTATATTCAGCATTGTCTTGACTGAATAATAAAAAGTTTTACAATTTTATTTAATCTAGTTCTAGGCATAGTCGAAATACGCTAAGCACTATAAGGGTGATTAGCTACTTTTGAATAAAATATCTATTTTTAATTAGCACCCCATACATGTTTTAATTCAATTCGTAACTGAGTTGTGCAAATCAAGGCGTGTATGGCTATTTTAATTGATTAGTCAAAACTTAAATTTGTAGTTTTCTTTTTGCGAGGAGACCGCTAATAATTTTTAAAATTGTCTTTAATTACATTGAATCTGATAGTTGAATGGAAATATTTTAATTCAGTTTATGAAGTGTGTGGCCAAAAATCAATTCAATTGAATTGAAACGTGTATGGGCCGCTTTATACGTTACAATTAAAAATGGAAGGATCTAAGTGCCAATTTAATTGCTCTCCTAAAAGTTTTAAACACATCCAAGCAAGTAAATTTGCCGGAACATCCTTTGCCACTGATGTGCACTGATTGCCATTAGACGTCTTATTTTACCTCTGTTGTTCATAAGTTACACAAAAATAAATTTGTTACCTTTTTAATACTTTTTATCGTTTTAAAAGTTTACATACATTACAATTTCTTAAATTTTCCAAAATATTTTTATTTTTGACTTGAATGTAGAATATTATTTTGACTTGAATGTAGAAATATTATTTTGTAAACACAAACGCAAAACAGCTGTTTGAATAATTATTGCAAGTAAAAATTTTACTTGTAAAAACTTGCAAGAATTTTTCTGTCTCTTAATTTATTTCGCTCTTTTGACGCTCTCTCGTTGCAAATTTTTTTGGTTAATGAACGCTTTCTAGTAACAATTGTTACAAATTTGTGAAAATTTTTAGTAAATGAACACAACTAGTGTCTTCACAATGGTCGTTGTGCAAATTAGAAATTTGTAATTTTAGCACATCTGTAGTTCGATTCTCTAAAGTGCTGTCTCCACCTGACATGAAAACACTAACTTTAACGCTAACTTCAAGTTAAAGTTAAATGTGGACCGCTCATGTTGAATTTT
Organism: Thecocarcelia acutangulata; assembly: GCA_914767995.1. Lineage (NCBI taxonomy): Eukaryota > Metazoa > Arthropoda > Insecta > Diptera > Tachinidae > Thecocarcelia > Thecocarcelia acutangulata. The sequence goes on from OU612094.1 coordinate 114,008,941, forward strand.
GGTTAAAGTTATAACTTAGTTGTTAAAACATTTCATTTGAAAACTCTGTTATAACTTAAGTTGACAACAGCGTGCTATTTGTAGTTGTTTTTCGCAATTTTTATTTTTTTACTATGAGAAATTATAACTCTAACATAACTACATGTACGCCGCGTTTAACAGGCAGATAGTTAAACAGCAAGTTTTAACTTCATGTTTTAACTTCGTTTCATGTTAGCTGTAAGCTGCATATAACTTTGAACGATTTTAAAAGAGCATAACTTAACGCGAACTATTGTGGTTTGCAGCGTTGTCAACATTGAAATTTCAAAACGCACCAAAATGGGTAAAAAAAACGCGTTATTTCATTATTTTTCCTTTCATTTTTAAAAACCTATTTTATATTTTAAGAATTACAATATTTTTATATTACACATACGATGATGAAGCAGCCTTTTAAGCCACTATTATCAATCAAACTAGGTCTGATAGCACCGCCTGATGGAATGCCATCAAATTCGGTCAATAGCTAGAATTCATGTGTGTCAAACTTGGCCTCTAGTACTCGTACTACAAGCCTTTAAATTCGATTAATAGCAATTCTATCAAACAAAGTGTAAGCGGTGTCTTTAAAAGAGTTTATTGAAATATACGAAAATTTGTCAGAATTGTAACTAATAAAAGATGAAGTTTATCCTAATCAATATTTAATGCAAACGTTTTAAAAAACCTTTTTAATTTATTTAATAATTTGGTCATTTTTTAATTACCAAAACCGTAACGTAATCACGAACCATCATAAATACGAACTTCTCTATTCAGGGACTGCATTTACTGCAATTATTTACAAACTTGGCTTGATCGTTTAATAGCAAAACTTTCTAAAAGCAGCAAATTTTATAAAACGAAATGTTTCATTTTCTTTCGAGAATGTGTATAATATACAACAAGATTGCCTTACTTTGTGCATACAAAACATTAAAACCAAAAGTTGAGTTCAATTTCATGTTGTGCCACCAAAATTTAAAAAACGCGCACCCCGCACGGACTAAAGAATTTTTCGTACAAATAATTTCAAAATGCACCAAAATAGTTTTCTTGACGAAAACTTCCTACCTAAAATGGATATTTTTAATTCTCGTAGCTGCAAAATAGCAAAGCACATACCTCGCCAAGGTCCTATAATTGATATTTTCTACAAATTATTGCTCTAATTAGCTTATATATATGTAGCCCAATGTACAAATGAGAGAACAAAAATTCACGAAAGTGAACAACATAAGACAATTGTGAAATAAAAACAATTGTTGAATGCATGTTTGTAGTGTGCTACAATCGACTTACGTCTCTAAAAGACTTCCTTCCGTCTTTAAAAATATTGGTCGCGCCATAAATCACTAGGAAATCAATCAATGAAGGAAGTAGCCACACGAGATCGATTCACTTCATTACTTCTAAAATGTATTTTGCACACCCTGAAAAGCCACATAATAGTAATAAAACTTACTATATTGATGACGTAGTAGAATGTTTGAAGAAAACATTTCAAAAATACAGACAGGACAGTGTGTACTAGAGCATTGCTGAGCCAATCACGAAGTTCAAGGGTCGTAACACATTGAAACAATACATGCCTCTCAAGCCTATCAAATGGGGTAAATAATGTGACTTCTCTGATTTTCGTTTGCCAATAACTTATTTATTGCTTACTTAACCCGTTGCCACCAAAAATTTTATTGTAACATTGCTATTCGAATGCCGGGTCGAAAAGGGTTAAATGGGTTGTCAAATAAGGTAGTGTTGCTAACTCAAAGCTGTGGATCTTCAAACAAACACCCATTAGTTGATCAGTTTTGCAAGTACAGAGATGTACTTATTATATAACTTTTAATACTCCACCCACAGGACCTTAGTTTTTATCACGCTTTTAGCGCGATTAATACGAGTATTACCCTGCATTTAGACATACGAGTAATCTCATGCGAGTGCTGAATATGTATTATCAAGGAAAATTTCATCGAAAATCTCGACTCTCTTGCAATTTTCATTGCTGTCTACACATGCGAGTGAGAGTTCATTTTAAATTTGTCGTCAGCACGTGAACTTCAAACAATTTGTTTCCTTCATGTATTTTGTTTCTTTGGCTGTTTTTATAAACTGGAGTTGCCGTGTTCATCACTTGAGAATATTTTTAGAAAATAGTTGGCATTACTTTGTATTATCATTATATTATTGATATTAACGCTTTATAATTTAAACATTTATATCTATAGTATTAGTTTTAATAAATTAACATACAAACTAGCTAAAAATTATGTTTTAATTTTATAATGATTCAGTTGATTTGTTTAAAATTATTTACACGGTAACACTGTTTGTTTGTTTGACATTTGATTGCATGGAAGTGCCAAAAAATCACTCGCATGCAAATTTAGCTGCGAGTAGACCTGCGAGTGCGAAAAATGTGAGTGTATTGAGTTTTTCGAACTCTTACTCGTATGTCTAAACACTGGGTTAACAAAATATTATAAATGTGTAACAAATTGGAAGTAGTGTTTTGTCTTCCGTCCTGTGTACGCGTTGTTTTTTATCACTGTCTTCCATTTTCTTTATACTCGTATCAGTGATGTTAATGATGGCCCTGATTCACTATCCTACACGATCGTACGATTCATTCACAGGAAACTGTTTGAAAAGTCTGGTCGACTTGAAAAAATCGCTTCAAACTGGCATTGTAGGCCACACTATTATACAAGTATGATTGAAATAATTTATATACACAATAAAAAATAATAATTTTACACTACTTAAATTTTTTTTTTCTCGAGGCACCAACAATATTCTTATATTTTTCACAATATATACCACACCGATCGCACAGAAACCATAATGTTTTGAAAAGTTTCATAAAATTTTTCAAGTCGCACTTTTGATTTGTCAAAAACTCTGTTGCACGGTTGCATTTTTAGTACTTTTTCAGCATACATGCTTTAATTAGTAAATCGCGCGATCATGTATGATAGTGTAACAAGGTCTTAACTGTGCAGTAATAACAGTATTGTACGGTAATTTTAACCTTCAAATGGCAGCACTGTAATTTGATTACTTGTACAGTAATTTTCAAAAAGTTTTATTGATTTGGTTTATAAAGTATATTGATGCTTGTACAACATATACAAAAGCAACATGCACTATTCCTGACCTGTAGTTTGTTGGGTTTGTAAAATGCTATACCACCTTCAGTGTATAATCAAATTGCTGCACAGAAAATAATAGATATTGATATTGATAAAAAAAATTGCACTATTTTTTTTTATAAAATTTTCTGTGAAAAGGATTTTTTGCCGGATTGATAATTCAAATTATAAAGTAGAAATAGGTTTTTCACTTAAAAGCAAAAATTATTGAGTTGAAAAATTTTTTTGTTAATATGTAAAATCTGCAAAATATACGTAACAAAAAAATTGTTAAAGCAACAAAAACTTTTCATTGTTATGTGACAACCTTTGAAATTTATTCATTGAATAACAATCAATAATTCGGAAACTTTTATTAATTGCATTTTATTAAGAAATATTTCCAAAATGCAATATTTTTTTAGCTTGGACCAGTGGATCAGGGGATAACCGGTACATATGCAGAACTAGGAAAATAGGTTGTGAGGAGGTGGAAAAATGGAGTAGTGTTTTTGAAGATTTGACTTGAACTTTCCAACGTTATAACAGACAGGAAACACGTCTGCAGGCAACTTATTCCACAGACGAAGCGTACGGCTGAAAAACGAATTCTCTCTGTTATGCGTAGTGCGATTCGCCGATTCGACCACAACTGGATGAGCTCTAGACGATGAGCGCGTGCTACGTAAAAATGTGCAAGTTTCGGGAGCAAGATCCCTAATCTCGTCAGAGCAAAATCCATTGTAGTATCGATAGAACAGAGTAACGCACCCCACACTGCTTCGATACTCCAGTGAGTCAATAGAGTTGGATACCCTACTGTCACCAATGAGCTTCTTCCCCCTCTCCTGCACACGGTCGAGTAAAATAGACTTTGAGGCGCCGGCCCAAACATGAGAGTTGTATTCCATTTCTGGTCGGATGTAAGTGGTATAAATAGTAAGGAGGTCGGATGGAGTGAAGTACATCTTACACCATTTCAAAAACCCTAGGAACTTGAATGCTTCTTTAGAGACATGAAAAATGTGTTCAGTCCAGCGAACATCACACTTTATTTTTATTCCCAGAACATCAAGAGCATCCGGTTCCTCAATATTTATACCATCCATGTGTACAGATGAAGCAGCACCTGCGGTCGTTTGTTTGTGTGTTAATAAACAACACTGGGTCTTACGAGCGTTGAAAGCAACCTGTTTTTACGACCCCATTCTGAGATTAATAGAAAATCACTATTCGGTGAATCGTTCATATTTAGCCTCTTGGTAGCGATCTCTGATAGGCTAGGCCTATAACTAAAAGAGTACGAGTGACAAATGCTGCTGTCATCCGCGAAAAAGTGGATAGGGTTGGAAATTTGATAGAGATGGTCGTTGAGAAAAATAAGCAATAGGGTAGGAGAAAGAACGGAATTTTCAGTACCCATGAATTAATTTTGAACTCGGTTGATGAGACCCTATCTATAACTACTCGTATAGTGCGGTCTCTGAGAAAGGTGGATATAAGCAGTAAGTTTTGCTAGTAGTGCAGCATGCCACACTCTGCCAAACGCTTTGGAAATATCTAGAACCACCACCTTACTTTCCCCAAAATGATGGATTGAGTGGCACCATTTCTCTGACAGATATGCCATAAGATCGCCAGTAGAGCGACCCTTAAGAAATCCATATTAGCGATCACAAAGTAATTTTTGTGACTCTAGATCCATAACATGGTAATTCACCATACTTTCCATTACTTTGGAAAGCGCAGAGCAAATTGCAATTGGGCGGTATATGTTTTCAGGGTTATTTGCCTCACTCTTTTTTGGGATTGGTGTTACATTAGCAACCTTCCAACACGATGATAATAATTTAATTGAGTCTATACAAATTTGATTAAATTGATGTTTTTTTATTAATAACATAACTTGATTGAAAAAAATCTCATCTATTTTTTTCTGTGTGAAGAAGAACATCGAAGGTGATTCGAAATGTGGATAAAGAAAAATATGCAATTTATTTAATAAAACAATAAAGAGTGGTATTTAAATTTGTTCTGGACCTTAAGCTTGAAATAATAATAAATGCTTGGAATATTTGGATTATCTAATTCCGTCTGTGAAAAGGAAATCTTTCCTTCAAATCAGAGTTTTCTCAATATTTTTTTTTATTAGTTTTATTAGTAAAATTTTAAAAGCAAAATAATTTAAAATTTCTAAATTTAAAAATACCATTCAACGCACTGGGTTTCAAATCGTAATAGTTACGAGTATATTCTTGAAAAACGTACGCACCTGTGTAAGAGTTCTGTAATGAAAAGTAAAAACAAATAATTTGAAAATTAATATAAAACAAAAATATTTATGGGAAAAATTTATGTATTTAAGCCAATAAGAGGAAAATATAAATTTTATTTTAAATCTAATTTATGTTATCATTGTCACTACCGAAAATATTTACACACACACACACACACACACACACAATTATGCTGCATTATAATTATAAAATATTGTAACTTTAATGAAATCGTTTAAATAACATCTCATTAATTTGGCCGAAACTAATCTACAAAGCAATAAATTTTTGAAAAGAAAAATTTTTTTTTGGATGTTTGAACAAATAATTAACAACGAAAAAGAAATAATTGATACAACTACAGAAACGGAAAGCTGTTTCTTAAATGAGAATTTTATTTTTATTAAAAATAACAATGCAGTCAGTCGCCTAATGATGAGATAAAGCCAAAATTTATGTTTTTTAATTGTTGGCAAATAAAAGACACTTTTTGCAGAATACGAGTACATAAATAAAGGGTAGTCCAACAATAATGCACGACGTTAATTGTGAGTCATGCTTTAATGTCAAAACTTTTGCGCAACTTAATTTGGCAGGTCTTAGACAAAGTCAGTCCTAAAGAGAGCACCGCGTTAAAATTGTTGAAGCCTCGTGATTTCGTTAAAATTGTTGAAGCCTCGTGATTTCTTCAGGCAATCGGAAGAATTCTGCGCAAATTTCAGCAAACCGCATCCGAAAGAGATTTGAAAACACTTGCGTACACACGCACAGTTCGTCCTCCGGAAAACATTGCTGTTATTCGCGTTATGTGTGTTAGATAGCGTTGTCCACTTAGAATGTTCAAAACGCACTAAAATGGAGGAAAACTCGTGTTATTTCAACAAAAATGAAACAACGAGTTCAAAGCCCAGTGGGTGCTGATGAGTAGTGTAGCGACTACAAAACAGCTAGTTGTCCCCCAGCTAAAGATTTGATTATTTTTCTTGTCTTCTTCAATCAAAAATTACTGATCACAGCAAATTTGTATTGCAAAAAATCCTTCTTAAGAAAAAACTTAAGAAAGGAAAAAACTTGAACTATAACCCGTTATACAAATGTACAAACAAAAAATGCAACAAGTTTAGAACTTTTCTTTTCAGTTTTAAAAAACGCATTTTGTATTATAAAAAGTATAACAGTTTTATTTTAAAAACTCTATAAGGAAATAAACTTATAAGCGGCTATAAGACGATCAAACTGATTCTGATAGTGCCAGCTGATTCGTTCAATAACTATAATTGGTGTTTGTCAAAATTGGGTTCTTATAATTTTTATTAAGATAATGGTATCTTTACAATAATTATAACGATATTTTTAGAAACATTATTTAATTATATACGCTGTCGACCGAAATCAGCTGTTAGTTTCACTGCCTATTATAAGGTACACAAAAGTACAAATGCTTATTGATTTACGATTATCGGATCATTAAAAGTTACAGAATCGCACTAAAAGCCATCAAAATCGACTAAAACCCTGCTACACTATCCTCTACATGATCGTGCAGTCTGCCAAATAAAATATGTGTGCTGAAAAAGTACTAAAATTGCAACTGCGCGGCAGAGTTTTTGACAAATCGTGCGATTTGAATTTACTGAAAATTTTCATGACATAATGGTTTCTGTGCGATCAGAGTGGTATAGATTGGGAAAAATTTGAGAATATTGTGGCGCCTCGAGAAATAAATCAAATTAATGTAAAATTATTATTGTAATAATAGTTTTGTTGTATTATTTTACTGCGTTTATAACAGCCAGTTTACCAAAAGAAAACGAATGCGGAAAAAAGCTAGTCTCACTCACATTCGAATCAATTTGGTGAACTTGACAGCTCAGGTGATTATTTTTGCTTGCCACGTTTTTTTCAATAAGACTGTCAAGTTATTTTTTCTTTTATTTACAAACATTTTCGCTCCATTCTAATCTGAAGTTTTTTGTATGATATCAAGAAATTTTTGTGAATTTAAAAAGTGGAAAACCATTATAATCTGTGATTTTAATTACAATTATATAATTTGTATTCAACGTTTATGTAACATTTTTTCTTAGTTAATCAATCTTAGGCGAATTTAGATTTTGACATTCTTAGTAAGTTTTACAACAACAAAATACATAGTATTGAATTCGCCTTCCCGCTTGCATTCACCTGTATAAATTCGCCTTGGGTTTGTCTATCTCACTATTATTCGTTCGCATGTACTTACGTATTTTAATTGAATATTGACACATCGTTCGCATAGAAAAAGTTAGACAAATCCAAATCCATTTTCTTTCGCTTAGATTGTGAACACAAGCACGCTGTCCAGATTGGTAAACTGGCAGTAAATTATTGCAATCATACTAGTGTGGGGTACAACGCCACTTTGAAGCGATTTTATAAAGCCGGCCAGACTTTTGAAACAGTTTCTTGTGAAGAAACCCCTATCATACATAGTGAAAATTTCAATTGTGTTTTCAAACAAACAGTGAAAATCAGATTCTGGGTATCTTTAAAAGCATTTATTCAAATATACGAGAATTTGTCTGAATTATTATTTTTATCTTCTAATAGAATTAACAATAAATATGCAAATCTTTAAACTAAAAACACGGCCGTATTAAAACACATCAGTGGCTGTGTTCTGTAAATCTCGCCACAAGAAACTTTTCGACTGAAACGTGTGATATGAAACAAAGTTGAAACAAACAGCTGCTTTTCTTACTAAACTGTATCTATAACTTTTTTTGGTGAGTAATAGCTGTCATGTAAGGAAAATGCTCGCCATTTTACAGAAAAACTGCGTCTGTAAAACTTTTGCGAAAAAATTTCCCGCTTTTAACTGTCATTATTTCTCGCAAATAAAAAGGCTGTGAGATAGTATTTCAAATAACAATAATCATTATTAAATGAATAATAATGCTGAAAAATAAGTATTTTGCAGTTAAGTTAAGTTTCACATATAATGGGTGGTTAAATTTCAAGGGCCGATGTTGATTTTGAATAAAACACAAACTATTTAGGAAATTATTGTAATTTTATTTTATTATGATATATTGGTATTATTCAATTATGTATGAAACAAAATATCGGCCAAATGGGCGCCGCGACCACGGCGGCACACCTCCATCCGATGGTCCAAATTTTCGATGACCCTGAGGCATAATGGAGGTTCTATGCCGTTAATGTGCCGAATTAGCTCATCCTTTAGCTGTTGAATTGTTGTTGGCTTATCGACGTACACCTTTTCTTTCAAATAACCCCAAAGAAAAAAGTCCAACGGTGTCAAATCACATGATCTTGGCGGCCAATTGACATCACCATCACGTGAGATAACACGGCCATTGAATTTGTTGCGCAAAAGAGCAATTGTTTCGTTAGCTGTGTGGCAAGTGGCACCGTCCTGCTGAAACCACATATCGTCTACATCCATATCTTCCAATTCGGGCCATAAAAAGTTCGTTATCATCTCACGATAGCGAACACCATTCACAGTAACTGCCTGACCGGCCTCATTTTGGAAAAAATACGGCCCGATGATGCCGCCAGCACATAAACCGCACCAAACAGTCACTCTTTGTGGGTGCATTGGTTTTTCGACAGTCACTCTTGGATTCTCATTCGCCCAAATGCGGCAATTCTGTTTATTGACGAATCCACTGAGGTGAAAATGTGCCTCATCACTGAAGATGATTTTCTTCGAAAATTTTCATAATAAGTCTGGATAACTTTAACACTTTGTTGGATTGTGTATCTCTCCATGGTTCAAATTGAGTAAGTCTGAAATAGAGAAATGTCAAATAAAATTCGGAAAAAAACTTGGCGTTTAGGTGTGGTTCACATTCAACATCGGCCCTTCTAATTTAACCACCTTGTATATTTACACAGTTTAGAATGATCGTTTTTTAATTTTAACTTTTTATTTAATTTTTATACCCTTCACACAACAAGTTTTAAGGGAATACTTATATAAGTTTGTAATTTCTACAATTTTAATTTCCGACCCAACAAAGTATATTGTAACATTTTTATAATGTTTTATTCAGAAATCACAAATTGCAATTGTTTTTTAATGTTACAAAATTTTGTGCATAGGTATGTATGTATGTATGTTAGAGCCATACCATACATTTTCTAGAACAGCCGGCAGTTATAATATGACGCCGTCGAACAAAATTTCTTAGCTTTAGTAATTTTTGGTCGGCGGCGGTACTAATTGTGGCTGGCTCTTACATTTTTAAAATTGCATGTCGGCATCGTTTTATATCTTCAGACATTTCTAACGTAACGACGTAATCGCTTTGGGTAGTGTACGACATGAGTTACAGACGCAGTTTTTTCTCACTTTTCGAGAAACGATGGAATAATTTGTTTCACAAGTTTTCGACGCGAGAACTTCTCGCCAAAGTTACTGAACACAGCCACAGGTTCACATGAACTCAAGTTCAAATCCCAGTGAGTGTTAATGAGTAGTGTAGCGACTACAAAACAGCTAGTTGTCCCCCAGCTTTAGTATATTCATTTATTTTTTCTGTTCTTCTTTGGTCTTATTGTTTCACAGCAATTATTGTTATAATAAAAATTATCCCTCTTCTTGACTGAAGTTGGACTCGAACTCACAACTAGTTAGTTAGTATCGTTCATATATAAAAATTAATTAATGAATATAAAAAAAGGTAATGCTAGATGAAAAGTTGCTTTTTGCGTGATGGTTGCAAGGGTACCCATCCTGTGGCCGCCAATGTTAAGGATACTACGCGCGAGAGGATTCAGGTGAGACTTAAGTCTATTAATGCATCTTGTTGCGTATTTTGAAAAGAATTTATTGAAATGTACGAACATTTGTTTGAATTATATTAAATTTTGTTTATTTATTCAACTATACAGTTGAAAATAAATTTACAAAGTCTAGGATGTACAGCATGGGCAGGGTAAGCAAGGCCTCATGCCCACGATAACACTAACAGTAATTTGCAGCGGCGCTGTGATTAATTATAGCGACTTATGCCTTCACATAAGAAGTTGCCGCGTGGTTAACAAAGAAACACCTTAAAAAAACTGTAAACTAATACAGTTAGATTAGGCAAACGGTTAACCAGTGAGAAAGACGCAAAACTCTCGAAAGCCAAACAACAAGCCTGACCGCGCTTAAAAAATAATAACAATGATGCGAATATAAATATATAATAAAAATATAAATAAAAGATGAAGTTTATTATAATCAAAATTTAATGAAAGCGTTGTAGAAAAATTATATAATTTAATTAACAATTTGGTAGTTTATTAATTACTAAAGGCCCTGATACACTATCCTGCACAATCGTAAGATTCATTCACAGGAAAATGCTTTAAAAGTCTGTTAGACTTTATAAAATCGTTTCCAAAAGGCGTTGTAGGCCACACTCTTATATAAGTATGATTGCAATAATTTATATAAAGTAATTAAAAACTATTATTACCTTAATAATTTTAAATTATTTCAATTTATTTCTCGAGGCGCCAGCAATATTCTCATATTTTTCACAACATATACCACACTGATCGCACAGAAACCATCATGTTATGTAAATTTTCATAAATTTTTTTCAACTCGCACGATTTGTTTAAAACGTTGTTACATACGACGACGGATTGATATTGAAACTACCTAGTGCTATTATTTTTTTGAAATTGAAAGTCAGCTGTTAAAACTTCACCCAAATTCATCGATTAGTTTATTTGTTGTAGTCGTTTAAAGTAAGCAACTTTCGTGTTTTTTGAAGAATGGAAAAGAGTGAATTTCGTGCAGTGATTAAACACTACTATTTGAAAGAGGAAACGGCGAAAGATACAAAAGAAAAGCTGGATAAACATTACGGTGAGTCTGCTCCGTCAAATTACATGGTAAAATATTGGATTGTTGAATTTAAAGATGGGTGCCGCGTTTGCTCAGTATCGAACAAAAACGAATTCGACAGACCACTTCATATCGGTGTTTGGACATGATAAAGCGTAATCTTGTTGATTTTTGACGTCGCGTAATAACTGTTGATGAAACATGGGTCTACCACTACACATCTGAAACCAAAAATTAATCGAAGCAATGAGTGGACACTGCTGGAAGTGCTCCAAAGAATGCGAAGACAGTGAAATCGACTGGCAAGACTATGGCCCCTGTATTTTGGGATGCAGACGCAATATTGCTCATCGATTATCTTGAAAAAAGATACGCAATCACAGAAAAGTACTATCGTGCATTATTGGATCAATTGATTGAATCAATAAAAAACGACCACATTTAAAGAAGAAAAAAGTGCTCTTTCTTCAAGACAACGCTCCGGTTCACACAGAATTAGATAAAAATTAGGTGAAATACTTGATCATCCACCTTATAGTCCAGATTTGACTCCGTGAGACTTTTTCCCGTTTCTAAACTTAAAAAATGGCTCACAGGAAAAATATAAATACACTTTATTTTTTATTTACAATTAACATCGTGCGTTCTGGTCGGACCACTCTTTGCATACTTATGCAAAAAGGGCCTATAGCAGTGTTTCCCAACTGGTCGTAATTGAAATTAATTTTAGTATATTTCGTTTTCTTTTTTTGCATTAAGTAAGCATTTGCTCGTAATCAAGTCACAGAGTTCAATGTCGGAATTTAGCTCGTATTTTAGTTCTTCAGAAGACTAAAAAGTTCTTCAAAGTGAAATCATTATTAATTTCAAGAATGAAATTAATATTTTCTGTTAAAAGTGAAAGCTATACCAGTGACTGTTTGAAAGAGAATCACATTAACTTTTGCAGAAGAAATGTCATTCGATATATAAAAAAAAACACGAAAAATGTGATGAAATCGCAAACCACACCAACGAGTAATCTGGCAACCATAAGCAATTGGGTCAATATGGGAGGTGAAGTCATGTCGCTGAGGATTTTTATAGTTTTATGTGACACAAATATATTCGGCTATGAAAGCTTCATTAATGGGCTGAAAATTTTGCGTAAATTTTTACAACTTCGTAAAGGCTGTTCTACTGTAACTAATCTTTTACAGCTAACTACTTTGGTTAACCGTGGTTTTGGCAATAATATGCACTGTTATATTTTAGCAAGGCATTTGATAATGTTAATCATAGACTACTTATCAAGAAACTAAATTATATGGGATTCACACAAAATTCTTTACATTGGATAAATTGATATCTTATCAACAGGAAACAGAATGTTTTATACAAAAATCGAATATCTAAGCTAATCTCTGTTACATCTGGTGTTCCCCAAGGAAGTCATCTAGGACCACTTTTTTTTCTTTATTCATCAATGATTTACTTGGTGTTATCAAAAATTCCGCTATACTTATGTATGCGGATGATATTAGAATATTTTTCACATATAATAAATATGATGATCGTATGCTACTACAGGCAGATTTAAATTCTCTTTACGCTAGTTATGAATCGAACTTAATGAAGTTGAATTTTGATACATGTAAATATATGTGTTTCTTCCAAAGGACCTATTTAAATATTCTTTGGGTGGCAATGAGCTGAAAAATGTTAAATTTCATTCAACATATTTCCCTAACTGTTAGTTAGCGAGATGCCAACTGGGTTTCATCAAACGTTGGGCTAAGGAATTCGATGATCCTTACATCACGAAACAACTATTTACGTCTCTGGTTCGCCCAGTTCTGGAATATGGGTCAATTATATGTGATCCACAGTACAAAAATTACAGTAACACAATTAAATCAGTGCAAAAACAGTTTCTACTATGTTGTTTACGTAGACTGCCGCTGAACTATGCTAAATGTTATGCTCATTTTAAATACGATTTACGGAAAAACCAGCTCTAACTTTTTGTTGCAAACTCCGATCGTTTCTTTAGATGTTGTAAAGACTTTAATAAATTGTATATTTATGTTGATTATTCCTTAAATGCAGACCTGACAAAGCGTAATATTTTGTACTCATTGAATAATTGCCTACAATTGTATAATTTTTCTTATTATTAAATATTTCTTATTTTTGCAGAAAAAGATCGTTTTATGTTATATAAAAAATTTAACAATATTTATTTTCAATATTTCGATAACAATTTGTTATCATCGTCAGGAAAAATTAATATGTTATTAAAAAATTTTTAAATTTTTAATAACATATTAATTTTTCCTGACTTGAATAAATAAATTTTTATTATTTATTAAATTTTCAAAATGAACTAACAATAAGTATTCAAATCTTTAATTTTAATTTAAAGTTAAAAAAAGTGTGATTTAAAATTAAAAAAAAAATTGATTTTTACTTAAGTCCGGCCAATGCTAGACGAAAAGTTTTATTATGCGGGAGCTATTTCGGTAAAATCACCTATTGCGCAATCTGATGGCGGCAACGGTATCCCTTCTTCTCAACCGACTGTGGCCGCCAAAATTAAGTATATTACGTGCAAGATGGTTTGGATGAAGTTCCAGTTTACTGGCATACCTTGTCGCGTACTTAGAAAATTCCTCTTTCACCAGCGGAACACTCAGATCTTTATGAATTCGTGAATTTTTTACGTACCTAGAGCTGCAGTAATCGTTCGAAGAATTTTGTTTTGTCGCCTTTAGATTTTTTCAATGTTTGACGCTGAGCCGGTGCACCATAACTGAATTCCGTAGCACCATATAGGCTTTAGTATTGCGTTGTATAACAAAAGTTTGCAATCTAATTTCAATGTATAGTTTCTGCCCATAAGCCAATTTAGCTGCGCTGCTTTTAGTTTTAACTGAGTGACCTTTACTTCAATGTGAGACTTCCACGTTAGCCTACGGTCCAGGTGAATACCAAGGTACTTGACATCATTGTGCTGCGGAATAGGTTTGTTGTTAATTTGGATAGGCGGACATGTTTGCTTACACAGTTTGAATGTGACATGAGTACATTTCTGTTCATTAACTTTGATTTATCAAAGTTTTAGCCATTTCTCTAATATTTTTTTTTGTGATGCTAATTAACGCTGTGTCATCTGCAAAAGTTGAAGTTATAGTCACCAGCCGCTAAAAATCGAGGCCCAAGTGATTTGAAAAAATTTGAATATTGGCTTTCTGTTATTGAAAATCGGGGCAGTGAGTAAATCGAGGAAATAACGGTTTTTTCATGAAAATATTCAATGTATATATTAGTTGCTTGGAGATACTTCTCACGTGTCTCGTTCATTAAATAGTGCTTAATTCTGGATTTTATTAGAATTGCCGATCCTCCGCAAGATCTTCCACGGGGATCTTATAATGCGTACCCATTAATTTTGAAATAACTTTTGGTGGTCAAATGGGTTTCAGCAATCAACATTATATCGATTTGTTTTTCCATAAGGAAGTTCATTTTTGTGTTGGCGGATGCCGTTTGCGTTCCAGAAACATATTTTTAACCAATTCATTTTTTTAAAATTGCCTGCAAAATAGTGGATTGCATTTTCAGCATTTCCTGCATCATGTTCGTCATGGAAACCGTAAATGTATTTATAGATTGAACAAGAATAAATAAATAAATAAAATTATTTTAGCTTCTAACATTGATACCAGTAAAAAATTATAAATAGCTTGTTTTCTATGTTTCCCAGCTATCCCTAATCATCAGTAGACTTTGGAAATTTTTGAAAGATATTCTCAAACATTCAACTTTATATTCCAACAATCTAAATAAATTGCTGAGAATTTAAAAAGAAAAATGCTCTAATAATATCTGTCAAAATACAAAAAACAAGCTTTTTCATTTATACACGTCTCTAAAATTTCTTTACACCTTTCAAACAAATGAACAACCGTTGGTTGCTACGAAAGTATCGAAAAGCAGGGAACAAAAATTCAATCAATTTATTTTAGCTTCTAACATTGATAACAAAGTGAACGACTAAAACTGCAATTGTTATCGAACAAGCACTATCGTAGTTTGAGATTACAGCATACAATAACGAGTGTATAATCGAATATCAATTGTTTAAATCGCACTCGTTAGCTCTACAACAATCGAAAATAAGTTAAAAAATTTAAATGCATATTTTAAATTAAAAGCATATTATTAGTATAAAGAAAATATTTCTTGAAGCAATATTAACTAACTTGTCCTAAGTTCAAAGCGCTTTGACATAACCCCATTATATAGTAATTTTCAACTGTCTGCTGAAAACTCCTAGAAGCGGTGTAGTTACTGCCAGTTGCAGCTTAGCAGGTAATGCTATACGCAAAACTCAGTTCAAAAAGCTGAAAATAGGACGATCCATTGAAAGCATAAACCGCTTAATTATTCTTAAATACATACTCGGATGTATGTTAATTAAAATTATAGAAGACACCATTGATTCACTTCAATAAATAAAGAGAAGCTTTTGCTCTTACACTTTTGGCTTTGTATACTCTTCACAAAAATGTAAAGGATATATTAAGTTTGTGATTCCGTTTATAATTTCTACAATTATCATTTGCGACCCTATAAAATATACATATACTCGGATATTCTGAATCAGCTTTGATAGAAAAGTCGATCAAGCGATGTTCGTCTGTCGGCCGTTGAAATAACGTTTCTGAGAAAACCATTAGACTTAGTAACCTTTATATTTCACCATTCTATTACTCCATCGATTCATGGAATTGCTATGAAATTCAGTAAAATCGGGTCACGTATACCTGAGATACATATATCCAAAACTCCGAAAAAATCAATTTTTTTGGGCAATTTTGTACGAAATATTTTGAAGAACGTTTTTTTGCTTCAAACTTTACAGTATTGTGAAGCATGGCGATTACCAGGCAAACAAAGTTTTCTTTGATATCGGTTCATATATCTGAGATATAGCCTAAACCGATTTTTTAAATGTAAATGTCGCGTAAGAGAAATAAAATTTTTTTTTGCTTAAAGTAGTTCTGGTAATAAAAGAAGATTACCCAAACACAGAAGATGAAAATGTCCGATATCGGTTCATATATGTATATCCGAGATATAGCCTAAACCGATTTTCCATGAAAATGTCGTGTAAGCAAACTTAAATAATGTTTTTGCATAATAAAAGGTTACCAAATAAAGAATATGAAAATTTCCGATATCGGTCCATATATACCCAAGATATAGTCTAAACCGATTTTTCTATGAATTTTTTTTTTGCTTAACAGCAATTCAAGTAATAAAATGAGATTATCAAATAGAGAAAATTAAAATTTCCGATATCGGTCCATATATACCATAGATATAGTCTCAACCGATTTTCCATGGAATTTTTTTTTTTTTTTTTTTTGCTTAAAAGCAGTTCTGGTTATAAAAGGAGGTTATTAAAATACAGACAAATAAAATTTCCTATATCGGTCCATGCATATCCGAGCATATTTAGTTCAAATTTGTAATATAACAATATATTGTGACTATTGTGAAGGGTAATTTAAATTTGACCCAGCCGAATATACTATACTACACTCTTACTTGTTTATAATAATTTATCACTAATTTATTACGACAAAATACACGAAAAAATTTACTTTTGAACAAAATTGCATGTTTTTATCGTTTTGTCGTATTTATGTGTACATAAGTTATTTTATTGTAACTTATATAATCGCATCTTTCTATTACTGAATATTTCACTCTTTCAATCTTAGATTAAGAAAAGTTGAAAAAATTGTCATTAGGGATTAACAAACTTTTTTTTCTAATGTATAAATCTATATTTTTTAGAAAATCCATAGGCGTGGAATAAAAAAGAAAATTTTATAATAAACTTTGTTCAGATTTTAACAACAACATTTTGATCAGAATTTTTGTTTTTTTTTATGATGCGTTTACTAAATTTTCTAATTAATATTACCGGCAAACTTTGGTTCGGTGTAAATATGCATTCAAAATCTTTTTCAAATTCATTCAAAATTTCAAGTTTTATAAAATCCAAAATTCAATCGAATTTATTCCATCAAAATTATTTTTCTTTACAGTAACAATTTTTTGCCGTCGAGTTTATATTGCCATTTTCATATATATTTATGTATTTTTATTGACTGAAAAAAAAGATTCGGAACCACTTGCTATGTATGCATTTTTGTATAATTTTATGTAATTTCACATTGTAAAAATGCCTCCCAAAATTTGAATCCAATTAAAATTCATTGAACCACAACCACGTTGCCAACAAATTTTACAAATTATTGCAATTGTTTATTCTTTTGTTTGAATTTCAGTCTGTCCGAGCTGCATCTCCCCTTCGAATGTCTGCACAATTTCTATGTAGAATTGTTGTATGAGACTTATATACATATGTATTTATAACAAGCTTACTACTTGTACTTACTCGTTCATACCCAATTTACAATGATGTTTATTTATTTTTAGATTTGTTTTTCTTATTGAATACACAGACGACATGACGTCAAGATGTAATAGAAACTTGCAACGTTTATCCATAGACATGCAGATTTCAAAATTTGTGGCAAAGAATAAAAGTATGTACACATCCTCGTACATACAAATGTAGTAATTTTATTTTACTAATTCGAAAAATTTGAGCTAATGACAAAAAAGTTGAAGTTATCTCTAAAGATGCATACAGGCAGCATTGCCTTTCTGGTACTAAAGTGTCAATTTGACCCTTTTTTGATGTCCACGACACTTTCTATGGCACTTTTCTTTAAATATCCTTTTGTATAATTTTTGACAAATTCGTGATACGTTTTGCCACTTTCTGGAAATATGGAAGTTTTTGTTGAAAATGATCTTAACACCGGTGGTTCTCACGGCGGTCACAAACAGCTCTTGTGTGTATGCGTAAATACCCACTTCTCAGTCATACTTAGGTAAAGTTTTATAATATATTTATTTTTAATAGAATCACAAGGTATGTTTACAAACTAAAGCTCCGGGAACATGTGTCTATTTATGTCAGAGACTTCTTGGGTAGCTCCTTTGATGTCTTCTTGAGAGTTAAAATAATGTTACTGTTTTATAAAGTTTTTAAAAATGGTTTTCCTAAATACTTTCTATCCAGATTTGAATTTGGACATTCTTCGAGGTCGCATTGGTTTGCCCTTTTTTCAATTTTCGAATATGTCGAATTTGGAATTCATTTGTGTCCTATAGTGAAAGACACTTTACTCATTCGCTTCTAGAATTTAAAAATATTTTGTTGTCAAATCTATAAACTATTACTACATATTATAATTTAGTGATGGTGAGTAAACTTCAATATTTCATTCCTTTTTTTTATCCAGTTATCCACATCCAACACATATTTAAGTATTTAAGAATGTATTAATAATGATGTATGCATGTTAAAAAATACATATTACATATGATCCCACATAGATTACAACAAAACTGTACATTAAAATTTTCACCATTATTTAAATTGATAGTTTAAGAATATATTACTGTTCCACTTTTAATTACTATGTAATCAACTTGGCCATACCCTTGGCTTACCGATTATAAATAAATATTTGAATTTAAATATTATACTGCTCTTGTATATTAGCTTATCTTGGATAATGAAATCCGTGTTTTAAAAAAGAGATATGTATGTAAGTTATACACATCTAATATAATATTATAAAGAGGAAAATTATGTATATATGTATGTAAGGGGAAATCTCTAAAACCACTAGCCGGACGTTAAAAATTTGTACAACAAAATGTCAAATTAAATATCCTGACAGACATTGGCTACATCAAAATCCATTAAAGTGCCTAGGATGTTGTCAAGAGACGGCAAATCGCCCAAACTCAGGAAATATTTCTTATTGTTTTCCAAAAAAAAATATTAAAACAATAGTTTTAGTCGTATGCGCGTCTGTCTGCATTTCCGACCGCTGACCAAACACCAAAGTAACTCTGCGCGTTTGTTACGCTTTATGGGCTAAACTGCTGATCCGATATAGAAGAAATTTGTAACATGCATGATAAACTTTTACCGAAGATTTCTTCCCATCAAGCATCACTTTATCAATTAACTCGTGGTAACAAAAAGAGCGATAAAACAATATTCAAGTGGACAGATGAAGGAAAGGTTGCCTTTGAATTGTGCAAGAAACATTTAAGTGATGCCACTTATATTGCATTCCCAAAATCTAGCTCGCCACTGGCACTTATTTTTGACGCATCAAATATTGCTACCGGTGCAGCATTGCAACAACTTGTTGACACAGATTTTCAACCTCTGGGTTTTTGTTCCACACGTTTAACTGATACAGAGCGTAAATACAGCTCTTATGACAGGGAGCTATTAAGCGCTTACAAAGCCGTCAAGCACTTTCGGCACATGCTTGAGGGTAGAGAGATTATCATCTATACGGATCACAAGCCATTGTAGTTTGCTTTCAAACAGAAACTGGACAAAGCAAGTCCAAATCAAGGCAAATTGGACATTTAGATTTCATAGGCCAATTCACGACAGACATACAACATATTTCAGGTAAAAATAATATTGTTGCAGACACTTTTTCGCGCATAGAACTATCCCGACATTAAAGCAACGATGATGAGTTAAAAAATTTACTCAACACTAATTCAAGCTTGCAGCTAAAAACATTCTTGGTTCCTAATAGAAATTTTTCATTTTATTGCGACATATCAACTGGATCTGTGCGACCATATTTAACAAACGAATTTCGCAGAATTGTCTTCGATTCGATCCACAATATGTGTCACGCAAACGCGAAAAAAAACATCATAGTTAGTGTCCGAAAAATTTGTCTGGTCGCATATGTAAAGTGACTGCCAATTGTGGTCAAAACCATGCACTTCGTGTCAAAAGAGTAAAATTCACCGGCACAATAAAGCTCCGATCGGCAGATACGTCAGTTCTTCAGTCCGATTCGACCACATTAATATCGGTATTGTCGGCCCATTGCCAGTATCAAGAGGATTTCGCTACTGCCTAACTATGATCGATCGCTTCACTCGCTGGATTGAGGTTTATCCCTTAGAAGACATTACGTCCGAGACAGTTGCATTTGCATTCTATTCAACGTGGATATCAAGGTTTGGCATCCCACTTAGAGTAACAACGGACCAAGGACGTCAATTCGAGAGTAATTTTTTCAAGGAGTTAACAAAACTGTTAGGGATTCAACAATGCATCCACATATTAATGAATTCGCCTTGGGCTGAAGCAAGTAGAAATAATTTTTTCAGTAGCCTTTTTTTTTTTGACAGATCACGTGTGAGTCGTGTCATGCTGTCAAGTTAATTTTGTTTAGTATTGTTTGGCATATCATAGTGGAAAGACGCCTGAAGAAAGTTTACAAAACTTTATTATTAGTATTATTTGGCATATCATAGTGGAAAGACGCCTGAACAAAGTTTACAAAACTTTATTACGAAAATTCACCTTCGGTGAGGAATGCGTTTCGTGCACTTTGCTCAACTTATGACCAACATAATCGGCCTACTGAGCGTACTATTCACAATAGCATCACCAATTTTGAGACCCAGCGTTCATTATTGGATAAAATTCGAACGAATAGACCACGTCCAAGTCACTGTGAAGAAAAAATTGTAGCCGTAGCTGAAAGTGTACACGATGACCGTGGTGCCGTTCGCAGCAACTTGGACTGATGTATAGAACGACTTGGTGCATTTTACGTCGATAGCTTAAATACGTACAAAAGCGTACAAAATACTGCTTGCGAAACAGCTGAAACCGCTCGACCTTTCCAAGTGACATTGCTTCACTCTTTGGGCTTTTGAAAAGTTCCAAAAAGATCACATGTTTTCGATTTAATTGTTTAAGATTAAAATTTTATAAAAATCTTTTCGTTTTATTGCACCTACAAATTCAAGTCTCATTTTCTCACCAATTCAAAAGCTTTTTAATTTTGAACACTATTGAATTAAACTGATTGCTTTTGGCGTCGATGATAACGTCTCTGGATTATATCGAGTTTTTTTCAGAGAGCACACTATACAGTTATTATAGATGGGGTTTGCTCAATTGGGTTCTAGATTAATGCTACAATACCATAAGGATTCATTATTTCTTCTACTTTCATCTTACTTTATAATCCTCCGTGCGAACTCTGTAATTCTCTTGCAGATGATAGCAGTATTTGTCATTCGTATTAACATAGTTTAAGCCATAATACTCGTAATACTTTTTTTCAACTTTCCTTAAACTGAGATTGAAAGAGCGAAGTAGTCAATGACAGAAAGAGACGCTTATATAAATAAGTTCCAACAAAATAACTTATGTACGTACACATAGCACTCCATTTAGGCATGCGAGGGCGGTATATCCCTTGCAATTTTTTGTTTTTTGTTTTTTTTTTTTTTTGTTTACACATGCGAGTAAGAGTTCATTTTAAATTTGACGTCAGCCTGTGAACTTCAAACAAGTTTTTTCTTTCCCACATTTTGTTTCTAATTTAAATTTATCTTCTCTTTATAAATTGGACTTGCGGTGTTCTTCACATGGGAATAATTTAATTATTATTATTTTATTGATATTAATGCTTTATACTTTAAACATTTCTATTTCTAGTATTAATTTCAATAAATTAACATACAATTAAACAAACTAGATAAGACGTAAGTTTTAATTTACTTAAAATTGTTTACACGGTAACAATGTTTGTTTGACATTTGATTGCATGGATTTGCCAAAAAATCACTGGCAAACAAATTTGCCTGCGTGTAGACCTTCGACATTTGTAAAGTCGTAATGATACTAACTTTTTTCTGTCTTTTTAAGATTTTGAAATTATTACTCGTATTAAGAGCAAAGAGTTTAGCTATATTGAAAAAAAACTAAAAACTTCAACATTTTTCAACGTGTTATCGATAAAAAGTGAGAAGTGTCAAAAAAAAAAAATCTAAAAAATGTGTGCTTAAAAGTGACGCTTGCAGCTTAAAATAATGCTCTGGTGTTAACTTTTTTGTTTAATGTCTGAATGCAGAAATTTTTTTTTAACTAAACGATTTTTTCATGGTAACTAGCTGTTTACATTTTCTATACTGAACCGATTTTAGTAATAAAAAGCGTAGTTAAATTTTAAGGATCGATATTGACTTTGAATAAAACACAAATTATATACGAATTATTGTAATTTCTTTTTATTATGTAGTTTAATTATGTATGAAATAAAATATCGGCCAAAGTGCCGCCGTGACTTCGGCGGGACACATCCATCCGATGGTCCAAATTTTCGATGACGGTGAGGCCGTTAGTGTGCCGAATTATTATCATTCTTTAGCTCTTGAATTATTGCTGGTTTATCGACATACCCTTTTCTTTCAAATATCCCCAAAGAAAGATGTCCAACGGTGTCAAACAACTTGATTTTTTTTTATTTTGAATCAGTTAAAATGTGTGCTTTTATAGTTGTTTATTTTATAATTGTTTATTTATATACGAGTATATGTGCGCGTGTGCAATTGTAAAAATGTATGCACGAATTTTTAAATAATATTTTTAATATAAAAAGCAAATTAATGCTTAAATAAAAAAGCCACTAGAATAATTCTTTATTTCCAAAATCAAATCATTATAAACTAAAATAACGGTAAATCTAAAACTACAATTTGTTAAATTTTGTTGTTGCATTTTCAATTGAGTCAAGTTTAAATAAATAAATAAAAAGTAGTGAAATGTAAAAGTGACAATAATCGTGCAGTGAAAAATCATTTAATAATAAGAAAAAATAGATTCAGAATTGCGGCGTATATAGTCTGTCTAGTCTATTATATAATTATCAGGGGATAACCGCTAAATATGCTTTATACCAGAACTAGGAAACTAGGTTATGAGGAGATGGAAAGAGGGAGTAGTGTTTGTGAACATTTGACTAGAATTTCCAACGTTGTAACAGACGGGAAACAAATCTGCAGGACACTTATTTCACAGATGAAGCGTGGAGCTGAAAAACGAATTCTCTCTGTAATGCGTACACTGAAAAATATTTGCTTCATATTTCCAATGAACCCCATTCATTAGATAATTTTCATTAACGGAATGAAAAATTACGTTCCATGAATGAAAATTCATAGCATTAATGAAAATATTCATTAAAATTGATTCATTAGTTTTCATAATTTCATTAGAAAATTTCATTGGATTTGTTATAAAAAATTTTTGAAGGCTGTGTGCAAAATTTTAGAGACTTATTAAAAGTGAGAAAATAAATATATTATAACTACTAACTAAATGACAAAGTAAATTATTTTATACACTAATTACTGTGTAAAAAATTATTTTAATAAAAATTTCAATAGTTTTTTAGTTCTTATGAAAATTTTCATTATATTAACTAAACTTTTCATTAGAATTCATAAACTACCCTCATTTTAAATACCTACATAGTTGAAATCAAAAGCAAAGAGATGGGCTTTTCTCTCGTTTTTTGGTTAAAAGAATATTTATTCCGTTACAAATGCAACAACAAAGTCACACTTAATTTTTTCCTTAGCCTTCGTTGTGAACAATTATATATCTATACCCAAAGCAAACGTTTTGTTTTTGCACGCAACGGGACTTTTTTTTTTGTTCTTCAAAAAGCAAAACATCACAAGTTTCCAAAAGCAGAAGCAAACGTTTAAAAAAAGAAATGAGTAATAAGAAATATTGACTTAAACAACAAGATCAAATAATTAAATGTCAAATAACCATTGTTTAAACTTATTTAATTATCCAAAATGTTTACATATGTAACATTACATATTATTTTTTAAGTTATTTTGTGTTGAATTATAATGTTTTGATTTTCTTTTAACCATCATTCCAAATGAAATGTATTAGTATTATTAATATTATATTATTTTCCATTATTATTAAAACAATAAAAAATTCTTTTATGCCTAATATAAAAAAATTGTTTAGTTTATTTTCAGTAGCACAATGCTAATGAAAAAAGGTCATTAGAATAATGAAACTCCTCCTTAAACTAATGATTTTATTTCATTAGAATGAAGAAAATTTTTCACCAAATTAGTGAAGATTATCATTGGTTCAACGAATGTATTCATTAAAATAGTGAAAATATTTCATAAAAATAATGTAACACATTCATTGGCCTAATGAACAAATAACGTTTGAATAATGAAAAAGATTCATTAAAGAAATGAAAGTTTTACTTAATATTAATGTACCAAATTCATAAAACTAATGAAATTGAGTCGTTAGCCTAATGAATTTTTTCATTGTTTTAATGAAAAGTATTCATAAATGTAATGATTTATTCTTCATTAACTTAATGAAGTTTTCATTAATCTAACGAATGTATTCATTAAATAATTTTTAATGAAAGAAGATTCATTAGTCCAATGAAGGCCATCATTGGCCGAAAAATAATGAAAATTTTCATTAGATTAATGTCAAAATTCATTATATTAATGAAGGAATTCTTTTCAGTGTAGTACGATTCCACGGGCAATTGACCACAAACGGATGAGTCCTGGAAGATGCAAGCGTGTTAGGTAGAAATGTGCGTGTTTCGGGAGCTAGATCCCTAATCTCGTCAGACCAAAATCTATTGTAGTAACGGTAGAACAGAGTAACGCACCTTACACTACGTCGATGCTGCAGCAGTGTATGGTCCAGAGTCAATAGAGTTCATACCCTGCCGTCACCAATAACATTCATCGCTCTCTCCTGTACACTCATACAAAAAATCATCTGGATATTAATGACGGCGAGTCATCAGAATTGTGACATCAATATTATGTAAATAGTCATCAATATGAAAACTGAGATCAATTTCAATGACAAAAGTTATCAGAGAATTTTGTCATACATTGAGTATCGTCAATGCTACAACTGTGGTGACATCAATTCAATGACACATTTTATTAATAATTATAAAATATCTAATTTGTCAAAATTGATTGTGAAAAAAGATAAATAGTATCAAAATAGTTTTTATTTATTGTTGAAAAATAATTTTGTTGTCAAAATTATTATTGTTAAACTTAATTAATTTTTAAGAAGAAAAAAATTGCATCATATTGATATAAATTTGTAAGCAACTTGTTTAAGCAAAGGCAAATAAGTATAACTATAAAGCGAATATATAAATGAACGATAATACACCATATTGATAACATTTAGTCATCACTGGTGGCGTTAGTTAAATAACGAATACAATGAGAGCGTAGAGAATAAAATAAAGAAAAAAACTAACTACGAGTAGTTTCTCATACATATTAAAATATAATAGTGCGACACGCAGACATTATATTGATGACAGTAAGTCATCAAAAGTATTAGAACTTTTTTAATTATCATTGATTTCTTGAATATAGTAAAATATAAAGTTACTTGATTGAACATATTTTTGAATACATTATATTTAACCGGAGCTTAAGTTTAGTTGATGATATCGTGTCATGATACTGATGATATTTTGTTATAAAATTTCACATGAATGCAGTTTTTAGATCAAATTGTAGTTGGTCTGATGTTAGTGTGCTATTCTATTGATAATATTTTGTCATTATATTGACTTCATTTAATCATATCTTCGATATTAGAACGGCACTGCATTGATCACATGCTCACATCAAACATATTTCAATAAAGCATCACCATGAAGAAATAATTGTCATAGTTACTGCTAATGATAGTTAGAGCAAATGATGTAATGGTTGACATCACAGTGGTGAAAAGTGTCATGGGGCCAAAAATTATGAACATACATCACAGTTACGAAGGCTTTTCTATGAGTGTACACCGTCAAGAAATCCCAAAACCGACTTGAAGCGCTGGCCCAAACATGAGAGTTGTATTTCATTCGTGATCGGATATAGGTGGTATAAATACTAAGGAGATCGGATGGAGTGAAGTACATCTTGCACCGTTTCAAATAAAACGAGGTACTTGAATGCTTCTTTAGAGACCTGAAAAATGTGTTCATTCCAGCGAACATCACGCTGCATTTTCATTGCAAAAACATCCGATTCCTTAATATTTATACCATCCATAAGTACAGATGAAACAGCATTAGCGGTCGTGTGTTTATGTGTTAATAAACAGCATTAGGTCTTACTAGCGTTGCAGGCGACCCTGTTTTTACGACCCCATTCGCAGACTAATAGAAGATCACTATTCAGTGAATCATTAATTTTTTGACTGTTATCAACGTTCTCAGATAGACTGGGCCTATAACTGAATAAGTATTAACGGCAAATGCTGCTGAAGTTCAATATAGAAGTTCGTTGAGGAAAACAAGAAATAAGGTAGGAGAAAGAGCGGAGTACTCCTCAATTAATCTTGAACTTTGATGAGACCTTATCTATAACAACTCATATAGTGCGGTCTCTGAAAAAACTCGATATAAACCCAGAGAAATCATTACCAACATCAAAAGCAGTAAGTTTTGATCTTAGCGACCAATTGACATCGCCAACAAATGAGATAACATGACCACTGAATTTGTCGCGCCATAGAGTCATTGTTTCGTTAGCTGTGTGACAAGTGGCACTGTCCTGTTGAAAACAAATATCGTCCACGTTCGGAACATAAAAAGTTCGTTATCATTAATGAATGCAATGGTTTTTCAACAAACACTCTTGGACTATCATTCGCCCAAATAGGTCAAAGTACAGACCCTGGTGATGTTGTTAACTATCAGATAAAACTTTTAGTTACCGCAAGTGCCATCTAATTAATGACTTACAGCTTAACGCTGGACCAGTAGTTATTATATATGATATTACTATGCAATTATACTTGATTGGTTGTTAAAATGCTGAAGGCAAAAATTACAGCAAACATAATACTAGGAAAGTTTTAAGGCGAATAAATGCTATTTCCTGCAATGCCTATAACACCACCTGATTTACTACGATGACGATTAATAAAACTCAGGGATAATTTACCAACGTGTATGGGTTACAATGTCAATATTTTTCCCACAGCCAGTTGACAGAAAAACTAAAACTGCTCTTTAATAGCAAGCTTTGAAATGAGTTATTTTTACCCCCCTTTTTTAAATCAATTATTGTTATATAGTTATATTAATAATCGAATTTAGATGAATATTTTTCTTTGGACTGAAATATTTGTGTTATTGTATAATCTAGTTATTGTATATATAGGCGGTCAAAGCCCAACAACATTCGTCAGCTGTTTGCTATTTTTTTGACACCATCGCAAGCACAGAAGATACATTGCACGGAATTGGACAAACAGATCAATGCCAAAACATAGATTATACGCCAGAGATGTATAATGAAGCGTTAGTGTTAATCGAGGATTTATGTGTTTTACTTTCAAATTTGCTATTTGCTCATTATGGTATACCTGATAGCCCAACCATCGATTTACACGAGAAAACAAGATGATGGTGGGCAAACTGCACATTCAAGCTGTAACATAAAAAATAATAGTGGAATAGCTAGAGTGTTGCGGAAGAGTTCAATTATAATTTGTAATAAGGGGTAACGGTAGTAGAATAATAGTCATGAAGGTCGTCATTTTTTACAAATGTCATCTATTGGTGTTTTCTTTTCCGATAATAAGTGCTATCCATTAAATGTTTATTATAATTTTTTCCGAGTACCATTACCCTTAAAAAGTTTTGGATTTTTTATTAATACAAAAGAACAAAAAATGCTAACAAACTGCTGTCTAATAATAATGTACACTTAGCATTTCAAATGTATTATGACCTCTTCTAAGAAAACAACGTTGTATTTTCATCAAGTAAAAACTATAATTAAGGCCGTGTCAGATAAAACTTTGTCTGTTAAAGTGTAAAACTTTAACTGAAAAGCGCATAGCAACAGGTGTATGCCACAAAAAAAACTTTGGCAACACTTTGTTGTTAATTTTTACATTTAATCATTTCTCATCATAACAGAAGTTAGACATTTTATTAGACGAACAACTGGAGTTGGTTCTAATTGTTTTCTTAATGCATAAAGCTATTAAAAAAAACTTCAACGCGTAAAAAGATGAGAGTTGCTGAACTTTCCGCCTCGCGTTGCGTTAAAACTGCTCTATGTGATATCTTAGATGTCAAAGCGAATTTGCAACGCAAAGCGAAGCAAAAGTTTTATCTGACACGGCCTTTAGTCGTTTGCTCATCTACAATAACAAAATAATCTCATATTTGCATAAACTGTAAAAAAAGGGCAGTATCTTCATCTTACTCGAAGTGTAGGACATGCTACATTTTTAGCCAGTTTTATGTGTAAATTGTTTTGAAAACAACATGACACCCTCTAATAGTGTATCAAGTTTTTTTTTAGAAAAGAACGTGTTGAATCACTATATGTTGCACAGGTGTAATATTTTTGTCACAAAAGAAAACACCATATAAAACAAAAGAAAACACTATAGATAAAAAAGTATAGTAGTGCCCAAGTCCTACCGGTCTACCTATTAAATAGTTTGCAACAATGTAATAAAAACAAAAACGTTAGCCTCATCAACGCGTGGCCGGATCAGCTAGTAATTATATAATTAAAAGTAATTGTCTAAAATTGCATTATAAATATTAATTAATTTTTATAAAATATTTTATATGTATATATAGATAGATATGTATGTAATGTTAATTTATAAATATCATAATTAAAAGAATGAGTAACTTTTTAAGGTGCTGTTATGTCTTTTACGGTTCATAATTTTGTAATTTAAACTGAAAACTAAATAAACAGTATGGCAAAAACTCCACACTTATTCTTTTCCAAAAATTTTAACAGATCACTTGATTACTTATGTTGGGGTTTTTAAGTTTTTTTGGTGGCTTCAGTGCCCTTTATTTTTATTGGAATAATGCCAAAATTTAATCAAAATTTTTTTAGGATTTTAAATACTACAAACTTTATGCTAAAATCTCTAATAAACAACATGAAAATACTTTAAATATGAATCCACTAAAACGACAAGCTCGCACATGCATGAGTTTTAACATACATACGTACACATACACACACACACACACATATATATGTATATGTTCACATACAACATTATGTTCTATTCTGATCTGTTCTGAGGATCATCAACAAAACATTTTAGATTTTAATAAATACCCCAAGTTTTATGGTAAATTAGCAAATTTGTACATTTCATAAAAATCCAAAAAAGAAATTCTATTAAAAATTTATGATTTTTAAACAAAAACAACAGTGACAACAACACCAGCAATAATATTTTGCAAAATAATATTTTATCTCTATGAAATTCATTCAGAAAAAAATTATGATTTCTCTTACGTGTTTGAGTCTTGCCTTTCTATTTTTTAACGCCACTTGCGGGGAAACATTTTTGCTTTCAGCGTTTACAGTAGTGAGCAAAGTGATTTCTCATTTTATTTTACAATAATATTACCCACAAACAAATCTTTCAGATATCTGAACAAACGTTTCATTCAAAACGTTTGTTCTTGAATGAATAGACAATTTTTAATATTTGAGAATTTCTTAATAATCAATAGGAAGTTTATCAACATCAAAAATGCGACATCAATAGTTAGAGGATTAGAAAATGTGACGTTAATACGAGCTTGTGAGTTGATCAGATATCTGAAAGATTTGTTTGTGGGTAATACTATTGTAAAAATTTGTGTGTCAACACACAAATTTGTTTATCATATTTCTAAATTTCAAACATAGAAATTAAAGCAGATAGGGAAATTTTAATTTTGTGCAAAATGCTAAAAAAAAACTATTCACGTTAAATAATTGGAGTTATTCGCTGCGTTCAACTACCTATCGCAATTAGCAAATGAAATTCACTTGACTTATTACTGACTTCACACCCTTAAAAGTATGAAGTCAGAGTTAGTGCACCACAATATGAATCATTGCTCTATTTCTGCCCCCTTTTAGATCTCTAAACTTTGTAACGTTTCTAAAGCAGCTAAGAAACGGCTAAAATTTCTTTAAGAAATGGCTCATAGAGCTGAGCCCTTTTTACGAGCATTTTCATTGGAAACTAGACATTGACATAAATGCTTGAGCAAAAATGGTCGAATATATTATCTTAGTAGGGATGAAAACCTTCCCTCCAAGCAAATTTCGATTTAAGCAAGAGCGAAATCTTGGTTTAATCAGACGCAGAAACGCAGTCAGATCCAGGCAAGAAACATTCTGCAATTGCCGTTTAAACAAAAACCCAGACACGGATTTTCTATGCAGAAAGGCAAGGTCTTCGTGCCAAGGTGCACAAGCGTGAAAAGTTTCTTCACGAACAGTGTCCTCTTGCCCAAGTCCTTGCACGTCCTCGGGGCAGTAAGATCTTTTGGTATTTCGTGAAGAGAGTAAGAACAGTGTTAGATCATCATGCCCAACTACCTTAAAGAATGACCAAGCTTTCACTAAACTCATTGACAAGGCTAAGTTGCTGGCTAAAATTTTTGCAAGCAGTTCCCACTGGACGGAAAGCAATCAACCACATCCTGATCTCGAAAGTGTATCTGTAACTACAGCAAAGATATTCTCCCTAGTTCGAGCAGTTAAAAGGGTTTTGACCGAGCTCGAAATAAATAAAGCAGTGTTTTTCTACGCTTGTACGTCCATTACCACGCCTCTTCAGCTTACTTTACCATGTTGGTGAGTTCCAATTGTGCTGGAAGGTTCCTAGTGTAACGCCACTTCCCAAAAAGGGTGCGGCAGATGACCCTGAAAATTACCGCCCAATTGCAATTTTTACTGCGCTTTCCAAAATAATGGAAACTATGGTTAACTACCACATTGTGGCGTATCTACAGTCGAATACATTACTTTCTGATCGCCAATATGAATTTCGTAAGGGTAGCTTTACTGGCGATAAATGATACCACTCAATTCATCATTTCGGTGAAAGTAAAATGGTGGCTCTAGGTATTTCCAATGCATTTGATAGAGTGTGGCATGGTACACTACTGACTAAATTTACTGCTTAGGTGTCGGTGTGTTTTTTCTCGGTTTATATCGAGTTTCCTCAGAAACCGAAATATGCGAGTTGTTATAAAAGGGGTCTCATCAAGCGCGTTCAAGAGGTGCCGCAAGGCTCCATTCTTTCTCCTACCGTATTTCTTTTTTTTCTCAACGACCTTCTATATCAAACTTCCAACCCTATCCACTATTTTGCGGATGACAGCAGCATTTGTCATTCGCACTTATTCAGTTATATATAAGAAATCATTGCCAAGAGGCAAAATATGAATGACTCAACCTTCGAATCGGGTCGTGAAAACAGGGTCGTCTTCAACGCTCGTAAGACACAGTGTTGTTTATTAACACACGACAGTGAATGCTGCTTCATCTGTACTTATGGATGGTATAAATATTGCTGAATCGGTTGTTCTTGGAATGCAAATACAGTGTGATATTCGCTTGAGTGAACCATTTTTCATACCTCTAAAGAAGCATACAGTTGCATGGATTTTTTGAAACGGTGTAAGATGCACTTCATTCCATCCGATTTCCTTACTATTTATACCACCTATATCCGACCACGAATGAAATACAACTCTCAGTTTGGGCTTGCGTTTCAAATTCAAATAGACTGGATGGTTTCGATCGTCTACAAGAGAGAGAGAGAGAGAGAGAGCGAAGAAACTTAACGATGACAGAGCGTATCCAACTCTTTTAACTCACTGGCGCATCGATGCAGTGTAGGATGTGTTACTAGGTTCTATCGTTACTACAATGGATTTTTTCCTGACGATATTACGGATCTTGTTCCCAAAACACGCGATCATCGTCCAGCGCTCATCCATTTGTGATCGATTGCCCGAGAATTCGTACACGGAATTCGTTTTTTATCCGTCTTCGTCTGTGGAATTAGTTGCCTGCAGTTCAAATCAAATGCTTACAAATGGTACTCCCTCTTTGCCCCTTCTCACAATCTACTTTCCTAGTTCTGGTACGTGGCACTACATATGTAGGGGTTATCTCCTGAGTAATGGTCCAATATAGAAAAAAAATTATTTAAAATAGTGTGAAAATTGCACCAACTTTTTGATTTTAGTATGTCAGCATTTTCCTTTGCGGAAAATAAGCTCATAATGTCCTATAAAATTGTTAGAAAACAATCTCCCTTATTCTGAAAATCGTAATTGTGGTCACATAAATTCCCCTTAAACAATTGGGTGATGCTTAATAGCAATGAATATAAATAATTAGCATCCCATCTCTTCGCAATATCTCAAATACTACACACGAGAATTTCGTGATATTGACATGTTCAATTGACATGATAAAAATGAAAACTCTTCGAGGACTATACCGAAGTTCTCATAATATATGTATGTGCGTTCTTAATATTTTTAAGTAAGTTAAAAAAAATTACTAGATGTTGTTCCTCTACTTTCGTTCTAGCGATTATTAAACCCTCTATTAACTGGTTATATATATAAAAATTTTTTGCTTTAAAGCAGTTGTGGTAACAAAAGGAGGTTACTAAAATACAGAAAATAAAAATTTCTAATATCGGTTACTCGAGATATAGCATAAAAAGATTTTTCCATGAAATATTACCTTTTTGACAAGCCAATTACAGGACAAAATAAAATTTTTCACCGACATCGATCCATATATATCTGCGCACATTTAGTTCAAATTTGTTTTATATACTATATATTTACGTGACTATCGTGTAGGGTATTTTAGATTCGGTTTAGCCGAAAATACTACACTCTTACATGTTTTATGTACAGTTTAAAAAGATATTAACAATGCCAAAAAGTTTTTTTTTTTATAAAGGTCCACTCTTTTCACTTATTCCGGTTTTATTTTATTACATTCCGATCAAAAACAAACACATCCGTTCACTATCGAATTGTCAGGTTTTGTTTTTACAAGTTAGAGCCTAACCATAATGTGCATAGACTGGCTTAAGCTTACGAATGAAACGATACCAGTAGGGTATCGATACTTATACTCGATACGGCATCGATCGCAATGTATCGATATCTACTCGGTATCGATACATACCTGTATCGGTCGATTTCTTCATACGATTAGCAGCAGGGAAGAACACGTGGAGCCAAAAACCAAAATCCTGTTTATGGACTTGATCTGATCCACTGGCTGAGATCAGGATGTCTTAATTAGAAAGCGAATTCTATCATAACAATTCTTCTGCTACATACACCGAATAGGTTGTCTTGTAAGTGTCTGACACATTCAATGGAAGAAGAAAAACTTTATAATATCGATGTAAGTAAGACAATTTATCATTGGTATAATCTTCGATAAAGCCACATAATTCTGGCCTGAAGATTTTTCGAATGGCTTTAATAACTGGACTATTTATTTTAGTATCTCAAGATCGTGACGGCAATATTATCGTCTCTTTTATGATATGCAACCATACACCCGATTTCGGTAGTTCCATTTGCATGCACAGTTTGCATGGATTTATTTTATTTATTTATTTATTTATTTATTTATTTATTTATTTATATCAAAAAGATTTCAAGCCCTTAGGCCTACTTAATCTAGAAATCATATGACATAAAGTGAATTCAATTGAATTTTATAAAAATTTTTAAAAGAACTAAAATTATGGTAAATATGGTGACCAACTCGGTTTCTTTTTTTTTTTTTTGCTGTCAATAAGAAAAGAGTATTTCTGACTGATACGAGTATTTTTGGCCGATACCTACTTGGTACTTGGTAGTAAAGCATCGTACCAAAAGTACTTGGTATCGAAAGAAAAGTATCGAGTATTTACTTGTATTTACCCATATCGTTCATCCCTACTTAAGCTTATGTCAAAATTAAACGAAAGCCTGTCAAATGCACAAGTGAATCAAAAACGACTTTTAGTTGGCCATTATGTATTTATATGAACTTATAGTCTATTTACACCAAGGGAAAATCTGTTCATTCCAGATTTCAAGCCAAATCTAGTAGATTTTGAGACGATTTCCCATACAAAAGGAAATCTACTTTATGAGTAGATTTCGACGAAATCTCCTGAAATCTGTTCAGTGCCAAGCGATGCAACTGTGATTTTGTTCAAAAAGTACTACGCTGCAACAATAATATACATTTTCATGTGGCGTGTATTCAGTCTCTGATAAAATTGTTTTATCAAACCCCCGTGCATAAATTATTTCTGTGAAAATGAAATCTTGCTAGATGTCAAAAATGGGTAGTGTAAACGATGAACACAAACTTCTGAAAACAAATGTTTCCGTACAGAAACTGAATTCAGTTTCGTACTGTGCTTACACAACTGGCATTAGACGAAACTTAACGAAAAGTTTCATTAAGTACATTATAGTTGTGTGCAAGGCGAATTCATAACAGGTGAAATTAACAGCGCAGCTGATAACTTTTTTTTAATTTTAATCTTTTTCAGATGTCAATGGAATAATTAAAACAAATTTGAAGAAAAAAATTTTTGAACAATTTTTTAAATTATTATTGTATCTTGAGCGCCAGGTATCATCCAGAATTCTCCCCAATCTGGCTGGCCATTTTCACCTTTTCAAGCTCTATCATCTGAGATTTTAAATTTCACAAAATAATTAAAACTTTCAGGAAATAATTAAGTTTTTCTTTTGTTGTAAATTTTTTTGAAAGAAATTTGAAAAAAAAATTTGTTCGAAACAATTTTTTAGTTTTGTATTGCGACTATCATTCAGAATCCTCCGCAATCTGGCTGGCCTTTTTCACCTTTTCACGAAATAATTAAAAGTTTATATTTTCTTGTAAATTTTTTTTATTATTATATATTTTTTTTTTGAGTTCTGTTTTGTGTTTATATTTTTCCCTTGACGTTTGAAAAAGATTTATTTTTTGTAGTGTTGTATTTATTGCTCTTGCATATACCTGTTATAAATTCGCCTTGGTTGTGTGGTTATATTTATAAAAAGCTATTTTGTATTTTAAATGAGTTTTAGTTTCAAAAATCCATATAAAGTTATATTAAAATTCATTTCAAATAATTTTTATTTTTACCCCGTACACATTTGATTCTATGTATTCACATAGTTGTTTAAGCTGGCTTAGTTCAGTTTATGCATTCAGGCCATTAATTGTGTTGTTACAGGAACATTCACATATGGAAAATTTTTGCCCAAAAAGCAAATTTGGTTACCACCGCTACTTTACTTTCTGTTTATTGATTTTCTGAATGTAATATGGGATTACGTTTATACATATATTTATCATAAACTGATTTGTGCATTTTTCTTTTTAGCTGCTACACATGGTGTTGTAGCAGCTATTTCATTATTATACAGTTTTATTTTCCTTATTTTTAATAATTTATGATATCTTTTTAGTTAAATTTTAAGAAGAGATTTTTAGATTTTTTTCGAAGGAAAATTTTTTTAACACAGTGTTGATAAAGGCAAAAAATTCATATGCAAGTCAAAGACAAACATTTATTACCTACCGTTTAGATGGGAAAGTAATTTCATGAAATTTGCAATACACTCACACTTTTTTACTAACACACTCACATTTTGCTTACTTTCCACTCAACTTTTATCAAAAATTTCATGAAACTGATTTTTTGACGTTTTCTGAAAGTAAAATGAGAAATTCTAAGCACTGTTGCCATATACAAAGAATTATACAAAGTTGCAGTATTGTAGGTAAATAATAATTATAAAATTAACTTTTTTTGTATGTATATGCAAATAATTATAATATTTTTTCCTTATATTGTATATTAAACACATAAAGAAAATAATTAAAGTATTTTTATAAAAATAATATAACAAAATTTATAATGATAAGTTTTTTCAACTATTGCCTTATAAATTTGTATGTGTAATAAGTTCGGCAACTCTGATTAGTAAGCAAACAAAATAAGAGTGGAGAGAAGCAGAGGCAAATTTTGCAACTCTTTGCCTCGGCGACATTTTTAAAATGAACTTTCACTTTCCTGTGAAGACGAACAAGAAATTTTCATGAAAATCGTCTATTTCATTGAAATTTTTGTTTGGAATACGTATACAGAAATTTCATGAAAGTACTTTCCTGTGTAATAGCAGCGTTAAAAAGTATGGCACTGCAATTTAAAATTTTTTAAACGTCATTCAAACTTTGTGATTTCCTGGCCAAGAAAATTTCGACGCAATCTACATCAACTAAGAAATCAACAAAATCAAAAGTCAAAAGAAACAAATTAGAAATAAACGGTAAATTTAATTTGAGTAAAAATTCTTCTCTGTGTGGTAAAAAGGCAACGGGCATTCTGTAAAATTCAGCTGCTACGACACAATTGAAAGCACAGAAAGCAGAAAATCTTACATCAATTATCAATACGAGTACTTCATTGTTAATGATTGGTGGTGGATCTGGTAGTATTGGAATGTCAGGAGCTTCCGAGGGAAGGGATAGCTAATTCAAGGGTAAGATCGATAAAAACTACATTTATGAAAAATTAATTTAAACATCTACATATATTCTAGAGTTATCACAATGCTGCCCTGGGGCCAGGATATATTAATATCATTTGGGAACAACATGACCAAAGTGATGGTGAACTATCAGGAGATGTCTGCCGCCTTTAGTTTATTTCATATACAGTGGTGGACACGTAATTAAAACATAAATATGATCTTTCATTCTTTCGATATTTTACATGATTTATTGTTATTTCAAGGGAACTTTTCCACCGCAAAGATAAGTTAGATATCTTTTGCTCTTGGTTATTTCTTTACATAAATTTTTTGTTCAATTTTCTTAAAAAATTAGTCATTATTTAGTAAAAGGGATGTTTTTTAAGTGGACACGTAATTAAAATATTTTCAGTTTCACTATTTAAATAAAGTTATTCTAATATCTAATTTCGCTTTGTTGCGAAAATATGTTGATAGGTATGTTTTAGATGATATCCGTAAAATTGTATACCAATATTAGTCCATAGGTAGGGGAAAAAGACGAAGTTGATCCGAAGAAGAAGGAAGGTAATCATTAGATTAATGAGACTCCGAGAAGACGGTGAATGAATTTTCTCAGTTGTTTATTTGCTCTAGAGGATAAATGTATACTGAAATGAAACATTTTGATAAATTTGGGAACTCAAATCATGTTGTATCCAGAGCCTCTAAATGACGTAAAACCACAACTAGAGATGATAGAATAGTTGTAAGTGCCTCTAAAGCTGACCGATTTGAAAGCTCTAAATAGTTAAAAGTTGAATTAGAGCCATTATAGGGTATCCATATATCATATACATAGAACTATTCGACTGAGGCTTAATGAAAATGCCTTACGTGGATGTATCGCACAGAAAAAACTTTTGTCTCCAAAAAAAAAAAAAAAAATTAAATCCGGATTGGATTTTGTCAGGAAAAACATTAAGAAACCAAATGAAAATGGAAAAATATTTTCCAAGTTTTTCTAGCGGGGATCAGAAAGAAAACACTAGGAATGACGTCTAGTTAACCAACAACAAAATCTCAGATATTCCATCAAAACGATAAATTAATTTACTATAAAAAATTTTTTTAATTATGTGGCCACCACTGATATTAATAAATAAAATTTCGGCTTTACGATTTTTAAAAATTCAAATTTTTTTGATACCAGTGAGCTTTGTTTATCTGTATATCAGGAATGTTAGGATATTCATCAGGCATGATGAGTTTATTTATTAGGCTTGATTTGTCAGTTCTGATTATATATTCATCAGGAATGATTATCCTGACATCACATCAGAAATGATACATCAGAACTGATAATACATGCATCACTTCTTGGTACTATATACAAAAACTGTAGAGTGAGCAGTTCAGCTATGCGTACTACAAATACACAAAGTACTTAAGTTTGAAGGAGAAAATAAATCACACGTACACGAAAGTTCACATCACTTTTTTCATATTGCCTTTAATAAAATGACAGAAACTCTGATGTAACTTCACATCAGCAATGCACATCAGATGATGCATCATATGACCGTCATTGTTCTTGCTGGGTAATTAACGGCCATATTCATAAAAAAATATTCTTTGTTACAAGTTTATTTGACATATTTATATACAAAGTTTGTCAAATAAACCTTTCATAAACATATTTTTACGAATGCGGCCGTATATGTTTAAATTATAAAATTAAGAACTTCCGATCTGTTTTTTTCATTGTAATTGATACAAAGAATATCCCTTTGCCACCAAAATAATCTAAATGCTTCTTATAGGCCATTTACACCTAAGCCAAATCTAATACTTTCGGGATTTCGAATCAAATCTAGTCGATTTTGACGAGATTTTCCATACAAAATGAAATCTAGATTGCGACTAGATTTTGACGAAATCAAGTAGATTCTTGTAAGTACTCTATTACACAACTGTGATTTTGTTCACAATAATACTTTAAAATACTACGCTGGAATAAAAAAAACTACTTTTGCATGATGAATTCATTGCGATATAGTTATTGCTATCAAACCCTTTGCAAAAAAAAAGATTTTATGAAAATGAAATCTTGTTAGATGTCCAAAAACGGAAGTGTAAACGGTTAAGATTTTCATTTAAATCTACCAAATTTTGGGTAGATTTATGATTGTAAATATTTTTCCCATCACTGTTTTAACATTTTTTTATAGTTCTTGCTCATACTAGAAAGTCAGTGGAGCATCTCAAAAAAGTGTTGCAGAAAAAAGATGTTGTCAAAGAAATTTTTTAAATCATACTTTAAGAAAATAGTATGTGGTAGATTGCAAATATGTAGTCTTTTCAAATGATGGCGAATCATAATTTTGCAATAAACCTTAAAATTGTATATGTACTGTAATTATTTTGAATGTTTTCTGTCGTTTGCGATATGGAAAAATTAACACTCAGATGTAATTTGCACATAAATTAGAAAAGGAAATTGTTGTATGTTAATAAAAGTTTTATTGGAAATTTTTAATTTTCTCATTAGATGTAATTCATATACGAGTGTGTATTATTATATTCGGTGTCAATATAATCTGTTCCTCATATCTATTAACTTGAGTAAAAATAAAACATTTATCAATATTGTGGTGAAAAAGAAACGGCGCTGGGTTTATGAAGCCTTCTGGCTCTCCTACATTCTAATAATTGTCTTTATATAGCATTAAACACATTCGAGACAGCAGCTACCGACTACAAAAGCTCAAAATTAAAATACACGCGTTCTTATAAGAATAAATATATTGTCAACAGCACAGCTACACGACTAAATGACCACCATTGTAGCTGTCGCCAAATTAGGTTTATTTCTATCTTTAGGTGTGTTCCACGTGAATAACAAAACAGTCCGAACTAGTCGAAAGTAGTCCAAAAGCGTTCCACGTAACAATTTTTGTGCAATTTTGAGAGAAAATGAGAGAGTAATTTTTTTCATTTCCTGTACAAATTAGCCCGAACTTTTTCTATGGGTAAGTTCGGACAAGAATTGAATAATCAGCTGTTTTATGTTTACATACTTATGAAACTGAAAATTTATAAATTGGAAAAAAAAAAATTTGTTTAAAAATTTGTTAAAAATAAAATGGAAGGTTGCCCAAACTAAACTACGAAACAGCTAGTTGTCCCCCAGCTAAAGATTTGATTATTATTTTTCTTGTCTTCTTCAATCAAAATTATTGATCACAGCAAATTTGTATTGTAAAAAAATCCTTCTTAAGAAAAAAATTAAGAAAGGAAAAACTTGAACTAAAAACCTGTTGTACATATGTACAAACCAAACAATTTTTAATTTAAAAAATTATAAAAGTTCAACAAAAATTTAACAAATTAATATTTACATCTCTGGGTCCGGAGAATATTAAAATACAAAAAATATGTATGTTAATAAATAAAATAAATACCGCTAGTTCTGAGACAGCAAACGCTGTACAAACAATGTGGGCAATTAACAAAATGCATATGTGATTCAATATGAGATGAATATAGATAGAAAATAATTAAATGCTCGGTGGCTTAGTGGTTAAAGCAGTCGATCATGATACGTCATGTCCCGAGTTCAAATCCCAGTGGGTGCTGATGAGTAGTGTAGCGACTACGAAACAGCTAGTTGTCCCCCAGCTAAAGATTTGATTATTATTTTTCTTGTCTTCTTCAATCAAAATTATTGATCACAGCAAATTTGTATTGTAAAAAAATCCTTCTTAAGAAAAAAATTTAGAAAGGAAAAACTTGAACTAAAAACCTGTTGTACATATGTACAAACCAAACAATTTTTAATTTAAAAAATTATAAAAGTTCAACAAAAATTTAACAAATTAATATTTACATCTCTGGGTCCGGAGAATATTAAAATACAAAAAATATGTATGTTAATAAATAACGAGTGATTTTTTTGCTATTATCTTTTTGGCAACACTAGTTTTGACAGCTCACGCACGTTTTGTATCTTGTGTCACTGTCAAACATCTTCAGTTTGGTCTATAATTTAATCATGAATCGTCTTAGGAACGAACAACGCTTGCAAATTATTGAATTTTATTACCAAAATGCGTGCTCTGTTAAGAAAGTTCATCGCGCGCTTCTTCCATTTTATGGTCAGTTTAATCGACCTACTGAGGCTTCTATTCGGGCTATTGTAAAAAAATTTCGCACCAAATTTACATTGTTGGACATTAAACCACCAACACGCTTACGTAGAGTGCGAACTAAAGAAAATATCGCAGCCGTATCGGCCAGTGTTGGTGATGACAGTGAATTATCAATTGGACCTCTATTACTTTACTACGTGGAAAATTTTGCGGAAGGATTTGGGTGTGAAGCCTTATAAGATACAGCTGGTGCAAGAATTGAAGCCAAACGACCTACCACAACGCCAAATTTTTGGTGAATGGGCTCTTGAAAAGTTAGATGAAGATCCACTTTTTTTATCGAAGAATTGTGTTCAGCGACGAGGCTCATTTCTGGTTGAATGGATACGTGAACAAGCAAAACTGCACTGCCATATTTGGAGTGAAGAGCAGCCAGAAGCATTGCAAGAGCTACCAATGCATCCACAAAAAACAACCGTTTGGTGCGGATTATGGGCTGGCGGCATCATTGGGCCGTATTTCTTCAAAGATGATGCGAATCACAACGTTACTGTGAATGGTGAGCGCTACCGTGCGATGATAACAAACTTTTTTTTTTTGCCCGAAATGGAAGAGCTTGACTTGCATGACATGTGGTTTCAACAAGACGGTGCCACATGCCACACAGCGCGCGAAACAATGGACCAATTGAGAGGCGAGTTCGGTGAACAGTTTATTTCACGCTTGGGACCAGTCAATTGGCCGCCCAGATCGTGCGATTTAAAGCCTCTAGACTATTTTTTGTGGGGCTATGTTAATGCTAATGTCTATAGCGACAAGCCCGCTTCGATTGACGCACTGGAAGCCAACATTGCCAACATTATTCGTGAGATACCGGCCGAAATGTTGGAAAGAGTATGTCAAAATTGGACTAAACGGATAGACCATTTGAGGCGCAGCCGCGGCCAACATTTGCATGAAATAATCTTCAAACATTAAATTATATCGACCCAACTATCGATCCAAATAAATATTTCATGAATTTTTCTGAATTTTATGTGTTTTTTTTTTTTTAATTTCCGATAGTTCTTATAAAATCACCCATTAAAATAAATACCGCTAGTTCTGAGACAGCAAACGCTGTACAAACAATGTGGGCAATTAACAAAATGCATATGTGATTCAATATGAGATGAATATAGATAGAAAATAATTAAATGCTCGGTGGCTTAGTGGTTAAAGCAGTAGATCATGATACGTCATGTCCCGAGTTCAAATCCCAGTGGGTGCTGATGAGTAGTGTAGCGACTACGAAACAGCTAGTTGTCCCCCAGCTAAAGATTTGATTATTATTTTTCTTGTCTTCTTCAATCAAAATTATTGATCACAGCAAATTTGTATTGTAAAAAAATCCTTCTTAAGAAAAAAATTAAGAAAGGAA
This sequence comes from Thecocarcelia acutangulata, assembly GCA_914767995.1. NCBI lineage: Eukaryota > Metazoa > Arthropoda > Insecta > Diptera > Tachinidae > Thecocarcelia > Thecocarcelia acutangulata. Next base: position 114,051,161 of record OU612094.1, read on the forward strand.
AAACTTGAACTAAAAACCTGTTGTACATATGTACAAACCAAACAATTTTTAATTTAAAAAATTATAAAAGTTCAACAAAAATTTAACAATTTAAACTAAATAACGTTGTGAAGTTGTAAACAAAACATGCAATTGTTATTTGGCTTTTCATTTATATATATGCACTATAAAAATCTATTGAAAATTTACCGGTACATTTAATTTTATAGCTGTTGTCAATAATGCAAATCTTTTGTTTATATACTTCAATCTAAAAAGTAAGCAGCACTAGTATTATAAGATGAACAATTGTGGTTTTTTGCGTTCCAGCAGTTTTGGGTAAAATTTGGAAATTTAAATTTCCAAATTTAAATTTCCGAATTTTTATTACTGAATTTTTAGTACTTTTTCAGCACACATGCTTTATTTAGTAGATCGCACGATCGTGTATGATAGTGCAGCAAGGCCCAAGGTGCATTAACGTATACACGGTGGCAGCACTACCGCATGTGACAATTTTTTGCTACTGGCAATATAGTAAGCTATTTACGTCAAATGTATTGTTTACATTTTTGAAAGTGAATTTAGTGTGTTATTCTGAATTAAACATATACAAATTATTTTGTGAACATAAAAATAATTCAAATAAATATAATTTATAATTATGAAAAGGTACATTCATAGTTTATAATTGTGAAAATAGTTACAAATATTTTTGATAAACATAGCTTACCACATGCCGGTTTTTGTTGTATTGTTGTAATTTTGCTCTAATGCTGCCACCGTGTATACGTTAATGCACCTTGGCAAGGCCTTTAGTCCGAACTAGTCCGAGATCTCGTGGGACACACCTTTTGTTGGCTACAAAAGCTTTGTTAGTGATGTCAATTTATCAAGCAAAGTCAAATAAATTAGCGCTTTGAGAACAAATTCACAAAATGCATTCGTAAAAATGTTAAACAATTATTCAAATAATTTTTAGAGAAAACACTATAAATCTGTATTCATAAAAGAATTTTAACTTAAAATGTCCTGTTTAACATTCTTTTCAGTCAACCATTTTTAAAACTGATCGCACCCATTTTTAAGGTGATGTTAGTGTTTTTAGATATTGTTTTTTTATATTTTATATACTCGTATTGTGAAGTCTTATTTAAATCTAAAAATTTGGTTATTAATCATTTATACGATGTTTTTCATAAAAATAATTCTTAAAAAGTATTTTCTGAATGCCTGATCATTTTAGTTTTGTGTATCACAGAAAAAAATTTTTTTCCTGTTCAATAACGAAATTCGTTGAATCAATTAATAAATTGTTTGAATGCGACCTGTAAAAGAATTCGTGGACTCAAACAAAACTTTAGTAAAAATAATTATTGATCGAAAACAAAAATTTTTTTAAACAACAACAAAATACGATATCTTAGGTTATTTTTTTGATATTTTTGTATATGCATACAAATTATTTTTTCAGACAAAAATTTTGTTGATTTTATTTTTACTAATTTAATTTTTTCTCTGTATTAAAAGAAAATATGGAAAAGAAGTAATCAATTGTATATTCCTGATAAGCAATTACGCTTTATTTACTTTACCCTTTTTTCATTTTATTATTACTAAGATTTTGTTTATTAATTCGTAAAAAATGTAATGTATATTACTGATGTTTAAAAAAACGAAACAAAGCTCGTTTTCATATTTTCTTCCATACGCAAACACTATTGATGAAAACTTTTTTGATCATTAATTTTTGTTATTCAATTGAGAGACAAGATGAAGTTAACATTTATTTATTTGTTTTATCATTGATTCTCATATAAAAGAATACAAAATATATGTTTGCATATAATAGTAACCATTTTTAGTGTAACACTATAATTCAGATAAGAATTGTAAATGATAACTATATTATTATTAATTGCTTTGGTGAAAAACGCAATCCTGTTGCAATAAAAAATCTTATTGTTTAAATAAATTTCTGTTATAATATCAAATCTCTTGCCATATTATTTGTCACTTTATAACGCTTAAAATTCACACTTGCACTTTTTATTTGAATTTTTGATAAGTCTTAATACAACATGTGAAGTGTCTTTAAATAATTATAACTACGAAACGCTAATAATTCAGTTTGGTAAATTTTTGTTTTTTCTAATTACTGGGATGTTAAAATAAGAAGTCGAATACTTTTTCCCTGAGCTTTGAGGAGTTTTGGAAACATTAACCTTTTAGATACTATAAAACTTAAACAGGAGTAGATAGGTCAGTTGCCTAAAATTGTTTAAAAACTTTTTCATTTCTTTTTAAAAAGTATTATGTATATGTTAATGTAGTTGAATATTTTGCTTTTGTTATTTCAATATGAGTTTTCAAATTTATATAATTTTGTATACACAACTTTTCAAAAAAAATTTTCCTGAAGAAGACACACAACGGAGTGTCGAAATATTAAAAATAAAAACCGTAATTTTTACCAAAACAAGAAGACCACTAGCTCAACAACAAAAAATAATTTAATTAAAAAATTGTCGAAAAATTAGAAGCAAACAATTTAAAAATATTATACTTTTTATAAAATAAAATAGGTATTTAAAAATTGAAAATGGCACCGAAAAATTCGGTACGTTTTTGTTGAAATAACGCGCTTTTTCCTCCATTTTGGTGCGTTTTGAGATTTCAAAGTTGACGACGCTGTTTTTGGTGTATTAAGATCAGTGTGCCCACTTTAGCCATTTGGGTGCTAGATTTAGCTCTGCTTCAGTTGATTTAGCGCCAAAATTTTCGATTTAGCACTTTCCTATTGTTCATTTGGCAATATTTTAAAAGATCTTTGTTACCAAATTATTTTAAAAGGATTTCTTTGTACCAATTCCATATTTTAATTATAATTTTGAAAAATTTGTTAAATGTAAGAAAGAAACTATAAAACCTGAAATGGAGGAAGAAATACGAATTCTATGTCGCAATTTTATTGCACAATTGATCAGTTACGACAACGTTTGCCAAGCTTAAAAAATGCAAATTTGTTTCTATAGAAAATAGTTTAAAAGTTGATAAGTGTAAGTTACACGAATATGAGCACTTTTAATTTAATGAGTGAATTATTATTTTTGTTATGAGTTTAAAACTTTTTCGGCCGTATGCAAAAAAACTTAACAAAGCTTGGTAAGCAATTGTTAAGAAAAATTTTCTAACATTGTATCCAAAACGAATTATTACTTACCATACGTTTAAAGTTGAAATGAGCCACTTTAACTGTACGTTAAAATGATATTTGAATTCTTGATTATGATTTTTCTCTAAATTCACAGTTTTATAGAAAATATTAACAAAAACAATGTATTATAATTATTAGATGCATAAATGAGAATGTTACATTTTGTATGAACTTAAAATATTAATTTTGAAAGGGAAATATAAATAAGAAATATGTTAGTGATGCACTTTCAATAAAACGAATACAACGAAAAACGTTATTCGAATAATAAAAATATTTCTAGTATAAGTAATCCTACTAATTTTTTCTCAATTTCATTAACATACTACATATTATATATTCATTATATATTAAAAAGGCAAACCAGGAAATTTTTGTCAAAAATGTGTTATTTTATGTAATAATAATAATTTTATAGTTTTTTAAATTTGTTTTTCAGTTTTCGAATATTAGTTTTTATACATCACTATACAAAATATTACAACTGAACATAAGGGCGTTGCCATAACAAAACAATTAAATTCCTTACTACATTTAAAAGTTAACGTACTGTTTTTGCATAAACTTTTTTAAAAAATATATGGTAAAACTAGTGTGTTTGGTAACTAACGTATGCGTTAAAACTCAAGTAAGAATTTTTTTTGGATATGGCCCTTTATGTTTAAAACATAATTTATTGTTTTAAGAAATTATGTTTTATTCATTGGAAATAAATATTTCTAAGGCATAAATGACAAAACTATGAACTCTCAAAGAAACTATTTGCTTAAAATTAAGACGTTTGAATTTTAAAACTTGAAATATTTTTAGCAATATTTTAGTGCCAATTTAGTTTCCAAAAATTTTTTGAATCTGGTCACACTGATCAAGCTTTTGCAATCGAACGACAAGTATGAAAAACATTGCATCAATTTTGAAGAGTTTTTAAATACTCGGATGTGAAAATTATTGAGTAAACAACCGGCATACTCATGGTTGCATTGCACTCGTGCAGATCTCTGATATATAGAAAACACGGATGATTCTAAAAAATACTTTTGCTCAGAATGGAAGACTACTAAATTACTCATTTACTTTTTACCTTTTCTATTGCAATATTACGCGCACCTTCTAAATTTTTGTTTTCGATCAATAATTATTTTTACTAAACTTTTGTTTGAATCCACGAATTCCTTTACAGGTCCGCATTCAAAAAATTTATTAATTGATTCAACGAATTTCGTTATTGAACACGAAAAAAAAATTTTTCTGTGTGGTCTGCTCAGTGGAAATACGTAGTCTTTTCAGATTATTCAGAAACTCAATTTATAATAGCCCGATGGGTACAATTATTACTTCCATGACCTACGTATAGAGGAACACCACTTGGACCAGCTGCTCAACTGGGAGATATGCTGGTGTGGCGATCTATATCCTACTATGGCATGTTGCAGTTTTTAAAGTCACGTATGAATGGGGAAAACTATAATTATGTTTTAGAAATGTCTTCTCATCAAAACTTGTTCGGCAGTCTAGAGTGGCATTTCCAACATGACAATGCCCTAATTCACACATCCAGATCCGTAAAATCGTGGATTCCAAGCCAAAAAATGGTTATCCTTGAGTGGCCACCATTGTCGCCATGACCTAAATATAATTGAAAACATATAGGGCTGGTAGGCTAGGAAAGCATACGAGTCCGGAAAGCAATACAGCACAAAAACAGAACTAATCGAAGCTATCAAACACGCTTGGTCCACCATTTCGTTGGATTAAATTGAAAGTCTGCATAATTACGTTTTTTTAATATACTTTTGCTAAAAATTAAAAATAAAATATTAATTTTAACGTTATACTAGCTATTATTGTTTTATTTGAAGAATATTAAAAGAAAGTGTAAAGAGGGGCGCTAACCTGACGACGCGCAGTGTATGTATGTACAATAAATTTCTATAATATTCCACTTCGCTTAATATTTGGCTTTATTCGCATTTTCCATATTATACTGTACGTTTTAAAAATTCCTCAAATCGAAAGCTATACAAGTTAATTTATTACATTCTATTATTGTGACACGGGGAAGCTGAATTTCATTCAATACATTTTTTTTTTTTTTTCAAATAAAAAAATAAATTTTTTGTAAGAAAAAAAATCGATCTTTATTTTCTTTCCTCTTAAACACCAAAATTTGATGAATGTGTTTTTAGGTATGAAAGAAAATGAAAAACACTTTCAGAAAAAATGTATATGTACATAGATACGTAAGTATATACGTATGTTTATGTGTTTTTGAAAGCTATCCCCATAAAATATCCCAACCATGAACAACAAAAAGAAAAATGTTTTGAAAACATTATTTTAAGTAAGAAAAAGAACACACATTCTAAATGGGCAGAAAATAATTACACCAAACGAAAATAACAACAAATTAAAGTTATTAATTACTGTCTACAAATAAATTTAAAAACAAGAGTCAGCAGCAGCAACAACAACAACAACAAAAATATCTCGATTTTTTAACAACAAAATAAAAACAATTACAAATTCGTTCGCTACAGGTGTTTGAGCACGTTTTCGTGCGATACGAACTAATTTTTATTGGAAATTGTCTCCAATTCAAATCTTTCCTTCGAGCATGCTTTTATATCAAATATTTATTTGTTAAGATTTTAAAATTAGCCTCAAAGACAAAATGCCAACCACGGAAAACTACTTAAAAACTGTTCATTTGTTGGGTGAAAAATGTGTTGTAATGTCAATGCTATAAATCAAGGAAAAACTTTTTGTTTATTTTAAAGATATTAGAAATAAATAAACATAAAAAAACTAAAATAAAATAAAGAATACCATAAACTACATACATGCCTACTTATTTAGGCGATATAATCGGCAAAACAAATTAAAATAAAATTCGGTATGTAAAAACAAATTCCATAAATATTCCAAACTCAACGTACTTTTGAATGTTTTTATTAAATTGATTCATTAAAACAGCCAAAAAAGAAACATTTTGCTACATTTTATCGATTAATATAAAGTTTTTCGTGTAAATCTATTGGCTGGGTCACCCCTAAAGTCTTCAGAATTGAACTTGTATTTTTATAAGCAGCGGCGAACACTATAAAAGCTGCTTTCAAATTTCTCATTCGTCGCCAGGGAAACGTTTCTCAAAAACACACACACACATAAATTATGTCCAGAGGTCACAAACAGGGCTGTCAATTATTTATAACCAAAGCGCGCTAAATTGTACACACTCACAAAAAGCAAAATAAACAAATAGCCAACATTTGAAAGGTTTAGTTGAAATAATAAAAACAAATTTTAAACTCTCTTAAAACGGAAATTCCTTTTTTATCTAGGACCAGCACTCAGGGGATGACTTCTATACCTTTCAGCGATATAAGAGTCGAATATATTTAACGTATACTTTGTAAAGTACAAAGTAAAACGACGATGAACAAGCAATATTTTAGACTACGAGGTATAAATACATATATAATTAAACTAAAATTTCCAATTTTCAAATCATGCTTATCTGACTATTTGAAAATATTTCGATTCTTATAAGTATTTTTTACTATTAACACTTGGATTTACATTAGATGGAATATTACAATTTTTGCAGAAAGTACAGAGTATTCCGTTCTTCGCCCTTATTTTGTACAAAATTGCTATATTTTGCGGTAAACACAAATATAATTATAATTTTATGAATTTCGTTTGCAAAATCAATAAACCTTAGTAAATTAATTATTTTTCAGAAATTTTAATAATGCTTTCTCGGCCGACCTTTATATAAATATACCATATGGCAATATACACCCAATACGGCAATATCACGTTCTAAGCTCTTATCATTCAATACAGCTTGTTTGCCTTTACACAGGAAAGTACTTTCATGAAATTTCTGTATACGTATTATAAATACAAAATTCAATGAGACTACTTTCATGAAAATTTCTTGTTCGTCTACACAGGAAAGTGTAGAGTGTGTAAAAATGACGCCGAAGCAAAGTCACAAAATTTGCCTCTACTTCTCTGCATTCTTATTTTATTTGCTTACTAACTAGAGTTGCCAAACTTATTACATATATATTTTTATGGGGCAATAGTTGAAAAAACTTATCATTATAAAGATTTTTATGAGATTATTTTTATAAAAAGACTTTAATTGTTTTCTTTATATGCAAAATAAGTTAATTTCATAATTATTATTTTACTACAACACTGTAACTTCTGTATAATTCTTTGTATCTGGCAACAGTGTTTAGCAATTTGTCATTTTACTTTCAGTAAACTTTAAAAAATCAGTTTCATGAAATTTTTGATGAAAGCTGATTGGAAAGTAAACAAAATGTGAATGTGTTAGTGAAAAAGTGTGAGTGTATTGCAACTTCATGAAATTACTTTCTTGTCTAAACGCTAGGTAAGATACGCAAAAAGTAACTGCATGAAAAAGCGCAATTTTAGCGGATTTTTTTAAAAACGTGCTGAGGCGAAAAAATTCGACTTTTTAGATTCTGAAAAGCGCTTAATTGGCAACCATGGTCACAAATAATACTTGAGGTTGTTGAAGAGTTTCAAAAACTGCTACACGGAAACTATCTGTTGAAAACGTTTCATTTTGTTCTTTGTATCAGGAAACGATAAGTGCATGATAGGAATTATTAATCACTCGTATTTGCGATAACGAGCTTAGGTTATGAAAGAGTTTGTCCAAGAAATAAACAAATGTTTGGACATCGCACTGACGAAATGTTTGTCCAAATAATTTATTTTTGAATAAATCTGACATTTATGAATAGATTTGCAAAACTCTTTTGCCTTTTGAAAGCTACTGTTTGTACTTTGAACTTTTACATATTTTTGAAGAAAATATCCGTGCGAAAAAGTCAATACATTATGTTTTTCTTTTGAACTGGCTGAAAAAATGGACATCAGAAGATATAACAGCAGATCACTTTCCTTAAAACATTTTGGAAACCAGACAAATGATTTGTTCGGTTCAGATTAATGAATAATGGTTACCTGGAAAATTATCCGAATTGGAAATCATTGGCCAAGTGGCATGGTTGTGGAATTCCCCGTTTAGTTAAAGTTCGGTATCAGTGGTTCTCGAACCTTAATGTCCAAAACAGATAAACACTATACATGCCGCGACTGAATAGTGTGCAAAATTAAAACAATACCATGCGCTTGCTTTCACAATAGATATGCCATTACCATCCATGGTGTGATTTACATTTGCCTTGACTTACCCGTTTAGCTCCCAGTTCCCCTCAAGAACATCGAAACCTTACTGTCATTTTTATACCCTCCGCAAAAATGTTGAGGGTATACATAAGTTTGTGATTCCATTTGTAATTTCTACAATTTTTATTTGCGACCCGATAAAGAATATATATTCCGAATCAGAATTAATGGAAAAGTCGGTTAAGCGATGTCCGTCTGTCGGTCGTTGAAATAACGTTTCTGAGAAAACCATTAGACATAGAAACTTTTTTCTTTCACCATTCTATTACTCCATCGTGCCATGTGTTTGTCTTTGTCAGTAATATCGGTTCACGTACAGCTAGACATATTCAAAATTACGAAAAAGCCATGAATTTTTGCAATTTTGTATGAAAATTTTTGAAAATAAAAAGTTGTTTGTTTTGCTTAAAAATTCACACGATTATTAAGCATGGTGGCTGGAAGGCAAAAAAAAAATTCAGATATCGGTCCATATATACCCTAGATATAGCCTAAACCGGGTTTTTCATGAAAATGTCGCATTAGCGAACTTAAACAACTTTTTTTGCTTAAAAGCAGTTCTGGTAAAAAAATAGGAATATGTAATTATGGAAAATGAAAATTTCCTAGATATAACTTAAACCGGTTTTTTCATGAAAATGTCGCGTAGGCAAACTTAAACATTTTTATTGCTTAAAAGCAGTTCTAGTAATAAAAGAAATGGCAATGAGAACTTCCGATATCGGTCCACATATGTCCAAGATACAGCCTAAACCGGGTTTTTCATGAAAATGTTACGTAAGCGAACTTAAACAACTTTTTTTGCTTAAAAGCAGTTTTGGTAATAAAATAAAGTTATATAAATATGAAAAATAAAATTTCCGATATCAGTTCGAGATATAGCTTAAACAAACTTTTCCATAAAAATTTTTCATGAGTGATTTCTTTTATGGAATGGAATTACAAGGCAAAAATATTTTTTCCCCGATATCGCGCCATATACATCCGAGCATATTCAGTAAAAATTTGTAATATATACTATACATATACGTGACTATCGTGAAGGGTATTTTAGATTCGGCCCAGCAGAATATACCACACTCTTACTTCTGAAATTCAAAGTAATAGCAAACATTTTATTTCAGAGTTTAACAATGATAAATGCTCAATTGGAAAAAGATTAGCTGACTTAAAATATAATGTACTCGTACATTATAATAGTTCTTATAGACTATCTTTTACAATATGTATGTACAAAATGTACGTTTTTAAACAGTAGAAAATTTGCTTTCATTCCAGCCAATTTAAAATACTACTCCGTTTAACACAAAAAATATCTACTTTGTAGAAAAATTACTATTTTGTAAATGTGAAGGAACTGGGTTTGGAAACTTGTGTATGAGAGCATTGAAGGAGCGTATAATTTGAAGTAAATAGTTATTAAATTTTTAATTATTTTTGATGTTTGTTTGAGATGTTTCTAACATTTGGTTAATTTTTATGACGTACTTACCAAATAGTCCTGCTGGCAAGTTTTTCCTCTTATTGTGTCAGTTAAATTATCCAAGCTTCTTATTGGTGACGATTCCTTAAATACAAACAAATTAATGTGAATTAAGTTTTGTTGTTTGTACAAGTTAAATAAATTAATAAAATAATACGATTATACAATGCGATTTGTCAGAACAATTCAGAAATCGCAGAAATAATTAATAGAACGTGCCTCTCTGATTATATCAAAATGTTGGACAATCAAATATTATTATACCCTTCACAAAAATGTAAAGGATATATATAAGTTTGTGATTTGATTCCATTTGTAATTCCTACAATTTTCATATCCGAGCATATGAAGTATACATATTCAGAATAAGCATTGATAGAACATTCGATTAAGCGATGTCCGTCTGTCCGCCGTTAAAATACGGTTTCTAAGAAAACCATTGGGATTAGAAACTTTTTTCTTTCACCATTCTTTTACCACATCGATTCATGGGTTTGCTATTGAAGCTGAGTAAAATCGGTTCACATATAGTCATTTTTTTTTTGCTTCAAACTTCACACAATTATTAAACATGGAGACTAAAACGCAAAAAAAAATTCAGACATCGGTCCATATATTTCCGAGACATAGCCTAAACCGGTTTCTTAATGAAAATGTCGCATAAACGAACTTAAACAACTATTTTTGCTTTAAAGCAGTTCTGGTAATAGAATAAGGTTGTCTCAATATGGAAAATAAAAATTTCTGATATCGGTCCATATATACCCGATATATGTATAGCCTAAACCGGGTTTTTCATGAAAATGTCACGTAAGCGACCTTAAACAACTTTTTTTTTTGCTTAATAATGAGTACAAGTTGAACGAAGAAGTTGTAAAACGGTTGTGAACCTAGAAGTTTATATTATCTATGTAACTATCTAACCTAAACTTAAATTAATACTTATAATTAGTTTATAAATCTAAAAAATGAATTAAATAAAATACTTTTAAAACAACTAAAACAATCTGGGTCGTTCGCTAAAATAAAACAGTAATCCCACAATTATTTATTTATATCTACAACAGTTCTGGTAGTAAAAGAAGGTTATTTAAATATGGAAAATGAACATATCGGATATCGGTCCATATTTACCCAAAATATAGCCTAAGCCAATTTTTTCATAAATATGTCGCATTAGCGAATTTAAGCAACTTTTTTTTTTGCTTAAAAACAAGTCTGGTAATAAAATAAGGTTATCTAAATACAGAAAATGAACATTTCCGATATCGGTCCATATATACCCGAGATATAGACGAAACCGATTTTTTAATGAAACTTAAAAAAAATTTTTTTCTTAAAAGCAGTTCTGATTGAAAATAAAAGTTAGTGAAAGACAGAAAATCAAAATTTCCGATATCGGTCCATATACTAACATACCCGAGATATAGCCAGATCCGATTTTTCAATGAAAAAAAAAATTTGTTTGCTTAAAATCAGTTCTAATAATACAACGAATAACCTCGTAAACACAGATAATGAAAATTTTCGATATCGGTCCATATACACCCGAGATATACCCGATTTTTCCATGAACATTTATCTTTTTTAGAAAATTCCGATATCGGTTCATATACTCGTATAACTTAGATATAGCTTAAACAAACTTTTCCATGAAAATGTCCATGAAAGATTTCGTTTTTGGAATGGTGATTACAAGCAAAAATTGTTTTTCCCCGATATTGGTCCATATATATCTGAGCATATTTAGTTCAAATTTGTAATATATACTGCACATATACGTGACTATAGTGGAGGGTATTTTATATTCCGCCCAGCTGAATATACATACCACATTCTTACTTGTTTTTTTATATCATGAGTCCAGAATATGTATTACATCGGGCCAGAGTCTGTTACGCTGTTTATAGGACACAATTAAGCACACTCGCGACGATTCAATACATTGACGAGTACGTAAAACATTGGGTTTATAAAAGGCGACTTGATTGCGTAGTGCAACTTACGTAAATTCGTGTATATGTCAAACATTTTTGATATTTTTTTGTTGCCAGTATGCGAAAAAATTGTATTTGTTTACATTTTTACATTACATTACTGTGATTGGTGAGCGCTACAGAGCAATTATTAACGAATTCTTTTTGCCGCAACTTGATGAATTGGGATTGGAAAACATGTGGGTTCAACAGGACGGTGCTACGGCACACACTGCACGTGCCACAACCGATATGCTGAAGGATGCATTTCCGGGGCGCCTAATCTGCCGTTTTGGCGATTTGCACTGGCCAGCAAGATCGCCTGATTTGACCGCTGCAGACTTCTTTTTGTGGGGCTTTTTGAAGTCGCCTGTTTATGCCAACAAGCCTCAGACTCTTACAGTTCTTAAAGACAATATCCGTCAAGAATGTGAGGACCTATCGCCGGAAGTTTTGGCCAATGTGATGGAAAATGCTATAAAAAGGGTTCAAATGACAATGAACTGTGGCGGCAGCCATTTACATGACATCATATTCTCGACTTGATGTAAAAAAATTAAACGACCAACTAAAAATAATTCACAAGAAGAATCAAAGTTTTTCTTTTTTTTTTTTTGAATTACAGCCAAAACACATCGGAAGGTTATTTTTGCGCCACCCTGTATAAGTAAATAAACAAAACAAAATATTTTGTGGAAAGGCTTTTTTATAGCGGTCCAATTAAAAAAAAAACTAATAAACAAGCAAAAATTTTATTTTTTAAATGCACGTTTATATTGTATATGTGCATGTTTTATTAAGTATGTATATGTATATGTATTCAAAATATTTATATCCATAAAAGATGATTTCTGTTATATGTCCCAGAAATTTCAAAGATTCTTAAAACGTCCTGCTGCAACTTCTATTCCTATTTTTCTTATAAACATGCTGTTACTCGTATATGAAGTGGCTTGTCGCGAGTGAACTTGCTCGTGTTCTATAAACAGGCTGTAAGTTTTTATTGAATTATACTCAACATACAAATCAGCCATTTTGATTCCTAATTAAAAGTTTTCGGATTGTAACTGAGCAATAAAGGATGCAGCAAGGTTCCACTTGTAGGAATAATTAATAACCATGCAGCGTTGCATAGCCATATGAAAAGTGTGTGGGAATTCATGTCATGATAAAGTGAATAATTGACTTATTGTAAAGAAGTTGCAACTTTTGGGTTTTGCAAATCTAGCTTTAAAATGGTTATTTCAATATTTGTCAGACAGGAGGCAAAATGTAATTTTCAGAAACATACACCCAATTTTCACGATGATTTTTTCAAACGTCTTTAAGTCATGTCTTTCATGGTTGTAGGCAAATTTGATAGAAGAGAAAGAAGGGTAGATAAAAAGACACGATTTGTGTTTTTCGTGTTTTTTTCTTGATTTCTTTTTAGTTGTCATTTGTAGTTTTGCTATTTTTTTATTTATGTACATTCGTCTAGCAAAGTGAGTTCTTTGCACTAAATTGTTTTCGCAAAATATATATTTATTTTTCAAAAACAAAAATTCAATAAATTAATATTTTTCATAATAGTTCATAATAAAAAGTGTAAATATATAAAAAGTTATGTGGAAAACCGAAATTGTTCAACTTTTAATTATAAAATATCAGGAGCACGAAAATTTATATGATGTGCGTAATCCTGCATATATGGACCGGGTCAAGCGATCAAACTCTGTGTTTGCCATCTGCCTAGAACTTAAAAATTTAAACAAAGACATCACCGTTGAAGACATAAAAAAAAGATACATACGTTACGGGTGCAATTTATAAAAGAAACCCGTGAAATTGGAAAGAGCAGACGAAGTGGTGCTGGAGCAGAGGACGTCTAGGTACCCAGGCTTTGGTGCTTTAATCAGTTGCAATTTTTAAAATCACACTTCAGTGTTAGGAAATCCGTATCAAACGTTTCTGAGGTAGGTAATATGTATGTAAATGTTAACGTTTTTATTTTGAGACTGAAGAAAATGGTAACAGTTTTGTGATAGACAATGCAAACTTAAAACAAGTTCGTCATATTCACTATCTTCGAGAATTGAATTCTCAACCGCCACTTCCAGTAAATCAAAAACTTTATATACTATTGTTTCTTCCATTGTTTTCTTTATTAATATAAACAATGTATTTAAAATGTTCTATTTATTAAAGTTCGTAAATTTCAGAAATAAATTTCTTAAAATTTCAATTCACAAATACGGAATTTTTATAAAAATAAGGAAGTAAAGAAAAACTAAAAAGAAATCATCCCTGACTGCAGAAAAGACATGTCTTAAAACTTCATTGTAAAAATGTAACATGATTTTGGTAGCAGTTTTTGGTTCACAAATTTTTTCAAATGGATTTAGATTCGTTTTATAATTGGTGCGAAGTCAACCTGATGGGGCTTAATTTAAAAAAAAGTAAGCAAATGCACTTTCTAAATATTTTCTCAAAGGCTTCAAAATTGATACTGTGGACAGTATAAAGTACTTAGGTATGTTATTTGATCCAAAAATTAGTTTAATTCCGCATATGCCAGCTACAATAAATAAAGTCAAAGGTACACTGGGGTTTATAAAACGTTGATCAAAAGAGTTTGATGTTATGTATATTACGAAAACGTTATTTACTGCACTGGTACGTCCTATATTAGAAAATGGATCGATTATATGTGACCCTATCTATCAGACTCATTCAAATACAATTGAGTCAGTAAAAAAGCAGTTTCTGTTATTTTGCCTTCGAGGGTTACGCTTCAACCTTTCGTATACTGCCCGACGGGCTCTCATCAAGCTGCCTACTCTAAAAAGCCGTAGAACTGTGCTCAACATTTCTTTTGCTCTGCAACTTATTAACGGTGATATCTGATCTGGGTTTTTGGTCAATAAAATTTCATTCAACTCCCCTTAACGCTCCTCACAGTATTTCTTTCCAGCATTTTGAATTTTCCAGAGTTAATTATGCTGATGCTGACCCTCTCAGGAGATTGTGTAAGCAGTTCAATCAACTCCCTGTGGACTATTTGATTATTCATTAAATCTAAATTTTGCAAAAAATTCAATTATTGTATATTTAAATTCATAAGTTTTCTCTTTGTTGTTTATACTCGTCAATTATTTTGTTTTTTACATTACAGTACAGTAATTAGTACATTAGACTGGCTGAGCTCAAAGTTTTATTTTATAGCACAACATTTTTAAAAAGGGTGATCAATAAAAGTTTGGGCTCAACCCGGAATTAAAAAATAAAAATTTTATTATTAATAGCAGATTTTTCGAACTTATAATTGTAAAATAAAGAAATTTTTCGAGCTTGAGGTCAAGTTTTTAATTTCTATTTTAAAATTTCCAATATTTCGCTACACCACTGGGTAGCATCATCAGGGCTCCTCAAAGGACATTTAATTGTCAAAGTTTTTCAATTGTCTTATTAACTAAATATCTATATATTTGATCGAGGCTCTCAGTGATCCTCTTTTCAAATGGAGGTTTTATTATTTGTAACATTTCCAACATGTAACGGCGTTTATAATTATTCTCAACGTGAGAGCGTCTGTCGGTGTCCAGCTCTTTCTTATATAAGCGCATTGTATCTAGGCAGACCTATGCTGCATGATTTTGCGGAGGTATCAGAATGTGATGTAAGTGGATCGGACTCCATTACCCGATTCTCAGCTTGGTTCCAAACCAATGATATGTAGATCTATTGAGATACATATCACAGCCAGGCAGCATAATGGGATCAGACTGGACCCAAGTGGGCTGGTATTACAATAGCTGGCAGCCTGTTAAACCTAACCTAGCCTATAGTCACATAATTCTGGCCTGAAGATTTTTAGTGACAAATTCAAATGGTACTAGTAACTGGGCTATCAAGATTGTGACCGCATTCTAACCGATATTTTTATGAAATGCATCCATACACCCGATTTTGTTAGTCCCATTTGCATACACGGGTTGCATGGATTTATTTTATAAAAACTTTGAAAAGAAATAAAATTATGGTAAAAATGGTGACCAACTAAGTTTTTTGAAAATAGTATTTCTAACCGATACTAGTAGTTTTGACCGATACCTACTTGGCACTCGATAGTAAAGCATCGATACCAAAAGTACTTAGTATCGAATGAAAAGTATCGAGTTTTTACTTGTATCTACTCGTATCGTTTCATCCCTGTAATGGAAGCACCCAGTATGCCTTTTCTTAGAATTAAACGAAAATTATTGATATATGTACATATACTTTTTTTAATCAATTATTTTATTAACTTACTTGTAATAAATCCTCAAGACTCTCAATATATTCGATGGCATTACGAAGTATTTCAACTTTTGGTAAACGTTGATTTGGATTCGAAGAAGTTCTTCGTTTTAATACTTCAAATGCCTCGTTAACCTGTAAAAAATTAAAAACACGACATTTTTAATAAATAAAATAATAAATATGTACAAGTCTAAATAATGACAATAAAATTTAAATAAAGCAGACAAGATAGAGCCCTCAAACTTCACACGAGCAGATACAAAATTGTTTCTAAAGACAATCACACACAATTAATTCTTTTAAAAATTTATGTAAAATATTTTCTATGAAGCGAACTAAACAAATTGCTTCAAACGTTTTATTTCAGTTCATTCTTTTCTTAACACAAGACCATAATTCAAATTTAAATATGCGTTAAATTGAAACAGTAAAATTTGTTTTTACATCATTTGTTCCCCTTTTCTCTCTGTTGTTCTTTTAAATTCACAATTTAATTTTAGGATCCCAGTTGTTTTTTTTTTTTTTGTCGAAAAAAAAACATAAAAATATGAAAAGTTATAAAACGATCTTCGTATTTTAATTTCCTCCTCCCGTTTTTCACATTTAATCATCAGTACTCGAAATTTCTGAGCGAAAACATAAATTTTTCAAACTTTATGACATTTTTTCCGTATTCTGATCTCTTCAAATTGGAAATTTGCTTAAGTTGACTTGCAACAATTTAAAAACACATTTTTTTTAAACCGCACATTTTAAAACTTTTGCAGATCGTAAACATTTTTATGATCGTTTTTCAGATTCATTTTAACAGTTTTGAAAATATTTTTTTTGACATCTTAATTTGACGACAATTTAATTGGTTTTGACTTTTATGACTTTTATTTTTTTGCTTTAAAATTTTGGTGGCAGTTTGATTAAAAATTTGTCCATTACATTTGTTTTAACAAGAATATTTAAATTAACAATAATCATTTTGTTAACAATGTATTTTATGATGATCACGTCATCACACAAAACATCATAAATAGTCCTATTTTAAAATCAATAATTCAATGCGATGTTGGGTTCTTTTCTCATTTTCTTCTTGTACGAATTCATCATATTTTATATACAGAATGTTACAAATTAGAATCACTTTGTTTTCTGGTGATTCTAATTTTCGAAAAATTCTAGTTTCTTGAAGTTGTTCTTTTCTTCCCTTTCAATGATAAGAAAATAATTTAAAGGGTTATCTATATATACTCGTATATTAAAACTAGCTGACCCGAGAAACGTTGTTTTGCCTTCGAATTTTATTTACATTGATATGTAAACATGGGTTTGCATTGTGAACAGCGTTGTCAACTCGGTGCGTTTCGCACCGTTTTTGGTACTTTTTAAAATTATTTGTCCGAAAAATTCTTTAGTCGGTGCGGGTGCGCTTTTTTTACATTTTCGGTGCGCTTTTTAAACTTCGGTGGCACCAAACCAAATTCAACTGAGCTTATTGTTTTAATATAAGAAAAAAAAACAAATAAAAATTTTTAGCTGCAAAAATAAGAATTAATTATGAGAAAACAGTTTATTCAAGTGCCCAAAATTTTTACGTTTCATTTCGCAGAGCACAATCAAAATGTTATAATGTGATAAATGCACTTTATTATATGCACAAAGTAAGACAATATTGCTTTATTATACAGCAACATCTCGTTTTATAAAATTTGCTGCTTTTGGAGCGTGTTTTGATATTAAACGATCAAGCCAGGTTTGACAAATATTGCAATAAATGGAAACACAGAAGTTCATATTTAAGATGGCGCATGAATTCGTTACTGTTTTGGTAATTGATAAATTACTAAGTTGTTAATAAAATTTATAAACTTTTTCGAAAGCGTTTGCATATTGATTATGGTAAATTTCATCTTTTATTAGTTACAATTCTGGGAAATTTTCTTATTTTTCAATAAATTCTTTTTCCAGTCTAACCAACTGATTTTCACTGTTCATTCACGAAAACACAAATGAAATTTACGTTGTGTTTGATAGAATTGCTGTTAATATACTTTGATGGCTTATACATCGATTCTGTAACTTTTAATGATCCATTTTTTCGCTATATTTCAGCCCCTGCAGTAACGACGGTGAGCAGCTGTATTTTTGTGTACTGGATAATAGGCAGTAAAATTAACGTCTGATTTCGGTCAACAGAGAATATAATTAAATAATATTGCTGAATAATAAGTTTGATAAAAATATCGGTACAATTATTGTAAAGATAACATTGATAGATGAATAGTAATAGAATCGCACTAGAGGCCAAGTTTGACAAACACGACCTCTAGCTATTGAACGAAAAGGCTGTTTCGTTATCGTGTTTTTTTATATAAAAATATTATACGTTTTTAAAAATTAAAAAAGAAAATTAATATTATGAAATAACGCGCTTTTTTCCCCATTTTGGTGCGTTTTAAAATTTCAAAGTTGACAACACTGATTGCGAAAGCAAGTTGTAATGATGGAATAGTGTATTTCTCGAAACCATTAGGGTTCGTGGTATCAAAACGTCTTCCTCTTTATAATTTCATTTAAGTATTCTTACTTTTTTAACGCTGTTTATCAGTTTTTTCACCGAAAGTCAAATGTCATTACTGGTATGTGGTTGGTTTATAGTTCGTAACATTATAATTACCGATCCAACTTTAAACTGCAGATTGTCAGGTAGCAATCCGGGTAGTTCCAATGAGCTTAAAAACAGGATTGTATCATGTTGGGAAGTAAAGAGAGCTACCGATTTCAGTATCATCAATTCGCGAACAATTTACCATTGAATTCGAAAATTCAGATCGATAACATGACATTCATGCAACCAATCATGATTTTTGTAATTTTGTGAAATATTAGAGATCACATTGGCGATAAGCTTAGAATTCGATTCGGTCAAAGGGTAGAAAACTTCAGGAAACTGAATACAGTCTGTCAAAATGGCAAAGTGGAATTTACGAATGCCAATATCCACTAATTTATTTCAAAATACTTGTTCATATTAGTCATTCTGCAGCTCAACACACACGTTCGTGCAGTTTAAGATTCTTTTTGTGTTTCCACAACATTTCCACGGACGGCTTCAAAGATGCATTAAATTCACCGAATGTTAAGCTAAAGTATTAAAAATGAATAAATCTACTGCGTCATAGTACCGAACGTACGTCATGGCAATTGCTGAATGCCGTTTTAGTTTATATTTCGTACTGTGATTACCAATCTGACATTAAGTTGCAGGTTGTGAAGTGGCAATCTAGGTAATTCTCGGTTGAATAGTTGGCGACATCATATTGGGAAGTAAAGAGAGTCACCGAATTTGACATCGCCAATTCGCAAACAATTTCTCTTCGAATCCGAAAATTCAGATCGCCGACATCACGTCCGCTCAACCAATCATGATTTTTGTAACTTAGCGAAATGTTTGAGAGCACATTGTGGTTGAGCTCAGATTTTGATTCTGTAAAATGGCAGAAAAGGACGGCAAATTGAATACAGCCAGCATATTGGTGGAATAGATGGTAATATTTCAAGATATGATTGACTTTATTTTCACAAACTAACAATCTGACATGAATTTGTTAGCTTCAGTATATACATAGAACTCCGTGTAAATGAAATTGCAATGGTTATCCATTGTTCGCATTGTTCTTATGGTCTTGAATTCAAAGAAAATACATTTTATGTGATACTTTAATTTTTCTTTCCCAAGGATTTAAAAAAAGTGGACATAGAAGTAGACGTTGATACTTTGTACCAGACTCTGCGTAAAAACTGTTTTGACGATAAATTCAAAAATACATACAATAAATTTTTCCGACAAACTTTTAAGTGGGTTATGACCAACACTTGATAAAAAAGATTATCCTAATCATCGATCCAGACTAACAGTTGTCATGGGCGTGAATATTGAAGGTGTTGTTAACAAAATATATATTTATTTTTTTGGTATGGTAAATTTTAATAAGTTAAATCTCCAACCATCAATTATTTAACAAGCTTTTAATATATTAAAATTTATATTCTGTTACGAACAGCTATAAATAACATATTAGAAATGTGTAAATAATTGTATTATATATTTAAAAAAATTTTATTTAAAAAACGGGAATTTCTTAAATCTGAAAGCAACATCTAAAAAAAACATGACAATATATAAAATTGGAATTTTTTTTAATATTATTTTTTTTTTTGAACTATTCTCTTAATTTATTACGAGAGCTATATGACAGCTTCGTGACCTTTTTAATTTCCTGCACAGTAGCATCGAACGCAACACTCGTTTTTTGGAGGAATACGTTCGATTTGACACGGAAAAAAATAGATGGCATATTGATAAAAAAAAATTGCGCTATTTTTTTATCAAATTTCCTGTGAAAAAGGATTTTTTGCCGGATTGATAATTCAAATTATAAAGTATAAATAGCTTTTTCACTTAAAAGCAAAAATTATTGAGTTGAAAAAAAGTTTTGTTAATATGCAAAATCTGCAAAATATACGTAACAAAAAATGGTTAAAGAAACAACAACTTTTCATTGTTATGTGACAAGTTTTGAAATTTATTTATTGAATAACAATCAATAATTCGGAAAACTTTTGATTAATTGCATTTTATTAAGAGATATTTCCAAAAATGCAATATTAATAATAATTTAATTGAGTCAATACAAATTTGATTATATTGATGTTGTTTTTATTAATAACATAACTTGATTGAAAAAATCTCATCTATTTTTTCTGTGTAAACATTTTGATATAATATTACTTTTATTATATGAGGTGTTGTTAACAATAATACAACTATCTACAAATTTTAATGAGCTTTCAATATTATGCCAGTTACGTTCTTTTGAGTTTTACGTGACAATATGCAACTTAGTTTTATTAAATTTAAGTGCATATGTAAAATAAAATATATATATCGAAAACCAGAGAGGTTATAAAAAAGTATTTGTATTTTTTAGTTGTATTTTGTATTTGAAATACACAACTTGAAAGTATTTTGTATCTTGTATTTGAAAAACACAGCTGGAAAGTATTCTGTTTCTGGCATTTGAAATACACAAGGTGTATATTTTGCCCATCCCTGAACATGGCACTATTATATTAAACCACTCAGTTGCAAAGTTTTAAGTGGTCTTTAGTAGCTATACAACATTTCTTCTGAAAATGGTTTCCTCAAAAAATTTCGTACTTTGGTTCTGTTAGTCCCCGTTCATACTATGAAACATGGTACTATTATTATATTATACCAAGCATATCTAAGTCAATGCAAACTCAGCTACAAAGTTTTAAGTGGTCTTTAGTTGGTATATAACATTTATTCTGAAAACAGTTTCTTCAACAAATTTCGCACTTTGGCTTTGTTAGCCCCGTCCATATTATGAATTTGTTGCAAAACTTTCGAGTTTGGTGATGTTACTGGAAAAGGAGAAAGAGGGAAATATGTACTTTGTTTCGAGTACTTGCAGTTCTTGTTGAGTTTCTCATTCACACTTTCCGATATAAAGTTAGCTACAACTATATTTGACATTTCTTTTTATTTAACTTCTTTATTAGCACCAATTACAAATACAAATTACCAGGCATGTTCTGAGAAACGCAAAACGCTTAAATTTAGCGTTTTCGATTTGAAAACGCCAAATAGGTGTTCTGAGAAACGTATAACGTAGGAAGTATTGTGGTATCGAAAAGGCTCTGAGCTCCAAGGAGATTGCTCTATGTGCATTCATGGACATAGAGGGTGCCTTCGATAACGCAAACTTCCTTGCTATGGAAATAGCACTTTCTAATAGAGGAGCTGACCCGGCAATGGTAAAATGAATTAGCAACATGCTGAACCAAAGGACAGTAAGAGCCTCACTTGGCTCCGCTGAACTTTGTCTGTAGTATGGTGGAGAAAAACCAAACAGGTAACAGTCATATCAAGACTTCGCAAGGTTCAGAGACTTGCATGCCTATGTATCACAGGGGCGATGAAAACCACCCCAACGATAGGAATGGAAGCTCTTTTGAACCTAGCACCGCTCAACGTAGTTATACAAAAAGAGGCGGCCGTCCAGGCCAATTTTCAAAAGGAAAAACTTAAGGTAGGAAACCCTATTGGACATCTTGCAATCCTAAAGGATTTCATAGACGTAATCGATATGTCTCAAACAACTGACCTTATTGATCCGTCTAACTCCTTTGCTAGGAAGTTTAAGATCATCTTCCCAACAAGAGAGGAATGGAGCATGAACCCAAGATGCTTGCGGGATGGTTCACAAAAGTGGTACACGGATGAATCCAAAACACTCCAAGGTTTTGGAGCGGGAATAGTGGGGCCTAGAGCACGCAAATATATAACTCTTAGCAAAGACACCACAATCTTCCAAGCGGAACTATGCACAATAAGGGAAGCGGTTGAAATACTCTCCGAGAGGGGACACAAGGGAGTGCTGATAAAAATACTCCCTGAAGGTCCTGAGCAGTTGTGTCTTTACGTCCAAGTTAGTACTGGAATGTCACAACAGGCTAAATGAACTGTCAAGCCAGAACCAGGTTACTCTGATCTGGGTGCCAGGACATGAGGGGCACCACAGCAACGAGATATCTGACATCTACGCCAAAAAAGAAGCAGAGGGGAGTTTTATTGGACCCACTTCAACATTTGGCTTCAATAAGGGTCTTCTTAATGAGGAGATGCAGAAGTAGACGCAGCCCATCGTTGAGCAACATTGGAACGAGACAGCTGGTCTTTCACATTCCCTGAAATTTCTAAACTTTGATACAAAGAGGGCCGAAAGTGCTCTAAAACTAGACAGGAAAAGCCTCAGAACACTGATAGGTGCATTTACAGGTCATTATAACTGCTACAAGCACCTGCACAGGATGGGAATATCCAACACAGACGTTTGCAGATTCTGCGGTGAGGAAGAGGAGTCAATGGAGCACTTAATCACCCACTGTGGAGCACTGGGACACAGAAGATATAGACTACTACAAGCTTATATGTTAAGTGAATGTGACTTAATATCACTCCCATTGAGGGAGCTTGTCCGTTTTCTTGACATACTCAACCCGTAACGGCGGAAGGGGACGCACAATAGATCAATATTGGTCGCAGGGCAAATGGCCGATAATAAATGGTTTTGCGATTTCAAATCGCCAAATAGGTGTTCTGGAAAACGCATATCGCTTAAAATTGGCTACTTCAACTCGCATGTGTATATTGAAGTGAACTGATTGAATTTGCAAAAACTGAACTTGCAAAAGGCAATAAAATTATTCACAACTAAAATTTAATATGTCTTTTTTTTATTTCAATAAAAAGTTTGAAGAATTTTACACATTTTCAATTAAAAAACTAAATTAAAAAAACTACGAAACAGCTAGTTGTCCCCCAGCTTTAGTGTATTCAATTATTTTTTCCTGTCTTCTTTGAACAAGAGTTATTGATCGCGGCAATTATTGTTATAATTATAAATAAAAATATTTCTCGGCTTTAGCCAGGATTGAACTTGAGCTAGACGAATGATACCAACCCATCATCATATAATATTAGAAATATTAAAATAGAGTTCGACTATTTAACATTAATACATACATTAAAAATTTTGCCTATTTGTTGTCAAATTTTTTTTATTTATTTAACTACCACATACATATATACGTTTGTACAACATATGTAATATTTTTTCGGAAAAAACTCCGAAACTCCAGCAAAATACGCGTTTCGTAGAATACCTAAAAATCAATTAAGCGTTTTTCAGAACGCTTTGCGGTTTCAGAACGCGAGTTATATATACAAATACACACACATACATAAAGAATGACCCTATTGATGATTTCTTAACAAATTTACAAATTAATAAAAAGTAATACAAAACCCATTTCCTATTTGTTTAAAGAAATTAAAATTAAATTTATAAACCAAGACTATTTTTCGGTCGCAGTTCCAAGAACTGCAACGGCCCCAATTTAGCCAAGTAAATTTTAATAAATATTGTCAAAACTGCATTTATTGCACTTCCGTTCTGATAACGAAAATGCAATAACTCAATAGGTGACTTCACACAACAATTTTAAAACAAAAACAAATTTAATGAGTAAACATTTTTAATTAATTTAAGACAATAATTTTGTAAAATAAAGTTAGTCTAAGTCTACATCTAAGTCTGAGTCGAATTCTAAGTGCCCACTTGTAAAAAGAAAGATGAAATAAAATTGGATTATTATTAAAAAACGGAAAATATAGCTTTTTTTTCTTCTAACACAAATATAATAAGTTAAATCGCGCGATTCTCGGAACATGGCTGTACATATACAAACACTTTTCTAATTTTGTTAATGTTAAAAATCAAATAGTTACACAAAAAAAAACAAATTAATGTGAAAAAATGTAATTAATTTTCCAATTGTCCAAGACTATCAAAAACTAAATAGAAGAAGAAGGAAGGAACGTACTGCAAGCAGTACAAACTGTGATGAAAAACTTCAGTAAGAACATGAATAGAGTTTCAAAGGAGAATTTAGAAATGTTTTGCGCCAAATGTTTCATAGTATGGAAGGGGACTTAAGGTTCAAGTAATTGGATGCACACTCTCACATTTGTGGAGGATTCTATTTTCCTAGTTCTGGTACAATGCACTGCATATGTAGGGGTCATCCCCTGAGTACTGGTCCAATATAAAAAAAAATCTAGCATTTTCATATCGTAAAGCAAATTTTCCAAGTTTAATAGACCACGTTGCTTTAATTCGGATTAAATTTCTCATCTTTCGAGTTCTACGATGAAATAAGAAAACTCTTTGATATTGTATTATAATATTATTATAAAAAATTATAAATAGCTTGCTTTCTATGTTTCCCAGCTATGTATATGTCGACATTTCATAGGAGCTACCCTAATCATCGGTAGACTTTGGAAATTTTTGAAAGATATTCTCAAACATTCAACTTTATATCCCAACAATCTAAATAAATTGCTGAGAATTTAAAAAGAAAAATGCTCTAATAGTATCTGTCAAAACACAAGAAACAAGTTTTTTCATTTATACACGTCTCTAACATTTCTTTACACCTTTCAAACAAATGAACAACCTAATAAAAGTTAAAGTTTTGAATTTATCTTTAAATTTAACTCTCCCTAAAATATGTAGCTTTTAATTTTTTTATGCGCTATTTACATATAATCTTTTAAATACATCTCTAACATATAAAATATATGTATGCTCCCAAATAAATATCACCTAACCTTTCAGTATTACATATGTGCATATTTATTTTAGCGCCATTCTTTCTATATCATAAATATTACTTTCATTTCGTACATAAATTAACTCAATTAAGTAGTTGTTAAGCCAAAATTGCATGAAAGATGCTACTAAAAATGTAATCTACAAAAATCGTCAAAAACAGAGCTTAAATCGTCAAAGTGCTATTTTCAGTCGATAAGTCGTCAAATATGTCAACCGCTTAGGTGATTTTATGGATGGATTGAATTTTCTTTTCAGTGTAGTTATGTTTGACATATAAGAAATAACGCAAGGCGAATTCATTTTACCAGGTGAAATTGAAAAAACAGATGTACTACTTTTTTTCTATTTGTAAAACATCAAGTGTCAAAAGCTGTTTCTACCCTGTCGGGTAATCAGTAGCTGACTACAAAAACTTTTAATTAATTTTTATGAACCAATTTTAAACTATCATGTACACAATGCAAAAATGCATTTTCTAGTAAGTGCTGTAGATTTCCGTTTTTATTATTAACACTACTGCGTGATTTTGAAGCCTTTTTATTCAGGTACATATAAATTTTTCAATTCTGTGGACGTTTTCTAAAACAAAATTTTTTATGTAAGTACATATGTATGTCAAATAATAAAGATATTAATATTATTTAATTAAAAGTGCAAGAATGAGAGTCGTTAGCAAAAGAAATTTAAGAAGCCTTTTTAAAAAAGAATGTAATGTATACGTCAACATACAAACATTTGAAGCAATATTATTTATTCAAATTATTTCTGAAATTATTAAGTTTTTTGCAAAATTAAGTTTTTTTTTGAAAAATTACAAATAAATACGTTCAAAACGTTGACTAATTTATTTGATTGCGAAAAAATATTACAATTGAGTGATTGTTAGGTGTCAGCTGGTTACAAAAAGGTGTTTTTCACTTATAGTGTCAACAATTAACTTTTCGTTGATTTAAAACTAACTAACTGATGGTTGACTTAAAAATATTGCTAGCTTCAAAAAGTTAACTGAAGGTTAACATTTAGCAAGCTAACTGTAAGTTAGTTGAAAAGTAGTGTAAAATCGGACAATTGACTACTTCCTAGGACATCACAATGTTAAAATAGTTAGTTGATTCCACTGAAAAGTAATTAAAGTGTCAGTCAGCACTGGTTGAGGTGACTATTCCTCAGCTTAAAATTAGTTTAAAATTAACTCAGTTTCCGACAGGGTGGTTTGCTCACATACAAACATATCAGCAATTAAATTGTGTAAGTGTGTGTATGTATGTACTAGAGGGCTGCTCAAGCACAATAAAAACGTGTTACAAAACATCGTAGTATTTTCAAGTACTATCTATCGTCTTCTTTCACATTTCAAAACAAACACTTCAGTGCCGTAATGTTCTAAACACACAAACGAGTACTGTCTTATAAGCATTTAGAACAAACAGAAAAAAACACAAGTAGAACCAAATGAAATAGAACAATTTTGAAGTAGAACTTCAAGCATTGAAGTTCTACTTCAAAAATTTTTCTATTTCAGTTTTGTTTGTAAAATTTGTTGTTGTTGTTCATTGGTTTTGTATTTGAATTAGTGCACAAGTGTTGTATGCACAGTATGCTCATGTGTGTGTGTTGTTGCTGTTCATGGTTTTTGTCTTTGTATTAAGCTCAAATATTTAGGACGCAATATGCTCAAATGCTACTGTGCTTGGCTGTTATTCATCGTTTATTTGCTTTATTGTTAGATTTTGCTTGGAATTACTACACAATAGTGAGCAGTGTTTTTTAGAACATTCTGTGCAGCCCTTTAGTATGTACATATTTTCTATACAAATTTTTTGACACACGAGCCGCTCAAGCAACAACAAATGCCCATGTTGTTTTTGCATTGTTGTATTTATTGTAATCCCAGTTTCACCTGGTAAAATGAATTCGCCTTGAAATAACGGAATTAATTTATATATAAATTAATAAGAAATACCGGAATTAATGTTAAATTTACACGTCTTTATAAGACAGTTGAGCAGTTGGTAATCTTTACCGACAATTTTTGTAAACAAAAATTTTACTCCTTATTAGGAATCAGCAATCAGATAATTTTTTCATATTAATTTGGAGATTAATTCTGGCTTTGGAATCTCTAAGTCTAACCAAACATACGAATCCAAATAGTTGGTATTTATGCTCTTACCTTTCTTAAACGTCTACGCTCACGCATTGTGGCTGCTTTACGCCGATCAACGGCAACACTTTTTTTCTTGCAAGCTTTACAGGCCCAGGTAAGACAGGGCCTCGATGATTGCGCATTAGCACAGACTAAAGGAGCTAAAACATGTTCTTCAGAACTCAGGCTATTGTCGTCGTAATCCGTAAATATTGGGGAAGGAGTTAAATTGTGCGATTCGTTGGAATCGCTCAAATTGCGAAAATTGTAAGAGTTTGTTACGCCGGATAAATTAAAAGATTCTTTTGTGGCTGCTACACTGCTGAAACGACTTAAAAAGGTTTGTAACTGTTGCTGTTGCTGGTGATGAAGAGAGTCATAACGATTTTGTTTTTGCTGCATTTGCTGCTGTTGGTTGTGATGTAGTACAAGATCATTATTATGCTGTTGCATAGCGACATGCTGATTGATCATTAATTTTGTGGGATTTTCATATAAATTATTGAATTCTTGTTTAATTGCCGCTTGTGGTATTAAAGTTGTTGAATCACTGTCACTACAATTATCACTCTTATTATTATTGTTGTTGGAAATATTTAAATATTGTAGATTTCTTTGGTACTTCGTCATGATTAATAGATTTATTATATTTTTGGCTTGTTTAATTTTCGTACTTTTTCTCTCTTTTTTAACTCCACTAACTTTTTTTTATAAATTTTGTATGAAATTTCTTGCTTTTCTTTTCACTAAAAATATAACAATTTTGCTAAAAACTTATATATTTTTTTAATTTAAACAACTTAATTGAACTGTATTTAAAATTTTATAAATTTTCACACATAAATTTTCACATATGTATGTATGCTTGCGTTTATTTTTTCCGCTTTGCCGCGTTTTCACTCTTATGTCGTGTCATTTGTGATGCTCATAATACGTTTGGTGACAAAATTATTTTTTGTTTTATTTTCAATTTATCCACATCTCAATTCTATGTTTTAGTTCTTTTTCAATATAAAAATGTTCAAGATGTTAAAATACTCAAGATCATTTTTGCTGCTTTAAAATGTTGTGCTATTTATAAATCGTCAGATAATTCGTTGATTTTCTAATTCTTTGAGTTGAAAATAAACAAACTTGAGTAATTCTTTTTTCAGAACACGCCCATTTTATTAATATTGATGTTCAAGATGTAATAGAAGACATTTTGTAAAAATTGTAGGAATTTTTTAACTGTTGAGAAAAAGAATTTTAAATTAGATTACACTTAACGTTTTAAATACGTTTGCCATTATAATCCTTCTTGGCGTTTGTTTAAAGTTTTTGATGTGGTAGTGCTATCATTTCCATTTCCTAAATAAGAGACATTCGTAAGTCGGCAATGTGCACCATCTTATGTACAAACCTATTCAACCCAGAGAGTAGTTTTTGCCTCGGCGTACACCAAACTATGGCACTCTGCTTTCTTGTAGCAAATATAAATCTAAGAAGCCGCATGACTTAAGTTGTGTTGGACTTCCGAAACCCTTACCAAGGGTTAAAATTGTCAAAACGGGGAGCAGAGCCCGCAGGAGGTTCTGCCTTGCAGTCTATCTTCGTGCTGGTTATGGTTGAGGAGCCTACCTTGCGTAGGAAGTGAAATTCGTTTCCCTGATAACTTTGGTACATGCCGATTTTCGGGGTCTAATAACACCCCGTGGTCCTGCTGTCTTGCAACAGATACAACATACATGCAACAGGTGATGGCTAGACGGGTGAGTTGGTTAAGGGCTGATTCTCTCGATGGAATTCCGCGTACCAACACATTAAGCCTTGTCTTCCGCAGGATTACATACAGGAAGGATTAGAAGGCCTGAACACTTACTACATGGGCTGAAAAGTCCCAGGCCTAACAAAGAAAACACAGTTTTTTTGGTTCAAAATTAGCTTCATTCATCAATGTTTCAGCGATAATTCTTCATTCGTGCGCAATTTCTTGCCGACGAGCATTTTTTAAATTTTGCGAACAGCCAGTAGTCGCTAGGAGCCGTATCAGGCGAATGCGGTGGATGTGGGAGCAATCCGAAGTTCAATTCATGTAGTTTTGCCATTGTTTTGATTGCCTTGTCACACGGTGCGTTGTCTTAATGAAACAAATTTTTTTTCTTTGCCATATGCTGTTGTTTCTTTGCAATTTCGGCCTTCAAACGCTCCAACAACGCTATATAATATTCAATGTTAATGGTATTTCTTTTCTCATGATAGTCGATGAATCTTACACTACGCACATCCCAAAAGACCGAGGCCATTCCAGCCGATTGTTGTGCTTTCGAGCGCTTTGGACGAGGTTCACCAGTTGGTTTGTCAGATTGAAATATGGCAAAACACTGCTCAGAATCATCAACACGTTCACACAGGACTTAGAAAAAAAAATTTACAGCGTTTTTCGTGTTCAGGAGGTCCGAATTAACTTATCTAGGAATGCGGCGTTCTTGGTATTTTTTGGCTGTAAACCAGTGTATTAGAAGCTAATGTAGTGAATAAAAGTCAATTGTTTGAATTTTTGTTCTCTGCTTTTTGGTACTTTCAAAAAACAAATCAGTTGTTCATTTGTTAGAAAGGTGTAAAGAAAAGTAGAGACGTGTGCAAAAGAAAGTGCTTGTTTTTTGTTTGTGTTTTGACAGGTATGATTAAAATTTGCAAAAAATTTATTCAGATTGTTGGAATATAAAGTTAAATATTTGAGAATGTCTTTCAAAAATTGTAAAAAAGATTAGGAT
This sequence comes from Thecocarcelia acutangulata, assembly GCA_914767995.1. NCBI lineage: Eukaryota > Metazoa > Arthropoda > Insecta > Diptera > Tachinidae > Thecocarcelia > Thecocarcelia acutangulata. The sequence goes on from OU612094.1 coordinate 114,081,491, forward strand.
AGCTCCTATGAAATGTCGACAGCTGGGAAACATAAAAAAGGCTGTTTATAATATTTTTGGGACGTAAAGTTGTTATGTAATAATAATAATTTTGAAATACATTAGTGTTTAAAACATGTTAATATATATAATCGTTGAAATACTCTCCGATAGGGGACATAAGGGAGTGCTGAATCAGTACTGAAGGCCCTGAGCAGTTGTGTCTTTACGTCCAGGTTAGTACTGGAATATCACAACCGGCTAAATGAACTGTCAAACCAGAACTAGGTTACTCTGATCTGGGTGCCAGGACATGAGCGGCACCACAGCAACGAGATGACTGACATCTACGCCAAAAAAGAAGCAGAGGGGACTTTTATTAGACCCACTCCAACATTTGGCTGCAACAAGGGTCTCCTTAATGAGGAGATGAAGAAGTGGACGTAGTCCATCGTTGAGCAACATTGGAACGAGACAGCTGGTCATTCACATTCCAAGAAATTTCTAAACTTTGATACAAAGAGTGCCGAACGTGCTCTAAAATTAGACAGGAAAAGCCTCAGAACACTGATAAGTGCACTACAGGTCATTATATATGCCTTAAGCACCTGCAGAGGATGGGCATTTACAACACAGACATTTGCAGATTCTGCGTTGAGGAGTCAATGGAGCACTTGATCACCCACTGTGGAACATTGGGACACAGGAAATATAGGCTACTACAAGCTCATATGTTAAGTGAATGTGACTTAATATCACTCCCAATGAAGAAGCTTGCCCGTTTTCTTGACATACTTAACCCGTAACGGCGCAAGAGACGCACAATAGATCAACACTGAACGCAGTGCAAGTGGCCGATGAGGGTCACATCCCATCCAATAATTATAATAATAATAATCGATCACTTTGCCACACTAATGAAAATTAAACACTATAACAAAATAACAAATGAGTGAATGGAAATCAGAAAAACGGAAGATATACTTTTTCATTGTTCTCACAAAACTCCAGTTCAAAAAACAAATGACTTTTGGACATGGCTTTAAATGGCCGTATAAATTATACCTTCATATTCGATTTTTGTTTTTCCAGTTCCAAAGTGACTTAATTTATTGATGCCCAATTAGTCAATTAATATATTATCCTCAAACATCACCAAATCTCTTGAAATTGATTTGTAAATATTCTACCAGATCAAGCACTAATATGCACTCACTGTTATTTTTCTTAATACCCATCTGCATTCGGAGAATTTATTTTTTACACATTCATTTTCACATTGACAACTAACCACCCACCCACCCGTAAAAACTATAACATACTTCATTCAACCAGTGACTTCCATCAATGCACGCACATCCATCACAAACAAATTCTCTCAAATGTTTTCAAATAGTTTTTGCTTTTTATAAATACATACACATGTACGAGTACAAACATAGTTTCATTTAGCTTTTGAATGATATCAATTTAAAATGGTACTGATGAATATTTCGTGTAGATTTTCTTTAAAACAGTTCTCATTTTCGGCGCATGTTTTTGTTTCAATTTCTTAATTACTAATTATCTCAAATGAATGTTTATGTAATTTTTCAAATCAATTCGAAAAACTCTACAACAAATTAAAAATTCTAGTTAATTGATTTTTATTAGTTTGAATATTTTCTTTTGATCTTTTTCCTCATTTCCTAATAATCTCTATATGTAATAAATTATTAAAAAAAAACTACATTTAATGCAATAGTTTAACATATAATATTAATTGAATGACCATGTTTATTAATTTTTTGATGACGGACCAATTAAATTATACTAACCAGCAAAATTGCTGAATCGTGTCTTTTATATGCATACATATGTATAGCGTGATGAATATACACAGAGCATAATTCAATGGCTCGGTGGCTGAGTGGTTAAGGCAGAAGTTCATGATACTCGTACGTCATGACCCGAGTTCAAATCCGAAAATGGGTGCTGATGAGTAGTATACTCGTAGCGACTACGAAACAGCTAGTTTGTCCCCCAACTAAAAGATTTGATTATTATTTTGCTTGTCTTCTTCAATCAAAAATTATTGATCACAGCAAATTTGTATTGTAAAAAACACAAAAAAAAAAGAAAGAAAAACTTAAGGAAAAAATTGAACTAAAACCTCGATGTTCAAGTGTACAAAAATCTGGAAAAGTTTTTTTATTTTATTTAAAAACCGGTTAGACGGGTTTTTTTAATTGCCACTATTCGAGGTAATCGAAAACCGGTCTTAGAAAAAAGTCGAATAAATGATAATACGAATACATATACATACGTACATACATACATACATACATACATACATACATGGTGGCGTGGGTGCGAGCGTTCAAGGTAAAGCGCTGGCTTCCCATTGGGTGTAGCCAGTTAGCGATCCTTGTCCCTGCTCAAACCAAGTTGTCACACGGCCTTCTCGTGGCGCTACTGAATAGTTCTCAACAAAAGTTGAGAATGAACTAACTGTGTGACAGCGATAATGGATTGGATGACGACCTGGCGCAGATGATTATGGGCTGGGAGCTGACGTATTCCGTGACCTGATTAAGCACGAGTGACATCGTGCTGAAATGGCTCACGGGCTAATGCGGAAGCTACCTCCGTCCCGGTAAAACCCTGGCAGGGGCTTAAAGTATGATCAAAGTTTGTAGCCAATAGTTTTTGGCTGTGCAGGGTTAGTTGAGATGACTCCTAATCAGCTCCCGACCTGGCTCTGTACACAAGTCTCATAAGGCCTTGTGTCAACCCTCGCGAGGAACTCACTGCTTGCATAGCCACCCTCGGGGTCACTACAAGGGTAACTGCACATTCACTCAACAAAAAGTGAACTAAATTTTAATAAAATTAACTTAACCCGGAAAATGCGGGAATGTTTTGGACAAAGAAAAAACTTTTTATTGAGTGTGCGGCAAACGGAGACTACAGCTTTAAGCGGGGACCCAACTGAAAAAATGAATAAAAGTAATAATAATAATAATGAGAGTATAAATGAGTTGAGCATGGGTGAAATTGTAAACCCTTTTGCTAAGAAATCGGTGATAACCAGATCACCTCCTACAGCGGTGAGTAGGACCGTTCCGGTGCCAGGCACCGTTGAAAATAGTGAAAATGGACAAAATAACGTCCAGAGGCTAGGAGAGAAGATCTCAAAGCTCGTAGCTTTCCTAAAGGCACGTTCAAACGTGCATAAGGAAATAGTGACAATGTCACGTGAGATACAGGCATTGTACATGCAGGTCTCAGATGAATTGAGTAGTGGAAGTGCTAGTAGTACAAAGAAAGCACATACTAGTACGCATACTCAAACAGACGAACCACCAAGGCTCAATCCTGTGATGGGCGGAACTCCAAAGCGTAGAAGGGAGGACTTAAGCCCAAAAGGTAACAGAGCTAAAAAGAATAGGGGAACAACCCCTAATAAAGTAGTCAGGGTAGGTGGACACACTATACCCAAGGCTATAAACTCAAACTTGGCTGGCAAACCGGATCTAAGTGCTAAAGATCCTGGCTGGGTTAAGGTTGGCCCAAGGGCTAAAACAAAGAAAGCGTCCGTTAAACCAGATGCTATAGTGATTAAAACCTGTGGAGATACTTCCTATGCGGATATTCTCAGACAGGTGAAGAGGGACCCTAAGCTAAACAACCTGGGTCAAAATGTGAAGAGCATTAGGAAGACAGGGAAGGGTGAACTGTTGTTTGAGCTGAATAGACCCGCGCACCAGAATACGGGTGAATTTAGGTCGGCTATAGAAGAGGTGCTAGGTGATGCTGCTAAGGTTAGATCACTTTCTCATGAGGTCAGGCTTGAGATTAGGGATATAGACGAAGTAACCTCTAAGGAGGATATTTATGAAGCTCTCGTCAAAATATCTGACGAATTTAAAGCTTTGCACCCTACGGCAGTTAAGTCGCTTAGGAGAGCATACGGTGGGACACAGACCGCCACAATTGGCGTGAGTGCACTGATAGCTCGCCGCCTTATAGAGATGGCAAAGATACGTATTGGCTGGGTGGTTTGCCGAATACGCGAAAAGGTAGCACCAAAAAGATGCTTTAAATGTCTGGATTATGGACACGTAGCAGGGAACTGTAAGGGGCAAGACCTTTCAGGAAATTGCCTACGGTGTGGCAAAACGGGCCACAAAATTGGAACCTGTTCCAATAAACCATCCTGCTTGCTCTGCAAGAAGGGAGCAGACACCGTTAGTGACCATGTCACCGGAGGTGCAGTTTGCCCGTTTTATAAAAGAGCTCTACAGAAACTTAGGGAGTAGAGTAGGACCTAAGTCACCAAAATGCGTATATTACAGTTAAATCTCAACCATTGCCAGGCAGCCCAGGAGCTTCTTAAGCAAAGCGTTCGAGATATAAGTGTAGATGTCGCTATTCTAAGTGAGCCATATCGGACCATGGCATCTGTAAACTGGGTTTCCGATAACACGGGTACATCGGCAATATGGAACACCAGCACGCTAACCATACGTGATAGAATAACAACGCAATGCGGATATGCTCGAGCGGTTATATCTGGCATCACTATTTACAGCTGTTATATACCCCCTAGGTATTCTATAGAAGACTTTCGGGTAATAGTTGACAGTATTGTAACGGATGCAGTTGGAAGAACCCCCGTAATAATAGCAGGTGATTTCAATGCGTGGGCTGTTGAATGGGGCTGTCCCTCAGCAAACGCAAGAGGAAGAATACTCTTGGAAGCCTTTTCTGCACTGGGTGTTGTACTCATCAATAATGGAGTTGAACACACCTTCAGAAGGGGTGATGCTGGCTCAGTAATTGACATTACATTCGTCAGTGCCAGTATCGCAACCCAAGTGAACTGGAGAATATCTGACATCTATACACATAGCGATCATAGCGCTATAATAATAGATGTGCAAGACGCACAGCCCCGTGCTATTGTACAAGCACGTGTCTTGACAGGATGGAAGGTAAATACCTTTGATAAGGATAGCTTCGCAGCCTGCATGGAGAACATGGAAATGGCTGGTTCAGCAGAAGACATGGCAGTGCAATTAGTGCGCAATATCACTAGTGCCTGCAATGTAGCTATGATAAGGCGAAAAAGATCGCCAAATAAGCCTCCAGTGTATTGGTGGAATGATGAAATTGCTAGCTTGCGTTCAGAGTGTATTAGCGCCCGAAGGCGGTATACACGAACGAGGGGTCGGTTAGAGAATAACGTGCAGCACCAGTTGTATAGGGATAAAAGAAAGGCATTGAAGATTGCAATTCGTAGGAGCAAGCGTAGGTGTTTCCTGGATGCTTGTGATGAAATAGATAGTAATCCTTGGGGCTTAGCATATAAGCTAGTAACCAGGAAACTTAAATGTCTTGGCCCATCACCGCCAAGAGAAGAGAATATCCTCAACGGAATTGTAGACCATCTTTTTCCTCAACAGGAAGCTCCGACATGGCAACACAGCTATCCAGCTGAATTATTCGACATTCCTCCGGTTACGGTCGTCGAGATAGAAGGGGCTGTCTCAAAATTCAAAGACAAGAAGGCACCAGGCTTAGATTGCATCCCAAATATGGTACTGAAGGAGGCTGTTAAGCTCCATCCTGATTATTTCCTGAAAGTAATAAGCGCATGCTTGATTCAGGGAACTTTTCCAACAATCTGGAAGAGGCAGAAATTGGTGTTGTTACCTAAGGATAACAAGCCGCTAGACGACCCTTCCTCCTATCGTCCACTCTGTATGATAGATACAAGTGGAAAACTTCTGGAGAGTATAATCTGCAGAAGATTGGAAGATTGCGTACAAGCTAACCTAGGTTTATCAGATAACCAATTTGGCTTCAGGAAAGCAAAGTCAGCGGTGGACGCTATCAAAGTTGTAGTAGAAACCGCTGCTCAAGCTATCCAAGGGAAGAGGTGGAGGAATGGAACAAAAGGGTATTGTGTGGTTATAACCCTAGATGTAAAAAACGCCTTCAATACGGCAAACTGGGAGCATATAGTTAATGCTTTGGTCCGTATAGACATCCCAGGGTATCTACTAGCAATTGTACGGGACTATTTCCGGGATAGAGAGCTAGTTTATGATACCGATAAAGGTACTAAGAGGCGCAAGGTCATTGGTGGGGTGCCTCAAGGTTCAGTTCTTGGCCCACTATTGTGGAACGTCATGTACGATGGAGTATTAAGATTGGATCTACCGGAAAAGGTGAAGATAGTTGGATTCGCAGACGACATAGCGTTAGTGTGTGAAGGGAAAGAGTTACTAGAGGTGGAAACCATTGCAAACGCCAGTATTCAGATCGTAAGATCTTGGCTAAGATCAATGGGCCTAACTCTAGCTGACCATAAAACGGAAGCGGTTCTGATTAGTAGTAGGAAAACTAGGGAAACTGTCAGGCTAAATATTGGCACGTGTAGCATAGAATCTAAGGAATGTTTAAAATACCTTGGGGTCATGATTGACACTCGTCTGTCTTTTCAAGAGCACTTGAAGTACATAGGCAGTAAAGCATCAAAAACATGCACAGCGCTATGCCGGATCATGCCGAATACAAGAGGTCCAAAATATCTGCAGAGGAGATTACTCTCTAGTGTAGTAAGAAGCATTATCTTATATGCATCGCCTATATGGTCAGGCTCACTTAGATATCCTACTTATGTGAACCTGATATCTCCTGTGTATAGGCTGATCGCCTTGCGTGTATGTAGCGCATTCCGAACTGTATCGGACCTGGCCGCTTTTGTCATTGCCGGCATGATACCGATCGAGCTAGAGGCCGCTTCGGACATCACGGGTGGGTTGAGAGAATCGTGTCTGCGAAAATATCAAGAAAGATGGGCGACAGCTGACAAGGGAAGATGGACCTACTTACTGATACCAGACATCAGAGCATGGCTATCAAGAAAGCATGGCGATTTGAACTACTATATTACACAGTTTCTAACTGGGCATGGTTGTTTTAGGTCGTACTTGTACCGTTTTGGACATGACAGTACTCCGTTCTGTCCGAGTTGTGATGGTAATGTCTTGGAAGATGCTGAGCATGTGTTCTTCATCTGTACACGGTTTAATAGTGATAGGAAATATTTAGAAACAGTCCTAGGACGTAGCATCAGTCCGAGCAGTATCGTTCCAATCATGTTGGAATCTTTGTGCAACTGGACGTACGTCTGTAGTTTTGTAAAATTGGTTTTGTTGGAACTTCGTAGGTTAGAACAGATTCGCAGCAGAATCAATTTAGTTTAGTTTAGATGTAGGGTGTATCACCTTTCCCACCCCGAGACGTAAAGCCTTGCGGCAGTCCCTCGGGGAGCATCTGGGTCAGGGCGAAGGGGTGTTTTTTAGCGAGTTAAAGTCTCGCACTACTGGCAACCACCATCACTGCCAGTGCCTTTCGATGGTTTTTCACCCCGCGAATAAAAAAAAAAAAAAAAAAAAAAAAAAAAAAAAAAAAAAACATACATACATACATATATACATACATACATACATACATACATACATACATACATACATACATGGTAGGCATTGAAGATTGCAATTCGTAGGAGCAAGCGTAGGTGTTTCCTGGATGCTTGTGATGAAATAGATAGTAATCCTTGGGGCTTAGCATATAAGCTAGTAACCAGGAAACTTAAATGTCTTGGCCCATCACCGCCAAGAGAAGAGAATATCCTCAACGGAATTGTAGACCATCTTTTTCCTCAACAGGAAGCTCCGACATGGCAACACAGCTATCCAGCTGAATTATTCGACATTCCTCCGGTTACGGTCGTCGAGATAGAAGGTGCTGTCTCAAAATTCAAAGACAAGAAGGCACCAGGCTTAGATTGCATCCCAAATATGGTACTGAAGGAGGCTGTTAAGCTCCATCCTGATTATTTCCTGAAAGTAATAAGCGCATGCTTGATTCAGGGAACTTTTCCAACAATCTGGAAGAGGCAGAAATTGGTGTTGTTACCTAAGGATAACAAGCCGCTAGACGACCCTTCCTCCTATCGTCCGCTCTGTATGATAGATACAAGTGGAAAACTTCTGGAGAGTATAATCTGCAGAAGATTGGAAGATTGCGTACAAGCTAACCTAGGTTTATCAGATAACCAATTTGGCTTCAGGAAAGCAAAGTCAGCGGTGGACGCTATCAAAGTTGTAGTAGAAACCGCTGCTCAAGCTATCCAAGGGAAGAGGTGGAGGAATGGAACAAAAGGGTATTGTGTGGTTATAACCCTAGATGTAAAAAACGCCTTCAATACGGCAAACTGGGAGCATATAGTTAATGCTTTGGTCCGTATAGACATCCCAGGGTATCTACTAGCAATTGTACGGGACTATTTCCGGGATAGAGAGCTAGTTTATGATACCGATAAAGGTACTAAGAGGCGCAAGATCATTGGTGGGGTGCCTCAAGGTTCAGTTCTTGGCCCACTATTGTGGAACGTCATGTACGACGGAGTATTAAGATTGGATCTACCGGAAAAGGTGAAGATAGTTGGATTTGCAGACGACTTAGCGTTAGTGTGTGAAGGGAAAGAGTTACTAGAGGTGGAAACCATTGCAAACGCCAGTATTCAGATCGTAAGATCTTGGCTAAGATCAATGGGCCTAACTCTAGCTGACCATAAAACGGAAGCGGTTCTGATTAGTAGTAGGAAAATTAGGGAAACTGTCAGGCTAAATATTGGCACGTGTAGCATAGAATCTAAGGAATGTTTAAAATACCTTGGGGTCATGATTGACACTCGTCTGTCTTTTCAAGAGCACTTGAAGTACATAGGCAGTAAAGCATCAAAAACATGCACAGCGCTATGCCGGATCATGCCGAATACAAGAGGTCCAAAATATCTGCAGAGGAAATTACTCTCTAGTGTAGTAAGAAGCATTATCTTATATGCATCGCCTATATGGTCAGGCTCACTTAGATATCCTACTTATGTGAACCTGATATCTCCTGTGTATAGGCTGATCGCCTTGCGTGTATGTAGCGCATTCCGAACTGTATCGGACCTGGCCGCTTTTGTCATTGCCGGCATGATACCGATCGAGCTAGAGGCCGCTTCGGACATCTCGGTTGGGTTGAGAGAATCGTGTCTGCGAAAATGGCAAGAAAGATGGGCGACAGCTGACAAGGGAAGATGGACCTACTTACTGATACCAGACATCAGAGCATGGCTATCAAGAAAGCATGGCGATTTGAACTACTATATTACACAGTTTCTAACTGGGCATGGTTGTTTTAGGTCGTACTTGTACCGTTTTGGACATGACAGTACTCCGTTCTGTCCGAGTTGTGATGGTAATGTCTTGGAAGATGCTGAGCATGTGTTCTTCATCTGTCCACGGTTTAATAGTGATAGGGAATATTTAGAAACAGTCCTAGGACGTAGCATCAGTCCGAGCAGTATCGTTCCAATCATGTTGGAATCTTTGTGCAACTGGACGTACGTCTGTAGTTTTGTAAAATTGGTTCTGTTGGAACTTCGTAGGTTAGAACAGATTCGCAGCAGAATCAATGTAGTTTAGTTTAGATGTAGGGTGTATCACCTTTCCCACCCCGAGACGTAAAGCCTTGCGGCAGTCCCTCGGGGAGCATCTGGGTCAGTGCGAAGGGGTGTTTTTTAGCGAGTTAAAGTCTCGCACTACTGGCAACCACCATCACTGCCAGTGCCTTTCGATGGTTTTTCACCCCGCGAATAAAAAAAAAAAAAAAAAAAAAAAAAAAAAACATACATACATGGTGGCGTGGGTGCGAGCGTTCAAGGTAAAGCGCTGGCTTCCCATCGGGTGTAGCCAGTTAGCGATCCTTGTCCCTGCTCAAACCAAGTTGTCACACGGCCTTCTCGTGGCGCTACTGAATAGTTCTCAACAAAAGTTGAGAATGAACTAACTGTGTGACAGCGATAATGGATTGGATGACGACCTGACGCAGACGATTATGGGCTGGGAGCTGACGTATTCCGTGACCTGATTAAGCACGAGTGACATCGTGCTGAAATGGCTCACGGGCTAATGCGGAAGCTACCTCCGTCCCGGTAAAACCCTGGCAGGGGCTTAAAGTATGATCAAAGTTTGTAGCCAATAGTTTTTGGCTGTGCAGGGTTAGTTGAGATGACTCCTAATCAGCTCCCGACCTGGCTCTGTACACAAGTCTCATAAGGCCTTGTGTCAACCCTCGCGAGGAACTCACTGCTTGCATAGCCACCCTCGGGGTCACTACAAGGGTAACTGCACATTCACTCAACAAAAAGTGAACCAAATTTTAATAAAATTAACTTAACCCGGAAAATGCGGGAATGTTTTGGACAAAGAAAAAACTTTTTATTGAGTGTGCGGCAAACGGAGACTACAGCTTTAAGCGGGGACCCAACTGAAAAAATGAATAAAAGTAATAATAATAATAATAATGAGAGTATAAATGAGTTGAGCATGGGTGAAATTGTAAACCCTTTTGCTAAGAAATCGGTGATAACCAGATCACCTCCTACAGCGGTGAGTAGGACCGTTCCGGTGCCAGGCACCGTTGAAAATAGTGAAAATGGACAAAATAACGTCCAGAGGCTAGGAGAGAAGATCTCAAAGCTCGTAGCTTTCCTAAAGGCACGTTCAAACGTGCATAAGGAAATAGTGACAATGTCACGTGAGATACAGGCATTGTACATGCAGGTCTCAGATGAATTGAGTAGTGGAAGTGCTAGTAGTACAAAGAAAGCACATACTAGTACGCATACTCAAACAGACGAACCACCAAGGCTCAATCCTGTGATGGGCGGAACTCCAAAGCGTAGAAGGGAGGACTTAAGCCCAAAAGGTAACAGAGCTAAAAAGAATAGGGGAACAACCCCTAATAAAGTAGTCAGGGTAGGTGGACACACTATACCCAAGGCTATAAACTCAAACTTGGCTGGCAAACCGGATCTAAGTGCTAAAGATCCTGGCTGGGTTAAGGTTGGCCCAAGGGCTAAAACAAAGAAAGCGTCCGTTAAACCAGATGCTATAGTGATTAAAACCTGTGGAGATACTTCCTATGCGGATATTCTCAGACAGGTGAAGAGGGACCCTAAGCTAAACAACCTGGGTCAAAATGTGAAGAGCATTAGGAAGACAGGGAAGGGTGAACTGTTGTTTGAGCTGAATAGACCCGCGCACCAGAATACGGGCGAATTTAGGTCGGCTATAGAAGAGGTGCTAGGTGATGCTGCTAAGGTTAGATCACTTTCTCATGAGGTCAGGCTTGAGATTAGGGATATAGACGAAGTAACCTCTAAGGAGGATATTTATGAAGCTCTCGTCAAAATATCTGACGAATTTAAAGCTTTGCACCCTACGGCAGTTAAGTCGCTAAGGAGAGCATACGGTGGGACACAGACCGCCACAATTGGCGTGAGTGCACTGATAGCTCGCCGCCTTATAGAGATGGCAAAGATACGTATTGGCTGGGTGGTTTGCCGAATACGCGAAAAGGTAGCACCAAAAAGATGCTTTAAATGTCTGGATTATGGACACGTAGCAGGGAACTGTAAGGGGCAAGACCTTTCAGGGAATTGCCTACGGTGTGGCAAAACGGGCCACAAAATTGGAACCTGTTCCAATAAACCATCCTGCTTGCTCTGCAAGAAGGGAGCAGACACCGTTAGTGACCATGTCACCGGAGGTGCAGTTTGCCCGTTTTATAAAAGAGCTCTACAGAAACTTAGGGAGTAGAATAGGACCTAAGTCACCAAAATGCGTATATTACAGTTAAATCTCAACCATTGCCAGGCAGCCCAGGAGCTTCTTAAGCAAAGCGTTCGAGATATAAGTGTAGATGTCGCTATTCTAAGTGAGCCATATCGGACCATGGCATCTGTAAACTGGGTTTCCGATAACACGGGTACATCGGCAATATGGAACACCAGCACGCTAACCATACGTGATAGAATAACAACGCAATGCGGATATGCTCGAGCGGTTATATCTGGCATCACTATTTACAGCTGTTATATACCCCCTAGGTATTCTATAGAAGACTTTCGGGTAATAGTTGACAGTATTGTAACGGATGCAGTTGGAAGAACCCCCGTAATAATAGCAGGTGATTTCAATGCGTGGGCTGTTGAATGGGGCTGTCCCTCAGCAAACGCAAGAGGAAGAATACTCTTGGAAGCCTTTTCTGCACTGGGTGTTGTACTCATCAATAATGGAGTTGAACACACCTTCAGAAGGGGTGATGCTGGCTCAGTAATTGACATTACATTCGTCAGTGCCAGTATCGCAACCCAAGTGAACTGGAGAATATCTGACATCTATACACATAGCGATCATAGCGCTATAATAATAGATGTGCAAGACGCACAGCCCCGTGCTATTGTACAAGCACGTGTCTTGACAGGATGGAAGGTAAATACCTTTGATAAGGATAGCTTCGCAGCCTGCATGGAGAACATGGAAATGGCTGGTTCAGCAGAAGACATGGCAGTGCAATTAGTGCGCAATATCACTAGTGCCTGCAATGTAGCTATGATAAGGCGAAAAAGATCGCCAAATAAGCCTCCAGTGTATTGGTGGAATGATGAAATTGCTAGCTTGCGTTCAGAGTGTATTAGCGCCCGAAGGCGGTATACACGAACGAGGGGTCGGTTAGAGAATAACGTGCAGCACCAGTTGTATAGGGATAAAAGAAAGGCATTGAAGATTGCAATTCGTAGGAGCAAGCGTAGGTGTTTCCTGGATGCTTGTGATGAAATAGATAGTAATCCTTGGGGCTTAGCATATAAGCTAGTAACCAGGAAACTTAAATGTCTTGGCCCATCACCGCCAAGAGAAGAGAATATCCTCAACGGAATTATAGACCATCTTTTTCCTCAACAGGAAGCTCCGACATGGCAACACAGCTATCCAGCTGAATTATTCGACATTCCTCCGGTTACGGTCGTCGAGATAGAAGGTGCTGTCTCAAAATTCAAAGACAAGAAGGCACCAGGCTTAGATTGCATCCCAAATATGGTACTGAAGGAGGCTGTTAAGCTCCTCCTGATTATTTCCTGAAAGTAATAAGCGCATGCTTGATTCAGGGAACTTTTCCAACAATCTGGAAGAGGCAGAAATTGGTGTTGTTACCTAAGGATAACAAGCCGCTAGACGACCCTTCCTCCTATCGTCCGCTCTGTATGATAGATACAAGTGGAAAACTTCTGGAGAGTATAATCTGCAGAAGATTGGAAGATTGCGTACAAGCTAACCTAGGTTTATCAGATAACCAATTTGGCTTCAGGAAAGCAAAGTCAGCGGTGGACGCTATCAAAGTTGTAGTAGAAACCGCTGCTCAAGCTATCCAAGGGAAGAGGTGGAGGAATGGAACAAAAGGGTATTGTGTGGTTATAACCCTAGATGTAAAAAACGCCTTCAATACGGCAAACTGGGAGCATATAGTTAATGCTTTGGTCCGTATAGACATCCCAGGGTATCTACTAGCAATTGTACGGGACTATTTCCGGGATAGAGAGCTAGTTTATGATACCGATAAAGGTACTAAGAGGCGCAAGATCATTGGTGGGGTGCCTCAAGGTTCAGTTCTTGGCCCACTATTGTGGAACGTCATGTACGACGGAGTATTAAGATTGGATCTACCGGAAAAGGTGAAGATAGTTGGATTCGCAGACGACATAGCGTTAGTGTGTGAAGGGAAAGAGTTACTAGAGGTGGAAACCATTGCAAACGCCAGTATTCAGATCGTAAGATCTTGGCTAAGATCAATGGGCCTAACTCTAGCTGACCATAAAACGGAAGCGGTTCTGATTAGTAGTAGGAAAACTAGGGAAACTGTCAGGCTAAATATTGGCACGTGTAGCATAGAATCTAAGGAATGTTTAAAATACCTTGGGGTCATGATTGACACTCGTCTGTCTTTTCAAGAGCACTTGAAGTACATAGGCAGTAAAGCATCAAAAACATGCACAGCGCTATGCCGGATCATGCCGAATACAAGAGGTCCAAAATATCTGCAGAGGAGATTACTCTCTAGTGTAGTAAGAAGCATTATCTTATATGCATCGCCTATATGGTCAGGCTCACTTAGATATCCTACTTATGTGAACCTGATATCTCCTGTGTATAGGCTGATCGCCCTGCGTGTATGTAGCGAATTCCGAACTGTATCGTATCTGGCCGCTTTTGTCATTGCCGGCATGATACCGATCGAGCTAGAGGCCGCTTCGGACAGCTCGGTTGGGTTGAGAGAATCGTGTCTGCGAAAATGGCAAGAAAGATGGGCGACAGCTGACAAGGGAAGAGGGACCTACTTACTGATACCAGACATCAGAGCATGGCTATCAAGAAAGCATGGCGATTTGAACTTCTATATTACACAGTTTCTAACTGGGCATGGTTGTTTTAGGTCGTACTTGTACCGTTTTGGACATGACAGTACTCCGTTCTGTCCGAGTTGTGATGGTAATGTCTTGGAAGATGCTGAGCATGTGTTCTTCATCTGTCCACGGTTTAATAGTGATAGGGAATATTTAGAAACAGTCCTAGGACGTAGCATCAGTCCGAGCAGTATCGTTCCAATCATGTTGGAATCTTTGTGCAACTGGACGTACGTCTGTAGTTTTGTAAAATTGGTTTTGTTGGAACTTCGTAGGTTAGAACAGATTCGCAGCAGAATCAATGTAGTTTAGTTTAGATGTAGGGTGTATCACCTTTCCCACCCCGAGACGTAAAGCCTTGCGGCAGTCCCTCGGGGAGCATCTGGGTCAGTGCGAAGGGGTGTTTTTTAGCGTGTTAAAGTCTCGCACTACTGGCAACCACCATCGCTGCCAGTGCCTTTCGATGGTTTTTCACCCCACGAATAAAAAAAAATAAAAAAAAAAAAAAAATAAAAAAAAAAAAAAAAACATACGTACATACATATGTACATACATGTATACGTACATACATATGTACATACATGTATACGTACATACATATGTATATACTATAAACCAAAAAACAATTGAAGATCTAAAGTATTAGATAATTAAGCAGAATCACCAAAGCCGTGACGAGCATTTGTCCAATATTTTGTTTCACAATTAACTGTTATGGATCCCTCTATCATAATAAAAAATATTAAAATATAATAATTCTTTTGACAAATCAAAACTCACAGTTTAAAAAGCCTATATGTTGTTCAGTGGCTTTTTCCACTGAACAACATCTAACATCTACCATCCGTTTTTGAAGATGATAACATCTTCCCATAAGAAACACATTGTACTAAAAGTCAAAATTTTTCAACATCTTTATAAAATGTTCCTATATCATTTTATTCCATTCAACATCTTTCGATTATTTCAGTGCCATCACTAGAAAAGTGGAAATAATGTCAATTATTCTTGTGGCATCACTGAAAAAACGTTTTATTTATTTTGAAAAAATTAAAAAAAAAATCATAATTTATTTATCATGTGTCAATTGTTTGCATGTGTGTTTTCTTCCTTAATTTTTTCTGTAATAATTTTGTTTATATGCCCTACATTTTATTTATAGACATATGTACATAAATTTTATAGTCCTCTTTTTGTTTCTCAAATTAATTTTTTTCCAAAAAATTTTGTGATCTTTTGTTAAATTGTTTGAAAATTGAAAAAATAATATCTTTACTGTTGTCCGTATTTTTATATACATATGTTTATTATTAAATTTTTGCACCGGAATAAGTAGCGAGTAGGAACAAGTAGTATTTTGTCTTCTATTCTTAGAACATACTTTTTTTCCGTGCGTGTTTTCTTTATATCTTCATTATTAATTTCACTACTTTGCAATGTGGGAAGTGCAGGATTGGGCACTGACCAGTTTTCACTAATTTAATTCCAACACTATATGCTGTCATAACCTTTATTTTGTTTTTGATAAATCCGTATAGTTATTACTAGCAGGGCTGCCAGAAACAATATCCAAGAAATCGTCAAAATCCTGATAATTTTTGAAAATCTCGAAATTTTAGTTTTGAAATATCGTCAAAAAATCGGACTTATAAAACTATAAAATTTTTAATATATATTAAGCTTATAGAACAGAGTTTTAATGCAAGCTTATGGTGTTAAATTTGTTCATTCGTAAAAATGATCAATTAATTACACTTACATATGTCCGTACTTATAGTATGGTATTAAAAAACAAATACACTTTGATACATTGAATTTTCAAAAAATTTGGGAATAAATATTTGAATTGAATAATTCCAATAAATTAGATTTAACTCTAATGTCGAAGAAGTTTGAAGGATTTACTTTTAATTAGTCTTTATAATAAAAAAAGCCTCCAATTCTTGATTCTATTTGCTTTGACCTTTATTTAATTTAATATTTGCAATAAATTTCTTCCGTACGAGGTCCTTTTTGTATTTTTTTTTTTTTTCAAATTTTTAATGTATTTGTTCTGAAGAAGTCGTCCAAATTAAGACGAAATATTGAAAAATACATTAAAAATTAAAAAAAAAAAACATATTGCATATAACATATTTTTTTTTTAGGTTTTATTTATTTATTGAATCGTCATAATGTGAACTAACAATAAATATCCAAATATTAATACTAAATACAATAAATTAACTAAGTTCAGCCAATGCGGTAAAATCACCTACTTAACGCTCTGATGGTGGCAACGGTATCCCTTCTGTTCGACCGAATGTGACCACTAATAAAATTAAGTTTCGTGCAAGAGGGTTTGGGTGAAATTCCAATGTGCTGATATACTTTGCCGCATGCTTTGAAAACTCATCTTTTACCAGTGGAACACACAGATCCTTGTGAATTCGGGAGTTTTTTACGTATCATGGAGCTGCAGCAATTGTTCGAAGAATTTTGTTTTGTCGCCTTTGAATTTTTTCAATGTTTGACGCTGAGGCGGTGCCCCATAATTGAATTCCGTAGCGCCATATAGGCTTTAGTATTGCGTTGTATGACAAAAGTTTGCAATCTAATTTCAATGTAGAATTTCTGCGCATAAGCCAATTTATCTGCGCTGCTTTTAGTTTTAACTGAGTGACCTTTGCTTCAATGTGAGACTTCCACGTTAGCCTACGGTGGGGGTGAATACCAAGGTACTTGACTTCATTTTGCTGCGTAATAGATGAATTGTTAATTTGGATAGCTGAACATGTTTGTCTACGCAGTGTGAATGTAACGTGAGTACAGTTTTGTTCATTAACTTTAATTTTCCAAAGTTTTAACCACATCTCTAATATTGAAATATACTGCTGCAAATTTCACGAAGCTACTTGGTGGTTTTCATGTACGCTGCTGAATGCTGTGTCATCTGCAAAAGTTGAAGTGTGGATACCAGATCTGGTTGTAAATTATATATAAAGTGGGTCCCAGAATGCTACCTTGGGGAACTCCTGCCTCGATTGGCTGAGTTGGACTTATAAAGTCGCCTTCTCTGATAACAAACTTCCGGCCACATAAGTAGCTTTCTAGAAGCTTGTGAGTGTTTACAGGCAAGTTCGACTTTATTTTGTGCATTAATCCCTCGTGCCACACTTTATCAGAAGCTTGGGAAACATCAATGAATAGAGCTGAGCAATACTTTTTGTCCTCAAAAGTCTTTCTTATAACATTGACTAGTCTGTGTGTTTGTTCTATGGTGCTGTGTTTAGCCCGAAAACCAAATTGATGATCAGGGATGTATCCTACATCATTCAATATTAGAGTCAAGTTCGCCATTAACAATTTTTCGAAAAGTTTTGAAATTGTTGGCAGTAGACTAATTGGTCTATATGACTCTACTTTAGTGGGATTCTTCCCTGGCTTGGGTACCATAGTAATCATAGACGCCTTCCACTCTGCAGTATAGTATTCTAGGCACAAAATAGCGTTAAAAATAAAAAGAAGAATTCTTCTAGCAACACCAGGTAACTGTACAAGCATTTTGCCAGTAATTTTATCAAAACCTGGAGCTTTTTTTTGAGTTTACTTTATTTATAACGTTTTCGACATCTTGAAAACTAAGTCTCAAAGGCACAGGCGGTCTAACAGCATATGGCGGAAATTCAGCTACATCATCCACTGTATCATTTGCAATAAAAACGTTTTTCAAATGATTAGCATACACCATCCCTTTTTCAGAACCGCTTCTTGCCCAGTCGCCCGTTGAAGTTCGCAAAGGTGGCTTACCTATTACGGATCTTTTCAGACCTTTTGTCGCTTTCCATAGAGAATAGTCGGTTTGCGGACTACCATCAAGACCTTCTAGATAATTTTTAAGGGAAGCCATTCTTTGGATTTCAAGCAGATTTCTTAATTGAGTTATGCACTCCCGTAGCCTGCTTTTAAGCTGGGGAGACCTGCGAAGTTGCCACTCTCTTCTAACTCTTCTTTTTTCTGACAAAAGTAGCTCAATTTCAGACAAATAAGTTCTATTGTTCTCATTTCTGAAGTTTGTATGGGTAGTAGTAGCATGTTGTACGGCCAGTTTAAGGTCTTTAGAAAAGTCTCTAATTGATATATCAACATCCTCAGGGGTTCTCAAGTCAATATTTTCTGTACAATGAGTACCAATTAACTCTAGTGATGGCGAACGCCAAGTCACTAAACAGGGGGCCAACCTCCTGAGGGAACGAAACGGATATTATAGTGGGTGAGTGGTCCGATGACAAATCTAATGAAGACTCTACTTGCATCCATTCTAAAGGAAAATTTTTTGCAACTCCAAAATCTATAACATCTGGAATCTTTCGTCGGTCTGAGGGCCAATAAGTGGAATGTCCGCTTGAAATCACATCTAAGCCCAGTTGTAAACTGTGTCGATAAGCACATGGCCTTTCAGAGAAATTAAACGTGATCCCCAAAAAGTGTGCTTAGCGTTATGGTCACCAGCCGCTAAAAATCGAGGCCCAAGTGTTTTGAAAAAATGTGAATACTGATTTTCTGTTATTGAAAATCGGGGCGGCGAGTAAATTGATGATATAACTATTTTTCCATGAAAATGTTCAATGTATATATTTGTTGCTTGGAGATACTCCTCACGGGTCTCATGCAGAAAATAGTGCTTAATTCTATTTTTTATTAGAATTTTTTAATTGCTGAGCCTCCACAAGACCTTCCACGGGGATCTTTAGTATCATACAGTGTGTAGCCATTAATTTTGAAATAACTGTTGCTTGTCAAGTGAGTTTCAGCAATCGATTTGCTTTTCCATAAGGAAGTGCTCAAGTTCATTTTTGTGTTGGCGGATGCCGTTTGCATTCCAGAAACATATTTTTAACCAACTCATTTGTTCAAAATTGCCTGTAAAATAGTGGATTGCATTTTCAGCATTTCCTGCATCATGTTCGTGATAGAAACCGTAAATGTGTTTATGGATTGAACAAGAGTCTGCAGAGATGCCTCAAGAATGTTAAAATTTTGACGGGAATTTTGGGGCTTGGGCTCCTGATTCAAGTTTACATATGTTAACAAAGGAGGATACGGCAATGCCACTATATTTTGATTGTATTGGAAACGCTTACATTTCAGTCCTCTTTTTTCTGCAAAAACTGCATAAATTTGTTGCTAAGTTTTTAAAAATTGCTCAAAAATCTAAAAAAATATAAATTTTGATATTCGGCAACGTGATCTTGGTTTTCATATTTGTTTGTGAAATAAGGAGAGCTGCTGTTCTTATAGTATCAGGAGATTTTATTCAAAATCAAATATCTTTGAAATTTGATTTCATAATTCGATGTAAAAATTTACACAAGTTGTATTATTACGTTTCTTACATTGTTACACAGCTCTTGATTATTTTATGCGTACTGTTTAATTTTTGTTTCCAATTACTTTCGTTATATTTGCTTATAACAAAAGTAACTTTTACGCAAGCAAAATGCCTGCTTTTTATATTGTTTTCGAGTTATAATTACTTATATATATATATATATATATATATATATATATATATATATATATATATATACATATATATATATATATATATATATATATATATATATATATATATATATATATATATATATATATATATATATATATATATATATATATATATGGTCGCAAGACCATGGTCGCCTTTAAAAACCCGTGTTATTAACGCACAAACAAACGGTCGCAAGTGCTGCTTCATCTGTACTTATGGATGGTATAAATATTGGGGAGTCGGATGCTCTTGATGCTTTTGGAATGAAGATACAGTGTTATGTTCGCTGGACTGAACACATTTTTCATGTCTCTAAAGAAGCATTCAATTGCCTCTGGGTTTTGAAACGGTGAGGAATGTACCATCTCATCTCCTTACTATTTATACCACCTACATCCGACCGAAAATGGAATACAACTCTCATTTTTGGGCCGGTGCCTCAAAGTCTATTTTGTGGTTACTCGACCGTTTGCAGGAGAGGGCGAAGAAGCTTATCGGTGACAGTAGGGTATCCAACTCTATTGACTCACTGGAGCATCGACGCAGTGTGGGGTGCGTTACTCAGTTCTATCTTTACTACAATGCTTTTTGCTCTGACGAGATTATGGATCTTGCTCCCGAAACTCGCACATTTTTACGTAGCATGCGTTCATCGTCCAAAGCTCATACATTTGTGGTCGATTGCCCGGGGAATCGTACTACGCTTCGTCTGTGGAACAAGTTGCCTGCAGACGTGTTTCCTGTCTGTTATAGCGTAGGAAAGTTCAAATCAAATGTTCACAAACACTACGAGTACTTCCTCGTTCCCCCTACTCGCAACCTACTTTCTTAGTGCTGGTACAATACACTGCATATGTAGAATTCATCCCCTGAGTACCGATCCAAGAAAAAAAAACCTATAAAACTATTTTAAAAAATTTTCATATATTAAGCTTTTTATTCGCTATTTTTAGCTTCTACCATTTATACCAATAAAAATTATAAATAGCTTGTTTTCCATGTTTCCCAGCTATCTATATGTCGACATTTCATAGGAACTACCCTAATCATCAGTAGACTTTGGAAATTTTTGAAAGATATTCTCAAACATTCAACTTTATATCCCAACAATATAAATGAATTCTTGAGAATTTAAAAGAAAAATGCTCTAATCATACCTGTCAAAACACAAAAAACAAGCTTTTTCATTTATACCCGTCTCTAACATTTCTTTACACCTTTGAAACAAATGAACAACCGTTGGTTGCTACGATTTGCTTTTTGAAAGTAAAATCGGCATTCCGTTGGCCTCCCTGGTCTCCTGACCTCACTGCACCTGAATTTTTTTGTGAGGTTATTTCTAACATGAAGTTTACAAAAGAAACCTAACAAATTTAGATGATTCAAAGCAATCCATTCGATCGGTAATTGGGACAACGGTAGTTGCAACAGTAATGAATAAGTTTTTGATAAGATGTCGCACATGTGTCACCAAGGGTGGAAGCCATTTGAAATGAATTATTTTCAAAACTTCATGAATAACTTTAATAAAAGAGTATTACTTTTCAAATGACTTACAAAAAAATATTAACGTCTTAAACTTTACAAAATTTGATTTGAGTTTTTTAATGTAGCAAAATTGATCAGCCACCCTGTACAAAAGGAATTTTGAAAATTGCTCCATAAACGATAAAGTTATTTGACAATCAATTATATGACCGGAAATTTGTCCTTAAGGAAGGTGATTTCAAAAGTTCCGCGCAGCCAATGGAAGCTGGAGTTTCCCCGAGTAGCACATTGGGTCCAACTTTATATTTGATTTATATTTCAGACATGCCAACGAGCTGCAAAATTCACACTTCAACTTTTGCAGATGATACAGCAATCATCAGTGTCCATAAAGACTATAAATTAGCATCACGAAATTTGCAAGAACATATTTTTCGGCTATTAAAATCAACAACCAAATTGTTCCACAATACAGTGAAAACAAATACCTTGGTATTCATCTCGACCGTAGGCTCACGTGGAAGTCTCACATTGACGCTAAAGTCACTCAGATAAAATTAAAAGCGGTGCAACTAAATTGGCTTATCGGCAGAAATTCTACCTTGAAGTTATATTGTAAAGTTTTGTTGTACAACACAATACTAAAGCCAACATTGAGAAAATTCAAAAGCACCGGAACAAAATTCTCCATATAATTACTGCAGCTCCATGCTATGTAAAAATCTCACGAACTCATAAACATCTAGGTGTATCCTTACTGAAAGACGAATTTTCGAAATACGCGACAAGATACATTAACAAACTTGAGTCTTACCCGAATCCTCTCGCACGTAGCAGCCTTAACTTTGGGGGGCCACCCTCGACTGAGAAGTATGGGCACCCTTGCAACCATCAGTATTGGAAAGATAATTTACCAATAAAATACACGCAAGAAGCAACTTTTCGTCTAGCATTGGCTGAACCTAAGTAAATAAAATTTTTCAATATTAATTCATTTTTACCCATATTTATTAATTATTTTTTAGTTTTAAGACTTGCATACTTATTATTAGTTCTTTTAGAAGATACAATAAATAATTGAATTTAAAAAAATAAATAAATTATTGGGGTGGGCTAGTTGCAATAACTCCAAACTCCAAATAGTCTTAGTTGTTTTGATCGTTTTGTTTACGCACAAAAAATTTGTTATGCTCTTTTATATTCAAAAATCTGTTAAAAACTTTGCAAAAGAAATAACATAACTTAAAAAAGGAGCGTAAAAGTAGGCGTTGGTCCAGCGGTCGGGCCTCCCAATAAGGTACAAACAAACACACGTTCAATCTTCCAGGGTTTGATTTTCTTCATCGGAAAAAAATTTGTGTGTGGAAAAATGCAATTAAATAGTTGGCAATGACAAAATTTCTTAACTATTCGAAATACTTATACACGAATTAACGTCAGCTACACGACTCGGCCATTTTTTTACGTACTCTGTTACAAATGGGCTAAACGTGAATGAGCTTAGCCTGGTTCTATGAACTGGCTATAACTTTTATGCAACATATCCTTTATTGCAACATAGTCATAACTAAAAAAATCTTGTTCCGAGAAAAAAGCATTTCAAATTTTTAGTTTCAATACAAGTCTTAGACATTTGTTTTAGAAAATACCTCGTAAAGGAAACAGTTTAAAATTAATTTGGATAAATTTTTGGTACAATATAAAAGGTAGTACTGTTAACAATTTTGCATTGTTAACTCAAAAAGCTCATATTTTGAGATATGACTATGTTGCAATAAAGGAGCGATATGATCTTTTGTTTACATACATGCATGTTACTTACAAAACAAAATTAATTGTTTACATGTAAAAGGTACCTGAATTGAAAAAACAAATGACGCATTAAAAAGAAAAATGTGTAACTAGCCGTACTGTCAATTACCCATAGAGCAATTATATGACATAAAAACACAAAGTATACAGAGATGAAAAAAGTCGCATTTGAATAAAATAAGCAGGTTTTTAAATTTCCATAGATATGTCAGAAAAGAGACAGCAAAATCCCAGCGGCCAAAGTTTCGCTTACAGAAGCGATGATCCGATGCACACTTGTAAGTTAGTAATGTACACCATCTGATATACGCACATAGTATACTTTTTCATATACATTGCCGCATTTGTAGGGTGAACGCCTACCACCTGCACACAAAGTAAGCGAGGTAGTGAGGTGTTCACTCAACAAAAGTTCATTACTTCCTAACATAGATTGTAAGTTACCAGTAGGCAGCTCGAATACAATCTCGCATACATTGTAAGCCGGCAGTAGGCAGATCGTACGTACTGCGTACTTCAGCTTTTTGGGAATACGAGTATTCAACTAAATAAATTTGTTTTGTTTTTTGTTTACTGCATTCTTTTATTTTTTACTAAGTGTTTTATCATTCTTGTACCTTTTTTAAATTGTTTTCTAGCACTTTTACCTAATTTTGTTAATTAAAATTTTTGCAACGTAGTCTGACAAAGACGGCGAACGTTAGATTTACAACTGAGAAATATAACACATATATATAAATGTGATATAAGAAATGAACGTAATTCATTTTTGACTGTCATACACTTTGTAAGTTAGCATTCATTGATTGCAAAGTGTTGCACACATCATTGAAGAGAAGTAATGTGGTAAGCAGTGCTCGCTGCTGGGATTATGTTATTGCTTTCTCTTACTTGCCTTTAAGGCAAACATGCCCAGGCCTATGCGCTTGATACTCAATTGTTTTTGTAAATGCGCTTAGCTATAGGGCTGTGCTCTTTAATACACAAATACTGCGCTCAGCACTAGCAATGAAAACTACACAAACAACTTCGTCTTTCATATTTTTTTTTCGTTCTTCACCGCACACACACAAAAGCAAAGCAACAACACTTTCGCATGCTTTGTTGGTAAACATTGACGACAGCGATTATCAGTGTGAATTTTGTTTTTGTAAATTGTTTTGCTTTTTACAACAAAAAATATTAAATAAAAGTAGTTTTTCGTTAAATGTATTTGTGTTTACTCTTCCATATAGAACTTTTGGGCATCACTGCTTTAAGGTTACAAAATTCTTTGTTTAGGAATAAAACCCCAAAGCGCAGACATCAACTGAAAGAGAAATGTCGCCTTTTGTTTCATTTCTGTATACTATTTTTGTGATAACAACACCAAGTATGTAAAGATTTTCATCTGGCTACACCATTTAAATATCTAGTATAAAAATTAAAACAAGGAAAAATTTATAGTATACTTTCAGGCATATTTGTATCACTGCTGCCATACTCTGTGAGTTAATATTAAAAAGTGCGTTAGATACTCAAAAATTTTGTAGAATATTTTTTTACAAGATATAGACTAGCGCGCATTTAATTCTAAGAAACAGCATAAAATATTACACCCCTTTTTACCATTCCTTCTTGATAATTTTCTATTTCCGATAGCAGCTACCCATTATAATCTTTCTAAGAGACTAGTTTGGTAAAATCTTGAAATATCTAAACAAATTGCATCATCCGTTTTGTTTGATAAAATTTTAGAGAAGAGATTTCTGCTACAGTAAAAGAAATTTGTACACAAAACACCAGAATGTGAAGTTATTTTGTAGTTTTGTATGTATGGATGTGTGCGCTAAAAAGCTTATAACATTGGATGAGAGTACATTTTTCAGATTTTTTTCCCATTTGCAAAGTTGCTTATACATTGTGCTGCCAGCTCTGCTACGAAAATTTATACTTGGGGATTTGTTTTTCTCCCGGAAAGCATTTACACAAATAGTTTAACTATCTTATATAAACATATATATTATGTTTATTAAGCTCTTATTTGACAAATTTTGCATAGAAATAAGTCAAATAAGCGTTTTATAAACATAAAATACTTTATTATAAATAAAGCAGTAAATAATGTGAATTCATAGCATGTTGTAAATTCAACAGAACAATAAATCAAAAGTATTTTGCGGTTATAAAATCTTTGTGAAATGTCAGAGAAAAATATCAGTACAAAATACGTTATAAAAGAACAAAATGAGTAAAATAGCAAAAATTTGAACAGATAGAAATTTCAACAAAAAATTTAATTAATTAACAATTGAGCAGGATTGAAAACGAAAATATATTTTTGGTACTGACTTTTGAAAGAGTCTGTTCTTCATCCAGTTTACTTCTTGTTTACACAACATAACACTACGAATTTAGTTTTAATAGCTTTCATTTTCACCAAACAAAAACACTACTAAAAACCAACTTAGACCAGAAGTTTATAGTTTCCGCTAGACAAAAGTGAATGTATTTAGTATTTCAGTAACTAATAATAATTTCAATGCAATGCTGGCATACCAAAGGTTATAATTTATTGTGCCAAAGGTCATAATTTGTTGCACTAGTTTAAATTTGAGACATCTGGGAAGTTGACGGTTTAATTATGAAAAATCAAAAAAGCACAGTTAAAAAGTCTTATTACTTTACTACTCTTTTGTTCGACCCACAACAATGAGATTATTATGCTATTGTAAAATATTAGGACATCATTCGTGATGTAACATCGTTTGAAGCGCCCAAAAGAATCGATAAAAATACAATTTGCTTTTAAAATTTTTGTTTTTGATATGTGCTAAACACAAGAAACTTACGTATCGTTTCTTGTGTTTAGCAAGAAAATAAGTATTTATATATGTTAATACGCCTTTTATACAGAAACCTCTTGTTTTTGTTTTAGTAAATAATTTTAATCGAAAATGAATATAATGATATAAATTAATTAATATATGAACTATTTCATATCTGCATACATATCCATTAAGGCATGATTCTGTTGTCGTTCTAAAATGCATATCTTAATAACATAAATGAGCAAAAAGTCGATAAAAAAAAAAAAAAACGGAAAAAGCATGCATCATTATTCGCTGTTACAATTTTTCTATACAAAAAGAAAAACATATGGTCTTAAATAATCGTAAAAATGTGATGTTATATAGCTCAATATAAAATGTGTCTAAGGTCCAGCTTTTTACTGCATATTTAAATACAAAATTAGTTAATTTTCATTTAAATATAAGTTTAATTTACATGCAAGTTCAGTTTATAAATATTACATAATTTTTCTTATTTAAATGTGATGAAAGTGCAGCTTTACTTAAAATCCAAATATTATGAAAAGTGTTCTATAGAACAGCTGTTTGTTAGTGGAAGAATAAAAAAATTCTTAAGGAAATTCTTAGTTTTAATTAATTTTCATATTGTGCTGTTATTTAGTGCAAAATTATCAACTAATTTTCAAATATCTTCTACAGGTTTTGTTTACTTTTTTGCGCTAATATAAATGCAAGCACACAAATAATATATGGTAAATGAGACAAACGTAAATAAAACTTAATGAAGAAGTTTGGGCATGACAATAAATTTTATTGCGCTGAATCTGTTACTTCAGGCTGAATGATATGCTGATTTGTCAAATTAACTGTGTCACAAAAGTTGTCTAGTAGATAATTTTAGTATACATACATAATAGTTTTGTTTATTATTTTCAACTTCAAAATTTTACAAAAAACTAAAATTCACCGAAGATTTTTGAGTGAAAAAATTATTATTAAGTGCACACTTTAATAGTCAAAATTATTCATTTTCATCATTGCGGACACAAAAATCAAAAGTGAACACTGAAATTGGTGAACATTTCAGAATTCATTGTTGCGGAATTTGGCCACAGGTGACAATTTTTTGTTTCATAAACTTGTGGGTGCCAAAAATTATTTATGTTTACAAAAATTGAAGTGAAAACATAAATGAACTATCATATTAATTTTCTTTGTTCTTTTTTTTTATATAAACTTTTCTTTTTTCATTTTCTCCTGTTTTGTAAACATGTGTTTTATGCCGTCCGGTATTTTTATACAAATAAAATATTATGTATGTACTACAACAACTCTAACGCTGCTACCTAATAATTGCACCATGCCATGACCTTATGGTCACAATCGGTCACAAATTGTAGTATATTTTCTTAAATTTTAAATTTTTTTGTATGTATGTATGTCATCTGACAAGTATTCTTACCAGTTTCTAGAAATAAAAAAATAATAAACGAACAGATTGATTTGCAATTTTGACGTATTTACTATTATATCTTTATTTTAATTTGTTTTTGAAAATTTTGATGAAAACGAAAAAATCCTTAATAGAGAGATTTTCCATTTATCTGACAACTCTGTCTGCAACATGTACATTTCTTAGCTTGTTATAAAAAACAAGAGAAAATCGTACCATACACGTGATTAACTTTCTTTCATAACTTTCTTCATAATCTCATTACTCGCAATTTCCACTATGCAAGGCTTAGTTCAATGTTTAAACATAAACAAACAAACTTGTAAACAAACGAGTGTGTTAACAGTACACTGTAATTGTTGCTGTAAAATAATATAAAAATAGAGGGTAGTATCCAGACATGGTAAATTTAGTACCAACATACATATATTTTTCAGGGTAAATAATCCACTTTGTTCAACTATGCGCATACACACTAAAAGGCTGCACAGTATTTTAGAACAATTTTTAAAACAAACAAACTCCTTAGCTTTGAAAGACTTTCGCAAAAGTGTTTGACAGTACTACGATGTCTCTCTAATACATACATGCCTATTTATGCCAAGTTGCTCTTGCATCGCATCATTAAAGATAAGGTTCATAAAAGAAATATAACGAATTTTTTTTCCCGGAAGAATTACTGAAATGCACTTCTTTCATATTTACATACGTGCAAGAGGATTTGGATCCAAATCCAATATACTTAACTTTGGCGGCCAAACTCGGTTGAGAAGAAGGGATACCGTTGCCACCATCAGAACGTTCAATACGTGATTTTACCGATATTGCTCCCGCATAATAAAACTTTTTGTCTAGCATTGGCTGAACTTAACTAAAAAACACATTTTTATTTCTTTATTTTAATATTTAGTATTAAGATTTAAATACTTATTGTTAGTTCATTTTGAAGATTCAATAAATTAAAAAAAAAATATTTACATACGTAATTGCAGAAACTTCCTTGAACGTTCAATAAATATAAAAATATGGTCACACGTAGCAAATTTCATTAAATAAACATTTGCATTTTTGTCTTAAATAAGATAAAGACGAAAGCAATACTACTGTTTATTTGGTAATGTTTTACACCGATTTGTTTGTTAGTCTGAAATACTATATTTTATTTTACACTGTTAAAATTCGTAAATATTTTACACTATTTAAAACACTGTTTTAGGACCGTTAAAAAATAAATGTTGTAGTGACACTTCTAATATCTAATATGTCCCAAATGTGTACAAAATACAGGGTGTCCACCGAAAAGCTATTCTTCTTTGTTTTGGATCTATTTTGGCAAACATTAGTTTTGACCGTTTTTATTTGGCAGTCGTGAAGTAGGCACGTGAGAAATTTATTATGGATAAATAATCGATAAGCCAACGTAGACTAATAGCTATAATATTTTATCAAAATCAATCATCTACTTTCATCATATTCATTTGAATAGATATATGAATAAACAAGATAGTCAGTTCTGGGCAATGGAAACCCCCTCAAATTATTCATTAGTCACCTTAGCATCCATTAAAAGTGACAGTCTGGTGCGCAATTTGGTCAGGAGGAATCATTACGTTAATTATTTGAAAATGAAAACGGCATAACAGTAACTGTGAATGGGGTGCGATATCGTAATATGATTAAAAACCTTTTAACGCCACAACTGCATGCTTTGGGCTTGATCAAAATGTGGTTTCAATAAGATGGTGCCACATCGCATGCAGCTTGATTACAATACGTTTGTATGTGCGCAAAAGGTAATCTCTGGAACTACTCGTCCGACTTTTCAGCAAAGTGAAGTAGAGTGAAGCCTCCTGACGGACATAGGTTACATAAAAATTCATTAAAGTAATTAGGGTAGGTCAAGAGACGGTAAAGCACCTAAACACAGAAAATTTTTCTTACTTTTAGGCTTTAGAAACCAAAAAAAGAAAAATAAATCTCACTCAATCAGCGTGAGGACCCTATATGCCCTCCAAATCTCGTGTTTTCCCCATGTCTTCTACTGAGCTGTCCAACATACTTTGTTGAAATTAAAAGCAAAAATGGATACACATTAGTATATCTAAAATAATAAAACTCTTTTTAAAACTAGCATCGACTGGATGGTAAATAGAAAATTGTCTGCTTTGCGTTCAAAGAAATACACCTTTAAATTGTACCAAACCTTGACCAACGGGGGTCAGGAGTAAATTTTTTGTCTGCCAAGCTATGTCACTCATTTTTAGGAAATTCAAAATATACATATGTATATTCGTCTAAAAAGAATCGCAGTTTTTAATATGTTTAAATCTAGCACAAATATTGTTCCGGGAGACATTTCTTTTCTCTCCAGAGCTGAGCAACCTACTTTGATGAAATTTAAACAAAAGTAGATATACATAGGTTTGTCTAAAAGAATATACTTTTTTGACACTAGGATCGAGTGGATGGTTGAATTAATCTCTGAAACTATTGAACCAATTTTGATGAAACTTAAAATTATCTTAATTTACGTCTAAAAAGACACATATATATATATATATATATATATATATATATATATATATATATATATATATATATATATATATATATATATATATATATATATATATATATATATATATATATATATATATATATATATATATATATATATATATATATATATTAAGGCACCGTCATAAAGCATATTTAGTTTTTATTGAATTTTTGTCAATTTCAGTGACTTAGCTCCTTTAACTGTGAAATGATAACATATATCTATATGTTACCTACGGAAGAATAGCCTGGGTTAAGCTAAAGAAGGCGCTATAAAGATAGTTTGGGACGAGTGTAAAATGACTTACAGATCTCATGTCAAAGCTGTGGGCTGAATGTTGAAGACTATTAGAAACTCTTGTGCAATTATAGGCAGAGTGACTTTTGTGTTTGCTGATGGTTATACGGTGCATAACACAATATTTTACTTAGAGTAGTTTCAAAAAATTTAGCCCCAATACCCAAACATTTTGGTTATAAGTAGTTGACAGCCAAGATTGCAAATATCTCATAAAGAGAATTTGTTTCATAGCACATATGTATGACTATTTCAACATGAGCAATTTTGTTTCTTAAATTTGATGTGTTTCTTTACTTTCCGGGCAAGTTTCATGCAAAAGAGAGCATTCATAAGTTTCTCTCAAATACAGATAAAATTTACTTAAAGTACGAAAACGCAAAAAGCTAAATTTCTAGCCCAAAAAGAAACATATGCTTTGTTTTGATGTGGCTACAAAAATTGGAATTTTGTTTTACGGAAACTGATTAACTACTTGCTCAAACTAGCCCGAAGAAAAACTACGGGCTGCTTCGAGCAAGAAGAGGAAGCATACTAATTCTCTCTCTTAAGTACGGAAACGCTTTTCGTGCAAATTGGGATTCCAAAGAAGAATAAAGAAACACACCTATTCTTTTATTACAATTTATCATCCCCGGCATATAAATTTTATTAAATAAAAAATAATAAAAGTAAAAGAGCACGCTTCTGTAATACAGACTCTATATGTGTGCAAAACATATGATGTATGAAATGGTATGTACCTATATGTATACAGTTTTCATCATAGTTTTAATAAATACGTTAGTTTAGTTGGTTTCAGTGCGTAAACAAGGGGAGTTCGTAATAAATTAAAGCGGTGATAAAGTGTTAGAGGTGATAAAAATGCCAAAAAGTTTATTTAATACAATTCACGAAAGAAAATAGGTACATAAATAAATTTATTCAAATGTTCAAAATAACATCAAACAATATTTGTTTTAATTTTCGCTATGAAACAAAGGTAGGCGGCATTCATGGTAAACATTTTTTTATTTTATTAAAAAACTTTTTTTCGTAAAATTGCAACGTGTTACTATAAACTATTTGTTTATTAGGTTTTTTATTTTTTATATACTTATGTACCTATGTACAATTTTTTACAGAATTTGCAAACATTAAGAGAGCGAAATACTTGCTCAATGAAAATAACAGCAAAATAACAAATAGTAGAGTTGCCAATTCTTTTTTTTCTAAATGAATGTGCTTTGCGGTGGAACTTGTAAGATATGTACAGTCTGTCAATAATGAGTTTGCGCATTAAAAACAAACACGGTTAAGTTAAAATTATTAGTAAATACAAAATTTGTTTATTTGATAAACTTGTATTTATTTGAAGAGATCGTGTCGAAGAAACACGATAATATAACAAAAACAAATTCTTACTTCATTTTACATGACGAACACGTCATTTAAAGTTTTGAAAATGCCAGGAAAAATATTGTCATATAACATCATTCAGTTGAATTATTATAACCGCCAACTAGGAAGGAGTGCGGACGAGTTGTCGAAAATGTTTTCAGTTTTACAGAGAACAGTTTACAACATCATAAATCGAGTTATGGTACTGAGTTCGAATCCTAGTGGGTGCTGATGAGTAGTGTAGCGACTACGAAACAGCTAGTTTTCCCCCAGCTTTAGTGTATTCAATTAGTTTTTCCTGTTTTCTTTGATCAAGAGTTATTGATCGCAGCAATAATTGTTATAATTATAAATAAAATATTTCTTGGCTTTAGCCAGGATTGAACTTGAGCTAGACGAATGATACCAACCCATCATCATATAATATTTATTAACTGCTAAAACAGTATATGTGTCTGTATTTATTGTAATATTTGACAAACTTGGCTTGATCGTTTAATAGTAAAGCACGATAGTTCAATATGATTACTTTTATTTCGAGAACATGTAAATTATACAAAGATTGTCTTACTATGTGCATATAAGGTTCGTTTTCCACATTATAACTCCGTGTTCTGATTGTGCTCTGCAAAATGAAACGTAAACAAAAAGCTGAGTTGAATTTGACTTCGTGCCACCGAAATTTAAAAACCGCACCGCGCAATTAGTAATATGCAATTATTGGGGTTATGGCGTAAAACCAAGATATAAAAGTTATCTTATCTTATTAAACGAGCAATTCTTGTTTATATATAAATATATATATTTGCAATTGGGTTCTCGAAAACGGCTCTAACGATTTTGATGAAAATCGGTATTCAGGGGTTTTTGGGCACGAGAAATCCTATTAAGTTCGTCTCGGGTCCGGGAAAATTCATTTTCTCCCGGTTTTGACACATTTTAGGTTTTTAGCCACTTGTAATACTTCCATTGGTTCTCGAAAACAGCTTTTATGATTTAGTGAAAATCTAGGTGGTTTTAAGGATGAAAAATCGATCTAAAGTGTCCTTGGTCCCGAAAAAACCCATTTTGTCCAGATTTGCACCCATTTGTAAAACTTTTATTGGTTTTCGAAAAAAGCTCTAACGTTTTTAATAAAAATCAGTATCAGGAGTTTTTAAGGTAAAAAAAAGCTATCTAGATATCTCCGGACCGTAAAGACCCATTTTGTCCCGGTTTTTACCCATATGTAATACTTTTATTGGTTCTCGAAAACGGCTCTAACGATTTCAATGAAAATCAGTATCAAAGAGGTTTTAGGGTAAAAAAGCGATCTAAAATGTCCCCGGTCCCAGGAAGACCCATTTTGTCCCGGTTTCTACCCATATATAATACTTTTATTGGTTCTCGAAAAGGGCTCTAATGATTTTAGTGAAAATCCGTAGCTAGAGGGTATTAAGGTCAAAAAAGTGATCTAGAGTGCCCCAGGTCCAGGAAAACCCATTGTGTCCCGGTTTTAAAAATTTTTAATGCTTTTACTGGTCGTCGAAAACGGCTCTAAAGATTTTAATGAAAATCAGTATGTAGGGGCTTTTAAGGTCAATAAAGTAATCTAGATAGTTCCCGGCCCATTTTGTCCCGGTTTTATCCATATGTAATACTTTTATTGGTTTTCGAAAACGGCTCTAACCATTTGAACGAAATTAATAATTATTGTGTTTTATGGTAAAAAAAAACCGATCTACTGATTTTGATAAAAGTCGGCAACTAGGAGTTTTAAGATCGAAAAAGCGAGTAGGTCTCGAAAACAACTAAACTTAGTTTGATTATTTTAGAGATCAAGATTTCATCACAATTTTATTTTACGGGTTTTGCTAACATTCGACGTTATGGCATATGAAATCTTTTCGAAAAAAGTTTCAAAGATTCAGTATCTGAAAGTTTTTGGAAACAAAAATCTATATTCGTTACTCGCGTTCCTAAAATTTATTTTTTTACGCGGTTTTCACATAGGTATATGGTGAAATTTTGATATGGATATCAAAGTAAGAAGTTGTAAGGAGAACACAGAGGTTGATTTTTTTGGTGAGAAACGGAATAATAAATAAGCGAATTGCTATTTTGCCTTCACTCCACAAAATATTTAAGAAAAAATAAAAAAGGTAGTCAAAGCACAATTTTAACGTGACTTTTGCAAACAGCGTAAAATTGGAAAAATCTTGTGAATTAAGTTTTATTAAAATAAATATATTTCAGTATGTATACAATTTGAAAGCTCCGAGTAATACTCGGTGCCCCAGGTACTTATAAATGAATCAACATAATATAAATGGAATTTGATGCAAATGTGCTTTATTTGTTTTACCGATTTTGTACTAAAAATGTTCAAATAAAATATGTGTGTATATTTTCTTCAAAACACGATCGACAAAGCACGATCGTACTAAGCCGCGCTTAGTACGAATACGTTTACCGAGTGTTAGTGAATAAATACATAAAACCAGGGTTCATTAACGTATATTTACGTCAAATGTATTGTTTACATTTTTGAATTAAACATTATTCTGAATTAAACATATAAAAATTATCTTGTGAACATATAAATAATTCAAATAAATATAATTTATAATTATGAAAAGGTACATTCATAGTTCATAATTGTGAAAAAAGTTACAAATATTTTTGATAAACATAGCTTACCACATGCCTGTTTTTGTTGTATTATTGTAATTTTTCTCTAGTGCTGCCACCGTGTAGACGTTAATGCACCTTGCATAAAACTGAACACGCACACTCTCATGGGTAAGGTGTGACTGCCAATTCCTACATACAAATATTATTTTCGTTGTTAAAAAGAAGTACGGGTACGGTTGCCGAATGTGGAAAAAAATAATTAAGAAACAAAATCAAGCAGCCACCGCATGCAAACTTGAGTGGGCATGTTATGCACTCTAGTTTACAGATGCAAGCTCTAACGAGTAAAAAACGTACTTCTGCAAATAGTATGCGGTGGCCAATCACACCGCCACTTGTTTTAAGACGAGTGTACTTAGATCATGAAAAAATGCACCGGTTGCAGATCACTGGTAGTTATATTAAACGAAAAAATTTGACAATAAATAGTAAAATTTTTCAATTTAGTTTTTAAAGACAACGTATATTTTAATTGTGAATAATTTTATTGTCTTACAATTTCAGTTTTAGCAAATTCAATCCGTTCACTTCAATATACACATGCGAATTGAAGTCGCCAATTATAAGCTATATGCATTTTCCAGAACACCTATTTGGCGATTTGAAATGGCAAAAACATATTTCTTGCGTTATACGTTTCTCAGAACACATTTTCGGTGTTTGTTCTAAATGCTTACAAGATAGTATTCGTTATGTGTTTAGAACATTTCGACATGGAAGTGTTAGTTTTGACATGTGAAAGAAGACGATAGAAAGTACTCGAAAATACTACGATGTTTTGTAAGACATTTTTGTTGTGCTTGAGCAGCTCTCTAATACATATACGCACACCTACATATGTAAATGCACACGTGGTATAAGGGACTAGCTCCGAACGTGTAGATTCGCTAGCTAATTTTGCACTACCGCTAGCCCAGCTACAATCTACCACACATGTATTAGAGCGGCGAATTTAACACGAGCTTGTTATTGGAGGTGACGATTGACCCGTCTCTGCTTTACCTTTAGCCAGCTAAAGGGTTAGCTACAAGTTTCTGCATAAAGTACCAGACCAGAGGTGCAATCCTTATGCTAGTCACTACTAGCCATCGAAAGAACTAGCCCCAGAAAACTACCACATTCGCCACCCCTCTTCGCTCGTGTATTCCATCGTGAATTCTATTAAAATAATTTAATTTTGTAAACAAACAAATTATATAAAAATTTTTATTCGAAAATTTTAAAACAAAACAAAGCATTATAGTTAAAACACAAATGAACAAAAAATATTTCATAAATATATGTATATATGTATGTATATAGTACATATAAAATAAACTGAATTTAGTTTCCGGTGTTGGTTATTCGAGCATGAGGTCACTTCAGTATTTCGATACTCCATTTTATTTCTTTTTTAGCAGATTTTTTCTGAAGAAAATACACAAGGAAGGATCGAAATTTTTAATAAATACATTAGC